>CM055850.1:14026010-15226010 GCA_029490765.1 Euthynnus affinis | reverse complement strand
ACTAACTTCAGTTTGCATTGCAGTTCATTCTAGTGGTTTGATGCATAGAACTTGAAACCAGTCTTTCCTACTTAAGAGACGTATGGAAATTAGTTTGAACTTAATCTATTCTGTAGCTACATTTTCGGCTTCATGAATGAACAAATCCTGGTTAACGCATAACCTTCTCATTACAAAAACCAGACTGTTGATACAGTGATAGTTGCGGTTCTGGTGGGAGTCAAGAGGTTTGAGTACTTTAAGCTCCTTGTTATTGTTGTTATAAAGTTTCCAAATATGTACAATGGACTAAATATTTAGAAACTTGTGGGTATAATTTGTATCCTTTTCTAATATGGTAAAACCAAAGAAAATGGTCTTATGATGATGGTAGTGAGTTATGAAAGGAATATTTTCATTCTTTGCTATAGTAAAATAAGTCATAATATCAACTAAAACTGAAACTGAATCCAGGTCACTTGTTTCATTGAGCCGTACACAAACTAAAGCTTTTAAAATTCTTAAAGAAGAACATGATTCTTTAGTGTTCATGGGTCACACAGAGAACCTGAGAACCCTTTTCATTTAGAGCGTCAACAGCCTTCATGCAGCTGGTCCAATAATCCGCATCAGGCGTAGACAGGCACTTCTCTCTTCCTTCATACTGCTAGAAATCATCCCACAGAAATGCACCGTGTGTTCCTTATCTCTGAAAGATTTAAAGGACATTAGCATTCACAAAATTGATTTTTCAACAAATCCATAATAACACTGATCTTTGTACTGCTGGTGAGCAGAGTAGCTGGAAGTGGACTAAGAAATGCTGAGAGTTGCAGTATCATTAGTCTTTATCCTGACTTTTTAGCTAAATCTGTAACACCTCTATATCCACTGGATGCCCTATATGCTTTGGAGTACTCAAGTGAACAGATTTTTATTAAATAATTCCATATCACAAGTACTATAATGTCAATATTGTCTGTTTAAAAAAAATAAAACTGACATTGTCTTCTCACAAACACTGGTGTTAACTGAGCTTTATTCCTCTTTCCTTCCTCTGTTTAACATCAGGAAATTCAGGCAGTGACTGTGTGAACAGGAGCGTGGCTGACAGGGGCAGCCGTGCGATGATTGGTTTACGGATCTGTGCTTTCTCTAGTGACTTCAAGGTCACTAAGATTTACAATCAAATGGCTTATGACACTTTAGTAAAAGCCAGCGAAAAGCTGATGACAGAATAAGAAAACAAGCCGGGCCACTTTAGAGGAATCTGCTTGACCTCATACTGTGTTCCATTACTAGGATGTGCTGTTGTCAATTTTTTTTTTACAATACCTAACAAAGATATGCACGTTAGTTTTAGCAGACAGAAGGTTGTTAAGGACGGCATATGGAGAACGGATTTGATAGACAGATAGTATATGGTGCACACGGTATTGTAGATTAGAAGAACAGTGTGTTTCAAGCTCTAGTCAAACTGCAGTTACAGTCTACTACACAAAAGAGCAATTAAATATGATTTAAAGGCCAATCTGTAATGGCAGTGTGCTGCCCCCTATTGCAATATTATTGCTCTACTACTTACTGTTTTAGATGGTGTTTAGTGTGGTGTTCAGTCTAGTTTAGCTTATTTCAGTCATACGTATGGAATGTACTACCTGAACTTTGTTATTTAAAGAGTATTTAACAGCTAAACATGTTTATACTTGAATTTGGAGGCTGTCAAAGCTTTGTTCTTTTGTACAACAAGTCAAATCTGTAAAATAATGATGACAACATTTAACTGAGATTATTTTCCATCTACACTGTATGTCACTCTTCAGTTAATGTAAATATCCCCCAAAAATCAATGTACAAGCAAAAAAAAATACATGCAAGCTTTGTTTTCAATCATTAACAAAATTACACAACCAACGCTGGATGTGAAATTTGTTACGCATAAGTTGATATTCAAGCACTCATATGGAACACTGTTGATTTTTTATGGGACGCATATGGCTGCATTTTATTGTGCTCAATTAAATCGCTTTAAACTAGAATTAACTTTTTTGGGGGAGAGGCAATCCATTATACAGCATCTCCTTACTTTGAGCTGTTCACTGCACGGCTGCTGCAACCCGCCTCCTGAGCACGGCTCACAGATCGGGGTGTCAAACATGAGGCTGTCACAACAATATTTAGTGAAAGAGCCCTTCCTGTTTTTAATGGCCTGACCTACATCCCAGTTCAGAGAGCTAATACAGGCAGTCTGGTGGAGGTCCTGGAGCTGCACAATGTCACTCACAGATGCCCAACTCAGCAAGATCCGGAATGCTCAATTAGTTGCTTTTATAGGCTCCATTAATATGCATTAACTCTCTTTCCAATGCACAAGCACAGACAAACAGTCGCTGCTGGTGACTTATCAGACAGGTAACAGAGATTTTTTAAAAGAGAACATAATGAATTCATCATAAAAACCTATTGAAGAAATAAACAAAGAGTAGCACCAAAAAAGAATAAAGTTTGAGTGAAAATACAGTTACTGAAGAATTGTGACTCTGCCACGTTTCAAGGGAAATTTTGTACTTTTGACTCCTTTACATGTATCTGGCAGGTTAAGTTACTAGTTTACTTTGCTGATTAAGGTTTTACACACAAAACAGGTTAAGCTCATGTAGCATTTTACAGATTAAACAACAATGTATAAAACTGTTAAAATTAGCTCTACCTCAACAAACTACAAAAGTAAATACACTAATGCATCAGCAATAAAAATCCACTCACAGGGGTCATTTTTCTACATTAAATACTTTACTTTTGATACATTAAGTACATTTTGCTAGTAACACTGATGGATTTTTACTAAAAAGTTACATTTTCAGTGGACTTTTTGTAGTGTGGTATTGTGTTGTTGCATTTACTTAAGTAAAAGTATTGAATGTTTACTCCACCACTGTCAAAGTAGATGTATATATCTTCTGTATATGAGTAGATGTGGACCTATAGATCTAGTGAAAAAAAACAATACAAAAGCATCACACACAAAAGTCACAAAGGCCATTACATTTACATATAATCCCTCAGCAAGTCTCAGCTCCGCTCTCAAACCAAGACAACAGATATCTCACCACAGAAACCTACACAATCTGGTACCACTCCTCCCACACAATAAACCAATCTGGCACACAGCAAGCTGAATCAATCATGGCACTTTATTATCCTGTCACTAGTCTGCTTCCTGCAAGTGTGTTTACCCTGTCCATGGCCCTGCGATTGTGGCTGTTCAGTGTACATTAAGACGGACATAATTGAGATTGTGGGCGGCCGAAAGTGCAGGGCTCAACCTGTTGTCGTTAATCTGTCATATTGTCAGGAGTCACGGCAGCGGTGACCTATAGCAGGCTCCACCTTGAAGGCACGGCTGATGGAGCTTTGTTGTTCGTGGCATAGGCCCTCACCTATTTTAAGTTTATTGGTTTGCCACCAACAGAGAACCCAAAGAAAGTGTGATCTGTTACCCAACCTCTGACTCCAATTTCTCTGCTCTGGTTCTAATCCATGTTAGGTGCTTTATGATTAGGAGTGACTCCCCTAAAACTCATCACCTCTACGTTATTTGCTGGTATTCATGATGTGAGTGATTAAAGATCAGATTTCATATGTGAAAGTGTTATCATGAAAAATAAGTTTGAAAAACTCAAAGGAGCTTACTGTCATGCCCAGCATAATGAAAGCTTAATACTTCTCTTTGTAATATGCTAAATTATACAGGCAATCAATTTGAATTAATTGGTAACCCTTCAGATTGCAGCAATCTCTCTTTAAATTAGATTACTGATGGTTGTGCTGAAAAATCGCCATCACTTTGTATAAATTAAAGCTCTGGAAAAGCATTTACAAAATAACAAGATATAAATGAATGCAATCGTACTGTTGGAAAAGGTGCTTTTTACAATCACACAACATATTAGAAATAATAGCTAAATCTTGCCTCAGCGGTCTGTTATTAATTACCTGGCAAATAGGACCTGTCTGTTTTCAAACTGAGTTATAGTGGTGGCGAGAGATCACCAAAGAAAATTAAATAGCAATCAAAGTACATTTCTATCATCATAATTCTGATTGTCAGGATCACCTTTCCCAGGATGGCTCATAGCAGAATAACAAATCCTAGTTTTTATTAAGTGGCTCAATTTGCTGCCATTCATGTTTCATATTTATGTTCTATTACAATTGTGTCATACATGCATGCTACATTCTAGTTATTTCTGGTCTGCAAACATGATTTATTACACGTGGAAATACGAGAATGCTGCCATGAAACTGAATTTAATTGATAGTTGGGGAACACGTAGCTTCTAAAGAGTAATCTGTGGCATCCTCTGTGCAGAGCAGCACGCTATGTTTACGCCGCACTAACACAGAAACAGCAGTAATAACACGGAGCCCCTGGAAGGATTTTATCACATCATACACGCCTTTTTATCCAGCCTTGATGTTGCACTGCAAAAATTTCACAAAGCGATGACTTAAATCTAAAAGAGGATGTAAGTATCCGGCTCTGTGTCTTCAGAATGTGGCTTCTTTTATAGCAAGTGGGGGGGTTATATCAGCCTGGAGACCCATAAGTTATGAAATGTCAGGATCCTATGCATTCTAATTGAGTGTGGAACAGTTAATGGCTGTGGAAATTCAGCCGCTTGACGTCTTATTCCCCTGTGTGCTGTTCCACAGCCAAGCCCATGAGCCTCAATTAAATGACAAAATGGGCCCATTCTTGAAAATAACAACAATAAAAACACAAGCCTGCATGGCAGTAATATCAGGTCTCACCTTGAATCAACAATGGTCACAGCTTGCAAATGGCTAAACAGAGAAATGATAAGGGGGGGAGGAAGAGGGGGGGCTATGTGAAATGTTTCTTAGGAGTTGAATACTAAATATGGTAATATATTGTACATATATTGTGTAAAAAATATCTTAAAATATGTTTTATAATCAGTGAGAAATTGCTTAATTACTCAAACTTCAAACTGACAACAGCAGGTAGAACTTGGTCGGGTCTGCTGTACCCACAGGACTTTCACAAGCTCTTCTCAGACTCAGGCCTAGTTTTTCTACCAAACTAGATCATGTCCCAAAATACAGTATATCTTACATCCAAAACTTAAAGTCACCTATGTGTTACTGAGTAAAACTTTTAAAATTCAGAATCAATAACACCTAAACCTTTTTCCCATTTTCAGCAGATGTCTGCAATCTATAAATACACATGGAGCATGTCTTATTAAATCCTGTGATATGGTGAGGGGCTAAATATTGACCCAATCCTGATTGGAGTAGATTTTTTTCACATCCTTGCTTATTGTTTTTATGACTCTTTGACTTTAACCCCTTTACTGCTTCACTGATTTCATGCAACAAACAATAGCTTTTCAATAATTCAATTTATAGCGCGCCATAAATGGAATTCAAAGGACAATGCTGTTGAAAATGAACACGGACGATCCTTTTGGCTCCAGCAACACCCTGGTTGCCAGAGGAAAGAGAGAATATTTATTTTACGGTTGCCTCACATTCCCATTAAAACGAGGAAGCTACATTTCCAAGCGTGTGGTGTAAATGTAATATACAGAGTTGAAAGAGACAGATGGTGGAGTGAAACTCTCAGGTGGCAACACTGTGCAATGGTACCACTGCAGCCAGTGCCAATGAAGAAATCCTACCAACACCATCCAAGGCCAGATTACATCCATTAATACATGTTCATGTGCGTCTATCATGTGCCTGTTCACATACATGTTCATGAAGGCAGGCTGATTCTGATGCACACATGGCAACATCTCGTTCATCATTTGTTGTTTACGCCAAAACACTGAGAGGTGATGTGTGGAATAGATCTAAGACACAAGCACAGGGATGAATTACCATCCTATTTATTTATCCAGGCCTTTCTGTCAATCACTGCAATAATCAGTATAACTCATTCAGATTTTGAGAAAATGAAGGACGCTTTCCCTCCAATTTTCAATTTGGAAGTGGCAACTATGGCCATGATGAATGTCTGAATAGTCCATCTTCTTCCTCTCATTTCTCCTAACCTTTCCTGACAGCTTAGATATTGCCTACCTGGTAATTTGCTCTACAATAATTGTTACTGTGAGATTTTCCCCAGCTTTTAACAAGGATTCTTAACACCCTCTGTAGGTGACAAAATGCAATTACAAACACAAGCGCCCTATCGTGACTGGTCATCAGCAGCTGCCACTTCAATTCCCCAGCCCCAACAGGTTCCATTAATAGAAAAAAAAACAAAAGACATGCAGACAGAGTCAGCAAACATTCACGGCAAATAAAACTTTAATTAAAATATATGAAGTTGTTTTATTGATTAACAACATCTGTGATTAAAGTGTACGGCTGACACTTTTTTCCAGGCTTGCCGTTTTGTTCCCTCTCAGAGATCGTTTATTGTTGCGCGGCCCTGTTTATTGATAAGTGTGTTTGATGAATGCAGATGCGGCTGTTTGGAGAGCAGGCTTGCTGATGGAGCGATCATATTGTGTGAAACACCAGGCTCAAGCAAGAACAGCTGTTGCGGCTCTATCCACTGGGACGCCATGTTTCACCACCACCCAGAGTGCACATGCAGGCATGCTGCTGTAAAGCTGCAACCAAACATATTCACACCTCTCTAACAACTCTATGAATTTTATGACACATCACGAGAGCTCTCTCATCTCTGTCCAGCCCTAAAACCTTAATTATTGAACTAATTGCTATGGCTATGTTCATCTCTCTAGTAATCCTTTGGTGATTACATTTTGTGTTCAATACCAGGCTTATCCTTTAATTAAAAGGATTATTAACCTTTAAAATGGAGCCATGAGGGATTAAACCCTCAAATGTTGGCGTCAAAAGCAATTTCTTTACAAAACAAGCTGAGAATGAGGTAAAACATGCATCATTTCAATCATAATCAGGAGACTCTTGGCTGGTCAGATGGCTCATACGGTAGCTGCGCTAAGTGTCAGCCTTTTCAAGGAGCCGACTTACAACAGCAATAAGCCATCATCCATATCTCCTCCCAATTAAAGTCTACAGAATGCTGACACATCACGCCTGGTGGGCTAACAATCAGTGCAAATAGATGGATAATGATACAGTTCGGACCAGAGAGGAACTAAACATGCTGAGAACAAGGTGAAAGGGCCAAAGAGTCAATGGTAAAAAACTAATTATAACAGAGACAGTGAAATCTTTGCCATGTCGAGCCTTCAAGGCCTTTCACCTCAGAAGTAGGTGAGTTCAAAGTTCAAAGTCAGCTTAAGTGAAGCGTGATTGAAAATCATTGGGAATCTTAGAGAAACAGGAGTGTGTTTCGGATGATGAAGGGGTAGGAGGTATGATGACACCTCATTGATCTATTATGAGGCCTCATCATGAACACCTGTGTGAGAACCAGTAAGGAGGAACACAGGCTTTGATTAGTACATGAATACATGAATATAAAAGATGGATACCATCAGTGTCACAGGTGCTGCCGTTGTCGTGCGACGCGGCTTCCTTTTGTCTGATCAATACTCGCCCTCATCAATAATGTAACAGAACTATTTGGCACCAATGACGCAAACATGAAGCACGAGCAAGACACTGTGATGCTGAACTCCCTCAGCTTAGTCAAGCATTTAGAATCAAGAGCTGTTTGCCCATGCCAAAGCCACGCTGCATTATCCAGAGCAAGTCTTCATTTGAATGTCCTAATTAGTTAATTAGTTGGTGGTTAAGGATGATATGAGCATCTCATCAATCTCTCTATCTCTAAAAATAAACACCCTGGGATGGCGGCGGTGAGTCATTAGAATACTGATGACTGTGGGAAGTGTTTGTGAGGATGAGGGGTCTGATTGTGACACTCCATATTTCCACAAACCACCCGGCTCCATAAAGAAGACCAAGAGCTACTGCTGTGAGCATTGTATGGATGGCAAACCAAGCATGACATAATGAGTTTACAGAAACTCTGAGGAGCTCAATTAATGTTTTTTCATGCGTAGCTTTTGGGATCCATTTACTTGTTTATCATTGATGAAGGGAAAATGAGAATTAGACATGAGAATGAAAGTTGTTTTCATAATGCACAGCTCTCAAATTAATAAAACAAGTTTGTTTTAAGATGGTGTTTGGTTATGACTTTTACATTCTTAGGTTTTGTTGAAGTGGCTGTTTCAGCCTCCTTAGTTGTGATGTGAACGTTTAACAATTACTTTGGGCAAAGTAACAGCAGCGAGGGCAGAGAGTTTGTTCTTCATTTCTGCAGTGGAGTATATGAAGGAAAGCACAGAAGAGAGGGGAGAAGAAGAGGAAAGAATAGGTTAAAAATAGTTAGCATATGGCAGCATATGATTGAGTTTCCAGGGCTCTGAAAATTCACTCTAATTATTCAACGGTATCCCTCTGTCATCCTTCCCTATATGCATTCCTTTGCATGGAAGTACAAGTGACTCCAACTAATATACATAATTCTGCTACTTAATTGGCACGGATCGGGTGAAAGTGGGCTAGGAAAACTCCTTAGAGACTAATAGGGGCACATATCATTGGCTCCATCAGAACAGTAGTCCCAAAGGTGATAGAAGTCAGCAAATATTTCATGAGCTGTACTATCAAAGCACCTCACCTCTGGAGTCCTGTGCACTATCCTGCGAAGAACACTTCCGAAACAGTTCTGCTGTCAGGTGTATTTATAGCAGGCGCGCCGATGACTGATGCTAATGCTGTGGAAATTATGCAGTGCACTATTGCTGTCATAACAATATGTTAAACTTAAACAGGAAGGTTAACTAAACTAGTCATTTAAGTTATAAGTGGGCCACTGGTGTATGTCTGCACCCTCAGATATGGATTAAACCTGGTGCTGTGGTATCTCCAATTGGTTTTCATAGACATGGTCCTTGATTTGGCCTAGTGTTGATTTAAATGAGAGGGAAAGATCTGGTTCAGGGCTAAATGGGTGTTTAAATTAAATCACCATTCAGGAAGAGTCATAGGTTACCCTTGTACAGAAGGTGGATAAAATAATTAAAAGTGCCCCTAGCAAGGTAAATAGTCACAGAAATCATGATAAAAAGTGCTTCAGCCAGGAGGAAAAGTACACATTAAAGCTCACTGACAGAGATGTATATGCAATTATAAGAATGTTTAAACCTACAACCTTAAAAAAACATAACACAAAATTAAATCAAGCTCTCTGTGACACCTGGATGAATCGGGTTTACTGAGATATTTAAAAGATGTTCACACTAGCAAACACTTAAAAACATGGTAGTAGATCTGTGATGGTGAGAGCAGCCTTTTTGTGGGAGTCATTAGTGCTGATAATTAGCTCTATATGGTCAGGGAATATGAGGATATTTTTGTACAACGAGGTGCACCCTGGGGTGTCAGCAATGTTCACTCAAGATGCTTCCGTATGTAATTTCAAGAAGAAAATGTGGCCGTACACACTAAAAAAAATGAAAGAATGCTTTCAGAATTGGCAGGGTGAACAGTTCAGTAGCTTGCTACACAGCTCAGATTGTATGACCACAATATGAGACAAACTGTTCATAAAGAGCTTCATATTCATGTTTGATTAAGTGGTTCCATTATCTGTCTGCCTTAATGTAGTAACACAGTATTTAAGATTGTGTTTGGTATAAGCAGGATCATATTGCAGAATTGAATGGAGGTTGAGTGTGATTTGAGAATATGCTAATTTTTAGGTTCTCTTACTGTTTCACATTACTTATCTCTATTAAGTATTTAACAATTATCTTTGTTTGTGAAATAACACAATTGAACACGGCAGCATTAGTAACTCTTCAGAAGAGGACAGTGTTTAGCTGTTTATCTGTGGGCTTGAATGAATTGAGGGGAAAAACTGAATGTATTTATTATTATCAGTAATGTTAATGAAGCTATTTTAGGTGAGTTCATTGTGAATGTTTTTAGCTGTGTACGTACATTTCCTGTGTGAGTAGCTAACCATATTCACTGTGAAAATAAACATATAGCTCAAAAGATTATGCTATTTTGTACATTTCATGTTGTCTAATCTACGCAAATACCTCCAAGTATCTCTCTTAAAAACTCTAAAAGTTGTAGAAAAAAAATCATAAAACGAATGGATTATATCATAAAGAAATTAAATAATCTCACTCTACTGGCAGATTTTTCCACTTATGAGGAAATTAAGATTGATTAGGACTCAATAATAGAAAAATTACTTTTTAAACCTTTAACTGCCAGACTTGTCACATACTGTAAACATTTAGATTATTTACAGTGCTTTAATTTTGTATCTGCACTTTGAGGTACAGTTTTGCTAGTCACTATCATTAGTGTTTGCTGCAGTGCTATCATGTGGCACAAGAATACACGGATTGTTTCATCAACAACAACTCTGTGTATTCCTTTAGGACACAGCCCTTTAACCTTTATAAAATGACTTCAGACTGCCAAAAAATCTAAATGATTGGTCACTTCCTCCTCTCTGCTCGAACACTCTCATTAGTGAGGTTGGCGACATTTCTGACCAAAACCTTCAGAACATTAAATAGTAAAACAGCACCACAATAAAGGGTTCATACTATATCAAAACAAATTGTGGCCCTAAAGGAATCAATTTTTGACATTTCACCTCTATCTATAGAGAGTTCAGTGACCCTGGCTTTTAAATTTACAGCTACGCACAGCCTCAATCAAAGTGTTTGTCAGCAACACATTTTGTTGAAAGTTTTAGTGTAACACATTGCAGATCATGACATGTATGGATTTAATGGGCCCTTGAGCCACCCTTATATATCTCATGTCACTCACACAGGATAAACATCTTAGCTCTGAGTGTAATAACATGGGAGGAGATTTGTGGATCAGACCCCCCATTTCTAATCTTAGATCTATTAAAGTGCTTCTGAATGAATCATCAAAGCTATCGATGTCACTGTGGGCTTGTTAGCAAGATCCTGGAGTCAATAACAATTTCTGATGGGGTTTGTAGGAATGGTCACAAACACTAACTTTTTATGAACTGTTGTAATATTGTCTATTGAAAAATATATATTCAGTGAACACATGCTTTTTGTATTTACATTTTGCTTCTAAAAGATTGTGAAATGTTAAACTCAAGATGCTGACAATTTTAAACAGGGGCTGATAGTCAAATGATATTTTAAGCTTTAGTTCAGTATCTTTTGTTGTAGAGGCAAGCTCTTAGATGGCATGTCAGCAGTGAGGAAACAGATAAGACACAAACAAAGCTAAAAAAAAAACAAAAATACAGCAAATATAATCCCAAGCTTGCTGTCTTTCTCTTTCCAAGAACAAACACAACCCTCTGGCCAGGTTTCATCTGAGAATCCGAAAAAAGAGAACTACTCAAGCTGAGGATTCCCTCTAAGCAGCAGAGATGACTTTCTCCATCGCAGTGAGAGGCTGTTCAGTTAGCCCGGGGAGAGGGATCATGAGTACAATATTGACTTTAAATTACAGCAATAGCTGCTGCTCATGCTGTCTCAGGACCATGCTGCGGATCAAACACAAAGATCAGGCCAGGATTAGGAGAAAGCCACTGACAAGCACTGAGCCGCCTCTCTGCTGCGGCAGCACGCACACTAAAACAGCACCTCCCAAATCTCACACTAAGCTCTCCACCGCCTCCTGACATGTAACACATAGACCTTACAGTCATCTCATTTGGATTTCAAAGCCAAAATTGATTACAAAGAAAATTATCTTAACACGAGGGTTAAGGCGGCTGGTTGTGTGTGCAGACTTTGTCGGGACAGATCTATTCTGAGGAGGATGGCAGCATTTCCTCCCTTATGGTGAAGACGTTTGCTTACAGGATACAGCCGTGTTCTTGCAACGCCTTGTAACTGGGCTTTTATTTTCCTTTTCCTGGCAGTTAAACACAAATAACAGCATGGATGATGTGCTGGGATTCATTGTCTGTGCTCAGGGAGGAGTGCAGGATATGACTGGTGTGATAAATGATCATGCCTTGTGCCTGGCGTGACAAAGGAACTGCGGCACAATCTGCATGTGCTCCATCCTTTCACCATCATTAGGTGTAATTGGGACTCATGGCGAGGTGTGTTCTTTTTCCGCTGTGGAAATATCAGCGAATGAAGCTGCTACTCCTAATAGGACAAGCTACAGAAGGGAGACATGTCCAGGCCACTGCTACAGCGCTCATACGATGTCCTAATACCACACCGCTGGCCTAAATGGAAGCTCAACAGATATGTGCATGTGTCAAACCTCAGCTACGCTAAACTCTAATGTCAGACCAGCTCTATTGTCATGTCAAACCACCCTTTCTGATGCTGACCTTCAAGAGAGTGTTCACAGGGGTTCGTTATTGGCATCTGTCTGAGGAACGCCGGAGCATGTTCCATCACTGTAACGCAGCGCAGAGCCAAGAGAACAAAACAAAAGATAAAAACATAACACCCAGTCAAGCACTGATTACAGCCCTGCTCATTAGGTGTAATGGGGACGCATGTGGAATTCACAGCGTTGTGTAACGAGGTTTAAAACAGACTCATGAATCCTAGTATTCAAGCAACCTTTTTTTTCCCATGCAGCACTATTATTCATCTTTAAGACAAGAATATCCAAACACAGCTGACTATATACAGCAAGTTGGAACTAAACTGGTGGAGTAATAATGAATACGGAGGGGTAAACAAGCTTGCAAGTTGTCTCTGTCAACCAAATAGTCAAAAAATATCCTAAAGGATATGTACTCTTTAAACTCAGCAGAGTAAGTTCTAGCAGCAGTGGAAACACAAAGTCTTTGTTCGTGACCTCAGTCTGTGTATCCTTTCCCCTCCTTTGAATCAAAGCCCCCGCACCATCTTTAGCATTTAGAATTAATTGCACAGTTATCCTCAAATTAATTCCTAACTGTTTTACAACACACAGAGAGAAAAGGGCAAACCAATTATTATTCTGTTTTCACCTTACAGAGGGGGATATTATGCAAATGATCTTCTCTACATGAGAAGGAAAAGGGGCTTTATTTTCCTCAGCAGATGCTGCCTAGACAGTCTAGCATTCTGTGGGGGGACAGGAAGTGGGGATGCTGTGAAGATCTGATCGCTCCACCTGGCTTCCTACTGACTCCATATCCAAGCAATAATAGAAAACACACTGATTAATTATTTATTTTAAAAAAATCACTTTTTTTCTATATTTTGTCCTGGACATCTAAGGTTAAAAGGAATGTTCCAAGTGCTGTCTGGAACTATTTTACAACTTCTGCACTTACGAGCTAGAGGTGTTTCTTGATGGAAGACAAAGTCCCTTGGCTATGCAGACCTGCAAAATGTTTTATTTGCTACTTTCCCAGGCAGAGAATGCATACTAAGACCGAGCAAGTGAGCCTGTGAGCCAGACATCAAGATGTGGCTGACAGGATGGCAACGGGCAATGCCGAGTTTCAGAGAGGACAGGGGGCATCTCACCTCCCTCGGCTGCTCCGTGCTTCTGACCACAGCGAGTGTTTATTAATCTGGGACCTTGAGACCTCGGAGAAGTTACTAAATGAAAACTAAACCACAGATGCGCAGCCTTCCTAACTTCTTAACAGTCAAGAGCCATAATGCTTTTGCAACGAGCTGATTCAAACCTTCCTCTTTCCAAGGTGGAACAAACAAACGCTTTAATGAGCTGTAATGATGAGTTAAGGTCAAAGCGCTTATCATCTTTACAAATCAGGAGTAGATGTGCTCATGGAAATAAGCTCCCATGAGTATCCATCATCACCTCAAAAAACTGCACGCAGCTCCAGGTGCTGGAGCAAATTGGGCTTTCGATGCAGAATGGATCAAACAGCGGCTCAATATTTATTGTTCTCTCTGACTGTGATCTGCTGCAGTCCTGTGAGTGGGTGAGGGTAATTGTGTACCTCATTGTGAGCATGTTTGGGCCAAACTTAATCATGATGTCAGGCTGTTAATAAAAGGTTATTAAAGGAACAAAGATCCAGGTTTTACATATGTTAGGCAGGGGAGGTCTCGGGAACTCCTGTCTCTGAGGTAAGCACAGGCCTTCATGACAAATGATGCTCATGCTGAGATCAGATAGTTAACAAGAGATCCCCTTATTAACCAGGTCTGCATAGATAATTGGCACTTGAGCCTCACATTTTGAATCTGGCCTGAGCAGTGTCATTTATCAAGAGCCCAAGCACGCTGTCAGAGCTCCATAATAAGCTTCAGTAACTGATGAATCAAGATTAAGCAGATAGATGGAGGATGAAGGAGGAGAAAATGGGCCACAGCCACATTGCAGGGGGCTTAGCTTGACATTCATAACATTAAAGTGGCATTATTCCTTACAGGGAGGGGATCTACCGTGTGTTAGAAGCTGTAGTTGTAAAATAGCTCCAGCATTATGATGAAGAGTCTTACTGCAGATTGCAACACTTTGCTCTAATCTGCATACCGTGTGCAAGCTGTTCGATCTGGAGAAGGAGAATTTGTGATTTGTTGACTTGGTAGAACATTTTGTTAGTCCTCTTCTGACATTTTTTTCTTTCTGAGCAATGCTGTTGATATTTAATAATCAAGTGTTTTTGTCCTTTTTCAAGCAAAAATGCCACATATTCTCTGGTTTGATATTTGTGTGAGGAGTTTCTGCTTTTCTTCCTCATATATGATACGAAACGGAATATTTTTGGAGATGTGTACTGGTGGTTGGACTGAGCAAGCACTTTGAATACTTCACTTTGGGTTCTGGGAAGTTATAATGGACATTTTTCACTTTCATCTGATTTTTTTTTTTTAGACAAAGCGATTACCTGGTTAGTCAATTAATCAAGATAAAATAATAATCCTTAATGATAATATTTAGTTGCAGCTCTAAATCAAGATTGCTTTGATTTGTCAAACATAAACATGATTCATAAGAGACAGTAATAGATCTCATGTTTGGCTTGGTCTCAGTAATAACTGTTCATAATTTGAGCAAATTGTTGCTGTTATACAATATAATTGGCATTAACTAAACAAGCTTATTATGTCTATTACTGCAATACAAGTGTATCAATCATAAGAATAATAGCAGATACCACTTCGCATAATTACGTGAATTATTTTCAAAGTCAATGAGAAACAGTTTCCACTGGTTGGTCACTGGGCGGTTTTTATAGCCTATTAATGTTATTATAATGTGTGTGTGTGTGTGTGTGTGTGTGTGTGTGTGTGTTCACCGTCTTTCCTTCTATCTCACTGGTATAGAAGTGTAGATAATTACAGATGATGGGCCGGTGATCAGCTGCAGGTATGGGAGCCACCTCAGGCCTCGCCCAGCCTTGCACCTCCAGCACTCCCCTGCTCTGTCAGGCATGTTTGGCAGCGACTCCTTTCCCTAAGTCTCCAGCTGTCCAGTGGGGTGCGCCAAGTCACAGCAGGAGTGCCTGCCTCTCCATCTATGGCCCATGTCTTTCTAGGAGTGAGAGATATGTGTGTGTGTATATGTGTGTGTGTGTGTGCGTATTTTTTTTTTTTTTTTGGGGGGGGGGGGGGGGGGGGGTTGGGGGGGTGGAGGGGGTGGAGGGGGTCGTCTGTTCTCGCATTACTCACTAGCAGACGGAGCACGCTGCCAGCACCCAGCATGTCCGCCCACACGCCCCTGCCCTGCCAGTTAGACCTCACGGTTGGAGGAGATGATGGAGAGAATCTGGGATCCAGGAGGGGGGTGGATCCAGAGGAATCTGAGAGACAGAGAAAAGACAGAGAGAAGCCTAGAAGCTTACCTCCATTCCACAGGCCGATCCTCGGACAGCCCGACCTGATATGGTAGTCTGAAGTCTCCTTGTTGGGGTTCTTTGGGGGGAAGCAGGAGGGATGTTTCTGTGAAATGACAGCTAAATGATTTGTTTGCTTTTGTTTTATCACTTCCCCTTATTATCAACTGTCGTACTACAAATTCTACAGGCATATTTCTTTGCACAGTAGCTTTATGTTGATTTGGATGTTGACAGTAGTATTTCATTTACATTTAGCAGTCTGACTGACTTTTCAAGAGTAATTAATGCAACATATTTACAAAGCCTTCTAAGAATTTGGACTAATAAAAATTGAGTAATTATTGAATTAATAAAAAAATGATGAGAAAACTGGATTGCTGGAAGCATCACTGTGTGCTAAATCTGTGTCTGCAGCATTAACAGACTAAGGGACTTGCAGGATACAAAGAAAACAAGACTGAATTTATCTCCATATGTTTATGCAGAAAAAAAGATAGAGATAAATGCAGATAAGAATGCCGGTTGAGGCTGAAATGTGGTGGAATATTCCTAAAAAAGTGCTCAGAAACAATAAAAATAAGTAATGAGACAATCAACATTTGGACAAATCTTCCAAATATAAATAAGCAGGGCTCATTACAACCAGCCAGCATTACCTTCATGTGCCCACAGGGGGCTCTAGTGTACTATAGATTTTACTGCCCCAAGTCTGTTAGCTGCTGTTCAGAGACCAAGGCGCTGATTGTGTTGAGAGTAGACCTTTTGAACTGCTGTGCTGTACGATTGATATAAACATTAACCAAGCTTATGCACAAATCAGAACATAAGCGTGCTGTAATAGTGAAAATGAAATGCAAAACAGGGCAAAAACAGTTAAAACAAAGGAGCACTGTAATCATAATATAATGCAGGACTGCATCAAAGTGCTACTAAAAACTGTGAAAACCTGAAAGCCTGAGTGAATACACACCTTATCTGGAGCCTGATATTTCTGACTATATGTGTGTGTATGTATGTGTGTATGTGTGAGTGAAATTCCAAGGTGGTGAACAGTACTTGATGAGCTAGCTCTGGAGACCTCTGAATTTTAATGATGTTGGAGATGATATTGTGTGTCCTTCAGCTTGTTATACTGACACAAGCACTCCATAAATCATCATACCTAGCTATCGTAAAATCAATACCAAACTGCTACCTCAGCGCTAACCCGTAATAAGTTTTTCAGCCATCTAACAGCTTAAACTTTGCTGTAATGCCGTTCGACCTATAGGTTAAGATCAGAGCATGCTTAATTTGTTTTGTAATAGAGACTTTCTAATCCTTAATGAAGCGCCTATTAGGGAGGCTTTTGTTGGCACATTGGTGATCAGTTGGTGGAACAGCCACTGCAATTAAGTTTGAATCTTTGTCCTGGAGCAAAAAAGAAAAAAAAAAAGAAAATAAAAAAAGGAGTGAAAAAAAGGAAAGCTTGAACGGTCAATAAATGTTAATCCAGTCAGAACTCGTCTGTGCCTTTGAACAGGACTCACGCTGGGTTTTTTTCACATGCACTTGTTTCATCCTTCCCTAAGAGAGGCCATCCCTTAAGGATACTGCCACTGATCCTGAGACCAGACTTCCACTCACTAATAAGAGCCCATGTGTAAGCAATATTGTCTACATTAAACACATTATTACCAGGCTTTGTGTAAAACACAAGCCATAAATACATTCACGGAAATTGCTCATTAAAAAAACTAGAAGACTGCAGTTCTTCCATGAAAAATGAGAAATAACTACTATTAATTGTGATGAAGTTAAAATAAATCAAAAGCATTGGTGCATTTATTTTCACTTCACGACTTGTCTGATGTAAGAATTCATTGCTAACTTAATTTTTGGGTTCTTTCTGCATCAAGAGTATCCATTTTTGCTTTATCCAATGATCAAACAAGATGCAAATAACAAAACATAAAATGACAAGCCTCATGTAACCTTGTAGGGTTGTTTTTTTTTTCTTTTAGAATGATAGCTATAACTGGGGCAGCAATTCTGAGACACACAACATATGTAAAAGCCTTTGCACAAGAGAGAAGCCATTGCCACAATTTCTGAAGCGTAAACAGCTTATGAAAGTCAAATGGATATGTGGCATAATCTGACACGGAGGCTCGCAGCTTCAAAAACATCCCTAACAAACCGCGATGACAGACAACAGCGACAATAGTTGCATGTTTTTTTAATGCTCCACAGGTGATCGAGCTATAATATCAACCATTGGCAAGTCAAACAAATGAAATTAACTAAGTATTTAACTTGAGAACCTGTATATCACAGTTTCTCTTAAATAAAAAGTGCTAATGAACAGGATCAGACCAAATACTGTATATTTTATGAGTGCCGGCTTTCAGTTTTACATTCCAGTGAATGTAGTACTTTCCAAAAAATAAAAAGCTGACCTGAGTCACAACCCCAACATTTCAGATAAGGAATTAACTGATGTTTGTTGGCAAAGGGAACACCCACATACCCATGGTTTTGGGGGGACACTGACGTTGGCTGTGATTTAAACACTGTAAGAGGTGGTGAGAGGTTTTGCTGGCTGACCCTGAAACATCTGTCTTTAGGGTCTGTTGCTTATTACACAGAAGAGCAGACAAGGCTGCTAAAAGGATGATATTACACTGGCAATAGTGCAGTCTGAAAATATTCAACTTGACAAATAATATGATTTTTTAAAAGTAACATTGTGGCAAATATTAATATTAAGTAATTTATACAAAAAGTCTTAAAACGGTTGGGAGTTACATTATGCTGTCTGCTGTCTCCTGCTAGTCAAATATCGTTTTTTAAATATGAATCATTATTGATAAATCTTTATGCCTGAAGGTGAACTTCCCTGTCCTTCGACTTTTTCTGATACTGAGGTAAAGATATAGATCACTAAGGCAGCACCGCCACATGAAATTTCTTGTCTAAAGGAGAAAATTTGCTTTAAAAGCAGAATTTTAAGTAACATTTCATTTTTGTTGGTTACATGTGGATTTGTGGACAAGTATTTCTCAAAGTGAGAGACAAAGGGGAAAATAACTGATTTTGTCAATTTAACAACATTTTCCAGTTGATAATTGACACAGCTGTTATGAAACACAGATCATTTTCATTGAAAAGCTCCAAAGAAAATTATTTCAGAGTTTTTCTCCAAGCAGCTGTAATTAGCAGCGTTTACATGAGATTTGAGATAATGTAGTTTCCTCATTAACCCGCCTTTCCTATGAATTTATTTACACATAATGTTCCTTGTCACTCAAAATCAAACATATAATGTCAAATTTCTAAAACATGTTCTTTTTTTCACCCCTAAAATAATAATAAAATATTTCTTTATTTCTCAAAAACGCTGATTCTTGCCACTGTCCACTATTGTTTTCTGGTAAACACAAAAAAGCTTGTATGTTCACCAATAAAACAAATAATTGGGTACTTTTCCCCCCAGAAAGATCATAATTGGTGTTTTTTTCAATCAGATTCTGACAAAATGATTGGCTTTGTATTTTGATGAAATTTGATTCTTTTTTCTCATCTTTTTAACTTTGTGATGACATTTTGCTCACGTTCACACTTCTAAGATAAACAGCACAACATCAAAGGAATAACTATTGTACATGATCTCTATCTTAAGGTAAATTTTGAGGCTTGTTGTTTAGGCTTGCTTTTAGCTGACTGCGCAGACATAAAAATCAAGAGCATATGTTGCACAGATAAATCCTCAACATTGGTTTCTTAAAAGGAATCAATACTGCATCGGGATGATACATGTCTTTGGTGCAATTCAGATTTAGCAACATCAGTGTTATGTGTACTCGTGGTTATGGCAACAGACATTGAACTTACAAAAGATGTTGACATGGTGACTTTGCAGAGAAGTCTTTTATTTATTTTTTTTTATCGGAGCAGCCTGGTATCTTACGTGTCTGTCACAGGCCTCCCATGTGGCTCTGATGGGGCTGTTAGGGACTGGCGAGGCCAAACTGGGGCAGGGAGTGAGGGGGAGGGGAGGATTTACTGTGAAGGCCAGAGCTGGGAACCGTCAGTGTGGGCGGGTCGGGTCGTCTTCAGCGTGACCTGCCACCTCTGACGGAGCTCTGAAAAGTGCAATCTGACCCTAATGCTGAGCAGTCGTCCCTCACTGTCACAAGCCTGTGTCATCTGAATGAAGCCTGCATACTGTAGAGCAATACTCCTCTATTTATACTGGCTATTTTAGGCAATATGTCAATTACAATCTTGAAAATACAGATGTTTATGAAATTAAAGAAAATAACACAATAATGCAAACAATGAAAATGATGGCTCAATTTTAAAATACAATATCCTACAAAAAACCACTCCCTTATCTGCATGAAAAACATAGCAATTAAACCCACACAGCAGCAGCCACCATGTTACTGCACATAGATGTAGTTTTTCACAATTGTATGATCTGACAAAAAGTCCAGTCTCGCCCTTTGTTGAGCATCTACAGAGGAAGAAACACGGATAATAAAGGTCTCTTTATGATGAGGCTCCTGCACACAGAGCCACAAAAAAACTTAAGAAAAAATATCTATCAAGAGGTGGGAATTACATTGCCCTGTGCCGGGGAGGGAAAAATGAAGCAGGCATTTCTGAGCTAGCTGGCAACATAACCTTCAGAAACATCCTATTTTTCATTAGAGTTGTGTCAGACAGCTATGCCTTTAATAACATTCATCCCCGTACCAAGGAGAGGATAACTCAAGCTTTAGGCACATAATGAATGGGAGAATGGGCCCTGGCGCTGTTAAGAACAGGAGGGCTTGCCAAACAGGCAGAGCTGCACTGCTGCACTCATGGCAAGCCTTTCACTGCACGGCATCCTCCTGTATTAACGCAATGCAAATGAACAGTCAAGACGCTTCCTGAGGTGGCTCTCTAATGTGGCACTGTTAATTACTGTCATTAGAGCGGGGGGTGACGAGAGAGGACTAACAAGCCACCGTCCTCATGATCTTCTGCATTTGAAAGTCATCTTCGGCGATAAAAACACGTCAGAACCCCAGTAAGAAAATTGCAAATTGCCAAATTTGCTGACAGAGTGGAAAAATTTCTGCTGACTCCAAGCAGCCCGCCGGTGATGGATGCATTCTTGACACAGTCTTGGTGTTTAGACTTAAGAAATAATGAGTATCAATGTCCCAGCCGTGGAATATGCAAAGATGAAAGAGCGCTGTGTGGGTTTAATTAAGGGAAGCAGAGGCAGGAGTTGCTTTCAAACAGAGTGACCCAACATGATCAGGTTCTTATTGCTGTCATTTCTGTGCTGAAATATGGCCAATAAGGTACAGGCGGTGCTTTAATAAGACCGACGTAATGTCATATCAAGTGAGCCCGAGGCTTGCTCGTGCATTATAAATGTAGTCCGGAGATATTTCTGCTCGGCACGTCTCGGTTTCAGAAACACAGGTTGTAGAACAAAACGTGTAGAACATCATATTCAAATAAGGTGAAAGTGAGTGAATGTACTGAATCAGTGCAGTTTCGTTTTAAGAACAGTTGAATTGATTTTCACTGCATCATTACAACCACGGGGGGTGTGGGCACTCATTGTTTCCACAGTCAAGTAAAGTATTTTGTTTTACAAATGCCCTCCGGCAGTTCACACTCCCTACATCTGAGGGGGGGGGGGGGGGAGCAAAAAAAAATGTTTCTCATACTTCAGAGAGCAAACGAAAATATCCCCTATTATGTCTGTGATGCATCAAATCCCTGTTGTGGCCTTGAATCTAGTTTCTCCCTAAAAAACTGGAGGGTACACGGTCAATATATTCAACACACAAGGCCACGTCGAGGCTAATATACAGTAGAGGACTTTTCTCCCCTTTTCTGCGCTCTTTCTTTGTTTTTTCTCTTTCTCTCTCTCTCCTTCACTTTCTCACCCTCATTTCCTTCTCTGTTTTTCAAATGTCTGTGCTGTTGAGGACAAATCAAAGGCTCTATTTTACTAATGTAACACTGAGCAGACTGTGAGGTGGCTGTGGGGATAATGAGGGACTGCAGAGATGTGAAACAGACAGGCTGAAATGGATAATTAGGACAGAAAGTTTCTGCGATGCCAATGACACTCTACAGGAAATAGGATCATTAAGTTCTATATAAAATCTCTCTATGTGCAGCGTGTCTATACGAAATAGCTCGTCCTCTTCATCCTTTTAATCACAACTTTTCATTTTATTACAACTGAGCTCAGTTTAAGGTGCAGCCCTTACCTCTGTTTTAAAGAAATGTCAAAATGTAGCCACTTTAACTATCTTTATACCTACGAATATATTTAGCATAATTACTTCTTTGACCTGCTGCAGAAAAACATGAATACATCTTTTACTGACGCACGGCCACCCACTCTAAGTTACTCTGCAAATGCAATAGTCTTATGTAGTGTTTGATTGTTAGGACAATGTGTGAATGGAAAGGACACGCTGACAGTGCTCAGGAGTATTTCACACTGTACCAGAGGGTCTGGTGCAGGCAAACTGGATAATGAGCTGCAATAGCTGTTAAAAGGCATTTGAGGGAGATATCATGCTATGTTGCTCTATTATGATTAGATTTCTCCTTGACAATATGAAAAGATCAAATCAATATCTACTGAGATTTTGATGATCCACAAGCCATCCCCATTCGGTTCCCCCCTCCCCAGGCTCTATTGAGAGAGCATGATCTGACATCACCGCAGAAACATCAGGCTTTTCTCTGCTACTGTGAAAATATGTAACTTCGATTAGCGAAATGCTGAACAAAATGACCTGTGTTTTGGACTCTATCCCAAACGTTGCTGTTTGGGTACTGATGACAGGAGCTATTGTGTTTCACTTTAGAGCAATTCAATTAGGAGTCATTAGTCCTCTGAGTGATTACCAGTGGCCTATCGATAGAAAGGAAGGACACACTAATTAAAGGGCATTTAAATGTTTCTCGGCGCAGGATGGGGAGAAACACAGCATTTAAAATGCAGTTTGGAGGAAAATATCCTTGCACAGCAAATGACCGACATAACATGCTCACTTTGCTCTCCGCAAATTCCCTTTATAGACGCATATACGGGAATGGATCCCAGAGGAATACTAAAATGTGGTCATACAACAGTCACCAAGAAGCTAGCAGCCCTGTTGAAATGCAGGTAAATATTCAGATGTGATGCTTTTCCATTTTAGAGAAGCATAAAAGATGACAGATAAATGGCAAAACTGATGTAAAATCATGGCAGGTATTTATAGAGCATATGTGAAATTGAATATAAGCATTCCACTAAAAGCAAGGGGTGGATTATCTTTCATTTTTAATTGACTGTCTGTACTGTGCATCTATGAATTCATTGTTCAGAGATGGATAGGCAATTTCACTGTCTATCATGAAGTTGTTTCCATTGTTAGATGAGTGGTAGTGATTATACTGAAGGAAGGTGACTTAGTCTAAATCCTCTTCCCTTTTCTATAATAGGTTGCTGCTTTTTTTGAGCACAATAACATCATATACTGGTGAAATCATCAGAGGTGATATCAAAGATATTCTGTATTTCAACAAGATGAATATGGAAATGCTTATTGTATAAATACAGACTGAATATAATTATATATTATTCACTGTATATAGAATAATACTACACTTCTATAGATAACAAAATCATATTTTATTGTCATTTCATGTATTTGCCGATGCTTATCATCCATAGCACAAGGACACTACACCTCAGTGTAGAGACGGCTGCTTTGTGTTAACATAGTGAGAGAGATATTGATTAAAGTATGATAAGAAGAAGCTTCAGTCCCAGGGCTGAGCCTCTACAGCTATGATTAAATATGTTGCACAGAGGTAGGACCTATATCTCAAAGCGAAACAAACCCTATGCATCTACTGTATGTGCAGCGATTATCTTTACCACTAATACAGAATCAAAGAGTATGAGAGCCCTAAAATCCTAATTATCGCTCTTTTGATGTCAAAGCACATACAAGTTATGACTACATTCTGCTTTTGAAAATCCCTGTTTGTCCCAAATAATTCAAACTTAATCACAAGTTTTGGATACCACAACTGTCATGGCTTTTTATTATTTGACCGACACATGTCAAAGGTATAAGATGACTTTAAATACTGCAAATCAAACCCTATAAGTGAATGAATGACAGCAGTACAGCAAATACAGTATAACACTTTTCTGAGAGGTGAACAGTGGCTCCTTTCCAGAGTGTGATTATTCTAGGTGCCATGTTCTTAAGTACAGCATATTAAGGATCCCTTCAGACGTGTTTTAAGAGATATAAAAATATTCAGCTATGAATAAATCTAATTTGAGTGGTTTTTCCACAAAAATGTTAAACTACCTCATTAAAAGTTCTTAAAATTACATATTCTCCCTGTTTAAAAAAATAAGAATCTATGAATATGTAAATATTGTCTATTCTGGTCCATCCACACTGTATGTGCACTGGAGGTTTCAAGTTTCCACATCACACTTACATGTTAGACCAGGACTGGCTTCCAAACTAGTTGTGATGTCACAAAATCATCTTGTATATCCACTATCCACATGTTAAAGTCAGATAGAGGGAAACACTAATAATAATAATAATAATAATAATAATAATAATAATAATAATAATAATAATAATAGCAGGAATAAGGTTTATCTCAGAAAAATCTTCAAAGTGGTTTTGTTGTTTAATCAATTAGAATGAAATCCAACATAATATGATACTATCTTAGCTCACTTTTTAAAAAATTAATAGGTAATAAAGCCTCAATGTAACAAGTGGTGAAATATTTCTATTTTTATTCCCTTAAAGTGATAAGAGAATTTTTCCCATATTGCTAAAAAACAATATTGTGCTATAGTGGTTTCAAGAATCAAACATAAATATGTGCAGTGAAACACTACTAGAGGTAAACATTGTTAGGCTCACAGCAGTACAGTTTAACCTAAAAAAAACTGTAGAAGGTTCAAAATATATCACATTGCAGTGATACTTACTTATGTTTTTTTGTTTTTGTTTATATTTGCATCACCAAATTTTGGTAGTACCTCCAGAGATACTTTAAGGAACATATCCACATTTAGAGATAAATATTTTAAAAAATGCCAGTGATGATCCACATATGCTAGCTGAACTATTGGTGGGATCGTGTCGGACGTACAGGTGGATAGACTTTCATTGCTCAATAAAAGTTGATAAGGAGGATTGTAGTGTATAATGCATGCCCCCACAAGCCTCACTGTATTATGCTGCTTTGTACTGTATCTTATCTTCTCAGCTCACTGTTCTTACCACAATCACAATAAAGTATTAGTCCCTGAACACGAGTACCATTTTACTGAGCTAAAAACCTGCTGGGATCCTAATACAGTTAGAATGTCAATAAGTGAGTCAAACAGAGCAGGGACAAGTTTCTTGATTTTTGCATCAAGGTAGGAAGTCCTGTTGTTTTTATATAAAACTCAGTAGTTATAATACTTTTCTTTAAAAACCAGATGATCCAATTTTGCATGCTGACTGCATTCCTCGGTTTTAGCTACGCAGCCGAAATAACAGTGAGAAATGTCCCCTTGGTCTGACTTTTATTCCTCACCTTATTCCCAATGTCATTCATTTGCGACTGAAGGTAACAAGCCTTTTCCACTCGGTGCTCTGTAACGGCAGACCTTTAATAGCCATTTCCCGGTGTGGCGAGGGGAGAGAGGGGGAACATGTTTATTTGTGTGTCTGCACGTGCCTCTCCAGCGATTCTCTCTGCTCCACTCACCCAGCTGCTGGCTGGAGGAGTGATTCATGGGCCTGACAGATGCCTGGTGCAGCTGGATCTGTCCTTGATCATCCCAAAAGCCTGGACAGCACTGTCATTCACCATTGCCCAAATTATCTCTGTATTGACTGCAGAACCCTCTGTGACAGCGCCGTAATGGCTAATTACCCAGGATGCTTTGGGTACTTTTAAACCCCAGAGTGTTCTCTCTTGCTGTCTTGCCATGCGGCTGCTGCTGCTACCGCGTGTCGGTGTGAGGGCCACTGTTTTCTCTAGCCCCACCTGAGCACCATAACCTAAGGATCCAAGAGCAAAACGTCCATGAAACAGAAAAAGAAGGTATACTACCCTGTTTACCAGATATTATGCAGAGATGCCAAAGTAACAAAACACTTTTCTTGTGGTCTCAGTGGTGTTTGGTGGGGAGTCGCTTGTGACATTTTGTAGGAATGAAGTGTGCACATAAATTACTATTTACGCTCTGTCTATTCCTCTATCTTTCTCTGCATGTCTGGGGAATTATTCTGTGAAACTCACACAGGCATACACACAGTTAATTATCAAAATCAGTCTAATCATATTAGAAAAAAATGCTAATTGAAAACCATTTTTTTCCATCATTAAAACATAAAAAAAATCTACACAAATAGCTGTTGAACGTTTTCAATTACTGTCAAATAGTAAAGCCATAAGCATACTTGTCTACAATTCTAATGCTGAAATGTTGCTTTAAACTTCGAGATGCATTTCAAGAGGAGGGTGACAGAGGGAAGTGAAAGGAAAGGAGAGGAGAGACAGAAAGAGAGAAGAAGAAGGTGAGGGAATAGAGGGTACAAAATCCCATCCTGACTGTTAGAGAAGATGATGAGGTCCCCTGAGAACGGACAGAGCAGAGAGGGAGCAGCTTTTCCTCACAAAGACTCCAGTAATTTGCCACATCCTGTCCGCACACCCGGTGTGGAAGCCACTCTGTCCTTAATTACCAGGATAACAAACCCATCCCCTCCCTGCTCCTCCGGTCCTGTTCCCCTCATGTTACTTTCCCCTCATCCAACGTCGCCGCCACCACTCAGGCTTCCTGCGCTCCTCCTTCTCATCAGTGTCGGGCTAGTAATGGATGGCCTCTAGCGCTGTCTGCAGACAGTGGAAGGATGGACACCAAATAAAGTGATAAAAGCTGAGAGAATGGCCCTGCCTTGGTTAGCAGCTCTGATCTTGATGGACAGGGGCACTATAATGACACAGAGGCCTCACCTGGATAAACTAGACGTTCTGACAGCCCTGTTAGCCATATACACAAGGGAGACCCTTTCGACAAGCCCACTACCAATGATGGTCTCTGGCTAATGACACAATTACTGGTAAAAATATGTTCATTGCTGCCTGATAACAATTACATATTTTATCAGTTATATTTTCTTAGGATGAAAACCATTTGCTGTCTAATCTATAAACTCCTTTCTAGAAATTACATTTATTAAACATAAACACACGTCCTCAGACATAGCAAAACCTATGGCGTGTAATGTCATTACTGTTATGACACAAGCACAGTATAGGGGGCCGTGGCCTTTTCGTCTGGTCGTCGTCTGTCATCTCCAAGATGGCGCCAAGTCTGCCTCAGCTTTATTTGCATTGGGCTTTTGCATACGTTGCTTCACACAACCTGACTCCACAGAATCAAAACAAAGGAGGAGAGCCAGAAGTGACACCACAGTCCTGCCTCACTACAGTTCATACAGATACACTCAGCTCAGAGGGAATGACGAGGCTGAATTAGTGCAGTGTTTGTATGCCTTATTCACTGAGCAGCCAGTGGGAGGTGTCTGATATTCCTAGGGGTGAAGGGGTTAGAGGGGTGTGTGTGTGTGTGTGTGTGTGTGTGTGTGTGTGTGTGTGTGTGTGTTACCAGTCACCTGCTGCTAAATCCTATTAGCAAGGCCTGGGGGTTAAACCAACCATCACCATTAAAGGCCTGTCAGGGGAAAGCCCACAAAGGGCTGATCGCTACAACTCACAAATAATAAGGTGCTTTGATAGAGGATAATCAATTAGTGATAATAGGAAGAGGCTTGACATTCTGGAGATGTATCTGAAGGGGGGGAGGAGTGAGATAATAACTACAACAAAATGTTTGAGAGAAATAAGAATTTAGACGTTCATTAAGAGCTTAAATCTTATTTTTATAGGAGCAACATCTAAACTACATTTTTATCAGTGATTGCACACAATACCATGACCCATAAAACATATTACATTTGCTTTGATCTGTATATTTAATTCTACAGTATTTAACGATTGTGGAATCAATTTGTCATTGATGAAGTGAAACAATAAAGACTGGGTTTCAGAGGTAAAATGAGGTCACATGTTAGACAATTGAAACCTAAGTGGCCATATTTAATATCTAATATCAACTATGCAGTGTTGCATATTTTCATATTAAAAAGGAAAGTTATTTACAGAATGATTGTGAGTGGAACTGATCACAGCTGTATCCAGACTGCATGTCAATGAACAGACAGTAGAAGTGACTGGATTGACTTTTCAACTAAACCAAGGACAAAAAACGCATAGTTCTTCAACCTGATCGCCTCTACGAGAGAACAACTGCAGCTAAGTCACAAAGCAGATATTGTTAAGTCAAGGATTAGAGTGTCAGCCTAAACATTTCCATATGTTTTCTAAAGCGAGGAAAACGAGGTGAGAAAAAAATGGCAAAGCAAGTGTTAAATGAGATGAGAAGTGACAGTTTACATCCACAGCCACAATTAACACGTTGATGGCGTTTTTCGCCGGGCCCCTCACAGTGATAATGCCTGTTGTCAAATCTGTTTAGCACGCCAAATCTCCTGGAGCCTTCAACTAGGCAGCAAGCTTTTGACAGATTGAAGGTTCAGAGATAGGCTATCATGACAGATGGAAGCTGGCATCGATGTTCAGCTCTCGCCAATCACAGGGGACCTGCCCCCCTTATTCTGCGGGGCGCAGCTCCGCAACCTTCCCCCCTCTGATGGGAGCAGGGGATGGCATTGTTAAGCAGTGCATCTGTGAGACTCACTCTCCTCTGATGGAAGCATAAGGCAAAGAGCTCTCAAGCAAAAGACGGCCACTGCTGTAAGCGCATTTCAGATATGATGGGAGGCTAGCTCAAGGGAATTGTGGAAGAGAAAAAGTTTGAAACATTTTGAAGAGCAGAGGAAGACCCAGGAGAGAAAAGAGCGATTGCAGCAAGCCTCAGCTATTCAGTAATGCCATCATTAAATTTGATTACCACCTAAATGCTAGCAAATGCTCTGTACAGTCACAGCACAGTGGAGTCTGACAGAAACATTTGCTTGATCACTCTTTATATCTGATTAGCAGAGTGACATTTTTCCTCTGACCAACAGAATCTCACCTGTTAAATACTCAATACTGAGAGGAAAAATCAATTTAGATAGCCTTGGCTTGTGCATAAAGTCCTCCTTAGAACTCATACTACAGTATGATTACCCTTAATGAGATTCATCTGAAACAGTGGCACAGGAGAAACTCATTAAACTGAGCTTGTTCTAATCAGACAGGCTTATATGGATTTTGTAGACATCAGAAATTGTTATGAAAAAGAAAAATACACCAGGGCCTCTGAAACAGAAGAAAGGATCCGATAATTAAGTATCTGCCATGCGCTGATGATATCACGAGTGTTAATGATCACTATAATGACAGTTCACGCAGCACCCAGTTGATTTACAATACACCTACTGTGAGGCACCACTGCGACAAACACTGCAGCAAACATACTCAAGCGAAAACAGTTTAGTATAGATTAAAAAGTAATAAGTTAGACCCAATAGGCACTTTTAGGGAAAGGAATTAAATGCTTACTTGCACTATAAAATTTCCGCAGGTAGATAACTTTGAAATGCAGCGTTGTTGGTTTACTTGCTGGCAGGCAGCCCTCTAAGTTGTTTGGTCTCTCCCTCCCTGTTTAGGCGAACACATTGTTGATTCAGACCCATCATGTTGAGGTTTGAGGTCACCCTGTCTCAGGCTTGGCTAGTTAGCAGCAGCCCACCTGATGGCCCAGAGGAAATCACAGCAGCCGCACTCACAGGAGAGGGCCTGACAGCCAGGCCCCGCACCAGAGAGAGGGGTCCAGCCAGGGGGGTGGAGAGAGGAGGGTCAGTATGGGGGGAGGGAGGAGAGAAAGGGAGAAGGATTTAGAGAGAGAGAGGGAGTGGGGGGGGGGGGGCAGTTGTTCAAATGCAGGGAGTGGAGATGGCTAAAGAGGACGCTATGGTGAGTTGTGTATTGGTCACGACTGCGTTAAGTGAGAAAAAGTCAAGTAAATAAAAACAAGACAGGCCTCAGTGATGAAAGAAGGAGGTACGATAAGAAACAGAGTTGAGGAAGTGAGTGATGCTAACTTACTGGGTGGTATGCCAGAGAGCAAAAAGAGAGATGAAGAATGATGAAAACAACTCCTGCGTTAAGCTGTGGAAAAACAGGGAGAATGGGAAGTTTCAGATAGTGTCAGAGAGTGATGAGGACCTTCATTCAAACACATGGAGGCTTGAAATTTGGGGGTTTCTATATGGATCTATACAGGGGGCTGCTCTAGTGGTCTAGTTGTCTAGTTTTTCCAACACCTAACAGCAGTTTCTGTTAAAGCAGAAGCAAAACTGCACTGTGTAAATGAAGTGAGGCATCAGTGTAAGTTATCCTGGGGCAGTGATGCTGCTCTTGCCGGGAAAACGTTGGCTGTAAAGTGCTGTGATGAACAGCAGACATTTCCAGTTCACAAGTCTCCCAGTCTCTCCTGAGAGTCTGCTTCATCCCTATTATAGCCAATAATAGCCCATTGTAGTCAAATGCTCTTTCTCTTCACTGTGACTGAATGAGGACACATTATTTACAGAGAGGAGACAATGCTAATACAGCGCTGCAGAAAACTGCTGACAGGAAGAGGGCAAAAATCATAGGTTTCCCCTCCTAGAGGATGTTACACTTCTTTATATTTATAGTTATATTTAATAACAACCCAAAATCTGCCAATACACCTCGAGACAACCTCCACAGTCGCTCTCACGGCAGGTTCAACTACAGAGTGGTGGACAGAAGAGACAGAAATCAATGTTTTATTTCCACTTTCCACAGTAAGCGTATATTGACGCTGATAAGGTCACTTACGTGTTAAATGAAATGAAAGACACTTCTTCAAAATGATAAGTAGTGTAATAGGATTGTTGATAAAAAAAAAAAACCTACATACTGTTTTTTATCAGATATTCAGAAATTAAGGAATGTACATTTTGCAGTTGAATGTCAAATGTTATGTTTGTACTATATATAAATGTATTATACTATATACAAATGTATATAGTACAAACAATATGTACTATATGGGAACACGGTGTTAATTTATGATTACATTTTGTACAGATCATGAGCAAACGCACAAATTAAAATGTAAAAAAGTAACTAATTAAATGAGTGCTTTAATACTCATTAATCTCGATAGATAAAGGTCCTCTCCTCTGGAGCATTTCAATAGGGCATTAACTGCAAAATGCAGATCAAAACCCCACTTTGCCCACGTGCCACTGAACACAGTTTCTTTAGGTTTCCATGTTGTGTTTATGTCCAAAGGCATCCAGAGACAAATGCCTCACCACAAAGTCATACACCATTAATGCAGTCAGTGGTGCTGCAGCCTCAGAATCTTATTATCTTAGTTGGTTCAGCCTCATTAGCTGTTCTATGCATATTAATGGATGGGAAATGGAAAACTATACCCCATTTAAGAACAAAACATGCTCAAAGTACTTGCTGCTTCGAGGTTATAGGACATAACTCACTCTGCAAATTGCTATCATCGGGCTCCTGGCAGAACCCTGCTGTTTTCTTTACCCAAAAGCCCCTGGTTCCCTCGCAGACACAGAGTTTCATTAACCCGGACTGCATTCAGATGCCATTATGGCTCTAATTATGGCACATGCTCTTGTGAGGAACTGCCTGGGTTCTCAAAGACTTTTATGTCCAGTTGTCCTGTCGCCAAGGCCGGGGTCGTCCCCGCTGCTGCCGGAGTTCCTGATAGAGGAGATGTGCTAATCTCGGATGCATTGAAGCTGGCTTTGTAGACTTATGCAGGCTTATCTATCATGGTCACGACTGCATTAGATATAAGACCTTAAGTTTCTAGGCACTGAAGTAGAAAGGAGAGCAAATTAAATTCTTCTCATCTACCTCCTCAGCTGTGTCCAGATTGCATCAGTCAAAAAAAAAAAAAACTTGTACTCTGGAGGATATTACTGGCAGCTAGCAGTGCAGAGGTAAGTCTTTATGTTCCTCTTGTTCTCCACAATAGAAAGACAATGCTTTTATATACAGTACTAGCAGCTACTGATTAGAAAAGCAAGATAATGACGGTGTGTTTGCCATTCTAGGCTCATAGCACATCTGCCAACAGACCAATGGAGACCTTAGCTTGGGAAACAAATAAAACCTCTGTCCAGTGTCTCATTATCCATGAAAGTATCTCCTCGGCTTCTTCTGTCTAATCAAAGAGAAGGGAAACATAGGAACAAGCTGAAAAATTCCAAGATGAGGGAGACTGAAACAGTTCCCTCAGCGTTGAGTGCTGCTCACTCACAGCAGATAGTGAAGGTAAGAAGATCTTTTGGCAGGTGCTGCGGGCTGTCAGAGCTGTAGATGAGCTCTGCTGCTGGATAACATCTTGCCAAATGCTCGAAGCTTGTCAGTTAACAGTCTGCCAGAAAAAGGTGGACAGCTACTAACCTCTCTGAGAAAAGACAAAGACCAACAGTAAGTTCCAAGCCATAAAAAGAAAAGTTTAGGAGTTCCCTGAGTGCAATTACCACTATTGTCACCCTGATGAAGGTAAGTCATTTTGAATGCAATTTGTTTTGATGCATTTTATGCAAATGCTGCACGGAGGGTGCATTTCAGATGTTGCCTGTCAGATACTTGAACAAAGCGCATGAGTGTAAAAGTGGACTAACAATTAATACACGTTGGGTTTATCATTCTTAATTCTGTTCCCATTTCTTTACTGTCAAGACTACATCTTTTATACATTAACCTCCATCAGACTGCACGTACTGTTCGTGTGTATTGGACTTTGGTTTCATGCTGCCAAGAGCAAGTAGAAGGTGGACTCTGATCTGAGATAAGCTGCATGACTGAACTCTGAGTGTGTGGCCTGAGGTGCCATGCTGGGATAGTCTGGTAGCTTGGGCAGACAACATCAGACTATCTTTGACAAGCAATCTTTGTAAAGAAGTGTCTGTCTCGCTGTAAACCATAAATAGTGGATTGATCTGTAACTAATAGCTCTCTCTCCAAATGTAATGTACATCGCATTTTGTAATTATGCTTCAATCTTGTGTGTGTGTTTCTTTCCTGAGGTTCCAGAGACAAATTTCCAGGACAAGAGTCATAACATTTCTTACATGGTAAGATTCTGTTCAAACATTTTCTGGGCAGTTGCAGTTGGGAAAAGACAGTTTTTCTTAAGTTTCCAAACAATGCTTTTAACAGTCAGAAGATTCATTTAACTGATGAAAATTATAATCATTCATCATTTGATCAAGTCACACATAACATCTATTGTACCTCTAAGGGTCTGCTAAGATATTCACTCATTAACATATTATTTGGTTTAACTTGTGCTTTCTGTTTGTTAATGACTTAAATCATTCACAGTCATTCTCTAAACACTGAATGTTATGAATTTCAATTGAAAAGTGACTAGTCAAGTGTAGTTTAGCTCCAACATCTATGCAAATCAACATCAGTGCCAATGTTGGAGAGTTAGATCAGTGATTTTATTTGTATGATCAGAAGATAAGGTTTATTTACCACTACAATATATACTTTCAACTATACCAGTCCATTATACTCATAGAACTTATTTGTGTAGTGACTCATGCCCCTCCTTTTTATTTCTGCTCTCTGTCTGTCTCACCCCGTCTTAATACAATTTCTGCACTGCCACAACAGTTCCACAACATTGAGAGTTTCTATGAGCTTGTCAGTTATTCGTCGACCTGCTTGGCAGTCTGATAATTACAAGAAAAGTGCTGGTTAATGAAGCTGCATGAAGCCATATTTTTTATATTAAAAGCACACTCCATGAGCCAAATGTAAACGAAATGTAGCCCCACCACCAAAACTCAAACCACAAGCCTGCTTTCCCTGCTGAAAAGACTGACAGGTCTTTAATTAAAATGATGGGCACTCTACAACAGCAAATTTTTAGTCTTTAAAGAGTAACTTGGGATGCCAATGCAGATCAGTTTTCATATATTACTGAAAATACACATGCAATCAAGTTTCTAGTTTTTTAATCTTTGATCATTATAAACTTTGCTGTTTTCTGAAATCAGCAGTAATCAGCAGGACAACATAATTTGTCTGTACTGGACAGTCTCGTTTTTACTCATTGTAGTTTGATTTTTTTATTTATTTTTTTTGTCTTTAAAATCTGATAGTTGAAATGGATCATTTTAATGTTTGTAGAAAACAAGTTGTATGAAGACAAAAGAAAACAGACAAGACAGAAAAGTTTGTGATCTGTCGTGATACACAAGCCACTGAGTTACAATATCACTTTAACCTAAAAAGGTGTCCCAAACTTTTCTAGTGGTGGAGGATGTTAAAAGATGGAAGAAACTTCTCAAATATGTGTATCAGAGGAAAAAAACTTGTAGACAGGCAGAAGAAAAGAAAGAAAGTACAGAAAGACATGAAGGCTATGGAGTTCCTGATTCAATTATAGTATAGGAGGAGGTCTGTTTGAAAACTATCCTAGTGACTGTTGCAGTGATTATAGGTTCTTTTTCTGTGTTTTCCAGTTTGGAGGTGCAATGAGTGAGAAATTGTACCTTTTAAAGAAGTTAAAAAGGGTTTTAGTTAAATATGAAAGAAATGTTTCACTCAGCAGAAACCAACATTATTTTCATCAAGTTACCTGCAGCATATAAGTTCTCCTGGGACAAGCTAAACAACCCTTAAAGGTATTAAATAGCACTTTTTATTCAGAGTGTACAGGTAGGTTCAGTTTTTTATTTTTCATTGTCTCTAACATCCAGCTGAACTAGTCACATGAGATTCAAAAGATGACCTCATCTGTAAAGGAGGAGCACAATCACTAATTCCTCTCAGGTGAGTCCAACTCTTCTCTTACTTTTAGCATTGAACCAATTAGTCAATTAATCAATAATATCTAACGTAATTAATTCATTGCTCAAGTAAGTTATTTAAGCTAAAATACAAAATGTTACTGTACATGGTTTTAAGTTCTAAACTTGCTGGCTTTTTATTGTGTCATATTGTTACCTGATTAATCTTTGGGGTTTTTAACACGTTCTTCAGATAATATAAGGAATCCTAATATGTAATTTTGAGCTCTGTTAACATGTTATGGGAATGTGTCATTATTTTTGTCATTTTAAAGACTAAGTAATGAATAATGGATAAATTGATATGGAAATTATATTTATTAACATCCAAACCTAAAGCCTTCACTGCCACACAATTTGTATCTGACTAATTCACCATGTTTCCAGTGACTACAGCCATGAACCTGACTTATTGAACTATTCTAATATGGCCACAAGTGAATAGACCTCAAAGGCATTTCATATAGAATATGGCGGGTATTATTGATCATTCAGTATGAGCAGGATGAGCCATCTGTAAATCACTCCAGCTGCTGATCTTTGATGACATGCAATACTTTAAACAGTTTAAGATATCAGGTATAGTAAGTGGATGTTTTCCTTTTCATTTCCTTTTCTAACAGAACCAAACCATTTGAATTAATGGAACCTCATGATTGAAAACACAGCTGAAGTGTACACACTTGCAATGTGCAACACTAATTCTAATAAGCCCTTTTCCTATCTAAATAATTTTGCTTTAATTATAACAGCCATAACAATGAGTCACAGTGAGATAAATAAATAACTTCACTGTCCTCCCTGGAATTGTGCTGATGCGGAGGCCTGCCTAGGCATTATAAACCTAATTAGCAGAAGATTACTATGCAGTGTGCAAGGCTGTGGTCCAGAAAGACATCATTAGGTCTTCTGATGGGGATATGCCTTCAGCACATTGATTCTTTTTCGCTCCAAGAACAATGCAGATTGCAGACTTTATAATTGGGCTTTCAGGTCACTTGTGACTTTACTACCACTATGTGTGGCTGGTGATCTCCATTTAAACAAAAGAAGCCAATAACAACAAAAAAAGACATTCCTGCTGAGCTCAAGAAATGAAGAGGATGTTTGTAGATTATGAGACACATCAATAAGACATGGATAAATAAAAATCATTTGAGCAATATGAACTGTAGGACTACATATTCTTCAGAATTATATCATCTGATCAGATATTCTCAAAAAAGAAAGATTAGAAGCACTGTTTGACCTAATTTAGAGAAACAGATCTTAGGATAATGGATCTTATGACTTTTAGATGTAAATAATGATCTCAATGAAACCTGTCGACAAAAACCTTCTAATGGATTTCACATTTGATAACAATACTACAACTAACACAAATAATATTATTTATCTAAAACAACCATTTCATTCTACCTATTATCTTTCACCATAATCAAAAAAGTGCTATTTACTCCTGTCTATTAACCATCCATTACTAACCTCAAATATAAAATTAAATTACCCATCAATGAATCAATTTTCAGCGCAGATTTCCTTCTCCCCAGCTACGTCCTCCAGCTCCTCCTCAGGAATCCCAAGATGTCCCCATGCCAGGTCTCCAGTGTGTTCAGGGTCTGCCCAGATGTCCAAACTCCTCACCCTTTCCAAAAAGTGAGCCCAGAGACACTGTGAAGGAAATTAATTTTTGTCACATGTATCCAGGATCTTATTCTTTCTGTCATTACAAAGAGCGTGTGACCATAGCTGTTTGAATGTATATTGAATGGCAAATCAAGAGCTATACCATAAGGCTTAGCTTGTTTTTCACCACAATACACAGGTACAATTCCTGCATCACAGCCAACACTGCACAACTCTCAATTTAACACTCAGTGTACAGGAACTCAAACACCTTTACGTTGTGCAGCAACTCCCAACTGAAATTGAGGAAATCCACTGATGAATAACATGACTTCAGACTTGTGACTCTCATTCCAACTGCAGTTGAATCCCAGAGGTCACAGCTGTGTTGAAGCCAACGAAACAACAACATTGGAGAAAAGATGAGATGTAGTCCTCAAGTAACCATGTCCAGTACTCTCCATTTCTCTGCAAGAGATTCTTTCCATGAAAATCACAAAGAGATTTTGACTTAGTTTGAGTTACGCAAACAGCTAAACTCCGGATATATAGAAATATGTATTCTGACTGCCCCCCCCAACAGACATACAGAAGGTGATGGTCATAAGCCTTCTCTAAATCCACAAAGAACATAGACTTGATGGGCAAACTCACATGGTCCTTGCAAAAGTAAAGAGATCCCTCATTCCACAACCTGTACAGAACCACAATATTCCTCTTAAATCAAAGGCTTGATGATCAGCCAGAGCCTGCTTTGTGGCACCCTGGTATAAAACTTTCCTGAAAGAAGTTGAGAGGTGTGATATGTCATTGACTGAAGTGCACCCTTTGGTTCCCCTTTATAAAAATGTGAAATACCACCCCTTTCCCTGACATTCATGGCTTGTCAAAATTCAGAGCATCATGCAGCAACTTGGGGTGAATCTCATCCACTCCTGGTGCCCTGTCACTGCAGAGCAATGCGTGGTTGGATTTAGGCATGCCTAAAAGTGTTAGTTCTATCACCTAACAATATCCCCAGTCAAAGTCAGCAGTTTTTGCTGAGAATAGCCTGGGCAAAGCCCTGCCCAGTTTGCCAGAATCACTTTGAGCCCATTTATTAAGCCCATTAGCCCAGTTATTTAAAAGTCCTTTTCCTTGGCCTCCCTAAACACTTCCCACATCTGAGTTTTTGCAAACCAAAGACCATAAGGTCTCTTTCTTCAGCTTGAGGGAGATTGGTTCTTTGGCTGCCACCATGACGGGTATCAACAATCTTTTGGCCACAATTTAAAGCAGCTGCACCTGCAATAGAGTCTTACTGTAGAATGTGGCTCATTCGGATTAAACGTTCCCACCCATTGGAGAAATTCCTCCAGTTTGTATTTACCAGGTTTGTACCTTTTCCTGTTGGCTAATCTAACTCACTAACAGATGGTACAAATTTCACAGCTCTATTACTCTCTTTACTGAGTTTCCAAGACATAAAGTAGATGATATAACTATAAAGTCAACTATCAGTCTTTGGCACCAGTTGCCCTGGCTCCAGTTACACTTCAACTTGTGTTGATTATGGATAGTCCTTGACTAACACATACATCTAATACCAAAACACCACTAGGTTTCAGCTCAGGCAGTCAGTTCTAATCACACCCCCTCAAGTTTCTCTGTTCTTACACATTTGAGCATTGAAGTCTTACTGCAAAGATATGGGCTCCCCATGTGGCGTCCTCTCTAGGTGGCAATAAAAAGCAAAGTTTTGAGATAATTCTCTTCATGTTGTGATTTAGGACTGACTGATACTGGATTTTTAAGTCTGATACTGATACTCTCAAGGTTTGAGAGTTAAAAGTCAAAGATATTTATGATAGTATATTATATATTTTAAAAATGTAAAGTTTTGATATGGATCCTATAAATGACTTTTTTTTAAAGATTTTTGAAAAAAAATATACATGAAGCGAGACACTTAACAATTTAAAAATAGACCTGACAGTGCTTTCTGGTGGACAAACTATGTAATGGCAATTGTCCTTTCTGTACTGCAATTTGGGGCCTGGGAAAATAAATAATCAAGAAAATCAAAAATATTACCACAGCTGTCTAATTTTCTACAGACAAACCTTTACACTGTAATGAATTGGGGAATAAATTTACACTTTTCAGCTCTAAGGCTATATGAGTTAAAAACTATGATAACTATAAATATTCCAATGCGCACGTGTTTATCCTGCTTGGGTTGTGCTTTGTTTGCTTACTTTGCATTCCTCCATGTACTGTATGTTCATGAGAGAGCTTGTTTAATCAGCTTTGCTCGCTTCCTGCCTATCTGGACACCCCGGTCATATGCCTGTCTCCTGCACCAAGTTCTCCCTGGCTGGCGTTTGTAACACAGCACTACAGCCCCATTTGAGGTATGATAATCAGCTGATTAGCCAGCGAAGTCCTTTTCCCAGAGGCTCCTTTGTGTGCAAAATCCTCACACTCAATTGACATGTGGACATCATCAAGCTGATGAAATGCAATTGTAATGAACAAGTGAGGCAGAGCATCTGCAGTGGGACCCTGAACGAAAAGGACCCTTCCCTCCTGACATGCTAATGCTGAAAGCTGCTCTCTGCCTGTACTCCCCGTGGGTCTCTCATGGAAATGTGAAGAGATGCATATTCAAACCAGTGCCTTCTGAGGGGGCTAGCTGTACAGAGGAGAGATGGGAGAAAAAAACCTGTGTGGACTTGGCCAAATGCTAATTCTGAGACAGATTATATTGCATCACGTGCAGTAATGATCTGACAGTTCATTTGTGAGGAGAGTTCAGGATCTGAGGTTTAATGCTTGGGTGGACGCAGGTGCTGAGCCCCAGCTCCTCAGAGCTGTCAGAGGAAGGCAGGGGGCTGCTGTCAAATTATCCCAGTTAAAAAGGCTGAGGCGCCTGCAAATATGAAAGACATTTAAGAAATTAATGCATTCGTATTCAACACATATTGCAACAGTGTTTCATTAGAGGTGCTCTAGTCATATTAAAACTGACATCTGACCTTTCACATTTCTCAGAGGCACTCAGAAACATTCTTATTACATACATGCTAAAGTCAAAGAGAAGGTAATTGTGATAACTAGCAATAATTAAACAAACTGACATCTTAGCACCATAATTTTCCCTATTAGTTCTGTTCTTTTGGTGTTGCACGACAGATAGATTATAGGAGCCGTATTTGTGTGAGTGGGTTTATTTTAAAGGAAAAGATTAATTTTGAAAAGCCTAGAAACGGTGTGTGTATCACATGCTGCTTAAGTATACCATCATTTCATTTCTCAGTTGTTTGTGTTATCAAGTAGACTTATTGTATTGCCATTGCTACTTTGTTACTGCATAATCTTGCTGTGATTATGATAAGCATACATAATGGAGACAAATTCCATACAATTTCCCTGATCAACATTTTCTGCTTTCATGCATAAAACATTCATCATTAACAGGATTTCATGAATTAAAGCACAAGAGTTTCTCAGCACCATCCTTCCAGCTGTGGAATCAAGCAGCAGCTTGTAAAGTTTACCTGAGTGAGCCAGACTTTTAAAAATAGACTGAATCTTTTGTATTCATGTGAACAGAACGTGGATTTGAGCTTTGAAATGCAAGTGCAGTTGGTAGAGGTCAACCCAGACAAACAGACTGATGATGCCATACATATTGTTCTATATGGATAGATGTAGGTCATTACACCTATGGCCTCCAGCTGAGCTGCTTTGTGATGACAGGACCTCTGGGTTTGGACCTCAGAGACAGAGCAAATGGGCAGTCAGCAGGCCCCCTGCTTTCTGAGCCTTTTGGGTCGCTAAGGTGTCAGGGGCTGAGAGGGTCAAATCTAGCCTCACACACCTCAACGCTATCCCTAACCCGGTGTAAGCACAACTAGACCCTAGGCTCTGAAGTGGGCTCCCTCCCGCCAGGTGTTCGGGATGGCATACATGTCTTCAGGGTATGGAGTGCCGCTGGCCGCCCAGGACTACACATGGTGCTGAGGGTCAAACATGGAGCCATGCTGGACCAGCTGTCGCTTTGCTGTTCACCCCAGCTCTGAGCCAGGCCCGCTGGAGAGGGCCAGATGCGCACACTCAGTCACTCGTTTATAGCGCCCCACAACATGGGTCTCACTATCTGACCTCAGTACTTATCTTATCTTGCCAAGATCATTGTGGTAAAGTAAGCAGACATGTTGTGATCATGGAGAAAAAATCCAACTTTGCTTCTCTGCACAACAGCATAGAAAGTGTGCACAGTTTCTTAGTATTCCCTAAATAATTGGAGGGTCACTGTTCTTTGTTCACATTCAGCATACAAGGGTATCCATTAATTTGAGAAAGGCTAAGCTACCATGCTCACACATGTACGCACACAGATCACAGACTTGGCGCTGCTTTGGAAGCAGCAGCACTCCATCTTCTGTCTAACTGCAGCTAAAAGCATGAAAGCAGCAGTGAGATTCCATTTGGCTAACTGACTGAAGGCACTGAGGGAGTAAAGCTCGCTGGAGAGATTTATACACCCAGCCTGATGCCTCCTGCTCCCTATAATAGAACAAAAGCTTGTTGTCTCTTCCAATTACAGATGTCAAAATGCTTATTTTGAGGGTTGTGATCTTTTCCCTTTTAATCTGCAAAGATAAAAGGTCTCAGCTTCATTAGCATGTGTTCTCTCCCCCCAGACTCAGATTCCCTGCAAGCAGCCAGCTCAGCCTTACTGCCTATTACCCACTCCTGGGGCCATTAAGGTCTAACATTAATGATGTGTAATTAGCATATGATGACAAATAATAACAATGCACTCCCACTCGATGTAATGGGGGGTAGGATAATAACATGGAATCCCACTGTTTCAGCCCTACATAAAGCTCACAATATCTATGTTTTATTGCCCACGCTGTTGTTCAAAGGTATAATAGAGTAGGATGTAGTACGTGTGCATAAATTATTCAAATTAATTTGTTTATCAAGAAATATCACAATTACAATACATCAATAAGTTAAAGTGCTTCATCTGCACAAAGCCTGACTGCAGTTTAATCATATTCAAGGACAAGAGAAGTACATTTTCATATATTTCTGAGTGCAGGAGCTTGTGCAAAAAAAAATATGGGAGTATTGTTAACTACCACTATTATGTTGTAACCTTAAAGTCTAACTGTACACACAAAAATCTTTATATCCACTCAGTTAACCTAGTGGGCGAGTAATGGGGCTTCTCCAGCCCCCTCCAGTTCTTACCTATATCCCTAATTTATAAACTATCTATTAAAGTTAATGGTTCCAAGAACTTGAGTTGAATGGAGGAGTATTAGTAGACGAGTGATCAATTATGCTATAGAACAGAGGCAGAGCAATCAGAAGTGACAGACCGTCTTCAAACGGCTCTTCTCATCCATTAAACAGGCTGCCTGTTTATGTCAGCTGTGGGTCTGGAAGAAAACCATACAATTAAAGAGACCCCGCATGTTTACACGCACATTCATATGCAGCTCCAACATGGAGCATCTTGTATTGTGTTTTGTGTAATGCAGCACACACTACTGTTTTTTTATTTTTCACATCTGTCACAAAACAACCCATCACCAATTATACTGAAGCACAAACACGGTCGGTTTCAAATTTGTTGGTTACCTCCTGTAAAGAACATGGTGGGGCATCTCGGAATCAAACTAATCAAAGCACCTCAAAAGTAGAAAGTGAATGAATATATTGACAAACACAAAAGTGAGGTGCTGTTGAAATAAACAAGTCTGAGATGTTTGAGTAGTAAAATTGTGTTTATCATTAAAAAAAGACAAACAAATTGTGTCCTTTTGTTAAACATTTAAGAATTTTACATTACTTTTACTTTACTGGTTCATCCTGTAGATACTACCTGTAGAACACCTATATAAAGAAAAATGACGAGTGTTCGTAATGTTATGTATTTAGACAAAATATAAAAATATAGTAATGCATGAATGGAAAAGTGCAACTAGAAAACCACAAATCTCAGCTGTTTCAAATTGAATTTGCTCTCTGGAAACACAGACATTTTCTTTTTTCAGGCAAGCAAAGCAGGGCTACTCGAAACCCTGTTTACAGCACCCAGATCTCAAATTGACTTGCTAATGTTAACTTTTATTCCGTTGCCATGGGTTACCATGTCGTGTGATTTGACACCGAGCTACAGACACTGCTGATTAGTAGCATCCAGTTCTGTCCATCTCTGTGCATCACTGAACCATCTGGTCATTTATTCACTAATAAGCCCCTAATGGCCCAAATATTCAGCGGCCTGTCATTGTGACATGGCAGAAAATGCCTACATCTTTCAACTCGCCTTGACACGTTGCTTGTTTCACATCAAAACTCGTCATTTACAGGAGAGAAGCTCAGAGGGGTAAAAAACTTGACCTAATCTGCAGTGTTAACACTGAGGCAAGGAGCTTTGTTATCTGCTAGACTGACTGAAAGGATGTTAATGCATTCATCCTTCTCCACTTCTCAAGATCTTCTTTTCTGCCACAGGGAGAGGGATATGAGTGCTGTCAATAGGAATTTGATTATGCACACATTGATTCTACGCTCAAAAAGGAGAGATTATGCACAGCCCAGACTGTGAGATGCTGTGAGAGAATGCAACATGCGCCTCATGGTTCTGCAATGTGTTCACGTCCGACCTATCATTTGTCGCCAAAACATTGACTTTTTGCCATAAATATTTCCAGATGAACAAAGCCAGCTGGGATTGTAATTGCTGACATGCAACCATAAATTTAACCTTTCCTGGGACACTGGTGGCAACCAATTAAGTGGCCGTTGAATTAAAAATATCCTCAATTATCTGTCTCATTATGGCTTTGTTGGCCTGCATGTACAAAGAGCAAAGAGCAAAGACGATGAGCTACATAAACAAGCTTCCACTGATATTCATGTTTAAATTTTTACTTTTAGAGTTTAAGGTTGATAGAAATTAACCTAGTTTATTAAACATAGTAAGATACATAAATATGTGACAAAGGCAATATATGCCTTTATCACTGTGCTGATCATTTATCTGATGTTTGAGAAAACATGAAGACGTCCAAAATTGTTGAAAACGAATAAACACTTAAATACAAAATTCTAAGTGAAATCCTGAAAACAGCCCTATTCTCTATCATTGGTCTGACTGGAATGACTGTGAATGAGCTTCATGTTGACCGACTGGTTGCAGAACCTCTCTGTCAACTTAACTAGCAGCCCAGGATGGTGTGAATGTATACTTAACTCCCTGTCACTTAGCTAGGCATGCACCCTGAGTCTCCATCAAGACGAGCTAAGTAAGATGGAAGACGAGCAGGCTTTGGCTGGAAAGGAGACGGGAAATGCCACCTTTGGTGAGCTCGCCAGGGACCAGAATCTCTCAGACTTATTTGAATGTTGTGCTAAGGGTGAGAGGGTACAGAGTGTGTGTCTTTCACACAGTTAATATAATTTCTATTGTAGAAATGTTAGGGTATGGCTGTTTGAGGGATTTGCTTCATACTTGAAGCATTCACAGGAAAATCCCTATTCTACTTCATCTTTTCCCCGTTTAAATCTCCTGCCATGCATTGGCATTGCAAACTACAGTGCGAGCAGAGGAAATCAAATCATCTATGTCTTAAACCATCAGCCTTCATACAAAAATAAAGTTGAAACCAAAGGCATTGATACAGGAAAGCGAGGGGAAAATGTTTTATGTATGCAGTGTAGATTCAGGACTGAATACGAAGCAGACTATATATTTTGAGTCCACTTTTATAGCACTTCTAATTAGCCAAAGTATTCAAATACAAACAGTCTAGCCTGTCTGATGCCACTGCAGCTCTGCGGTCTAATTTATGTAAACTTGTTCCATTATATAGGCTGCTAAGAGTATCATTAAGGTTTGGCTTGGTTTTGGGACTCTTTTTAAAGCAAACCTACAATAAAGCAAAGCCAGCTCATCTCATTTGCTCCGTGTGTTGGATGTGTATTCTAATGAACAGCTTACAACAATGCGACCTGCCAGTGCAAATAATTAACCTTAAGTGAAACCAATTACATACTTTTCTGCCATCGCGGAAGCCTCCAAAAGCAATCATGTATAGCTTTCTCCAGGAATGTTTTGCTGATAAAGAATCTAAGTAGAGGATTCTGGGCTATTCTGTAGCAACAAATGAACACTGAGAAGTCTCTTTATGCTCAGATAGATATCTAAAGAGGAAGAAGATAAACAACAATTATACTGCTCTCCCTGTCAGCACAGCATGCCTCGGGTCAGTCCATTAGAGATCACTGTTTGGTGCACTCTTGTGCTGGAATAAGAAGTGCACCCGTTTGCGGCCAGGCTTTTGACTGGCAGTTGGGACCTGGAGACTGTGTGTGTTGTGAGCTGCCTGTGAATGCAGAAGGGGGGGGGGGGGGGGGGTGGATATCCAGACATAAACTTCCGCTGTCAGCATGGGCAATCATGGCACTTCATTGTCCAGCAGCATCATTACAATATGGTTATCATCTGAGCTTGAGTCTGACACCTTCTCCAGGACCTCTCCAATCACCCCCATAGTAGGCTTCAGTACCAGGCAGTCAGGGCAAATCTCTGCTTTGTGCTTGTCTGCCTTAATAGACTGGATGTCACTTCTGCCTGTGGAATGTGCCCGGTCTTCAGCTGTCAGTCAGAGGCGCGGGTGTCAGGCTGGAGCGTGGCTGGAGCCGTCTGGATTAGAGGGTAGTTACCATAGCTGTCAGATTACTGACAGCCTGACACCCCCTCTCCCAACTTCCTCTTATTGTTTCTTTGTTTCTCTCAAACATCCTCCAGATGGGAGAATTACCAACCAGAAGAGAGAAAGAGAGAAGAGAGAGAGAGAGAGAGAGAGAGAGAGAGAGAGAGAGAGAGAGAGATGGAGAGTGGGAAAAAGAGGGGGGAGATACAAAAGCCGAGGCGGGTTTTAAAAGTTCTATGCCACGTTAGCTTTGTGATGAAGTAAAGCGTGCTCGGTAGATTCCCATAGAGAGAGAAGTAAGAGAAGAGAGAGGATGAAAGAGAGAGAATTACACCTATTCCCACCTCTCCTTGTTATCTTTGGTATTCATGTCAAGATAGGTGATTGTGTTGGTCATTAGTGTTTCTATACCCAACAGAGTGTCTTAGTTAGTACCTTCGAGGAAAGCTTCATCTTCATTGAATATTCACCTCTATGACTGCACCTGTCTCATTCATCTGGAGAAATGTAGGAAATGTTCTTTAATTTCTCGTTCTTTTCAAGACAAATGAAGTGGCTTAATGTGGAGATGTAGGCAGGCATGATAAAAATCACTTAGATCCTATAACCTATAATGAATTATGGAATCATCCATGGTTTCTAGAAGTATTTTAATGATTGAAGAAACTGTGGGTAGGCTACGGGTCAGCACTTGTCTTTACATTTTTCATCTCTCAAATTTCAGTGACCCGGGATGGGTGACACTGTCATTCTGCTGTTTTAAATGAGCACTGGACTGCAGCAGACTCTACATTAGAGAGTGAGACGACCACTTCTCAGTGTCTGCTCGGCTTTCCATTTAAAAAAAAGGACAGCATGAAAGGGAGATGTATTTTAATATTAAAAAGCATTTCGTTTCAAATATTTTTTAAAAATCCATGGCAAAACTTACAGAAAGCAATCTTGAATTTAAAATAATACATTCTTCACCTGCTCCAACTTCCAACGGCCCCAAGCAGTGAACTTCAGAAACAATTACATGGATGTAAAATGAAAGGAAATGAGGTGTTATGTTTGTAAAATACAGTGATACACCACTTCAGCCCCTGGCCGTCGGATTCTACCATAAAAATAACCGAAGGCAGATTACAGTTTGCCCTGACCTCCAATCTCCTCTAACAAGCCCGACTACTAAAATCAGCTGCGCCGTCATGTACGGGTAAAGATAATGAGGGCGGCTGCCTGAGGAGAGACCGAATGCAAAACAATTATAGTTAGTTACAGGAGCACAGGTTAATATTCTCTCATGTCCCTCTTCTTACGCATTCCCTTTTGTCCAACATCAATCTTAATGAAAGTTATGAGACCTGTCCGCAATGATAAGCAGCCACTCAGGCGTACTCTGTGTCAAGGCTCCCACATTATGCCTCCCATTCAGCCTATGTTTTGCATAGCCTAAAGCATCTATTAAAATCCCCTTGTAAAATTCATAAAACAAAAATGTAGTGGGTCAAGTCTAGAGGGAGCCAAAGTAAGCTGCTTATTAGCAGGGAGTCGAAAACACAGATCCAATTACAGATCCTGAACAAGGAGCACTAAGAATCAGCATTGGGGAATAAGTATTTTCCTTTTCTCTCCCCTTCAATTGGCCTAGGTGCAGAGGAGAGAGAGAGAGAGAGAGAGAGAGAGAGAGGTATCAGAGAGCAGGATCCACGAATGGTAATTACAGTGGGAGTGTTTAGTGCATGAAGCTAGAGTTGGAGCCATTCAAGTACAAACTCATGTAAATCTTCACTTTGCCTCAGATAGTAAATTGGTCGGGTTTAAGAGGAATCCCAGAAGGAGAGGAGGAGAGAGGCTGTGCCGAGAGGAGCCATGAGCTCCAGAGATATGTAAAGAATCTCTGTCTGGAATTTAAAGGGCTACAAATTAGACCAGACATTAGCCTTTTTCTTTTACAGAGCCAGCAGAATGTGAATGAAACAGAATAAATAACTATAAGACGGCTTTTCCCCCCTTCTTATAAGATGACATTAATCCTTTCATGTGCAATGACAGCTTACAGGGTTTGACCCTCTCCCCAGACAGCCATATAAAGCCAGGAGATTTCTTAAGATCCCACCAAGAACAAGCTTCTGTTAATAAGAGGTCCTGATAGAGGTCTCCACCCCACATTTAATACTCCAGTTTACACCAACGTAGCCTATTCAACGCGCTCAACAGATGGCTCTTATTAAACCGACTGACAATATTGTGAAATTTAATTCCATTTACACGTTTATTTTTAATTTAAACCGTTCCATATCTGTAACAAGCGGACAGCACTTTTACATTTTTTTTCATCCTGGGTAGTGAAGGCTGAAGTGTCTCTCAAGCGTACAATAGTGTGAGCATTTGAGCCCTTTGAAAGAAAAAGATCAAAGGCGGCAAGTCCTCCTGCTGCTGCTGGGTTTAAGCTGTAACCAGCACAGACCCTGCTCTCCACATCTCGGATAGCGCATAGTGGTGGGTGGCGAGCTGACTGATTGCCAGGAGTGTACTGTCAGCATCACTCTCTCCACAGAGGACCATGATGGGGGACAGTGTGCGGGCAGTCCGTGTGGACCACCCACACCAATGCTATCAGCTCTGCAGAAAGACAGTGGCAGCCTGCATCTTCCATGATGACCTCGGTGGGTAATGTGTTACACTAATATCTAGACAGTGTAATTCATTCGCACAAATGGACAATCCATCACATTTTTTTTCAAACAATAAATTCTGCACCGAGTTAAATGGATTCTGTATTTAGTTTTCAATACATTCCTGCAAAAATAATTGGGTATTCTCAAAAAAGAAATCAATAGGAAAACACTGTCATTTCTATAAGTGATATTTAGCAAGATGCCAAGTAAATACATTTTCTGTTTGTGATAGATTTTTGAGACGGAAAGCTTTTCATGAAAGTAATATATAATTAACTGGAAACACTAGCGATCAGTTGAGTAATTCTTTTATTAATATAGCTATAATATTTGTAGTCACCACAGAGGTTTGCAGAAATACCCAAGGTTAAGGATGTAAATGCATGGCTCAGTGGACTACTAGGGGGACAGACCATGTGCTTGTGATGTTGTGGTTTCAGGTCTGGCTTGTGGCCTCTGTTGTGTGTCATCCTCTCTCTCTCTCTCTCTCTCTCTCTCTCTCTTTCTCTCTCTATCCCCGCTATCCTGTGATTGTCTGCTATGCTCTCTGATAAAATGATATGAATGCTGTTCAGTTTCCCTAACGTATTATATATGTTACAATTGGACACATTGGAGTTATGTCAGGGGCTAAACTAAGTGCAAGGTCTTCACACTCTTAAATAAATGTTAACACAGTGGTATGAGTTAACAGACATTCCTGTACAATTACCAGCCAGTGTTACATCGCTGACATTATCAGGAGGGAACCCACATTACAAATGGTCCTCCTTTTGAAAACAGCAGCAAAGTGGCCACTTTATATTCCATCACCTTAGATTTTTTTCCCTCCACCGCCCCTTATTTCGCCTCTTTCCAATCAATTTCATCTGCTGCCAATGGACTGATACAAACACAATTTCTATTTGCGCAACAGGACCAGACACAAAGCAAATAAAATCTGCAAGATATGCAGTCCACAACAACATCTGCTAGTCAGCATATGCAGATTAATTGGAAGTCTTTGTGCTGTGATTTCAGTTGAGTGCAGTTTGACTAACATCTTAACCTACTTAGTGCAATTAGTGCTTCATTAGAGAGGCTAACTAACTATTGCTTCTCTCCATAATGATGTGCAAGAGTGTAGACATAAAAGTACATAATCAATGGTTTCCAATTACTCCACAAGTGCAACCACTATTTCAAATAAACTGGATAATAATATAGAGCCATTACAAAGTCTAAGGTAGCAGAACCATTTAATTGCAGTGCAGTTCTTCTCAGCTTCAAGATTTTTTCACACTAATGAAGTGTCATACAAAAAAAGGCTGTATTGATTTTTTCACCACACAGCCTCCACCACAAATATGTAATTATCCTTTTTATATCTGGCAGGGGATTAAAGTAATCTATAGTATCTAGCCTTTGCGCTTCCCTGACAGGGTTGTGTGGGGCTTTTACCCTTTTCAAAATATGCAGCTTTTTGATGAATGAACTTTAGACAAAATGCTGTTCTGTTCTATATTGTTTTGTCTAAAAACCTGTATTCTGAAGACATCATGCAGCATGTACAGCTGCCTGAGCTTTCAGTACACAATCATGGCATTTCAAGCCCTGTCATCTATGAGCCAGGCAGTTAGAGCTAACCATCAGCTAACACACACATACACACACACACACGCACACACACACAAACGGGCTCCGCAATCAAACAAAAACACACAGAAATAGAAACAGCTGCACACTTTTACACATTCACACAATTTCTTTGGAGATCTTTGTGAAGCTGTGAGCTCAATAGAATTCATCACAGCTGGTTAATAAGGTTAATTTAATCCAATAATGTGTCCATGAAAATCACTACTTCCTCTGGAGCACCACACAAAAGCTCCCTGCTGTTCACTGTCAAACACACAACACATCCACACTCATCCTCAGGCTTCACATAATAACAGCCCAGTCCATTTAAACTTTAGGCCAGCTACTCTTCTCCTCTCTCTCTCTCTCTCTTTCTCTCCCTCTCTGTCTGTCTTTGCGTCTCCAGACCTGAGATGGACGAGCAACCTTAAGACTACCCCACGCTGGGCTGCCCTTCACGATAATAAAAAGCCATTACCTTGACCGCTGACACGAGGCCAAGTGTGAGGGTCAGAGTGATATTTATTGATGAAACTCTGAGCTCCCAATCTGCTGCACTCAGTGCGCATCATACAGCTGTCAGCACAGACAGGGATCAGGCAGCATGATGGCCCTCGACATGGCCCATCTATAATTTATGAACTACACAGAAAACAACCAGGAGACAACAGAGAAGCCCCGGCTGCCCAGGGATTACCCTCCAGCCCAGCTAAAGAGATCTGAACGAGAACCATCTAAGGGCCACTGTGGGCCACGCTGATATGGGGCAGCAGGTAAGCACAATAGCTGGTGTTCCATATTCAGAGGGGTCTCACCGGGATCCATCTCTCTGGAGGACACTGTTGTGAATAATATAATAGACAGTGTTTACAGTGGGGATGTAAAGTGAGTGCGCTGGTGCATCACACACCCCAGCACACTTCAGCTGAGCCCTGTAAATGAGCTAACAGAGGGGCAGAAGATGTAAAGTTTCACACTTTATTCTACAAAAAGCTCTGGGACAGCCCAGTGGAAAAGACAGTGAAAGATGACCATCATAGGATGAAGGCAGCTTTTTTATTTTAGGTTTTATTCTCATCAATATTATTAGTAGTAGTCGTAGTAGGGTGAAATGTAGGGCTACAACTAACAATTTATCTGCCAATTATGTTCTCGATTAATCGTTTTTTCCACACAGAAGTGTAATGCCTTCACTTGAGAAAATAAAAAAAGTCCTCTTTTTCTGAATTAACAAGATAATTATTTCAGAATTCTGAGAAAAGTTTTCATGGAAAAATCTGCTCTGTTTTTCTGAATTAACGAGATAGACTATTGCAAAATCCAGACTGTGTTAACATGAGCTGCTGAGTGCCAAACCGTGGTCAAGCCATCTGAACTTCGTTGCCCCTAAAGTAGTGTAATTACGGTAAGGGCGGCCTCTGACTAAGGTGAAGGTCCCGAAAGATACATACACAAGTTTTTTCTTTCATGTTCTTTCTCTTCTTTTATGAAGATTCTGCATTGTGCTTTTTTCTCATGCTTGATCTGTAATAAGTTTTATTTTGTCAAAGGATGATCAGATAAATCCTAAAGATCGCTGGCACAGATGTGCTCTCTAACAGTACTGAAGTCAAGTCATTCCAAAGGTATGTGTTTGTGAAAAGCAAACTAAAACTAAAATAACCTCTTACTGTATCTCTGCAGGCAGTCTGGAGTGTTTGTTCTATTTTTGTCTGTCCTGAGGTACCTGCGCAAAGTCAACAAACTAATAACAATACTATCCATATTACCAAAAGACAGGAGTATCTTCCAATGTTTCAAACCAAAACCAAAATAAAATTGGATTAAACTAAACAAGCGGGGAATGTTTGCTTCCATAAATTCGAGCTCTCAAGTAGAAATGAGAGCTTCTCTTGGGATTTTCAGGTATCTCATTAATTCAGAAAAACAGAGCAGAATTTTTTTTCATGAAAACTTTTCTCAGAATTCTGAGATAATTATCTCGTTAACTCAGAAAAACAGGAAAAAAAAAATTCTCAAGTGAATGCATTATGCTTCTGTAGGTCTATTAAATTTCTGAAAATAGTGAAAAATGCCTGTCCAAATTTCCTGAAACACAAGAAGATGTCTTTAAATTTCTTATTATCCTCACAACTGAGAAGCTGGAACCAGACAACGATTAGCATTTTTGACACTTAAACAATTGATTGATATCAAAATAGTTGCTGATTAAATTTCTATCGATCAACTAATTGTGTCAGCTTTGGTCAAAAGTTGGCTAATGGGCTTGCGGAGTATAGATATAAGAGGATTCCCATTAGCAAAGCAGCTGTAGTCAGGTAAACGTAGTTAGTCATAAAACCGTTATTACACAAATGCATAAAAATAACCTAAACCCAACTTGAAATAGCATTTTTGCTTCAGATACATCATCTTTTTTGTTGTTGTTAATTATTACTTATGTTATTAGCAAGAAAAATATGGGTGACAATCGATATTTGGATATTTTCTCTAACTCATTTCAGAAACTTTTTTTTTTCACAGGTGTATTTCAGTATTTTTTCTTTCTTATTTTGAATCCCATTTGACAGTTCTTTGTGGAAAACTTTAATTGCAAATACACTTCTGGCCCATTTTTTTTTTTTTTTTAGCACTGGGGTATTCTGTCTCCATTCTTGAATTCCCACCCAGATCAAATGCAATCCTTCATCGGCCAATTTCCCTGACACTTTATTTTTATCCTCTGAATTCATCTTTACACACTGCAGACAGACATATATTGTTTCTGATCAATAAATAACCATATAATTGAATACTGCTGCATCCCAAATGAAGCCCTCATTTACCAAGCTTCAGTAAACAGGCTAGATTCTTTGCCTATCTAACGCTGACATTTCAGAATTCAAACACATTCAGGGCAATGTCAGTGCACAGAGCTTCTGTATCCCACTTAGACTCTCTTTTCAATATGGAACTATCTCCACCCAATAAATTATTCTGGGCATCTCCAAAGCCATTACACATTTATTTTGATCTCGCATCATAATTCACAGCTAGGCGCACAATGCATTTTCTCAAAATGCATGGTAATTCCTTGGTGCAGAGCAAAGTTATGATTCATTTATACTGGAGTGACAGCATAATGCAGAGACGTCAAAATCCATTAAACTGTTCAATGTCTTGGGGTTTATTTTTAGATCCAATTGAGATTTAACTGATGGTGAAAAATATACAGTATCAGGTGTGTTTACCTCACCTTTAGAGAGAATGTGTTATGGTTCCAATTAATTTGTTATTCCTGTCACTAAAGGCATTGTCTATGTCAAAACTGTCACAGCGCTCTGGGCTTTGTTTTCTGGAGAATGGCATTTAATTTCACCGTATACTTTCATAACTACGCTCATTTAAAAGGCGTGCATTTTATTTAGAGCCACTTAAACTAAATACATGCTGATTTGATTGCTCATCACAATGGCAGATTGCAAAATTGCTGGCTGTTGCCTTGACCACTGAGCTAGTTAAATGATCATCCGCAGTTTAAAAGACATTCAATTATCTTATGGGTGCCTCCAGAGATAGGTGCTGAGAGGAGGGTTCTGCAGTCTGAGTGGATGCTAAATTGCATTACTGTGGACATAATGCTACCATTTAACACTGTTACCTTTGTGAATACTTTCCAATGTAAAAAAACGTGCATGAGCCTTTACTGTGCTGTGTCAATGTAAATCCACAGTTTTCATTATATATGGGCATCATGCTCAAAGGAACCATCTGGGCAATACAAAGTCATCAAAATGTTCAGTAAAGACATAGATTATTTATTAGTGTAGTTTATTATTTATTGTTTGACTATATGCTATATTTCACTGTATTTTAAAGGGCATTTTCAGTGAATGAATAAAGTATTAAATAAGACATAACATGTAATTCTGTTGCCTACCTGTGCGTACCTGTCTGCAAATTACATTGTGCAGTAATTGTAAACCCCACAATGCTGTGACTCCTTTGTATGAAAGCCTAGATGTGCACTGAGTATGGCTAGCTGCTCACTGTCTGAGATGGGGGGGGGAAGGCAGGCAGGAGGGATTTTTTTTCCTTCTTCTACAAGGATTTTTTTGTGTGCAGTTATGGTCCATCATTATTAAATGTCTCTTGTTGGATGGGAGAGGCGCTTTATCAAAAACAGCCATTCATCAGGCGCTGTGCAAGACAGCTCACATCTGACCTCTGCGGCAATAATGCCGCATCAAGTAGGCCAACTACCTAGTTTAGCGGCAGAGCAGGGAGCAGGGGCCGACTCCAAGATTAAGTGCGCTGTTTCAGGTTTTCATTCCCTGGGGTTCTGCTGGCTGATGTTGTATTGATTGCAAAAGTTTACCAGTAAGTATCACAAACAACAATAGCCAGGTCAACGATCGGTGATGCCTGAACCGCTATTCCCCCGGCGGGGGGCTACACGTTCAGGGCTAAAGCACTGCCATCATCATGGCTGTGTGCAGGGTGCAGAGAGGGCTCTCCTGAGCTGGGGAAAGAGAAGTGCACTGGCTGTTCCTACTGACATTTAGGAAAGCGATATGTCAGTGTGAAATGAGCGAGCGTGAGATAATTATAAGCCTTTGCATTATAAAAGGCTGCATCGACAAACTGTCGGATTGGCCTTCCACAGAGGCACCCAGCACTGTTAGGTACTCCTGCATAGGCTACCACCTTATCCTATTTAATGGTTTGGTAATTTTTTTTTAACATCCAACGTAAAGATTCTTGTCTTTCTACACACATCGGCGAAATATACAAGCTTGGCATAAGACAAATGATTCACAGTATCGCCTGTTTCCAAATGACTCACTTCCCATGTTTATGATAGCCTGTCCAAGAAAAGAACTGATACCAATAAGCCATATTTTCTAGAAAGAAACTGCAGTGCTACACTCAAACATACAGTAAGTGAAAGGGCTGAGCAGTAAAGAACACGATTCACCCTGAGGCCATCTCCGGCAGGCTGAATGATGGTGCATCCTTGGCCCTGCATGGAGGACAACACACAACCCTCCATCACAGTGCCACCGGACCATTACCCGGGGACTGCAACAGCCAGCTGCACCAAGCAGGCCTCCTCCACTGCCCCATGAAGCTAATCATGTGATTTGATGCAATGACAGAGTAATGACACAGATTGGTGGTGTGTTCAGCTTTTCCCTGCTGGAGGCTACAGAGGAGGTGGTAAAAACACATGAGACTGCCAGAGCCAGAGATACCACATTACAGAGCAAGTTACACAAGATATCCAAGTACTCTCACAAGTGAAATCAAGATTAATGGCGCTGCTGAGGGATTCTTTTATGTCCTTGAGTAACTATATTTCACTTAATGAGGGAACATTAGCCGTAATATAACTACTCAGAAGTACAAGCCGTTAATTAATGCCTCTGCATTACCAGCGAATGAGAATAACAGAGTTGTTGGACCCATTGGACCAAATATTAAAAGGTGCAATCTGTGGGCTCATAATTTCCACTGCTCTGTGCCAATTCATCACTTCAGCCACTATGATATACCCCCCCCCCACCCCCCTACTAAATTTCTAAACCAGTATTGTGAAACTTTGATTACTGTACTGCACATCATTCCTGATTAGGCTCATGCTGTCTTCGGCGGGTTTTAAATGACTATTTGTTTACCTCTTATTATTATGTATGGTAAAAGTGAACATAATTACTGCAAGGCTGTTTTTTTTAAGATTCTATGTTTAAACTTGATGGTAAATAATCTAAAAAGTCGAAATAAATACGAGCCTTGTTTAGTCCTTTGTTCTTAAAACAGTCTTATTTTGTATGTTCCTGCATCAGGCGTTCTAGAAATGGTTTCCAGATTTTCACCTACCTCAACACCACAGAAATACATCTCTCTAACCTCCTGCTAAGAGCACCTTTATCTGGGCTATAATCCTGGCTGTAATGTGCCCTCGTTAGGAAAGCACTGCTGGCCCACACCAGTAGCAACACAGGGAAGGCCTCAGGCACCACTGGAATTAATTACAGACAAAAGCGATGGTGTTTGCAATTGTCATGCCAAATTTATCACTAGCCACTTAATGTGCCTCATCTGAACTGATCCACACTAGCTGAATTGCCCCAGGGCATCTATTCTTCCACTTCCAGGGGTGGGGTAGCAGTGTTAGGGGAGCATGTATGTGTGTCTGTGTGTGTCTTTGTGTGTGTACAGGGCAGTCTGCATCTGCTGGGGGCCTGCCTAAATCCTGGGCTGGAGGCGGTGTGTGCTAACAATGCCCCCAGCAAATACAGCATGTAGAAGTCTATAACAAATGTTAACACCCCACCCCACCCCCTCGTTCTCTACCCACCCAGCTACGTCTCCAGAGGGAGGTTCAAAGCCAATCTTGACATCTTTAATTCTGTCATTTTTGTGATGATAATCCTTGATGAGCTTGGATGTGGTGTCAGTAGTCATTTGCTCCACACCAAAGTACATCTTTACACTGACTGAATCAATGAAGAAATCTTACTATATTTAGTCAACAAATGCATATGAACAGAACATACACAGAAGTATAAACTAATGATTTTTTTCATTCTCAATTAATGTGATGATTTTTTAAAAATTAATCTTAGTCTAGAAAATATAAGAAAACAGTAAAAAAAATGTCCATCTGCCCTAGTTGTCTTCAACTACTTGTTTTATCTGACCAACAGTCCAAAAAAAGAGATATTCAGTTTGCTGTCTGAGACTAAAGAAAACCAGGAAATATTTATATTTGAGAAGTTGGACCCAGTGAATTTTTGCCATTTTTGTAAAACAAACCCAACTTGAAACCCCTAATCGATGAATCATTTAGGTCATTATTATTTTCAACTACAGAAGATTAATCAAAAATCGACTGTTTTTCTATCTACTAATCAATTAATAATTTCACGTCTACATGGAAGTTTATAAATAATGACTGTCATTTAAGTAAACTGACATATAATACTTTTATCACTCTGCAAAGTAGTGTTTATTATAGTTTTTTTTATTAAATCATAATGTGTATTGTGACACTCTCTGTAAAGATGAAATACAGTTCGCATCATTTAGCTATTTTCTTTAATCCTGTCATTTATATGGCTGTTTATATCAAAAGGACAAAGACTGTCCCAAATGCACACTTACACATAAGCCACCATTATCTTTCTGCTTGTGCAGCTGAAAACCTAATACCTTAGTTCAATAATAATGCAGAGGGGACAGCTCATTGGTAGCCCAGTGGTACAACAGAATAATAGCTCCATAGGACTCCTGCCTCTTTAAAACAAATATGCAGGTGCTTCAGTTCAACTTAGGAAAAATGCAGCAAAACACTGTATCCACAAGTGCATAATGTCTCATCAACACCAATCGGTTATCAATTAAAGAAAAACCATCTCATTATATTAATGAATGGCTTTAGCTAGTAATAGCCTGTCTCATTGATGTTTGAACAAGGTAAGCACAAACCCCCTTTACACAGCACAGAGATCCACAGCATCAGCAGCTGAGAACAGATTTGCAAAGGATGAAGAAAACAAAACAAAAAAAAAAAAAAAAAGGAAAAGCAAAGAGAAACTGAAGGACACACCAGGCTACTCTCAGAGGGACTGCATTTATTCCAGCAATTGTCATGCAAGCCTTGTTGTAAGTAATAATGTGGCCTTTAATGACGGAATGATGGACCTGCCAAACACTGCCTCTGCCATATACTGTCTGCATGTCCCCGCCGTCCGCTTCTCACATACCCATCTGGGACATATTAGCATATCCTCGTCAATTCACAGCCCACTTTAACATAATCCATATTTGTTGGGTAAAGTCCAACAGCAAGCCTCCCGTACAGCGGTCATATGATGCTATGACACACTTCAAGAGCCCAGCCCACATAACGCATGCTTGGGCAGCTAAGCAATTCAGAAATGCAAAATAGCAGGGCATACCGTTCCCTACCTTGTACCTAGAGGGACAAATCCCTTTTGGCCAGACATCTCCAGACTGTTACCTTGGTATTCCTCCACAACAGTACTTGTGATTTTTATTCTAAGTGTTCAGGAAAGAGGAGAAAAAGAACAAAAAGGAGTCTGCTGTCATGGCTGGCAGTGAGTGTGTAGAATACATTGAGTTGCTGAGGCATGTCAAAGTATGTATGCTTCACCTATCAGGGAATAATGCCATATTTTGATACACATTTGCTTCGTAAATATTCTTATTCTTACTCTTTAAAAAATAGGTAGACTGCAGGAGGAGCAAGCTTAAACAAATCCTCAACTAGTATATTTAAACTGTTAAAATTAATTGTAAATAATGGGAATTATTTTTACTATATTGACCTTTGGCTTCTCTGTAAAGGCAATATGACTCATTACTGTGTTATGTAATATATACATATTTATGTAAGCTTACACCAGCACCTACATAATGTAAATGACAAGCTAAATATAGTCATGGTAAATAAGGTCACAGTGATATCCTTTACTCCTGTATGCACTTGGATACCAGCTGATTTTGTGAGTCATTCTTTAAGAGCTGGACGATCATTATTTCAGAGACCACAAATGCATCTTGGATGTCCAGACATTTATTGGTACTGTAATGTGAGTGTAGATTTTATTGAGTATAGACTGAAAACAGTTTAAGAAAAAATAAACCTTGATTTCTATCAGCGAATGCAATCAGAAGGTGCAGGAATTAAAAAAAAACATTATCTTTGGTTATAAATTCATATTTGTATGTTTCATTGATGCAATTCTTTGAAGTTTTCTGCAATAACGACATTCAGCAGAATTCCTTCATCCACTTGAAAGCAATACCTGTCATGAGCCATCATCACAAAAGCCTTCTGAGATATAATCTCAAAGAACTTTTAACCCAAGAATTTCAAACCCTCCTGTCAAAGAGAAAGCAGAGATCTTGGGATCATGACACTCAGTCAGCAGCAGTCACACAGCTCTGGGCCGGGTGCTTCTCAAGTGCTGGACTTGTCTGGCAGCCAGCAGGGCCAGAGGCTGAATTTCACATGCCTTAGTTAAATATTAGACCAATTGAAATCCACTTACTGTACTGCAGTGTACGTGGAAGTGTGTATGAATACATCAAAGCTTACTGCATGGTATTTTTCATCAAATCCTTAAAAAACAAAAATCCACCACACTGTTGGGAGTGGAGCAAATCGTAAACATCAAGAAGGCTATAAATATTTCAGCCGTATCAGTTGTCAGACCCACCTAGTGTTCAGGCCAGAGACATCCAGTTATGGATGAATTCTAACTGAGGTTGACTTATGATAATGATATTCCTTCACAGCACGATCTTCTGTATGTATACAAGAAACCCTCTTCATTTCACTAAGTTGAGGAAGTTTCTGGTTTAGTTCCTTCCTGCCTTCACAAGTCAAGCATTTAAAGCATATGTGCTACGTGTGGTTTTAATATCATGGAAAAATTACACTAAACAAACACACTCCTCCTGAATCACGCAGTGAAAACAGACCAATTTGAGCTCCACGAGGTCAGCGAGGGATCCTGCAGTTCACACATCCCCCCCTCTGACCAAACCCCCCCTGCATGTCATCAGCCTGGTTAAATTGCACTGCCAGTGGGTAAGCAGCAGGGGTCACATGAGGCTCAGTGTGGATGGCAACATGTAATGCATGGCAGACCACAGTCTGAAGGCTGGCCAGTAATGACTCCCAAACATCCCGATAAAGATTGAGGGGCAGCTGTTTTCATCTAAAACAAGTTGTCCCAGACACACATGTGCACACACAATGGATAAAACGCCAAGTAAAGCTCTGCGGCAAAACCGTCCAAAACCTTAAAAAGGGCTGTACGGTTTTGGTTGTTTGCACTACAGAAATCAATAAATCACTGCAGTGTCGATACGATACATCTATAATAGGGCAATTGTTGGGGGGGTGGTCTTGGAGTGTAGATGATTCTCATTTTAGGAACGATTAAACACGCTAGCATTTCAAGTTAAAAGGAAAATGTCTGTTTTGGGAGTGAGTCCAAGCATTTGCCCTTGTAAACACAAAGCCCACATGTGAGTGGGAGAGGCCTCAGTTGGGCCGACAGCAGAGGGAGTTAACAAAGCTAATTAGGAGCGGCTGACATGTTAAAGTGAGCTGCGGCTCGAGAGTCAGCTCTATCACATATGTTTCCTTTGTGGCGGGTGAAGTGGCTCCTTTGTTTGTGAATTGATGGCGTTTCGCTCCGCCGTCCCTTTGGGTAGAGGCACTGACCTGCGGAGGCCCCGACAGTGAGGAGGCTCTCTCTCTGTCTCCCCAATGCCTGCTGCTCCAGCTGTCCCACTCCCTCCCAAACCTAAACCTTCCCAGAGCCGTGGATGCACAGTGAGATGGGCAACACCTGTAAAAGAGTGAACACCCCCTCCACCCAGGCACCTCAAAGCAGCCTGCCCACCTGCTACTGAGCTCTCTGGGCCCTGCAGCTTAAACGCTCATTTTGTGCCTCTCAGCACGGGACTTATTGATATAAATAGCTGTGCACAAAGTGCACACTCTGTTTTCTCTTGGTCTGATGCAGTAGGTGTGTATGTGATTATATTCAATGGCAGTCTCTTTCAGGTGGGGATGAAATATGAGCAGTTTGGACACTGGGTAAATGACAATCTCTGCTAGATTCACTGAAAATGATTATAGTACAATTGACATATATCGAAATGGACAACATGATTCTGGCACCCAACTTAAACAAGGATTCAATATCTAATATGTAGACACAATATACTCTATATTAAGCATTACAGATACTACGATAGATTTAATGATGACCTTACCATTTGTCTTGATATAGCATGTCCTTCCTCTGTGGTGAAACGTAAGGTTTGTCCTTGAACAAGATGCTGTATGGTTATAAGGAAAAGGGGAAAGCATAAAGTCCATATAGTGCAAGCCTTTCACTCATTATTATGTGTTAATCATAATTTAATACATAAAAGCCTGTTTATGTTTAATTAAATTAAGTTTAATTTGTATTTATCACATAGAAAGAAGCAAAATAGCACAAATCTCAGTGCACAGCATCTCAAAGCACAGACATTAAAGTGTTAACTTGCCCTACAGGACCACAAAGTTTGGCAAAAAAGTCGATCTCTTTCATTCACCTAAGCCTGCATGGCAACAGATTAATCCTCACCCATTAAGATGACAAGACAATTTGTGGAGTAGTTGAGTGTAAATAAATACGTTGAGGAGGAGATAATACATTAGGCTGCTGACCGGGCTATTCCATTACAGCAGCACATTTGTTTCCATACACGGAGGAAGCCATTCAGCGAATGGCATCTTTCCTTCATGAGGTGAAAGTGGAATCTTGTCTCTGAGAGGAAAATAAGGACATCAGGACTCCCCGACATTAACTTTCATCACAAAAGTCATCTCACCCACCAGGAGTAGAGGCTCTCTCCAGCTCGCTCATAAAAAGGAAAAAGATATAATACGCAGCCTTCAGTTTAAGAGGTAACAATAGTTTTGTCTCCATTAGGTGTTATAAAACAACAGCAGCAACAAGACGTGCATCTGGTGCCTCGCTATTTCAGAAACATGACTGTAAAACACTACCCTGCCATGATTCTCCAGCAAAACAAAACAACCCTAAAAAAACCCTCATATTTTAGATGCTTTTTTTATGCATCTTTAGATTTACGAGCTACTTTACCATTCCAGGTGTAGTTCTGCTGAAAGAAAGGAGCCAGCGCAAGCCAAGTGGCTGCATTGATTTTGCAGTAATTGATCTGATGGTTCCTTGTGATAATTGACAATTATCCCTGATTACCAGACAGGGGCTTAAAATCAGTCTAAGAAAATGACCGGCATTATGGGATGTTGTACAATGGCTGAACAAAGATAAATCAATACACCTCAGAAAACTGCTTAGAAAACAAGACAAAAGAGTGTCAAACTAGACCACATGCTGCTCTGCCTCTAACAATCCCTGACATACAGTATACCACTACATATACTACTCCAGACTAAGCATATACAAATACAACAGAGGACTGAAATGAACACTATGATCATTTAAGAGCAGAAAATAAGCAAATGTAATTAGCTGCAAATTGGAAAGACAACAGTTTCTGTATATGCTGCGAACCTGCGCACGTCTGCATCTGCGGGTGTGTGGGTGTGTGTGCATGTGTGCGCGTCCACATTAAGAATGTGTTTGCGTGTAGCTTACATGTCTATATATCTCTGTTACTATGTGTCTGACCTCAGCTGATTGGTCCTCTTGATTCAACCAGACAGATGCAACTCATTGCAGCTTAATAAATATAGGGGCCCTGGGGGATCTGCGCTAAACAGTTCTATTAAGTTGGAAACATGTCAGCCAATATAAAAGCAGCCTGACCCCGGGAAAGGTCAACTGTGACACGCATGTTTACTCAGGAAAACAACCCGAGGCTGGAAGGTCTTGTTTTATCGGATGTCTTCAAAAGAGATAGAGAGAGAGTGTGTGTCTGGTTGCCAAATTGTTGGTTTTTTACGTGATTTTGGGTCCACAGAGAAAAACACTGTGTTGTGACTGAGCTTTTTTTTTTTTTTGAAGCAACAACCAATACACAGGTTTAAGATAGACAGATAGATAGATAGATAGATAGATAGATAGATAGATAGATAGATAGATAGATAGATAGATAGATAGATAGATAGATAGATAGATAGATTTAGAAAAAAATAGTAAAGACTTGAAGATATTGAGGTTTGGGGGGGGGGGGGGGGGGGGTTGCAGGAGTTGGCAGCCAGTCTCGCTACCTGTGACATGAGTGTAGAATGGACTTGGCTGCACTGGAACAACGTTCCTCGTCATTTTTGGCGCTTGAAGAGGCGCTGAGCGTAGACACCCCCCACAACCACCTCCCCTCCTCCCCCCCCCCACCCCCTCCCCAGCCCCACCACCCCCGCTGCGACAACACACTGAACCCTGCCGCTCAGGAGCAGCAGAGGTGAGAAGGCCCTGCTTCCTTTCTTCACTAATCTGCCTCTACAATGTTTAATCAGCACATCAAAACATTGAGGGAGAGGAATTTCCGTGCTTGGTGAGCATATTAGGGATGCAGTCACAGCATTAACTAGCATTGATGAACTGTTTGCTTATGCAGTAATAATTAACTTCCATTACATTACTTTGTGTGATTACTTTCTTAATTGCCTGAATTATGCATCAATTTAATATCTAATAACCAGTCTCAGACATTAGACACTGTTCAGACACAAATTGCATGTAGTTTCCTGGCTTTAATTAAACACACTAGAATAAATGAAACGATGTAGGATGGATGTCTCGCAATGATTTCCTGGGTGCTTAAATATGCTATTTATTATAAAAGCATATAAAATTCACTTTCTCCTCAGGAAAGCAAACCACAAGATGCCAATTATAGTATGCAAGTTGCTTTGCCATGGCTTTTTCAGAATCTAGACTAATAAATTTGTTGAGTGGGACTCATTGTTATATTATGCAAATACATTACTGTGCCATTTTTTAAGTTTCAAATTTTGTGCGGAGCAAAACATGTCCCCAAAGATGATTTAATTATATCGCAGAATGGGTTCTTGTTTTGCATTGTTATTGTGTTTTACTGAGGAACCAGCGAGCTGACACAATAAATGAGAGTCTATGCAGATATTCAAATTATTTTTCATATCACTTAAATGCAACATACCATGTACATATTCTCCACATGAAATATGTCCATGCACCTACTTGATGAAGTTCAAAATTAATGACCTAATAATAAATATAAAAACACTATAAAGGTATTATAGCCATGCAGCAATTATAGGAATGTTATTTTAGAGATGTCGTCGGTCGATGCATCAGTGTGAAGAAAAGCCTTCTGTCCAAACTAAATGACTTTGCTCATCTCTTGCCATGCAATGCAAAAAATAAACATTTTAGAATTAGGCCCATCTTTCTTAATTGTGCCCTTCATAGTACCTGATTTAAATTTGATTTACAAGTAGAGGCCCTACTGTATGTCATATGAGCAGAATATAATTAAAAAGCACCAGGTCATTCAATGAATTGATATTAACTTTTAGTCCTCTTGTATCATCATTTTACCCTCACTCAAAATGTGACATATCCACTTAAAGAGAAAAATGAACCCTATTTACCTCATCAGCAGTAGTTTTGCCAACATACATGTAACAGAAAAGCAACACACTCCTCTTTAAAACAGTATAAGAGAAGTCTTTAAAAAATAATGTGATTAAAAATTATATTTTAAATGAATTATTGAAAATTATATATATGAATTTAAATGATGGCAAATCAATGCTAAAGGGGGGGGGGGGGGGTGTTGGGGGATCACCTATGGCTGAAATAAAAATCTATTTAGCTGATCTAAACTCATGCAAATCCTTGTGACTAGTGTTAAGTCTGGCAGCATCGTTAGTCTGCTTTTTAAATGATCTCCAGAGCTGGTGAGCTGCTGGCAATGCAAGGTTAGACAGAAAATGATGGCAGCACGCGGATGCTTCACAGACCTCATGATAGTTTCCGTCTGTCATTATTTACGTCTGACTAGTCGCGTCATGTCAGCTACCTAGAGAGACACTTTTAATGTGAACCCCCCTCCGTTCTCCTATTGCTTTTCACAAGCAGTGTAGTATACCATTATTTCTTTGCTTCAGTACCTTTAGGTGAAGCTCGCCCTCCCATCAGCCAGAATCAAAGACAGATCCTCTGCTTGATATTATACATGCCCGTGTTCTTACAGAGCTGCCACAGAAGCTACATACCACAATGAGAAAAGCAATTCTGTATCTCATTTGACTAATTAAATAAAAAAGGGGGAAAACATTGGGAGATATGGTGCTTGGGGATTTAAAATCTGGATCTCAAAAGATTTTGGAGGGCACAGCTGCAGCTTCCATAATGAATATCTGAAATGTTTCATAGTTACCTTTACACTGCAAACTGCTGTATAATCTGTTGTCATTAGCTAAAACATTATGTTCTCCTCAACAGCAAAGTGCACTAATGGATGTTAATCAACTAATGAAACTACTGAAAGCAAAGCCAAATGGCCTATCTTATGAGTTCTCTTTCACAACATACAAATTTATTTCACAACAGTTACTCTCAAGCTCGATAAGACGGCCATTTATCACGGCGCTACCCATGAATCAAGTCACGTTGTAAAATCGATCATTGATTCACCTTATTCCCTTGTTTTTCCATCTGAGCCACATAATGATCATTAAACTGACCACAGCATGTCCAAAAAATGGATTTATAATACACTGAGTTCAGCCCGAAACATCACAAGAATGGTATCCTGAGAAAAAGATGACACAGATATAGCATACCGAAAAAGAACATTAATTTAGTGTATCTTACGACTACAACAGTACTTCCTGCAGCTTAGAGTACAGTATACTTGGGCTGTCCAACAAGAAGAAACCAAGTGCTTGGGACCTCTTGGCTAGAGTCCATCTTTACGCTTTGTGCACGTGATCCCAGCCTAGATGAGCATGCTTTAATGGGGCTGCTTAGCCCCATCATGACCCAATGAGTGCCGGCTGTGGAGTGGATGTGCTTGGTGTGTGTGTGTGTGTGTGTTCCCAGCAGGGAGACAGTGCCTTATGAAGGTCACAACTGCAGCAGTCTGGGGCTCTCTAAGTGAACCCTGGAGAGGATAACAAGCCATATCTAACGCTCTCTCTTTGTGCTCTCACAGCCGCTGATCCACCTGAGAATAGGACAAGCTAAAAAACACAATACAAAAGCAATGTGGGTTTTGGATGGTGCAAAAACATTCAGTTCTTCATGAAAATCCTGCTTCCAATTACGACAGAGAATTATAATCTCCGCGTCAGTCTAAAACGCATCAGTCTTGACCCAAAATGAGAAATTTGCTGTTTTGCAAAGCAATACTTGTATAGCTTGTATACAAAAATGGAAAAATGAAGAATACCATTTGCCTCAAGGGAATTTCAGTCCAACCACAGTGTGTGACAGTATTGCCCTGTGTTATGGCCGCCTAATGGACAATGTAGCATTAATTCAGCTTCAGATGAACAGGCAGGACAGCAGAATCAAAAATGAGGAGGGGGCCCTAGGTGTATGAATTATGCATATTACATTACCATAACCCTACAATACACTATGCGACAAAACAATGCAGTGAAAATTGGCCTTCGACTGAGATATTGAACAATTTCCTACATGGTTCTTGCCTACCTTAGAAGTGAAATTGTATTTAGCTTCCTCAACAACAGCAGAACCCATATGAGATTTGTATGTTCACATCTAGTCCAGTGCACAAAACACTATGTAAACAAGTCAGGGATAATTGAAAAGAAAGTCTCCTGACTGCTTTCCCAGGGACCTATCATTCAGGTAGATGGGAATTTGGTTAAATGGCAGGAGAGAAATTACTTTTTACATTGATTTTCCTTTAGACATCAAAGGCAGATAAATGAAATGGAGCAATCTACTTCGTCGAGCTCTGAAATTGTATTCAAGAAAAACATGTCAGAAACTATTATTTGCAATCATGCTGCTCTTATTAACCCTGAGGAAAAATGGATAAATGAAAACGCACAAAGGGATTTACTGGGCTACAACACATTTTCAGTTTGTATTAGGACACAAAAAGAGTGCAGAGAGACACATTAAGTCACACAGAGTAAATAAAATGAAAAAATAAGCAGTAACTTTTAAACAAGTTTTTACACAAGAATTATTTGAGAATTGGTTTATTTGATCATTGTAAATGATTCAAAAAATGAGTTGCATCTAATAAAGACTTCTACACACTACAAGACAAAAGCATTTCCCTACTCTACTGGCATCAGGGATTGAAGTGTTTTTGGAAGAACAAACATAGAACGACTATCACACAATGTTCAAGATTTTAAACCATATAAACCTTTTTTCATGTCATTTAAATCACAGTCTACAAAAAAGAAATCTTTGCTTTTCATTTCTGATAATTTAAGGCTGAGACTACATCTCTGTTTTGTAGATGACTCCTGTAAAGACAGCCTTTAGCTGAAACACACACTCGCAGTGTGCTGTGTAAAACAGTATGTGGTATTGGTAACTGCTTCTGTTCAAGCCTTGTAATCATTACCTGGCATCTTATTGCCTCTGTGGCTTTTAAAGCTCTTGTCTCACCCCCTGAAAACAGGGAGTTATAGCAGATCTTTTATTAAAACTTTAGGAGAGTGTCCCCCTCCGGAGGGGGTGGAGGAGGAGTGGGACAAATTAGTGTTGACAGTAGACACTTAAAGCAGGAAAATCACAGGCCCACTGGGAGGCAGGAGCCACATGGGGCTCCCCGCCTGTGTAAAGAACACTCCAGATTTCACTTGAGATGCAGTCGCCTTTTAACAGGGCAGGGGGAATGTCAACAGACCCTCTTGAATGAACCAATAAAGCCACTAAAAGGAGAGGATTAACCAGCTGATATCAAGGACAGCGGTTTGTTTTGAATGCAGTCCCCCCCCTCTCTCTCTCTGGAACATGGCCTGAAACACACTGGGCGGAACGTTTCCTTTGCTAGGCATGCTGCCTCACTGCCAAAATTGTGTTTAATTATCTTAATACTTGATTGAGGTCGCAGCAGTGTCACCCATATAATTTTATTCTGACGTTACTACTGAATTGGACTGAGTATTAAAATATTACTTTGTATTAATTTGTAACTGACGCTAATTGAATTGCTTCCTCCTGACCTCAACTTCTGATGTGAAAGGAGCCGTTTCCCTCTTAACTCTTTTGTATGGTAGTCGCTATATTATTGCTTTTATTGCCCATTTATCAGAGAGTGCTGCTGCTCGTAAGTGAGGCTACACAACATGAAACAGTAATTACAAGACATCAGGGGCTTTCAATCTCCTCTTAATTTCCCAACAGCTGTGATGAACAACCCTTAGTCCAATTAATGTGTCAAAATATGACCCAACAATGTCATGGCCTCCTCACAACCCCATAAATATCAAATAAAAAGACAAGGCTTAAAGTAGATGTATTTGAACTGCAATGACAGCGTTTGATGTCTATAAACTACCAAACAAGCCAAAGTTGGCCAGTTAGTTCATTTTTGCTCAGGTGTTGAACTTCATTTAACAACTGAAGCTAAATGAGGCAGGTTAAGCAAGAAAACTACGTTAGTGACATTTGATATAAGGATAAAAATATATCATGGAGAGGTGCAAGGCTTTTAAGTTAAGGTCTGTAAAGGGAGAGTCTAATGTATAGGCTGCAACATGAGAGGGCTGTGATATATATAGGTCGGGCTATGCTGAAAATGGCCAGAACCTTTTGCAACAAGGCTTCAGTGACATGTTCATAATGTTCAACATAATGCAAAAAACATTAAAAGCAAAGCCACATTTTAAAGTTTTAATGTCACTACAATAAAACCTAAAATATTATGCGTGAAAACTGAGTAGATCAGTCTATCTCGTTTGTATCTCTTCACAAGCAATCCTCATGAGGTAAATGATCTGTGATTTTTTTTCATTAATGAAACTTGATGCTATCATTAGCAGTTAATTCACTGGTTAATATCCAAGCTGAAGAACTTTCTGTCATGCACCAAGAGCTTGTAAACACACAACCCTGCGCATGTCAGCAATGGAGAATTTGCTTGTTCTTCTTTTCAAGTGTACTCGCAACTTAACTTGAATTTATTTCACGGTAGTTTACTGCTCGTGTCTTAACCTTGGACCCCATGCACTTCAAGAAATGATTTATTTAAATACTTACTGCCATGATCTATAAATTGAGTCCTATAGTGTATTCCATACTGTATGGTAGGAAATGTGAATATGTAAACTAAATAAACACTTTAATTATGCTCCATTTAAAAAAATATCATTATCAATTTGTGTGATGTTGCCAAAATTACTCATTTTTTCGTATGTAACAAAGACACCTTCTCTGCATTTAGTATAAAATATAAGCTGAACAATTATGTTGGCCATAGAATGCTCTCTGTATGCCCAAGTAAAATCTTTTATATTTTAAGTTACAGAAAAAAAGGTTATGCATGATATATTTGAAAAGGGGCGATGCACAATTAGTATTTATAAGAATCCATCCCCTTTACTGGAAGCTTGATTTTTCCTATGTCAAGCTGGGCAATGCGAGATGAATTTTGGCATTTGCAATGTGCCTCTGATTTATTATGGAGAAGGTGAGGGTAAAACATTGAAGGATTTCCCTTTAATCAGATCTCTTAGGAGTCCATGTAGTGGACCAATACCCCGATGAGTTCCCTTTTAAAAAGCCAGGGATATTAGATTGGCTGCACGCTGCCTCAGTTTTAGCCTCAATCAGAGGAAATCGGGGAAGATTTTGTTAAATCTAAGAGCCTTTTACATCTCTAAAAAGTTCATTTCTCTTCATCTATTAACTCTGAATAACAACCCGCCACCATTTATGCATTTGTCCATTTAGAAATCCTCAAGCTCGTGAGCTGTAGATCTGAGCCCAAATTTTGAACTTACGGATGACCAATCACAGAGGTGCATGCCTCAGAGCTGAACCACAAATGGATCCTTCACAGCATTGTAAATCAGGACCTCAAAGAGTATTATTTAGCCTCAAGCAAAGAGTGCTTGTTTATCAAATGGTGCCTGAGTCTAGGATAAAAACTCCCCCATAAATCTGGGTACCTTTTATGTGCTCATGGAGACTGGCTGGCTCATTGTGAGAATGCAGTGGTAAGCATGCCATTCATGTCAAAGAGCACACATTGTTAGATGAGTACTCAAAGACTACTTCTAATGGATGTGGTTTATAACATGTTCAAATATATATTTTAATTGGTCTGCACTCTCAATGAGACTCGTGTCCCCGCGTAGCTCTGCCGTAACTTGAGTGCAGACAAACAAACCATATACCACAAATCAGTGACAAATCATAACACTAAAAGGGTGAATTCAAGGTGAATCGCTGGTTTGGCTAAAGGCTTTGCATTCGTGATTTAGTGCGTGTTGTCACTATACAAGTTCAATAAGCAATGTCAGTTTTTCACATGCAGTGTCAGTAGGTGTCACACTACATCCGACAGTGTGCTAGATGTAAGTTATCACGACTGCAGCACCGCAGCAGGTAATTTTCTGAACATTTTATTTTAGTTGTCTGATATATAGCCGCTCAGATATGGCAATGCTAAACCCCAGGTGATAAATCAAACGTGCAGTGGCTGCCTCTGATAACTCAATAAGCACCTGGACTCCTCCTAACATGTCACACCTGCACTTCTTCGTATACCATTCTCATTCTCAAGCCTCACTGGGGGGCTCAATACACCTGTCTTCTGCGTTTCAGAAGCCTAGCAGCTGGGAGAGAAGCATTATGCATGCTTAATTAGGAGGATCAAGAACCATGGGAAGTGGTTGGCAATTTTTAAGGCACACTATATATTCCTGGCTGTATAAAAATCCATCCATTCATACGTCAGTAAATAAAAACAGTGTGATTGCATTTATGTAAATGATAAATAAACAAAGAGGACATTTTTTCCACAATTTATGAATAAACATTTTTTAAGTGGCCACTTATACAAATAATGAAAATGGCTCTGTGAGACATACAACATGCTTTTCTCAAACAGCACTGAGTCTATTTGAGTGGAAAAAGACATGAAAACATGAAAAACTAAAGCATATTCACTTTTTGGTGCATTTTACTTTATTCACACTGCAGTGGATTAAACAGCCTTGATTTAATGAGCATATTTAACAAGAGAATACCAAGGGGAGACTTTGCTGATCAATATTATTGTATACTTTCTATCCAATCAATTTAGTGTCCACTTAGGAGCCATTACCAAGTGTAATAAATAGGGAGTTGTTTAAGAAAATAATAATATACTGATTCTCAAAACCCAAAGGCATTTATTAAATGGTGCGGAGAAATGTTCGATGTCATATGTGGACAACACACAAAAAGAGCATTCAATGGATAGATTGTGTACTCTCAGATTGTCAACAAGTATTTAAGCCAAACATTGACTTTCAAACCTTCCAGTCGAATCTATAGGTCTGCTCAGCGAATGTATGATCATGTATGAAAACTGTTTATGGTCAAATCAACTCGTCATAAACTGCTTATTTCAATGAAAAATGTAAAAAAAATAATTCTGGACATGTTTTTTTGCACCTCTTCAAAGCAGGTGGTTTATAATGGAAAAAATAATCTATTAGTAATGAACTCATAATTTAGTCTACAGTCAAACAAACAAATCAATAAGCTTGTGGGCAGCAAAAACTATTCTGAAATCAAAGAGATAAATGTTTCTGTAGAAAACAACTTTCTACAGTTGTGTTACGGTTATGGTTGTGGGGTCTAAGAAGGCATTTCACACAGGAGGTTAAATTTCTAATGCATTTTTGTGTGTGTGTTTTACAAGGCCAATCTTCCATCCAGTGTGAGAATACTGCTTATAGGTTGAGACTCTTATCAACGCTACACAAGCTATATGTTTGTCACAGACAGTGAGTCATAAGCCCGAGTCTGATATGGGGTCCAGCATTGCAACAGAGGCTATAAACCCTATAAGGGAGTGACGAGGGGAGAAGCAGTATGATAACTCAGAGCGTCCTGCTGTAATTATGGTATTCATGAAAAGATGAAATTGAGTGCAGACTAAATCTGTAGCTCCAGGCAAAATCAACAGCTTGGCATTACGCCGTGACCCCTGCCTATCTGGAGGACACGGCAAACATACCAAAACTTTGCTTTGCTTTTTTTTTTTTTCATCAGTCAAGAGTGAGGGAATGAAGTGCATCGATTGCTTGTGATTATTAACTAGACTGAGATAAGCCCTCTCCTTATTATGCAGATTACTGAGGCTCCCCGCTCCAGCATATTGTACAGATGCAAGGGAGCAGCTGCTCTTACAGATGGTGGGTACACGGATCTATCATTATGCCTCCATTGTCTCCACTTCAATTGTTTGGGGGACAACAGAACTGCATCAAAGAGGAATCCGACTGCAATGAATTAAGAAAGGGAAACGAAAACAATCAACTAAATTTATACACCGGAGGCCATGGAATGGAGAGGAGCGTAAAACTGAAGCTATTTCATATATACAACCATGGAGTCGACCAGTCATGTATACTGTACCCAAATCTGTCAGATGCAGCACTGTGCACCAGACATATGTTGCTTTTTATTAACAAACAGATATTAATTCAGGACACAGATATTAATTCAAATATGAAAAAAAAATATTTTGGCATGTCTGCAAAGAGCACAACCAAATAAATTAATAGATAAATAAGTCAATTTAAATGCTCAAAGAAATACTGCAGCCAATGTTTTGAGAGTTTGCAAAATTTTTCGTCTAAACACTAACTTCAATTTTGATTTCATGTAGATGCCACCTCATTAGTGTAAATTGAAGAATCAGTCACATCATCAGGACTTTTATTTGCTTCCAAATACCACACAGTAATGACGATAACTGATGACGGCTCAAGCTTAGTTAATTTTAAATACATTACAAGCACATCCACAGGGAGGGAAGAATATGCAGACAACGACAGTTTTGCCCTTAAGAGGAACCTCTGGTTGTCCATTTGACTCACCACGCCTCCCGCTGTGCACTCCTGAGATCAGGACACTGGTAGCTCCTCTGATCAAACATGACATTACACTAGAGGGAATTACATGCTCAGATTATAACAGAGAAGGTCACGCCGAGTTGTAAGTCATGACAGCAGTCTCACACTTTTTTCATAGATACAAAGGGTAATATTACTTTAAATTGGGCACAGTACACGTTTCTCACCCTCGTCAGCCAAGCTAAGGATTTGAGGTTAGATGGAAATATCATACAGGTATAAGTATTTAAACATTTCTTCCAAATGCAGCCACAGTGGATGATAAAGACAAAAAATGTAAGAAAACACATTTAGGATAGAATTAGATCGTACTGATTATCAACATAGAAGCAATTAAGTTATAGAATAAACCGGCTTGCTATGAAGTTCCTATAAAGAACAAATAATAAAATCAGCTTTTTACTTTTTGATTCATTATTATTTATTGGGGACAAAGGGCGTGGATGGAGTAATTTCTGTCAGTGATAAACATTGCATTAAGCAGTGTATACACTGTAATTCTTTTAATATAACATTAAAAATGTTTTAAACGTGTTAACAATATTCACAAACAATGCTACTGGATTGTATTTTTGAGGGAGCAGACTGAAGAATATGAGCCATAATAATGTCCAGCCCTCGTTTTCCCATTATTTTTTCTGTATACCAGGATCGAAGGTCACGCTAAATCCTACAGTTATCCACAAGATAACTGGATTTCATTTTTATTTATTTTATGGCAGTGTATACAAACATTAAGGATGGATCGTCTTGTCTTTGGGTGCATTTATTTAGTGTAACATCAACCATTGATTACAAAGAGAACACTCCCTCAACAACAAACACAAGATGCCCGTAGCATCCAAAGCATGCATTAATTCCCATCAGGTAAAGAGAACTAACATTATTTGCTCCAAATAGAAAATTGATTCCTTAGCAGAATATTTTCTGTTTTCAATATCCTAAAGAAGAGCCTGCCTTCAGATGACCTCCGTATGAATTCAAAAATCCGTTTACCATTTTCTTTAATATTACCGTACACATTTATTTAGTATTGAGGTAGAATTCGTTGTATAAATAGAACTTGCAAACAATTCAATGTCTAAAAAAAACAGTCTCTGCATATGGGTAAACACACAATGGAGCACAGAAAAATAAGTATCTGTGTCCCAGCAGGTTAGAAACCTATATTTCAGCATTAATTCCTTAACTTGTATCTGCTGTATTCAAATAAATAACAGTTTTCCTTTCTTCAGTCATGTGTCATGGTTGGATAGACTGAGCTCCTGTCAGAGCACAAAGCTCCCCTCTGAAGTCCACATTGCCTCGTCTGTTGTTAGGACCTGGTCCACATGGGGCCAAATTTGATTGGAAATCCCAAAGGGAGGAGTTCCACCAGTCACAGGGGCATTGTTAGTGCCTCCAAAATGGCCAGAGAAGAATGACTGATTATGCAACCACAGCCAGGGTTACTAATAGGAATTCTATTTGAATTTCTAACATAACAGATGTTTGCTGGGCACCTCCATGGAGTGCGCATACACAGTTATGCTAATTCACCAGTGTTTCCCTTCAAGTTAGCTCAGAGTCATTAGAGCACACAGCTAGCTTGGATCCCTCTGTCAAACTAATAATTGGCCATTATTGATATTAATTAACATTTTTGCTCTCTATGTCCTGTTTGACCCACTATCTGTTAGTAAATCCAGTTACTGAGTCCTATTAGGGCAATAAAATCCACAGGACTCTATAGTAGTTGTGAGCCATTTATCAGAAAGAGAACATAAAGCCAATTAGGAATGGGTGCAGACAGTTGTCTTCATTCTCCACTGACTACTTCTTGATCTCCATTATAAATTGCTAATAGGGCAGATACTGGTTAGCAAGGGAGGACGACTGGGGGGTTACCATTGCTCACTCCCACCCGTGATGACAGGTGAATGGGACCAGTAATAGTATTCTTGCTTGATGAGGCCAGGCCATCATCTGCTGCTGTTTTTTTCCTCAGTCTTTTTGTTGAGGGGCATCATTGTGCACCTTCCTTTCTGCTGCTGGTCAATCATATTAATTGTCCTAAAACTACAATATTCCAGAAAGCCATTAAATTGCTGATAGTTCATCTTCCAAAAGTAATAGCTTTTGGTCTCCCCGCTATTATGATGCAATGAGCATCGGAAACACTGTGCGCCATAGGTTTATGGGCTCAGATCAAGAAATCCTAATAGGTGTATATTGACTGGTTTATTTTCCACAAAACTCCAAAGGGACCAGTGGTTGCAAGAAAATATATCAAAAAGGCTATCAACAATGGTTGAGTCTTCGGTGTAAAATCAATAGTGAGCCATAGATGGCTTGAGTTTTCACAGTTCTCTCTCGTCATTTAAAAAGACTGTAGGCTACATGATGCCAGGAAGGACCCATGAGATTTCTGTAACACAGCAACCACAATATATGTTTGGAAACACACAGATTAGTAATAACCTAATCTGTTTTGCCATTGGTGAAAACACGGTATAGGCTTTTGTTCTGAACTTGATAACAGATTATTTCTGCTCTAACTTGACACTTTGGAAATGAATGGTTTAGTTTTCTAGAACAAAAGGGCTCAGTACAATGAAGGATCATGAGGTGTTGTTGAAGCAGGTAGCCTAACATAACCTATGCGAATTACAACTTATGTTACTGCTCCATGAATCCAGATGCTACCATGGCAGCCCAGCTTTATGACAAGAGGTATAGCGGTCCCTTAAATGAGCAGTATTTAATAGCCTGGATTCAAGTGTAAAGGCTTTCTCCCCTGTGCATTACTCCAAGAACCTAATTACAAGTTTCATCATCAATCATGAGCATTATTTATTCAGTGAAATGAATTTCTAATTAATAACTGATGAGCATTATGGCCTCGAAGACTGTAAAGCGATTAATTATGGTTGGCAACAGGGAAGAATATCCCTGTAAAGGACTATCTGGCGCACAGTCACAGCACAGCAGTGCCAACAGGCTAATGTCCACAAAGAGGAGGCTCTGGATTGTCTTTGTACCTAGCCTTCATTGAGATAATTACTTTCATGAATGTTGTCTGGGGGATGTCATACAGTTGGTAAGTAATAAACACTGAAAAACTGTATTTAAATTTTGTTAAATGTTGTTTTGAGCTGCCATCTTCTACATATGTGCTGCCACCCTCCATCCTCACAGATGTTTTGTTTTTGTTTTTTGATTTCTCAGACTCCCAGAGGCCCCAGTGAGCATTTTAAAGCAAGATACTCTATAGATACTCCATTTTGTACAGACTTTTAGACTTTTTTATGGCCAACATCACAATTTAAAACATCAAGGATACAACCAATAGTGTCATTTCTTTGGGTTCTGAGGATATTTCTCCTTTCGTGCAATGGGTGGATTGGCTGCAACATATTCAGGGTTACAGTCCTATCCTACAGCTTAAATCAAAACTAAATTAATTTAATGTTAATTATTGACTTACATTATACTATAAAAAGTTGGTTATGGTTATGGTATTTGCTGTAAAATATGTTAAAATACTCGTATTAAATCCACAACTTTATTCACCAATGTTAGGATATTTATATTTTTGTGTAAATGTGCTTTTTCAGTGTTAAAAGCACTGGTGGTAAAACACAATTACATGAAATAAGAGCATGGCTGTAAAGATGATCAGGGCTATAAGAGGAGATTCAAAAGTCAGCACTGATTCTGCTGACTTGACCTTTTTTTTAGAGAGTTGGGTCATCTAATGGCAAATGTCCACTCTCCATTTAGATAACAATTTCATAGAATAAATTTTGTCATGGAAGCAAGTGTGTGATTATTTTTCTGTGGGGCATTGTGCAGATGGAAAATAAACATTGTGTAATGCTCTTTTATTTGATGACTCTTGTTATACTGTTAATGCACAGTATCACATTTATCACAGCTTTAAATCCCATAAACAAAGTAGCCTATTTGTTACTTTCTCCATCACTGCAATTTTGTCAATTTATTTAAATACAGTATGTAGAGGCACATGCTTACATCTTCACATTACTGTAATTTTGCTGTGTTAGACTAATTCTTTTCAAGGCTCATTTCAGTCAGAGTATCTTTTCAATAACCATGGGTCAAACATTGATTGGTTCAAATGAAGGTAGATTATTGTACATCTTCATCCAGACACGCACTACGGAAGAGAGACGAAGAATTCAAAGTGATGATAAAGAACTATGAGAGGCTGTAATTCTTTCATTTAGAAAATGGAAATCAGTGAAGCAGCTCTTTAATCTGACTACTGTTACAATTCAGCACAAATTTTTTGCACAGTTGTGGCAGTTTTTGTGCATATATTCATCTCACATACAACTCTATCTGCACAAAACAGAGATGAATCGAGCCATGCATGGTTGTTTGAGCCATCCAGAGTAAACGTAATAAATGTGCATGACTATAATGCTTATTTGTAGCAGTGTCTTAATGTGTGTGACTGCTTCCTTATGGGTTGAAAGACACTACTGGATTGGTGCTGGTCTCTTAATTAAGTATAATGTTTTTTGTTGTGACATGTGGATATGTGTCAGGTTAGATGTCAGTTTCTATTCAGACTTACGACAATTCAGCATGTGCACAGAGGACTGTGGGTATGCCTCTGCATGCACATTGGTTTACTTACACCTGTATTTTATTTTCTCTTTCTGTTTTGAACAGAACAACAGACTAAAACTGAACTGACTGAATAGATGGTCACAAGGTACGGAGTCTATGTCACGATGACAGGCTTTTTTTCCCCAACATCCAAACTAAAATATTATAAAGCATGCAATACTATTAAGAATACCCAAAATACAAAGAGATGTACTGTACTGTACTATTTTTACTAACATGATATCATATGTGGTATGAATCCGGTAAAAATTAGTTTATGGCTTTATTTCCTCATAACTATATATATATATATATATATATAGAGAGACTATATCTACACATTCTCTCAAGTACCAGATGCCTAAAGCAGCTAGTATACTCCATCTGAACTGGTTCTCTTATGGTCAAGCTTCAACAACACCCTCCCAACACACCTTTCTTTTGTTGGATTATGGGGGCCTGTGTAGGGCCATTTCTGTAACTTTCCGAAAAAACTGAAAATCGTGACATTCACACCCACCTCACACAGCGATTGGCCAGCTGAGCAGAGTTGAGAAAGTTGTAAGGGTTTTAATTCCTCTCTCTAGTTCTCATTTTACATTTCCGATATAACCATTTCAGTCACTTTTAAGTGCAACACTATGAATGCCTTCCAGGAGAGACAGTCTGAAAATATGCGCCATTATACCCGCATTTAAACGTTATCACGTTTCCTCCTTCTCCCAATTCAGAACAATAATTTTTTATTTTATTTACCAACCAGTTCTTATCAACCATAAACCAACTCTAAATCATGCTATTACCATGCATCTAATGTGTCCACTGTGTGTTAAGTTATGCAAACACAATTTGCAGTCAATGTAAATAAAACCAATCTAACAATAGTTAGAGAAACAACAGCCTAACTGCAGAGCATCAGTTATTCTTTCACACTAGAACATAACATACTGGAAAAAAGTCACATGACGGCCCATTATGCAGTTTGTGTTTGCAGGTACATGTGACAAAAATAAATTTGGCTCAAGCACAATCTCTAAAAATGAAAAACTGAGGAATGTGTGTCATGTGAAACAAGGGCTGAGTTTGGTTTTATTCAAGACACAATAAGACTTGCTAAATGTGCTGTCACTTTTTGACATGTCTTTGTAGTGGCCTACTGGACACTGTACTTCAGCTATGGATCAACCAAGCTTTTATCTTTTTTGTCTATTAACTGTTTTCTCATCTGCATTTTTATTATTTTTAATGTGTGTAAATGAATAATTTGGTATCATTTTTGCCTTAAACTGCCCCCCAAGGGAAAAAAAGTATATAAATTAAATTGATTTTGGAGCAGAGGGGAGCGCACAACAAAAAGTAAGACGTAACTAAAAATTAGCAGTGCATGGTTTAAAAAAAAAACACCAATATTTCTCCGTCCAGACCAAATTAAACCAGATCCAAAACACTACACTTAGATTTGTCAAATCTTTATAATCATAATCTAGTCCAGATTTGAAAGGTCTAGTGTAGTAGTTTTGATCTGGGCCTCATCTGATGGAGAAATATCAGTGAAACCTTCTTTAAGTTTTCACCAACAGAATTAAAGTTTCACAAATCTGAAATTGTGTTTTCATGAGTCTCTGGAGTTTTGTTAATCTAGTCCAGATCATAGACTGTGGTCCACATTTGATAGATCTAGGTAGTGATTTTTGATCTGGATCTGGTCTCATGTGGTCTGGATAGAGAAATATTAGTGAAATCTCTCTTTTTTCTGTATTCATAAGCAAAATAAAGGTTGCACAAATCTGATAGTAGGTCTAAACAAGGTTAAGGCTTTTGCCAAGATATCTAGCACTCTCTAACGCGTGTGATTAACCCCAATCGGAAGTAAACTTTAGCTGGTTCCTCTGTGCAGGACAAAGCGCAATACGCAGCTCAATAAGTCTGGTGCCTCTAGCGTCTGACAAGCTTGTACATTGCTTGTGAGCGAGCGACGAATGTCACGTCTGTCTGCTGAGTTAGGTCATCCCTGGCACAAATAACACCCCATAGCTTACAAATCCACAGGCTACATTCATGACTAACACGTCAACATAGTAAACGTCTACATAGTTAGCAAAAACACATGGTAACAACTTTTACAACAAATAAGAATAGCTTTGACAAATCAGTACTTAACTGCTTTTGCCCTCGACGATGTTAGTTACAGCACCAACACTGTGGCTGCCTGCAGCACCTTCATATTAGAGTCAAATATAAATGACAGTTTTACCTACAGTAAGTACAGCTTAAATTAACTCCACTAAAATTATCTCACCGTTAATTTGTGTCAAGGAAAAAACACTGCAGCATCTGTGCTTCACTTGTTGGGCTAGCCAGGTAACATGAGCTACCGTTAGCCAATTTTCTTTTGCTAGGATGGCAAAGCCAAGCCCCGCCCTTCCCTGCATCACCTTTGTTGGTTGGGTTGGTTAGATCAGAGACAATTCAGTTATAATCAACACTAACAATAAAATCAATTTCAGGATCTTAACATTCAAAATATATTATAGCATTGTTAACAGAAAATGTAAACATATGTTTGTGATAGAAATAAACTAAAAACTAAAACCTGACCAAAACAAAGTTAGAATTTATTTATTTATTTATTTATTTATTTTTTTACTGATTAAAAGAATGATGACAGGACAAAGTAGTACTATCTGACATGTATGTAGACTTGGAATTCAACAATCCTATTGGCTAATTAAATGTTGATGTGGATATTATACATTGGTCAGTTAATGTACGATACATTCAGATAGGCATATCAAGTATGTTCACAAGTTTGAAGTTTGTTTCACACAAACTTCAAACCTGTGAACATTGTACCCTATATATACATGAGCTTATGTATATGCATAATTCATGTATATTATTGTCAAGTCATATGTCCACCTATCATGCTGTGTTGTAATATGACTTATTTTTATAGACTTTCTTCCTAATTTCTTTGTTGTTTTATCTTATCTTATGCATATCCCTGTGTTACAAAACAACTTTAGTATGCAGCAATTGTAGCCTTCAGCTTGAATATTTTGATTAAAGCATCAGATTGAGGCTGCAAACAAGGAAGAGATCCTCATGTGGCATTCCTTAACCTGGCCAGTGTTTTTGGATCTATCTTGCATTCTATCCACTGAACAGCCTTTGAGTTCTTCTGTGTTACACTGATCATCACAAAACTAAGCAATTTTCAAGATCTTGGCTCACAACATCAGAATAGGCCATGGCTTGGCAATCCTGGAAATAAAAGTAATGGCAGAATGCACCATCTCCCCACTTGCCTTTACCAAGGCCATAGAACTGATCATCAGAGGATCCAAATGGGTGGTAGTAGAGGAACGCCTGCAGTCCGAACAACAACTATCTCCCACCCAGTCCTATGTGGATGACATGACCATTACCACCCATACCATTGATATCAGGTGCCAGTTAAGAGCTTAGCATGGTACAATGCGAGCCTTAAGGACTCAGACCAGTGTAAGCAACTGAAGGAATAAATCATCAAATGCCTTGTTAACACAGACAAAACCTTACTTCCAGGTAAATTGAAACTGGTGCAACACTGTTTGGATTGCTCCCCCATCTGATGTGGCCTCTGACATGAGGTTCCCATCACTAAAGTTGAGAAGCTGGAGAAAACAGTACATATATCAAGACATGGCTCAGACTCTGGTTTGCATGGGAACAGTGCTCTGGAACTGCCTATCACTAGCCTAACTGAAGAATACAAATGCTCCAAGGTAAGCCTGGACATGACCCTGACCGAAACTCAGGCCATTACAATATGGGCAGCAGCTCCCACAGTGACAGCAGGCAGAAAGTGGAACCCATCCGAGGTGATGCAGCAGGAGAAATCCAATCTTAGGCATGGAGATACTGTGGGCCAAGTGCTGCATGGAATAAGCGGCTTTGGGGTAGGCACAAATAGACCCACATGGCACAGAGCAACACCTGCCCAGAGGAGAGGGCTGTTGGCTAAAGAGGTACAGCAGCAGGAGGAGGCAGAACAATGTCCAATGGCAGTCTCACAGATGAAACAGAGCCAATGGACAAGATGGGAAAACCTTGAGCACCAGAAGGAGACAGACTTAGCTTTATCATCAGAGCCATCTATGATGTTCTTCCCAGTCCCAAGGACCTGAACCAGTGGGTAAGGGAAGACCTAAATGCCCTCTTTCCCCCAACCCCTGATTTCTAAAACACCATGGCCTTTGTACAAGCAGGAAAGGTACCAAAGAGGTAAACTACAAGAAAAGGCCAAGGATTGGAAATGAAGGTCAATTTAGACCAGGAGCTCACCTTCCCATTGGAGATCATTACAACAATCATTACAGTCTCAGGCCAGATCTGATCTTGTGGTCAGCCTCACAAAAGGCCTTGTTCATCATAGAGCTGATGGTGCCATGAAAAGATGCAGTTGGTAAAGTACTCTGATCTACCAACTGAAGTAGAACAAAAGCACTGAAGAACACAGGTGCTCCCTGTGGAGGTTGGCTGCAGGGGTTTTGTGGTCATGTCAACCACCAGGCTGCTGAAATGGATGAGAGTCCGAGGACAGGTCCTCCAATAGGCTATCAAGTCATTGGCAGAGGCTGCTGAGCAAAGCAGCAACTGGCTGTAGCTTAAAAGAAACAACAAGACCAGGGCGGCAAGATGACCATCAGCCAGCAGGAGAGGTAAAAGCAGACAGGGGTGCACCTGAGCCCTCTAGAGGTGTTGTGGGCCTAGCAACAAAACATCATGGTGCCCATCTGATGACCCCAGTGAAGCTTCTAAACCGACCCCCACTGCTGGTTATGATGTATAGTCCACATAAACAGGACTGAATCACTGACAGAAGAAATTTGGACTTGACTGATCTTCCTATAGTTCTGTTGCTGATGGTTATGATTTACAGTCCGCATAACCAGGACTGAATCATTGATTGAAGAAACCCAGACTCGACTGAGCCACTTGAACTTCTGTTGCTGCATGGGTCTATCAGCAAAACACCAAGGAGGGAGGGTGCCCACCTGATGACCCCAGTGAAGTATTTACCCTGACCCCTCCTCAAGGAATGATTACAAATTATAATACAAGACTGTTAAACCAAGTCCTATGAGCTAAACAGACTACCTTTTTCATAGGGAGTATGTGTTACCTGTCGTGTATGAAATAATTGTATTTCAATTTTCTGCTAAAGGATTGCACATGATTGGCTGAATGAACTAGTTGTTGAACTAGCCAGGAGTCAGTGGGTCAGTTCAATATGCATTATTCCTCTCTTACAGCACTGCCAGCTCACCACTGAAAGTAACTACTCTATGTCATCCTTCAATATGAGTGAGACACATAGCAGAGACAAGCCTGTGCACATCCTATAACTGTCCTTGTCTGCAGGTCTTCAACACACATACCACACATACACACACACATGCTGAAAGCTTTCGTCTTTCCATCTGGTAAAGTGGGCTGTTGTGATTGATTTGTGGATTTGCTCCCTCTTTTTTTCTTTCCATTTAAGTGAAATAATGTATGGAAGCAATCTGGCGACAGACATTTTGGAAAATCTATTTGAAATCATTTCAGCTGAAGCCATGGCAGTTTGTCTTCTTATGGGAGAGGAGCAAAGTATAATTGTCTGCAGTCTAGTAAAACACAGTATAACTGCCATCACACTTGACTGAGCTTATAGCCAGCTAGTCCCATGGCCTCTAGAAGATAGAGCAGTTAATGTTCCCTTTTATTTTAGAGGATATGTCACTTGTATCGCAGATTTATACCATGATACAACAAATTTGGCCAAACAGATGGATAATGGTGTCACCAGCAAAAAGCCCTGTTTTTATTGAGTTTAGAGCATATTGTTTAGATAGGGGGCTGTGCTGAACAGCTCTGCCAGCGCTTTCTCTCTTTATCTCTCTAATCTTGCCAGTATTAGATTTGATCATTTTTGTTTGAAGGAGGAAAATGTGGCTGTAATGGCTTCCTAATAGCAAACACAGGGGATACAAATCCAGGGACCCTGTTCTGTAGTGCTTCCATAAGCACCACTGATTTATAGAGGTCTTTATGACAGAAAGGAAAATGATCTGCTGCAGGTATAAATCAGGTGAGGAGTAGGAAATTGAACTTAGATATCATCTTGTCAGATGCTTAATGCTCTTCCTCCTGTCACATTCGATAGGACCAATTTGGAGAATCCTGCAGAGGTAAAAAGAAGACAATTAACAATGACAGTGTGGTAATAGATGAAGCTATAAAATGAACCTGCTGCCTGCAGGATGCTTTGTATGATTTCCACGAGGTAGTGGCAGGGGTGTGTTGTCTGAGCCTTCCATTTCTTCTCCTCCCTATTCTGTTTTTGGTGGTTTCTTAAGCCGTCTGAGATATGTAGTATTTAACTAAAACAGCAATAAAGCAAAAAGAAAGAAGGAATTTTTGTCCTTCCACTCTGCTCTATAATTGAATTATTATCCTGCATATGACAGGACTTGTAAATTTAGGTTAACCTTGTTTTTATGTTATTGATTCCTGGTGCATGTTCCATCCTAACACTACATTAAATTAATCAATAAATCAATTGTCAAGCACAAAACTTATGTGTGTACAAGGACATTAAAAGCACAAACAGCCAAAATAAATTCCATTACTGTGTAGGAGCTCAGTTTTAAATTAGGCAATTATTTAATACTATGACAAAATAGACATTTTCATGCACACATTTCCTGTATGATCATTCTGCACTTCTTTTTAAACGTGTATCTTCACAGTTCAGTACATAATTAAGGTGCAGCAATAGATTGTTTGCAGTAATAATTGTCAAACTGTATCAGTGCTTGAGCAGATGTCATCGCTCAGTGTTGTAATGACTTCAAGATAGGACAAAGAATGACAATGCTCTCTGATCCCTGAATGTCATTCTGGTATAAACTACAGCACAGTGGTTTATTGCGGGCATCATGCATTCAGTGGCATGCATTTGTGATTTGACAGATAGAATGTAGGAGGGAAAAAAATGGAAACCCATCCATCTGGGTGTGAGGTTTCAAATGACTTGAATTTTAAAAACTAATTTCTTGGAAGCTGATGACCTTTTGTGAAAAGCTGCTCAACTTTGTCAAGTGGCAATTCAAGCCCAAGCAGCTGAGAGCTACAGTAATAACCAGAGATCCGCTGCTCGGGAGCCATCACCCCTTGGAGCTCATCAAGCCAAGCTCTTGTATAATCTAATTTGATTTTAATGCTTCTCCGAAGGAGATTGTGCTCTTATTACTGTGTAATGATGCTGTTGTCAAGAGCCAATGGTGATGTCTAATATCACAACCATGTTAACTGCTTCTGTGACACTCATCTCAGCATTTTCCACATCGTCACCAATGCACAATAGCTTGTGCTGTATATTTATGACTTTGTTGTTCTTGCTGTTCATTCTACTTCATGATTGACAGAAACATGGTAAATCTTTAAAACCCCCTTCTTTATTACGTCTGTCTGATATGGTGCTTTTTTCGTATTCAGTACAGTAGATAGAGCATAACGATGAAGGTCTTCGCTGAGATGAGGAGAATTTTGAAGTGCTCACACTCGGGGGCAGCAAATGGAAAAGTGACAAGCCTGGTGCACTTGTCTATTTTACTTATTCTGTGCCTCTGTTTCATATTCTGCCTCGCACCGTGGGGTTATTTTCCTCCAGGGTTCAGGAGGGCACGCTCTTTCATTTCTTCAGAAAATTGTTTCGCAGGATTTCAATCTTTGGCTGCTAGATATGACAAAACACAATATCAAGAACACTTATGTTTCTTATCTGCCATTTTTTCTGGGTATAAATAAAAGATCAGTATAAATTTAAGTCAAGTGTCCTCGAATGCACATGTGAGAGATGAGTATGAAAAGAACTATGAACCTTGGGACAGCCCCACTGTACATTTTCATCACCTGCCCAAAATTACCTTGGCACTGGGGCTTTGTAAGTCATTTGTCATCCTTGAAAATCAATTAGTGTTGCCATGATAGCAATCCTGATGTAACCCTTTGAGTGTTTGGACAGAAAAAACCTGCAAGTGTTTTTATTTTCACATCATGTAAACAGTGTTTCTTTAAATTGTTCAAATGTAATGGTTTGATGTTGCGGTCAATTAGGTGCAGACTATCATCACCACAGTAAAAAATCCATCCCCAGTATTGATTGTGCCTGAACACACCTTCTATTTGCCACCTGACAAAAACAGTCTCACCACACAAAAGAACAGTAATACTTTTATAGGCGAATGATGTTTAACAACCAAGAACACAATTTCATTAATATTGCAACTGCTTTTCTGTGCAACCCTCAAATCCCTCTGTGATCTTTCCACCTATCTGTGAAATTCTTCATGCACTGTACAATTGAAGAGACTAACAAAAAGCCTGAATGTTACAGAGTTGAAAGCCTTGCACACAAATAATTCTACCGACTGCGCTGTACAAACTGTCAAGACATGATTCAATGCAGTGGAATCAAAAATATTACTCAAACATACATTTTCAAACCACATGCCACAAACATCTTGTGATATATTACTTATGATGATGCACATATGTGCAGCCTATGTATACTGAACAACCTCCCAATGGTGTGAAAACATCCAAACATTGTCCTATTGATGTCCCATTTTTTTCCCCATTTGGCTCTTGTCAGAGGTCAACCTCAAACAGCATGCGGTGGAATCAGGCGTTACTGTCGATGTCACATTGATGCATTACAAGGCCCAGGAGGTCACGTCTCTGTAAACATACATTATCAAAACCCATAGAAGATGTGAGGTGTTGACCTCACCGATAGTTTACAGTGTATCTTGAGGGGAAAAGGGTCATGTGATGGCAGAGAGCAACTTTGTAGCTGCAATGACTTTCTTGTTGCAAATGAAGAGGGTCAAGCAATCAAGACTGGTCGGGCTCTGTGTCAGCACCATTATCTTACGCTGTCCGAAATGATCAATGAGCTAAAATAAAATGATCACAAGCTAAAATTGGCCTGCTAATGAAAACGGACCGTTTAAACATGCTGCTAGGCGAGAGGCTGGCCAGAGACGAAACAGGGCAGCAGTTTACAAAGCCAGACATGATGTACATACAAAATACATGGAAACTGCTGTTATCATGGCTATTTGCATGGTATGTCTACTCTATTTCAGTTTTGTTGTTAATGCATAATCACATTTAAAATCTAGCAATAATCACTTTTTTTCACATCAGTGATGAGATTCTCCAACATATATCTATATATATAAAAAAAGATTGTTTTGTGATCTTGAACACACATGTATGTAGATGTTCTCAAAAGTTTATTTAGTATTATTTTATACAGTACAGGAATTCACACATTCAGCAAACAGATCCTGTCACTTAAGACTGAAAACAGTTAAATGACTTTGTCTATATGTAAATAGGTTGTATCAACAATACTCTGAAGCAGAGATTTAAAATATAAAAAGGCACTTAGGGTGAGGTACAGTACTGACATAAATCTTCTTTCCTCCCTTTTAGCAATAAATACATTCTGTATGTGCATTCCTATTATGGTACCGTGGTTGTGTAAACGTGTTAGCAGCTCTGTGCTACAAATTACCCCAGTCAATACTGTCATGAAAGGCTCAGCATTATAGAAAAATATTTATAAATAATTTCCCATAAATAAAAATGTATTTTCCCACAAAATATTTTTGTTTGGCCTCCGCCGTTCCCTATTAACCCAGATAGAATAGTGTTAGAAATTCAGTCAAAGAACAAATAAAATATGGAAAGAAAGAAAATATGGAAACATACTTTTCCTACACAACATGAAAAACAGCAATTCATTTAGTATAATCCTTATTGCTCTCTGTTATGACAATGGGCTAGACATGTAATCATTCTAGGAAAAAGGAGGTTGTTTGGCAGTTGCTACCAGATGCTAGTGCTATGGGATTTCATACTTAATTCATGACTATTGCTATAACTATAAAAGCAATTCTCAAAAGAAAGGACATTCTGTAAGCTGAAAATCACATTAACTGTTTTTTTTTTTTTTTTTCACTGTGCTATTTCAACTTACGGCATTTACTTATAAGATAACCGCTATCACATTTCTTTAAAGAAAAAAGAAAAAAAGGTCTGGCTGACTTGTGTTGAAATAACTACTCCACTGTTTTATTCCACTTCCATGGCAGACACATCTTGCTCTCCATCAGATTTCTCCGAGGGCAGGTCTTGTGACTCTGGGGTGCTTTGGTCATCTGATGCAGGACTGGGTTCTGTGGTTGCTGGTGTCTCTGGCTCTTGGGTGTCTGTTTCAGCAGAGACATCAGCATCCTTGGTCTTCCCTGATAATTAGAGATTATGTTGCACTTCAGACAAGAATAAAATTCTCAATAAATGAATAAATAAATAAATGAATACATAAATAAATAAATGTGTGTGTAAAAAGCATTATTGTGCTCATCTTCAACACAGATACAACCTGACCATATTGAGTGCATGACTATTACTGGTATGTGCCTTGTGTGAGTGTCATCACCTAAAACAGATTGGTCGTCATCTACATCAGTTACGTCAGCACCAGACGATGATAAGGGTGCCTCAGGTGACATCTTCAGTTCACCAGTGACCTCAGGAAGTCTAGGTGCCTGAGGCCTGGTCTTTCTTGCAGGGTTCAGGAAATAACAATACGCACATCGGAAGGCTGAAACAACACAAATAAAACGCTATTCATTCATGTCACTTCACTAATACATTTTCAAAACAGACACAGATTAATATACATGAATATGAACCAATGACAAAAAATGCCTGAGATGCATAAACACTTCAGATTGATGTGTCGCACTGGTTTGCATATTCAATCTTGTTGTGAATTTGCTTACAGGGGTCGGTAGTGGTAGAGGCATTTAAGAGCCAGATGATATACTACGCTGCCAAATGCTAGAGGGCAAATGAAGGCACAGTGTTTGATGGAGACTGACAAAGAGTGTTGTGTTTCTAAAAGTCTTACCAACATATTCAAATTCCTCCCGTAATGCCATGCCATTATGGGACAGACACTGCTGACAGATGAGAGCGTATCTGTGAGGGAGGAAAGAAATCACAGTACATGGACTGGCATTGGATTGTAAAAGGGATCATTTTATTGATAAATACAACGACATTGTCCACGGATCATGTGGAACACAAGTGTTAGTAATTCACTTATCAATGTGGGAGATCATCTGTATTTTCACACTGATCTCAACAACAAGAGGCAGAAAAGTCTGGCATTAAGATATCAAATATCTAAAACGTTGGTGTAGCACCAGTACTGTAAATTTGCATAACACCTAACTATACTTTAGATTTATTATTTTGACTCTTTTTAATCTGGTTCCAGCTTCTCAAATGTGAATATTTTCTGGATTCTTTAGTCCTCTATGACAGTAACCTGAATATCTTTGGGTTGTGGACTCATGGCAAAGGCAAAACATTTGAGGATGTCATCTTTAGGGCTTTGGGGAAAACAACATTTTCACCATTTTCTGGACCAAACAACTAATTGATTAATCAAAAAATGATCAACAGTTGCAGCCCTATTATACTTGCATTAAAAAAAAGGTGAGAGGCTGGTTTGTGTACCTGTTCTGAGGGCCATCTCCAACAAGATACTCAATGACTCTATCCATAGCGCCTCTTTCCCTTGGGAGCACAGGTCTGGCCAGGGGTGGGCCCGGGGGGTGCGTCCCTGTTAAAATACAACATCAATGTCTGTTTAGACACAGTCTATAGTCTTGAAAACAAACAACTATAAACAGAGGACAGTTACATGAAAATCTCAGTGACACAGTGAGCCTGAGATTCACAGTTTGCTGCACAAACCATGATGAATTTTTACAAAAAACCTACTCCTTTTTCTTAATGACTTAACACTGGATCTCACTTGCAAAGCACGTCCAGATTCCCTGCTGTGTTGGTGAGTAGTAATTAATATAATCTAACATCAAGAGCAATCATAGGAAGATGACTGGTCATTTCTGTGAGACTTGGCAGAGTCTCAGTATCCTGCTGGTTATTAATTTACCAACATATGGAAACTCTGTGGTGACTCTTTGTATCAAATTGCTTTTCACTTTCAATTTTCAACAGAAGCAGGTGATAACATCAAGTCATGCAAACCATTTGTGAGGTGTTCCCAATGCCAAAGGCAATTTCACCAAGCATTAAAAGACATTTAGTGAGATTCCACCACCATTGCCCAGAGAACAAACGCAGGTCTGGCTAATTAATCATAGTTAATGTAATCCTGCTTCGTGCATACCTCACAGTTGGCATTCCACATGGCAATTACAGCATGCAGCTTCCTCTAGGAGCACATTTCCTTTACTGTTTGCACTTATTTGCATCTTTTATTGAGTGTTCATAGTTCAGAAATAATTTATATTGAATATTCAATTCCTCTACACTACACAGATGTCTTCTATATACAACAACTGTTCTATAGAAAAGTTTTTCAGTTTGCTGGTTAGCTGGCTTTTGAAATCTTTAATAGTAACCCAAGATATAAAGCACAAACATCATATTCTCTTGAGGTATTATACAATTCTGACTGTATCAAAAGTTATCAACTACTTTTACTCTTAATGAACCATTATGACCTTGTTTCACAGAGGTTTAACCTTTTAGTAAGTAGTAAGTAAAATTACATTCATTCGTATCATCATCATCGTAACATAAGAGAGGCAGCTCTCCTCAAAGTGACTGATGACCTTTTAAATTCAAATGCAGGGCGGTGCTTGATTTGAGTTCCTCTTGACATCAGTGCTGCTTTGATATAATAGATCATGAGTTTCTTTTTAATATTTTGAAGGGTTGGATTGGTATCTCAGGTCCTGCTGTCAACTGGTTTAAATCTTATCTTTCTGATAGAACATTCTTAGTACTTCTTGGTAGCTCCTCATTTTCCTCTGCTCATATGTGGGGTGCCACAAGGTACTGTTCTGGGTCTCACACTATATGGTCCCATTAGGTCACATAATGCGTCCTGCCACTTTAATGCAAAAGCCATCATCCAAAATGACCTAAGTAGCCTAAATAGACCTAAATAATTGTTGGTTTAACTTAAATCGAAGAGTGGATGCATCAAAATTACCTGCAGCTTAACAATAATAAAACAGACAAACAACTAATTGGTCCACACTGATCAACTGAGCAGCTCAAGCACCAGCTGGGATCTCTAGTTCCCTCTGCAACACGTTCGAATAGAAATCTAGGTGTTATATTTGACTTTAACCTCACCTTTGAGGAACAGGTCAAGAAAGTTGTCCAAATGTATTTTTTACAATTAAGAACCATCTCCAAAATTAAATCTTTTCTGTCTGTTATGTGGAGAAAGTCATAAATGCTATTATCTTTTCCAGACTTGACTATTGCAACTCTCTGTACTCCTGCCTTTGTCAGAAGCAAATGTCACTCCCACAATTGGTTCAAAATTCAGCTGCCAGGCTTTTAATAGGTATTAAGAAAAGGGACCACATTACAGCTGTTTTAGCTTCAGTTTGTTGTACTGTCTCCCTTTAGATTTTAGAGTTGATTTTAAAATTTTATTACTTATTTTTAAAGCCCAACTTGGACTGGCACCAGAATATATAATAGACCTCTTAACATTCTATGAGCCTGAACGTGATCTTATATCATCTACTCAGTTACTCCTCTATGTTCCCAGGTCCAACTCTGTGGCCAGAGAGGATAAGACTTTTGTTGTCAGGGTCCCAAAACTCTGGAATGCACTTCCTATAGACTGCCAACATCTGCATCAATGTTTAAAAAAAAAAAAAAAAAGTTAGAAAGCTACTTATTTATTTACTTATTTTTCTGTGTAGATATGTATTCATGTGTGCACACTGGTTTTTATGTATTTTTAACAGTTTTTACTGGATTTTATAACCTTGTTTTATCTCTGTAATCTTCTGTTTTTTTATTTATTTTTTATCTACCTTAGGGCTGTTCTGTCTTAATAGTTATTCTTATTGTCTCTACTTTTATTGCCTTGTGATGCATTTTGTTTTGAAAAGTGCTATATAAATAAATAAATATATTATTATTATTATTATTATTATTATTATTACTATTATTACTATTATTATTATTATTATTATTATTATTATTATTAGATACACCACCCTTGTTGACAACACACACCACAGAGCCTTGAGCAACTGGGGACACAGAGCCAGGGAAGAGTAAATCACACCTTAATCGACCACATTATGATGTGGTCCCCCTGTGTGCAGGTAACTCACCGACTCCTAGAACAGGTGTTCCAGGGGTCACAGGCTTCCTCATCAAGCTCTGCTGAGCAGCTATAGCCGACAGGCCCCTCTCTGGGGGTCCACCTGGAGCAGAGTGGGAAGATCGTCCAGGACAGGTGGGCCCAGAAGCAAGAGGAGGGCGGGCCGCAGCACCGCTTGCAGGATTCACTATCACTGGGGGGGTCTTTGGGATGACATTGCGCTGGCGAAGCTCTAACACAGGAAACATTGCAGGTTAATTAATACTGGTAAGAAACACCAGAGAAAAGTGCAGTCTTCTTCAGAACTCATTGCTACCTTGTCCTGGTTTAGGAGTCATCGGAGATGCGATTGGAGTGGATTCCAGCTCCTTCATACATACAATAAGAGCATAAGAGTATGTTTTCAATATGGAGGGCAAACATCCAACACAAAAATGATGAAAAAAATGCACTGACCATTTTTTTCTTGGAATCAGGATCAAATCTCTCCAGAATCATTTTAGCATTTTTATAAGTCTCAGTCTCCATAACTTCTTCAAGCTGAAAAAGCAAGACATTAAACAGGTATTATTGGGTAAATGCTTAAGTTCTCAATACATTGCACAAAGACATTAATCATACAGTAATAGCTCAAATGCTGTGTAATCATTTAATGATGATCTGATCTAATTAATAGGTGTTCTGTAAACACATTTCAATATTATTAGAAGCACCTACCGTGACATTATAAGTGACTGAGAAAGGGCACCAGGAAGTTACTTCACTAAATTGTACATCTTCATTTAAAATAAGTACCAAACATTTCTAAATATTTACATATAATATGAAGAATAATTACATTCACTACTTCGATAATGGAGAGTGTGAAAATCCATCAGCTCTAATTATTGAAAGTTATTAGACTTGACTGAGGATGACAAGCAATTTCTCAGATTTATTTCTTTCCTGCACTAAATGCTATTAATTACAGTGACATTAGCAGAATGGTTTACTGGGTTAAGTCATCGTACCAATCAAATGCCGTCTGTACAGATCCTAGATTAACAAGTATCCTGTTGCAAACTGCTGAGAGGATCAATAAAAGCAAGCGCGCCTAACCAAGAACCACCAGACATCAAAATTACAAGGCATTCTACAGAGATTGAGTTATACGTTCTGTTTCTCAGGGATTAGTTTAATAATATGTTTCTCTCACTTATCTGACCATGTAGCAAGCCATAGATGCGTGACAACTTCTTTTTGAAATGTCACTTTGCAGTTCTCTGAAGCTGACAGAGCTGATGTGAGGGACATTTGAGAGAAATCTGTAGGGTGCTGAAAATCACCACCCACTCAGAAAGATATGATGAAATTTTTGTGGTGGCTTTGTAACTACAACTTCAACTACTGCTATTCACATGGTGAGTATAAATAATCAAATGTTTGAAAGTGAATACAACATGCTTCTTAATAACTTTGACAAGCACCATCATCTTCAACTGCCACTTTTTTCAGTTATCTTCATTGCTCAAAATTTGGTTTCATAAGTTTTCCAACAGTTCATCTCTGCCAAATGAGGTATACTTGCTAATCAGTGAGCAACAGGTTATTTTAGAAAATATATATTTTGTTTTTCTTTTAGTGACTGTTCCATTTGAAATATACTACTGTCTGTTCTACACACAGACTCAGTTTTCAAATAGTTATTTTTGTTAAATCATTTGGGCTGTTTGGCACAAAGTTAACATCAGCTGGTTGCACAGGTGTGATAACAGTTGGCTCAAATTGTGAGAAACTGGTTAACGAGGAAATATAATAATAAATAATTAAACATGGTACTGACATTAAACATGAAAAGATCATGTAAACTGATATGTCAAATTCGCTCTTTAAACCTGCAATAACTGATTTTTCTGTCTTTGGGGTCAGTGAAAACTAGTTGTAAGCACATTATTATTGACATTCAGCAGTTATTGAGCAACATTATCATTCATTAGGAATTATGTTTCTGGCCACTTGGTGAATGTAACTCCAATATTCACTCTTTATTTAGCTCAGTTTTTGGTTTCTTTGTTCCATTTCCTGTGGGACATATATGACTTTTTATCTGCTAAATGCTTCACCATGTTCATCAACTAGTTGTTCACTAATGGTTTACAGTAGGTTTTTCAGAGCTTTTTCAGTGAAAACAACTGCCTGGTGCATCCATTAACAACATTATGAGAGCAGTGAGTGAACCAAAAAAGTGGATTGCTAATCAATAAGCTGAAACTCGCTGTAAAGCCAAAGGGAGGTGCAGAGTTGGGTGATAATTATCTGTAGGTTGTCACTTAATACATTATTATAAAATGACCAACAGCATTGTGGCATAAAAAAATATTTTCTCAAATGGCTAAATTTTAACAATCGCTTGTTTCACCCCCAAATGTCACAGGTATCGATGTTTTTAAGTCTTTAAGCAAAGTAAAACTATAGATCAAAAATGAGAAATCAATCAACAATGTATGTCGAACTGGTCAAATACAAAAACATCACTTACTATTTTCCTCTTTTGTGCTTTAAGATCCTCTAATTTTTCATCTGAAAAAAAAAGTGGAGAAATTCAACATGAGATAAATGAAAGATGAAAGACTAACGTGATGTGTTATGTATCAATAACAAAATAGATCTTACTATTCCTTTCAGTTCTCCGTGAAAAAATAATTATCAGAAATTTTCGAAGTAACCACACTCTACAAAAAGAAAAAGGGGGAAAAAAGGTTATTTGGCTTCATCGTAGTTAAAGTTTAGTGAAAAGGTGATTGGCTATCATGTATACTTACAATAATGGAAATATTACAAAGGGAAGTGACAATATCAGCCGCCCCATTAACTGTTCAGGCAGGTACCAGAAATACACAATTATGCATGTGAACAGGTAGAGAAGAGACGAGTACAAAAGCAGCCTCCCGACCCATATCTTCAACTGCCTTTGATACTTTTCACTGTATTCTTCAAGAGTCTGTATGTCCTGTGGGGAAAAATAACATTAGCATGACATTAGTACAGAAACACGATCTTATTAACATGACAGCAATTGTGGTTGCATCAAAGTTTTTTTTCATTCAAATGGTGGTTATTGTTATTGAACCTTTTTTTTTTTTTTACACATACTATGTTTATGTGTCTTACATGCATTAAAATTGTAATTGCTTTCAACATCAATTCATCATGATTATTTTACATGTGATGCTGCATAATATAAACACTCAAAACTTTCAATTGAACAGGAAAATTGTTTTTATAATATTTCTTCTCCAAATTCATGTAGTCACCACTGCCATACTGCTATCTCTCTCAACAGTATGTGAGGATGTTGCGTCAATGCATGGATGCAAATGGAAGCAAATTCTATTAACATTAGCTGTTGAACCTTTGACAGTGAACAACAACTTCTTTAACAGGACATTTAAATGTGAACTCGCAGCTTATCAGAGAAGCATAATGCAACTAGTGAGAGTATACCAAGCAGTAATTTTGGTCACAAAATCTTGTTCCCTTCTGGCAGAAAAGCCAATTTATTCATGTAATTCTTTATCATTTGGAAATTTCCGAATAGCTCATCCACCTTTTTAGGATCAAAATCGATGCAGCGAAACCAGAGATATAATCTTTTTATGCCATGCATTCTTCTTCTCCGTCAAACCCGGTATCTTCACTACACACCATGCAACTTGAATCACTCAACTGTATAGGTTCGGGTGTGTGTTATACTAGTAGTGGCTAACATAGCCTTGAGCCCCAAACAGAGATGAGGATTGGGCTACAACGGTCTGGTAACCTCACTTCTTTCCAACACTACAGGCCCAGATTGTTTTCATTTTCAAACTTGTAGTCTTCAGCCCTGGTTTGTGCATCTCTCTCTGGAGCCACAAAAGGCTTTCTACAACTTTTTATAGATATGCAGTGGTGCTTCCCAAGACCTGTAAACCATCTTTGATGTGTAAAGTCGGTGGGGGTCCCCTTTAAAGTGTTGGTTACACAATCCAAAAATAGCTGACAGACAGAATGGGACCTACTATTAGTCACTATGGTTCTACTGTAACATGTGTGTCTGTCACTCTAAGCACAGGTTAAACTGACACCAGCCACACAACAGGCGTGTGCATGGTGTAACCATGCACATGATAAAAATATTCTTGCATGAAGAGACAACAAGATTTTTTCTAGAAAAGACAAGACCCATCTTTTCACTACTTCAAAACCACCTGGCCTCTTTGGCATATTTGTAGTGTCACTTTCTCCAAGGAGAGGGGCTGAAAATAGCCTGACACTAGCTTAACTGTAGAAGAGCACTAAAGCCCCTATCAGTCAGCAAATGAGGCTCTGATTTTGCACTCATTGCCAAATCTGTTCGTTTACATTGAAAAAATGGCTGCTTATACAACACGTCTTACACAACATTGTTTCTATATCAACAGAGGGTTAAGCGGTCAGTAAGTATCAGTTATCAGACGGCATGATAATGACTAACATCTACACCTTCTTGTTTTAATGTATGAAGAAGAGGAAGCATCTCAGAACATGGCAACATTGCTAAAAATAGGTCAAACAAGGCAACAAGCGCAGGTGGCCACTTCCAGTTTTAACTTTGACATACCAAGTTTTGAAATCTCAGCAATTACTTTGGTGAGTTCAGTGATATCCTAATTAAAATAACCAACTGCCAGAGCTATGAAAATTAAATCCAAGTTCTATTATCTGGACTTTCGCTTTAAGTATCCAGAAACCTTCTCTTGATATGTCCCACTAAGTGACTGTTCGCCTGGTGCCACGGTGTGAATAATTGTATTCACTATTCTTATTCACTAACTAGTCTGTGTCAAGGGAGTAGTCTCTACAAAACCGGGTGTTTCTGAATTGTGTGGGCTTTAGAAAACATCACCGGGCACCATTACACTGACAGATGCCTTTGGTCAGTTTTACTGATAATGCTTCATTGGGTTGCACTCATTTGATTGACAGTGGGCACCTTCTGCAAGTGTGCATGCACCCACCTTCAAGGGATTTATTATTAAGTTTGTGCTTCTGTTTAAATGTAACCATGGCATAAGAGAATAAAGAGAAGATTTACTGTTGAACTTCTCAAATTAGGCATGTTGTCGCTCTTTTGCACCTTCACCAAGACCACGATAGCAGTAAGTTGTAATGTACTATCTCCAAAAATCATGTCATCATCATCATCATACAGTATCTTCTGTCTGAAGAATGTGTGTTTGTTACTAATTAAAGCTACTAAAACAATGAATCATCTGTCTATATACCCCAAACAGTGTTTTTAGATGTTTGTGAAAATGTTTCTTGTCTTGATGTCTGACCTGTCGTTCTAATGAAACTGTCACACTTAATGGGCTGCCTTATTGTGCATGAGTCCCACAGTGCAAATTAGGCTATGCAGGAAATTCTACAAGAACATTTAGAGCATGGATTTGTCATGCTTTAGGCATTTCATAGCATGTTATCTAACATCCAATGCAAGCAAAAAAAAGAAATACTTTTTAAAGTAAATTATACTGTTAAAATGAGACTTTAAAACAGTAAACTTCTGGCAGTCTATGCTGAAACAGCTCTGAAGAACATTGTTAAAGGTTAAGCATACCTTATCCATCCCCTCCAAAACCTCCACCGTGGATGGCTTAGCCTGTAGGGCAAAGATTTTTAAATTCCAGTTAAAGAAAGAGAAATTATAACATTTGCCATAACAGCAGCTCTCTTTGTGCAAGCAACATCTTGATAGGATATGGAGACTTCCTTATTCAACTTCCTGTTTTTGTTCTTTGTTTATGTGTCTGTTCTTCAGCTGTTGGCAACATAATTTAGATGGCCTGTGTACGCCAATATGACAGTTAAATTCCTTGAGCCAGGAGGAGTATTTCCATAAACATCTGAATTGGGATCATTTATAGTTATAGCAAAACATGTGAGAACAGTTTCTATGGAAATAATTGTGTGGTTAAATCTTTAGTAGATCAAGTACTAAATGCAACCAACTGAAAATGTATGAAGTCTTAAGTCAAAAGACAATAACACTTTTTCTTTGACACATATATTGTGCAATAAAGTAATTGGTATAGCAGCAGCATACAGAGAAAGACATGATGTTCTAAATACAAACCCTCCACCGTGAGACGACAGCCCCCATGTTGATGATGAGGGATTGTAGGCTTGTTTCTGGGACCCTCTTCTCGTGTTTTCAATCAGATAACCTCTCCACCTGTTAACAAAGGCAATGACAGTCAATAACACACCTAGTTGCCAGTTCATTAAGTACATCTAGATAAAACTACTGCAGTCAAATACAACAGCCCTGCAATAAAACCTACCTTTATTACTATTATTCTGGGGGCTTAGGTTTGTAGTGTGTTTATGACATTTACTGAGGGCCTTCTAATAGATTTCATATTTACCCTCACCAATTTAAATAATATGTGCAAACATCTATATATTGTATATGAAGTATATGTGTAGTATATTGCAATACAATTCAACAGCACCACAAACAAGAAACTGGCAACTTAGTGCACCTAACCTATGTTCAAACAGCAACTGGCAACACACATTAAATAAGACTGTCACACCAACGTTACCAACTTCAATTTCACTCTTCGACGACAACAGATAACCAAAATAATCTGTGAAATGCAATCACACACTAACTTACCCTTGCTTGAAAACTTTCAAGTGCACGAGCTGAACTAAGTTACCATTGCTAACTTCAGTTAGCAAACGTCAGAACTTCTCTCTCTATATGTTTTCGGGGGCAGCTGACATTTCACAACGACATCAACTATAATCAGCAATGACTTAATGGTAACAATCACGTAACAGGGAAGACTCCGCATGTCAACATTTGTAGTTATCGTTTCCTAAATTACGTCTTAACCCACTTAATCAACGCAGTAAACCTGTGGTGTTAGCATCGCCGTGCTGGCTAACCGCTAAGTTAGCTAGTAACGCAGACACTATTGCATTTAGTTAATCATCATAACTAACATCAGCTATTGCTGACTTAGGTTCGTCAAGGTTTTGCAAAAGCAAATGAATCCGAATAACTTGGCCAGAAAGTGAACAGCTCAGTGTTGTGAAATAAGAAGGGTTTACCTTTGAAGATGAGTTGTTGAGTTTCAACAGCCTGTAGCTCAGGACTGCAACCCTCCTGGATTTAGACGAGGCTGTGTGAGCTAAGATGGGGGAGTGTCCATTGAAAGCTCTGGCGAGGAGTCCCACTTATGTTACCATGTTTGACTGTGTTTCTCATGATGATAGCGATGATGATGATATGAACACAGTTAGCTGGACTATTGTTTTTTTTGTGTTTTTTTTTGTGTTTTTTATCAATAGTTGTAGCTGTAGGCTAGCTATTCACGGTTTAGATAGAGCTGAGTATCATGGATGTCACTTTAATCTTAATGTACACTTTTGAAATCTGTTTAATTCCATCAAACTTCATACAATAAAAGTACAAATACCAATGTAGATATTTATATTTATATCTAACTTATATAGGTATTTATACTTCTATTTATATTCTGCTTTTTTGCACAGTTTTTATCATGTCAATATGCATGCACATATTTTTATACATATATCATATCCTGCTTTTTTGCACACAGTTTTTTTATCATGTCAATAACTGGTGTTTATTGTTTAATATCCATATTTATGCTTTTTCTGTTTACATCTGGACCACATGGACTTCCTCGTACTTGCCCCTTGGCAAATAAATTGGATTTTGATTCTGAAACAGCATTTTGGTAACCTTTTTTAAGTATTTGAGTCACTTCAAAAATATGATATGTATATGTGATGTGTTCAATGGGTACATTTGGGAATGCAGTGTGGAAATCCTCAAGCTTTATTTTAAAAAGAAAGGCTTATTAACAAAACTCAAACTTGCTCTGACTCGAAAGAGACTACTGAGGGGTCCAGATGGGCTTGACTAACATCATGTAGCCCAGTCCAATGGGATGAACTTCAACTTCACAACCTGACATGTGATAGGAGATATGTGTGTGTGTGTGTGTGTGTGTGTGTGTGTGTGTGTGTGTGTAATGTCATGGTAACAGACATTACCAAAAGAAAGTAAGGCTATCCTTGCCTCCATGAGCCTTCAGGTCACCCTTGGGCAAGGTGTAGTACCTGCCAGCTCTCCAATCAGGATTATGTGAATCTGTGGAATGCAGGCAGTGGATGACTTTAAAGGCAACTTGAGGAAATTTCAATTCATGGCTGTGTGGTTATAGACATCAGGCAGACGATTCTTGAAAAAGAAGAACAATGGCTGAGGGAAACTGTCTCAAATTAGACACTAAATGCAGAGGTAGTTCTTATGGCCTTCCTCTGTTATCAAGCCACTTAGAATAAAACATGGTCATTATTCAACAAAGTTTTTCAGATCTTGGCAAATGGGGTAGGGTGGACACCAGTCATACTAATCCATCCATGGACCAGCTGTAAGCAAACAAGCAGCTCCACGCCAGCGTCATGTGACTGTTTGAGGATTAGCAAGGTCTACAGGCAAATTGCCAAACATATTGCAAGAAGTCTACAGAATGAAAGTTGACATGGTTAGAGTCACAGAGACAAACAGAAAGGAGAAGGACTACTTGACAGATATACCAGCAGCTGAAAGCAGTGTCAGAATTTTGTACTCAGGAGGGAAAAAATATCAATAAATGGAGTAGCAGTTATCTTGAATAACAAAGCACAGTAATGGAATGGGACAACATCAGTGATAGATTTAGTTATGTAAAAATGAAATCAATACCAGTTAGCATGAATATGTTCAGAATATATACTCCAGCACCTGATAAAGAATCAGCTGTAAAAGAAGATTTCTATTAACAACTAACAGAAGCGATTAAAAGCAGAAAGACCTTCGGTGAAAACGTCATAGTAACGGAAAACTTAAATACAAAAGTAGGAAAACAAAAAGAGGAAAAGGCTGTGGGGCCTTTTGGTCTTGTGGGTGCCATAAATGAAAGCAGTGAAATCTTAATATCCTTTTGTAAATAACAAAAATTGATCATCACTGACACATGGTTTGAACAAAAGTGAAATGTAAAGCGTACAAGACAAGGCCCCAATGGAAGCATAAAAAATCAAATAGACTTTATAAGGCTTGGAGCAGACCATAACCCAATCATAGTAACTCTAAAGTGCAAATTGAAAAAGGTAGAAAAAGGGAAAAAGTAAAAACAACAAATAACAATAACAACAAAAAAAATTGAATTAATCAAAACAGGAAGAAAGTAGACATATAGTAACATGTTTACAGGAATGACAGATCAAAGCTGATAAACCAACATAATATAGTGAAATACACAAAAGAAATGGTAGATGAGATATGTGGAAGGAAAAAGTGAAAGAGCATTTCAACAACCTGTGTGAAGAACTGGAGGAATATAGATAGACAGCATAATCCAAAGTTTCATCAAAAGAAAGGAAGATTTCAAGGGGGAAAGCACCAACAAGTCACAATCGACAACAACAAAAGACAAACAAGGAAAAGTGCTCATTGAGAAAAACCAAATACTTAAAAGATGGGCTGAGTATCAAAGGGTAGAAACAATGACAAATCGAGAAACAGATCACACAATTGGCATAGAAATAAATGAACATACATATTATATACATACATATTACAAGGCACATACATATTATAAGGCATAGGTCAAAGATGCATATGTTGCATATAATCAAGAGCATAATAACCAGCATCATTGATAGCCAGATTTCAGAATGCCAGCTGAGTTATAGAAAAGGAAAAGGAACAAGAAATGATGTCTTCACACTAAGAACAACTGGAGAGAGGATGATACAAAAGAACAAAAAAGAGATATTGAGATACTGAAAGAAGAAAGAATTCCAGCATATGAAATAAGAATAATAGAATATCTATAAAGCAGCTGTCATTACAGAAAATGGAGACACAGAAGAAGAAGACATTTTAAGAGGATTCAGATTTAGAGCAAAATACAAATACCTGGGAAGTTAGATCTGCAAATATGGAAGATTTCTGGAGAAAATTAAATGCAGAATTGGACAAGCAAACATGGCTTTCTTGGAGAATAAAGAATTTCTGAGAAGCAACATCAACATCACAGTAAAGACAAAGATAATAGAAACCTATATCTTTTCTGTTCTTACAGTACATATGGATCAGAGATGTGGACATTGACAGAGGAAGCAAAAGGAAGGATAAATGCATTTGAGATATGGTGCTACAGAAAAATGCTCAAGATCAGCTGGTGAAGATTTATGTCAAATGATAAGACTCTGAAACTGGTAGGACAAGACAGGTATTTTATGAAGGAGATTGCAGAGAGAAAGTTTGAGTTTGCAGGGCACATTCTGAGTGGGTCCAGTGGGAAGCTGATGACGAGGGTTTTGGAAGGGATGATTGAAGGGAAACGAGGAGTGGGAAGACAACGCATAATGTGGCTTGATGACATAAAGAGATGGAGCGGAGAAAGAAGATATGAACAACTCAAGAGAAAGTCTGTGAAGAGAAACAGTAGGAGGACCATGAAAGCCAACCTTCGGATCAAAGACGGCACAAATGATTGATTGATATTGATATTGGATGGAGGTCTTCTGTCATTGTGATAATACGTGAATACTTTGTTTTTTTTTTCATTTCAGCCAGCCCTGCCAATAATATTGCCTCCTCAGTTGATGCAGTACTGTAAGTTGGCCATTAGTGGCAAAGTTGGTGGCTCAGTCCCCCAGCTGCTCCTGCCCCCATGTCAAAGACCTGTTGAGCAAGTCACTGAACCCCAAATTACTCTAATTGCATGTATATGCTAAAAATGTAAGTCACTTTGAACAAAACCATCTGCCAAATAATGTAGTAGTTGATACAAGAGTATCAGTTGTTTAAAGAAATGACCAAAATACTATCCAAGTCAGTAAGACTCATGGTTATACAATCAGATTTTTACACAGAGCTTATATCACTCCCTCCAGACTTAAAAATGGATCCAACCTCCTCTGATCTATGCTGGCAAGTGTCTACTTTAATTCATAAGCTAGGGGTAGAAGTGTTTCAAGTGTTTCAGTGATTATTACTGTAAACCTCTCACTGCGTCCTGTTGTTTACCCCTTTTTAGTCAAGCAAGTTATTTCATAGAAAGATCTGTAAGTCAAGCTGTTTGGCAATAAACAACAGTTCACTTAAATTGGTATCAAGTGAGAAGCAGTCTTTTTCAAAGTCTGTATCTGAGACTATTTTGAAACTTGGTTCCCCTTACAGGTCAAGTACACCTTGTGATCACAAATGCGAATAATAAACTAAATATTATGTCTAATTATGTAGTACTGTACTGTAGTTATAAGTTAAACAGTGGGATTCATTAGTGAGTATGTAAACACAGCGCTGGCCTGAGGGTGCTCATAAAAGCTAGAGCGGAACACAAAAAGCTCATTATTTAGTCAAACCAGGAGTAAAAATGGACTAAATGATGGCAACAGAAGAAAGAATATGTTCCAATAAGTTTAATGAGTACAAAAATACAAAGCAGTAACAGAAAACATCAGATCACCCAATTATTTAAGATAAACACCATACTTTTGCTATATAACTCAAGAAAAAAAAGGCTTATACATCAATTCATAATCACATTTGGTTGTTGAGGGGAACGTTAACTGCCCTTTTCACCATTTTGGTCTCTTGTCATTAAGACTAACATACAGTATGTGCATTGATTAACATTTATTTATTGATTGTTTATTTGATAGGGACAGAACACATTAAGGAACATCAGTAAAAATAAAGATGTAAACATGCAGGAGTTAGCAAAAATGCTAATTTATATCCGTGGACCCCAGGCAGATACCAAAAACAGAAACAGTTTAAGTAACAACATGCAAATATATAAATACACAAGTAGAAACACAAAATGAATGAGACATCATGCCTACCTGATAACTATAAAGCCAGTCTTAAATCAACTTGTTTAAAAGTCCTTTCACAGTGCTTTTCGATAGGCAACAATGGTACTGCCTGTTAATGAGCTCCAGAACAACTGATATGAAATCTTAAAGATTTTATAGCTGATGTTTTTCTTCACATTTTCTATTAACTGTGTGCGACACACAAGATCATCCTAACAAATTTTATTTGGATCCTGTCTTGGTCAAGTAACAACTGGCCTTGTTTGCAAATACTGCAAAATTAAAACATTTTGTTAGCTAGCCAATTTCAATACAAGTCATACGCCAGATATGAACTATTGCCATTTTCAAAAAAACTTTGAGATTTGGGTTTAAAAATTTTTTTAGACTGTCAGAGCCAGACAGGAAACAGAAGGATAACATGAAACAAAGGTCCCAGTCTGGAATTAAAGGAGAGACATTGAAAATACATGATGTCTCAGTCAGGCACCAGGACCCCCTGAATTATTCTGTACATATATTTTATTAGGTAATCTCAATGAGACTAAAATTTCTTAGCAAGAGAGACCAAAGTACAACAGAAGAAATGGGTAGAGATAAATAACACAACAGCACATACATACATAAACATAGTGATTCAAAGATTTCTTCAAAGAAAGAGAAATTAAATGGCTTTTTAAGTCTGCTACAGTATACATGTCTGCTCTGTAAATCGCACCCTTGGGTTCTCCTTTGAGAAAAGGAGGTTCACATTAAACAGCATGTAAATACACCTGCAAATATCACATCCGTCTGGTTAGATGCTGGTGTGGCGCTTACTCTTCAGTACCACTGCTAAAAAACAAACAAACAAAAAAAAACAGTTTGCCCATGACTTGAAAGCTACAATGCAAGTTTACTTTATTTAAAAAAAAAAAAAAAAATCTCAATACAAAAAGATGACTACATGCGATTTCTACTGGACTTTAATAAAAACTCCAGTGTCTTTCAACATTATAGCATGGAAACCCCTGGATAATAGTCTTATTGACAGATTTATTCAAGCTTTATGTTGAGGTACCCATTACTTCCATTGTAGACAAAAGTACCTGCATCTTACGGTCACTTCCTTGACATGATCCACTCCATCAGAATCCTCTTAAAGGGGACATATGCATATTTACTGGCCTATATTTTTAATCTGGGGCTCTCCTGGAATATCTTTGCATGATTTACGGTTTTAAAAAAATCCATATTTATCTCATACAGGCTCTTGCAGCCTGTCAGTTCAGCCCCTGTCTGAAACAGGCCGTTTTAGCACATGTCCCTTTAAGGTCTCCCTTCCGATGAGCCAACTCTGTTGCAGCTCTCGGAAGCTGGACCTCAGCATATGTTGGTAGGATGATGATTAAGGAAGTAGTAAATTACACCACATCAAGTTATTTTTAACCCAAACCATGATCTTTCCCTAACCAAGTGGTTTTTGTGCCTAAACCTAACCAGACATTAACCACAGTGTCATCATATCATAAAATATAAGTGTCTCTTAAAAGTGATTTGACAAATATAGTTTAAGACATGCAAGTCAGTTCTGGCAGTACCTTGGCTAAGCTACAGCATGTAGCCTTGTGCATGGACTCTGCAACAACCTAAATCTAACTTGATCTAAAAAAACAAAACAAAACAAAAAACAAAAACAAAAACAAAAAAACAAACAAAGGTGTAGAAATGCAGTTAAGTGGTGCAGGCAGGTGAATGCATTTAGCCATATAGCTTGGAAGGTGGCAATTGGCAGCTGTGGCATGTTGATTTGGTTCCCTCTAAAACGTTTGCTTCAGGCTGTCTTGAATCAAGGGAGAATCCTAAAAATGCCCATATGAAAGATGGCTGCCAAAATGAAGCTTGGTTCCAACTTATCTCAAGCATGGGCAGTATATCCCCTGTTTTGTCCCCTTGCTGTAAGCATATAAAATGATTGCTCCATCTCATGATATTGCATTTCATCCCACATGTGTATTCATCTCTGCACTTGTACAAACAGGAAGATTTGTTGTTGCAATTCTTGGCAGCTGTTGAAGTCAGTCCTAGACAAAGCATGAAACACAAATGAGCAATTGGTCCAGTAACCTCAAGCAGGCATGTTGACTTTTCTGTAGCTAATGGTATGCTGCTAACACAGTTTCCATTTCAAAGTATTGTCTTACCTTGTTATTCAGTAGTCTTATGTGGCTCAGGCAAAAGAACTAAGCTGGGATCTCATGTCTATTTATACTTCCTGGTTCTACCATGTTTGAGGAGGATTGGGGGGGTGGGGGGTGACAAAAAGTGTTTTCCTGAAGCTGGTGGTTACATAGATGTTTGTCTCTGTAACTGCTTGGTAATTTGTGAACAGAAATTTGTAAAATGTTATATCTATTTGGCTCAGTTGTCTGTTTATATGTAATTATATATTGAGCTCCCGCACTGGTTGTGTGGTCCACTCCCAATAAGTTACTGGGAGGGTATATAAGGGGTGGTTTTGGAGCTGCTGGGGTTTCCTACATCTGCTGTCACAATGCATTTTCTCACAAGAGATTGCTATCTTTGCTAACATGACACACAACATGTAAAGTTGAAGTTTGTGAATGCTACACTGCTACAATGCTACAAACAACGAAAAGCCATGAGCCTTCTTATTTTAATGAATTCTTTAACATGAACGAAATGAGGAGCACTTCTAAGAAAAAGGAAGCGGTTCAAACACAAATGGTTGGTTTATAGCTGTTGTTTTATGGACATTGTTGCAGTAGGCCCAAACTCCAGCAGTAGCTGCAGCTACATGCTGTGACCACACTGAGTAGGTACAAACTTTTTCATGGCTGGTTATGTCAGGCTGTGGTAGTTTGCCTGTATCAGTTTTGTGTGAGAACAGCAATTGAGTTAGTTAGTAAATGTTTTATGTTCACACTGTGTAAAGATACTGCAGTTAGCTAGATAATAATAAGGTTACTTTAGCATTAGCTTTATTAGCTACTCTGTCTGCCACTGTACATTGAGTTTGATGCTAGCACATTAGTATTTTATGGGTAATGGTGGTCTTATGTATGTTGTTTTGATGCAGTGACTGAAAATATATCATGGTCATGGACACAAGTGCATAATTTGGGCTGCTAAGCTAACTAGTGGAGGCTATTTAGTTTACACTGTGTCTCCTGTTTGGAACCCCATGAAGACCATGACTGCTGCTATGACTGACTGTGACCATGGCCATGGCTATGGCTGTAGTCACGGGCATTGTGATTATGGCTATGGCTAAACCTCTAGCTACATCTGTGGCTGTGATTTTGGCAATGACAACGGCTGTAGCTGTGACTTTGGAGTTGCTATACCTGTGGCTGGCTATGACTGGCACTGTTGTGATTACCAAAGTTGTAACACAAACTATCTGTGAACTCCTGTTGGTATATTGACAATTAATCTGATCAATTTAATGGAGCTAATTTCAAATGCTGGTGGCAATGCCTGACTCTATAACACTTTCTTGGTTTTCACTTCCTTATGTGCTGCATAGAGTAGCCAGGCAGTCATAAACATGCCCTATAGCCATAGCAGTAGCCATAGTTATATCATAGCCAAGCACAAGCAGCCTCACTCCTGATGTGGTCATAGCAAGTGGTTGTCGCTACTGTATGAACTTGGCCTTCTTTGACTGCTGACTTTACACTGTCAGCCCCTGTTTAAGTTATTTTTTGTGTTCACTTTTTCAGGAATCCACGCTTACATCTGCCTAGACTAAGGAAAGGTTGTTATGGCAGCACTTGTTTTTATTGGGTCTTCAAATGTTCCCTTGCTGAGGACCAGATGTGCTCACTCTGTTTACATCACAAAGTTCATCAATGGGGCTTAGTGAAGACAAAGGAAGGACAATATGCTGATGTGAAACCTGGTGGACCAACAGTCACAAATGGCAGCACAAGGTAAGTGGACTAAAAGAGACTAGTATTGGTTCCATTTAACTTTACATATCAAGTAAGCTCATAACCGGTCAGCAAAGGTAAAATGCCAAACATGGCTTAGAAATGCAGCTTTCTTTTGTCTAAATTCGGAGGAACCAGATGCTGTATTCTTTGCAGGCCTTGATAGCGCACAATAGGGCATGGTTTGGTGTTAATGTGTTCAAGTGGTCCTAATCAAATGTGAATTCAGTTAATATTGTTATTGTGACCACATACATATCAGGTATTTCTGTTCAGGTGTTCATAATTCACTGATTTGTAAGTCCATCAAATGTACAGGGCCAATGAAAAAGTGACAAGCAGTGATTAATCCTACAAACTCTGCTGTTTATTTTTGGATTGGAGGCAGTTATTTTGATATAAATGTGGTAAATTGTTGTCCATTTAACAACTTGTATTGTGAACTATAGTATGATAGAACCTACTTAACACACTGTACAGATATCTATACAGTAACCCCTCCAGACACACACCAAGAAACATAGATGAATAACATACATAAATGAATAGAAGTCTGTTCCTATAATCAGTGTGACATTGTGTTTAGAGCTGCTAGAACAGAAGGAACAAGACTCTTGTGAAAACATGTGCTTCTCCATTTTAGCATAATGTATCTGCATCTGGATGGAAAAAGCATGAAATATATGGATAAAATGATAAAGAAACATGAGGGAATGCTAAAGTAATATGGACTGAACTGTGGTTTTGTAAATTAGCAACATCAGTTGGGAAGCAACATGACTGCTTTGAGTTTGTGAAGTTGTTCTTGAATATCAGTGTTGTGCTCGTCAAAACTGAAGTTATTGTTGAGTATGATTCCAAACTCTACCTGTGGGATGTCTGGTAGCCAGGACGCATATGCCTTTGTTGCATGTCATAACACTTTCTCTCCCATCTTTCCTACTCATCTGTGCCGTAAACTGTCCAATAAAGGCAGTTGTATTTGCTTGTGTATTTGTGTTTCCTTAAAGGACCAGTGTGTAGAATTTAGTGGGATCTAGTGGTTAGGTTGCAGATTGCAACCAAATGAATACAACTCCCTTCCTCCTCCCCTGAGCATGAAATAGAATCTATGGTGGCTGCGAAAAATGTGAAAGGCTCTCTAGAGCCAGTGTTTGGTATGTCTGTTCTGGGTCACTGTAGAAACATGGCGGTGCAACATGGCAACCTCCATGGAAGAGGGCCTGCTCCCTATGTAGATGTAAAGGGCTCATTCTAAAGTAATGAAAACACAAAGATTCTTATTTTCAGGTGATTATATCCTAATTAAAACATACTTATGACACAGGAAATAGACATTATCCTGTGTCATATTGTCACCTTCTTGAGAGCGTAAAGAGTGTAATTTCAGTCTTGTACAACAATACTCAGCATATGAACAGAAAGCAGAGAAGTTTTAATATTTTTTGTCTCAATGAAAACTCACCATTAGAATCCATTGTTTTCAAGCTGACCACAGTTCTATTGATGGCGAGAACAACCAATTTTTTACCTTTCAAACCTATGGGAATGAGAATCTGATAGTTATAACATTTGTGGTAGAGTATTGCATTAAGTGAACTTTCTCTGGTGTTTGTCAACCCTGACCACCTCTTAAGCCTGTTGTAGCGTTATATGAATTTCATATTTTCAACTTTCTGCTTTTCTACTGAAGACATACTGTTTTAACCAAAACCCAATGCTGTCATATTGTTTTGGAAAATAATTGAAACAAGGGGATTTGCCCTGAAAATGGGTTGGAATATTCTTTCTGCACTGACAGTTAAAAAAAAGACTTTAAGAACTTAATTATAGAGTAAAATGACTAAATAACCGTAAATGTTAGTTACTTTCCACCACTGCTTAGGAAGTTCAGACAATTAGAAAGTTAGAATTGTAGTCTGTTACTAAATGACTGGCTTTAGGAAACTCATGATACAAACCAATGATTGACAGGGGCTATTAAAAATATTTATAATGCAGTTAAACTGAGGAATAAAGTATTATATTTTTGTATTGACTCCTTTATACAAACATAAAGCCCACACTCCAAAACACTCCTTAATTTCATGATTTTTTTTTTTATATTTTATTTTTGTCTTGCTGTGGTGTGTTTCTGCATTCACAAAAGTGAATTCGGGGACAGATCAGGTACATTAGAAAGGCCACCATCAATACATGCATGAGATGTCATTTCTCTGTTAAGATGTCCCTGCATGGGGAGAAGAATTCCCTCGGCATCTTGTGGTAAAAAATTTGAAAGTGCATGCCCACTTGTTTGACTTCATCAACCTCTTAAAATGTGCTCATTGTTGACAATGTAAACATATTTATTGCCAGAAACATCAGAAAGTGCAGGATCCTTTCTTACCTTTTTACTGTTATTGCCAAAAAAATAATCATAATGTTATAGCTCTGTCATTACTCTTGAATAATGCAAGGCTTCACTTGTGCACCTTTGGCGATCTAAGATATGAAATAAAAAATCTCTCAGGAACCAGACTCATTATAGAACTACACCAGAGACGGGTCCACAAACTACTGACTGTAACTTAAAAAATACAGAAGTGAAAATGATTTATCCTGGAAAACATCTTCTCAGAATCAAAGTACACCAGATCAATATGACAATCAAATGATAATTAACTAAAAAACCAAAAGCAGTGACTTAGTCTGACACTTGCAATGGCAGCCAAAAGTTGTATGTGTTGCATTGTCCAATGCGATTGAGTTTCAGAAGAGAAAAACTGCCATGTGTGAGCTATTATAAATTAAAACATGTAAGAGGTTCCCACAGAGCCCCACATCTATACTAATTCTAATAAGAAAGAGGCAAGGTGCATCTCAATGAGACAAAGAAATTGACTGGGGACCCGGAATTTTAAGAATACACTGGAACAGAATGAGAATTAATCACAGGAACGTAGATGGCACATATGCATCACCACTTACAACCATATTTTAAAAGTAAGCGTTCTTTAAAAGTAAATTGTATATGTGCACGATTTCATAATGTGTTTTTGGGATATTGACAACTTGATGATTTCAGTGTTTTTGTGTTTGTAGTATTTTCAACTGTAAATGTGCTTGTATGTCAGAGTTTTGCCAGAAAGTAGACCCCTGTCCCACCTGTTCCCCCAATCTTTACAGAAAAATATTTTTTGTAATTTAAATACTGACATTAGTTTGCTGCTAATGTGACAAGATGTAATCAGAAAAAACTTACAATAGTCTACCAGAACAACATTGACAAAAATATAATATTTCAAAGGTATCTCTCTATTAACTTCATTTTCAGAAATGCCTTGCCTATAAAATTCCCCAAATATAACATTAAACAAATTAAAAACTGCTGTTAATATTGTAGATGTCTACAGGCTGTGTTTCAAGAACAGGACAGAAGAATAGCAGAATTTATTGTACCACCTTAACCGTATCCAGAGCGAAGGACCACTGGAAGATTTAGTCTTTAAACCAATAAAAGCAATTTCCAAAGATAATTGAGAACATGTTTCAATGCATATGCATGAAAAAAGGATTTTCCATAGGACCGACTCACATGCTCACGTAATTGATTGAGGGGATGACCCGTTATATTAAATGTTATTTGAGAACCATCAAAACGCGCAAAATTGCAAATTGCCCAGCTTGTATCTGAATTAATACCTCATTCATCATCATTATGAGTTGATAAGTTAATTTAACCATTTCATTCTGTCTTAATGAGCTATAGTTGAATTAATGTCATGTAATATATGAAAGTAACATTTGAACAGAGGCAATGATTTGAGACAAACAGAGCAGAAACTACTTTAGAAGCATAATGGTGGCATAAATCTCATCAAGCTGCAGTTCATGTTGCTCGTTTTCTTTACATTTTGGGAAAATAATCCAGCTGTATTACATTTTTTAGTGAATACAGGCAGTGTTTGATGATGTTTGATTGACTTAGTCGATGTTTTGATAGAACAGCTGGTATATCAGCTCTAAATACTGCATTAGATCCAAATGTGAGGACAATATGTGTTAATAAGCAGGCTGGATTATAATGGAGGATAATATCACACGCGTGGAATTAAGTTTATGCGTTCAAGCCAACAAAGGGGACAAAATAACTGCATGTACGTGTTGTATTTTATAGTCAGTTGGCTCACTGAAGACCCTACTGAGCTGCCAGTCCTTCATCTGGCGTTGAGTGACTGCATTTGACCATAGGGGTCTGCGCTGTCTTCTGGTTCCACCTTAAATGCGTTTTGGCCCCGCTTGCTCCCTGTAGTTTAGGTTTTTTTGTCCTCCCGCAGCAGCTGTCACCCTGCATTACTCGCAGTCAGCTAAATGAAACATTATTCTAAACATATGCATCGTAATCAGTCCGGTCACACTTACAAGAACACGCGTTAATAAGGCAATCAATCACTCTGGAACAAGCAAGTTGTTCTGTAACAGCTCATAAACAGTGTGTAATGAAGAATTGGAGGTTAGCATGACACGGCGCTGATCAGATAATCAATGTCAAAGATGCGATGAATGTCAGTAAATGCAGTTTTCATGTCGTTTCTATAAAATCCTCAATTTACAACAAGCAGTTCAATTACCCTGAAAATACAGTCAATTAAATAGGGGTGATTGGACAGTAGGGGCAGGATCATCGATCTTTGCATTTCTATCTCGCTGGTGGACATTTAATTTGGTTTTTCTATTAGCACCGAAATAAAGAAAATATAAAATATATTAAACAACCCAAAGATTTATTTTCTTGTCAGAAACCATTCGGCAAAGGTGACAGACAGTCCTCTGCATTATGATGAATTCTTTTTTCAGTCTTGCACATTGGATACAAAACTAATCGTGTTATTGTGGGCAGTGTTTTTCTGGCCTCTGTCTTTTCCTTTTTACACCTCCATCTATCTCAATGCCTTTGTTGTATGGGTTGCAACCCTCGCTTTAGTAAAGAGCAAGGAAACATGGTGATATATCACGCCCATATTTGCTGCCCTAATCCTATTTCTTTAATGGGGACGTTCAAAAAAGCAACTTATCTTAAAGTCTCTTGGGGCCATTCTGGTGTTGGCTATATTTTAACCAAGTGCAATTAACGACAGTATCAGCTTGTATCATTTAGAGGTAATGTAAAAATAATGGTAAATTATAGGGCCGGAATGACCTGTGATGGCAGGCTTCATATTCCCTATAGCTTTCCCACGTATTTTTTAATTAATGTTACACAGTGTTTTCTATAGAGAATGTGCCACAGCACATAAATAAGCCGAGGATGTCTTTATTTTAGGATTTTTCTTTTATATAAATATAGCTATATATATGTATATATGTACCTGTGTCGAACTTGTTATTCTGTAACATGTGATACAAAATCACATTTTTTAAAAAGTCAAACTGGATTTGGATTATTTTGCTGCAATGTCATAATGTGAAGAGATGGAAATGTGTAAAGATTTTTTTTATTTATTTTCCAAGAACAAACACGATCAATAAATAACATGATTTACATTTCATATTGCACATTTTTTTTCAAGTTAAAATATTTAAATTCATACAGTCATTGATATTTTAAACACAGAGATATAGAGTTATAACAGAGGCCCTATAGGGACAAAGGCCAATACTATTTTCATTTCATTTCATTTCAGTGCTTGTTTTATCAGCCCTTTTTTTTAAAAGCCTCTTTTTGAGTGGACCGTAACGAAAATGTTCTCCATCTCAAATAATCCACCCTCTAAAAATTTCGCACGAAATACAGATCATGAATTTGGACTAATTGGTGAGTTTTACAGGCCAATTTGTAGGCGGTTTTTTGTGATGGGCCTATTTGGCGTGTACATCCAGTGTTTTAACATTAAAAACATTCAGCAAGTCACACAAAAAATAAATAAAAAACAAAACAAAACAATGTGTTTCAAAAATAGCCTACCATCCACATTTCATGAAGCATTTTTTCCCCAGGGCGATCAGTAATTCAGTTTCCAACCATCAGTAGGACTATCCATGATATTTGCAAAATATTTCACGATTTACAATTCACATGTTTTATAATTAACATAGCTATTGGTGATGTCCCAACAGGAACGAATAAAATAGCACATAGCCATTTTTACAGGCGCAGACAGATTGTAAAACCAGGCTAATTTGTCTGAATTTTCGCCTTGCTCAGTCCCGTCACTGTGTGTGCTGAGTGAGGAGGTCCTATAGGGACTACATACCTATGAAAATACTGGGTTTGAGATAATGAGGTTCTGCAATGTAAATAAAAGGGAGATCACTGCATGTATCGAGGTATTTTCCCATTATGAGTAAACACATGTGAGGGGTTCTTTTGTAGGCTTGAATGTAATATTTTTAAACCCTCCATGTGTCAAATATTAGCCATGTACAGTGCATTTCTGTGTACCAGGACTGTCGCTTTGTTTCAGGTCTTTTGTATGTCTAATGACTTCCCTCCGCGGGTTGTTAGCACTTGACAGCGGGTCTCAAAACGAGGAACTTTCTTACAGTCGTGTATTCAAAGGAGCTCCATCTAGGTACATGATTGGCAATTTTTGTCATGATCCTCTCATTATTAACATAAAAATTGACACGAAAGACGCGGTGCAAAAATGATATGCACCTTCTAGCTGATTAGGCATATCCCCACAGAGCTGAGGCTGGGTGTTGGAGAAGCTGTTGCTGCCAAAATCTCAGTCTATTAGGCCTTAGTGAAGAAAGATATGCTGCTGGGAGGAAAAGCAGGACCTTAGATAGCATAATTACATCAGGTTTGTGTCTTAAAACCTAAGCAGTCAGGATAGCCAGGCTGGGTCTGTCGTGTTGAATATTGGACATTTGAGCCGCATAAATATGGAATTAAACTCCATCTTAGTTCCATAGTTTAATTTGGGGACAAGTAGAAACACATAAATTTATTTAAAATGGCACAATGATTGAGGCATGGGGACATAATGAATACTCTAGTATTTGTTTCTCCAGATATGTAAGTTAATCCAGCACAGCCCGTTAAAAACACAAGGGCACACGCCTTTTAGAAAAAAAAAGGCTTTTTTAAGAGTTGCAAAAATTTTCGGTGCTCAGCTATTCATGTCGGTTTCGTTATAAAGAGCCTTTTTTGGGTTTGAATCAGATTTTTATAAATTAATCTTAGTGTGTGTTCGTGTGTGTCTTTACAATGCTGTGTAATAAACAAATGCTTTACCCCGGTGTGATATTTAAAGTAGGCCTATCCCCCTAAAGTAGAGCAAAATATGAAACGGTCGTGTAGGCTGCATGATGAGTTATCTGTTAAGCGAAGTTTCTTCTCGTTGGTCTGGTGACGGGACTGAGGTCTTACTGAGAACAGCAGCAGAATACGGCAAAAATCCACTCTCGGATCTTTGCCCCGAAGCTGTGCAGGTAAAGTCAGCGCTGGTGCTCCTGGAGCCCAGCGCGCTGGCCGCTTGGCTGCTGTGGCAACTGAGACACGAACAAGGCCCGGCGGCTGACGGGGCGCTGACCGCAGCCGCTGCTGCCGCGGCCGCTGCCGCCGCTGACGCCGCTGCTGAACTATTCAGGCCTGCGGGTGACTGGTAGAGTCCCGGGTGCCTGAAGCTGCACAGGAGCTCTGGCCGTGAGTAGGGGTGGGAAAGTGCGCGGAAGGTGTCGAGGGGCCGGATGGAAGTGGCGAAAGGTGACGAGGCGGCACCGGTGGCGGCGGCGGCGGCTGCTGCTGCTGTGACACCGACGTGCGGGTAGTAATGTAGAGGCATGTGCGAGTGGAAAGGGTAAGGTAGACTTCCTGTAGCTGCCGCATGCGTCATCATGTAAGTGTAGAAGCTGGGGTCTGCTGGATGGGGCCAGGACATCGCCAAACGCTGCCTTTTATCCTTCATCCGCCTGTTCTGGAACCACACCTGCACACAAAAGCCAAAACAAGGCCCATATTGAAGCTGCCATGTTGTTCCCGAGCTCTAAATTTAGACCTCCAGAGAGATTCAGCGTCTGCTTACAGACACTGATCTCTACATTCATGTTAAATCGCTAAAAAATATATCTATAGAAATATATATTTTATATGTTGCAGGAGTTAAAAATATAACGAATGACTTTTAAAAACATGAAAAGATATTTTGCTCCTTTCAATATTTTATTTTTATTAAATGGCATATAGGCTGTGATTTAATTGTAGCCTACACATAACAGTTGTATTGATTAGCATCCAGTGGAGTGACAAATTTTTAAAAAAGCGTTTTTTTATGTATAAATCAAAATATCACACTGCAACACTTCATCAGCAGAAATAACTGTTACGCGGCCTGTAGCCTATTTAATACCAATATTATTACTTCCTCTGCACAAACACAGACACACTATACATGCACACTGAACATAAGAATAATGAAGATTAATCTCTACCTTAATTGTAGTTTCGGGCAGATTTAGCGCTGCGGCTAATTCACATCTCCTCGGTCTCGAAACGTAATTTTCCCGGTAAAACTCTTTCTCCAGTCTGCCGATCTGTTCTCGGGTGAAAGCTGTCCGATACCTTCTGACCTGGTCGGAATTTGAATTGTTTGATCCTCCCGCTGAATTACCGTTCATACCCGGGATAGAGTTTGAGCTCGAGCCAGAATTACTGTCAGAAAAACCTAAATAAAAATAATAATAATAAAAAAAACAAATAGTTATTAATATTGATAATACTGGAATAATATACTCGTGTGACGGCCTACAGTAGCCTATATTTGACAGCCTAATATTAAAAAATAAAACTAAAGCGTTACTTTAAAATTTGTGTCAAAAAGAAAATGCAAAACAGTTCTGTCCATATATATATTTATATTAATATTACATTTATCTATTGTAGGTGTAATAGAAAAAACAGAAGTCAAGTAATAATAATGATGATAATAATAGTGATAGAGAAATAATAATAATAATAATGATAATGATAATAGAAGAATAGCCAAATTCTCGCTATATTATCATCAACATTCTGTATAATTGCACAAATACAAACAAGACCAAAATATCAGTGAGTGAAATAAAAATCTTACCTTTGTTGTTTTCCTTGTGTTGGCTCGGGGAGCGATGCGAAGGGCATCCCACCTCCACATCACTGTTAATATCTGATTCTTGTGAAACTTCGGAGTAAATGCTCATTTTCTTCCTGCTTTCTGTCGACGAAATCTCCGCCGAAGAGCTGTTTTCACTATTGTGGTGTGTACCGAAAAGACTGTCAATCTCAAATTTGCCTTTCGTCGGGATGTCCCCAAGATTTCCATGGAGGGAAGCCGAAGTGATTCTCGGGCTTAGCCGTCCGCTGTGCTGAGAGTTTTCCAGGGCCTCCAGCACAGAATTTCCCGGTGTATCTGAAAGCCTTTTCCCTGCGACGGGACTGTGCAGACCTCTCTCCATCAATATCATCTCTTTTCTTATCCTCTCCATCATTAAGCCGCGCAAGACGAGGAGGAAGAGAGAGGGGGAAAAAAAGGAAAAAAAAAAAAAAAACAAAAAAACACAACACTTGTCCAGGGGGCTGGCGCACCAGTGAGTTGTACCGGAGCTAAATCCACATGCAACTCAGCAACTGTCTCTTGAATATCTGTCTCTAAACCTTTTTATAAGCAAGACGCGAAAAAATTGAAAGAATCTGAATGCAATCGACGAGCGACTGCTCAAAATGTGCCGTGCATCCCTCCCCACAGCAGCAAAAAATGTCATTCATCAAAAGTGGTAGCTGTTCGTTGTTAAAATGCTCGGCTGACGTTGCTCCAATGATCATTTATTGTAACAGGTTTATAAGCAAATAAATAGGAGAGGGCTGTCACTTGATGATGGAGGCGGCCTTCGGTCAGACGAATAATATCCAAGTGGAGAGGAAGAGAGGAGCGAGATGCTTGTCCCTGGGTTGATCTCTGAGTCTGTTTTAGATTGCTCTTGGGTTTGGCCTCTTGGGTGAAATTGGCAGTCTGATTAATAAAATGAGCGGTGCAACATTTCCCTCTTCATTTAGGAATATTATTATGCTTTGATTCTCTATTGTTTCCCTCCTCTCTCTTCGCCCTCCCCCCTCTGTAATCCTTGTTCTTTTATTTATTCTCTTTATTTCTTTATATATTTTTTCTTTTGGCTGTTTCTCCGCTTTAATCAGATTAAGGTGCAAGTTTGTGATAAAAGGTGAGCTGTAGTGTTTTTCAGTTTGTGAGACCTTGTTGGATTTTTAGCAAGTTTCTTTCTTTTTTTTCTGGATGTTGTTCCACTCAGTTCTTTTTATTCATTTAAGACACATTTTGATGTGGTGATAATGGGTGCATTATTACACATTTAGCGACAACAGCACATACTTATATATTAATTAATGCATGCAGAAGTAGGCTTCTTGCATGTTTAAATGACGTTTCTTTTAAAACGTGACAATCATCTAATCGTTATTGTTGGAGCTTAAAATATAATATTAGTTTCTTTACATTGTCCTTGACTTTATGAATGGGTTTTCTGCTGGCTTTAAACGAATTACACAGATTTAATATCGTATACTTGAATATTTTATGTTTTAACAGCATCATCTGTTTGAAAAGGTTACTACAAAAGTCTCCAATTCCTGTGTTGAACCCTCTGTTTTTTTAGTCTATATAGGAAAATAATTGGCACATGTCTGCATCATATTAACTCTAACGGATACTGGATGTGTAAAGACATAACACCCATGCATGGACTCCTGGTTTCCTCGATGTGAAATGACTGTAAAGGGGCCATCAGATTATCTTCTGTGCGTTCTCTGGCGCCTCCTGCAGGTTTTAATATTAATTGCTGTCATTGATAACAGGCGTTGAATGAGTTGTTGTGTAGCTGATGTCCTGACTTGTGACTGTTTTGAGCAATCTGGGAACATTTCCAGGCAATGTCATATGTGTAGATGGCAATAAAAAATAGGATTAGGTAACAGTAAGAATAGTAATTAAGAAGTAGATGATAGTAATGTTTTATAGGCTAAAGCCTGTTTAGAGGAGATGGGAGTTGCTGTAAGGGTCAGTTTCTGTGAAAGAGCCTCATTCCTAATCTGACACTTTATCTACTTTTTAAAGCTTGTAAATAATATAACATGATTCAAAACAGAACATAAATCAGCCTTCTGTCCCATCCTGTGAGATCAGAGTATGACACTGAATATTGACACAAATGACTTCAGAGTACAGATAGAAGCATAATTGCAGCCAATTTCAGCCCCCTAAATGTTTTGTTGTTGTTGTTGTTGTTTTTTTTGTTTTTTTAAACAGTGTTAATATATACCAATGTTTGATTTTCTTTAGAAGAATAATGTCATACAACTTGCAGGATAAGACCAATTATTACATTTTCACTTACTTTAAAGTTGTAATACACCCATCACTTTCTTGGTGAACACAGTGTTTTGTCTTAATAAAAAAAAAAACCTTGCACTGAAGTAAAACACCAGTATGTATTCTTCTCTAAGTGCTCTGGGAATTTACATTTAATATAATTAGGTCATTTGCATACATGTACCAGAGTAATTGTGCAGCTGATGAATCTTTCTATGAAAAGATTTTTAAGCTATGAAATACATTTACACTCCAGTTTTAGCCTAAACCTTTTACTAGTTGTTAGTTAGTTAGTTCTAGTTAATAGTTTTGAGTAAGAGACCAAATGTCACATTTCTGCTCAGCTCCTCTGCCAACTGTAGGAAAAACACTGAAACAGTAAATATATGCTCAAGTGATTTGTTTAAGTCTTTGATTGGTTGAAGTGTCTCATTAAAAACTTCAAATGATATTCTAAGGTTCATCTGTTCATATATCACTATAATCATATCACCATTATTAGACCGATTTCTTTGTTTAAAAACTGAAAATGTTGCACATGTTGCAGTAAGAACAAGGTGTTTTGTGTCCATAATTTGTCACACCTCACTGTTCCCAGAGGGAATATTTCTGTGGTGGTGTAGTTGAAATTTGCTCCCATATGTAATGAAATAAACATTTGACATTTTCAGTTTAAACTCTATTGAAAATTATGTGATAAATAGCCAAAAATCTATTATAATGACCAACCCAACTGTGATAATGAATGCTGCCTTATGTGAAATAAAATACAAGTGTATATATATATATATATATAGTATTTTTTTTAAAAAATACAATCATGACTCTTTTTATTGACATTTTGTGTAAGTGGTTATAAAACAGAACAGACAGGTATAAAACCTGTAAAGCTGGCTAGATTTGACAAGGTGTCACAGTTCATGTCATTTATTTAGACTATTTATATATAAAGACATTGTTCATTAATCTATATGTCTGTAAATGTGCCAGTGTTAGACACCAAGGAAATTTTCTAATACAGACCACTGACAAGATATTCTAAAACTAATTGACAGGCTTACAAATACAAATACAAGGACAACAAGATGCTGAAGTGACAGCAATGGTTACAAAATCAGAATTCTCAAGACGGTGCTCAAACCCAATATAATGGTTACTTCCACTATTGAATTTCTTAGGGCATGCAAAGTGACATGAAATGACAAAGCACAAATGAGCAATACACTTAATAACCCTATTTTGCACATATTAGCCATGAATAGCAGCATTAAGCAATAGGATATGCTGATAAAGAATAAGACCAGATTTACAAAATATAATAATTAGAATTAAATTTGAGTAAAAATAAACAGTTTTTATTAGTCTTGATTGATTTTCTATCAGATCATTGGCCATGAGAAGTTAGAATCACATTAAAATTGAGCCAACCAAGCCCATAAGTAGGTAAATCCTAGAAACCAGGACTTAAAATGCCCTATAAAGCAACATTTTAAGTGTTGTCTTTTATGTTTCGTGTGTAAAATCAAAGAGGTGGAGCTGTGGTGGCACAAGCATGCAGCAACCACCATGGCGAACTTTGATGTACTAGAGCACCTGCCAATCAAGCAAATGGCCCCCAAAACACATTTATTTCAGTGGTTTAAAGGTCCTGTACACCCACACAAGTGTTTACAGTTATTAGACCAGGCTCAGGTTAAAGGTGGTGAACTATAATGGGAGTTTGTCATTGAATTTCCGATCTACCTGTGAGAATAAGGAAGGTGTAAGTTGTCCCACCTTCACAAGTGCAACAAATCAGTCTGTGCACACTCATAGTCTTGAGGAGAAGTCAACATAATTAAAATCACCTGTGTGGGTTTATCATGGCTGTGCTGGGCCTTTAATATTATAGCTTTCAAAGTCATCAATGAGCCTTTTTCACAGAAGACAGTTTGATTTGTTAAAATAAAGATAAAAAGCACAGATGTTACTAATAACATTAACAATGTTTCTGTTCTATTCAAGTGTCCCAGCATGCACAATAACATGACCCTGAAACTGAAGCCGCTACAAGGAATTCAGCCGTTACTTTTTATTATTTACACCTGGACTTTTCTTACTCTGACATGTCAAAATGTTTTCTATTAGAGGCACATAAGAAGATGTGGGATTGACTGTATGGTGAGAAGTTGGGTACTTTCCTCAGGCACCTCAGTACAGTCACTTTTGTTTTTGACTCAGCATCTAGTGGCCATCGGGGGAACTGCAACTTAAAGCACTTTATTGGCTTCAGCCATGGTGGCTGCCACTTGGTGTATAGGGTGAATAGGGCCACTTGACATTAGGGCTTTACCTCTTTGAGGGGTTTCCTTTGCAGTTAGGACCCCTACCAACCCAGCTTTCTGAAATTTATTGCAGTCAGCAGTACAACTAGTTTTTTTTTTTAAGTGCTGGATATTTTTTTAAAACCTAATTCATTGAAAATGTGCTTAGTTTGAAAAGGCACAGATGGATAGAATGCTGCACACTAAGCTCATTGGCCTAAATATAAGTCGAATAAACAAAAAATGTGACCCAAATTCTGAATTAGCTAAACTCAAACCCTTCATTTCCATGACTCTACAATATATTTACATTTAAGAAGGATAAACAACAAAGAAATACACCACTTGGCATGTAATTCTATATCAACTCAATCAACCACATGTACAAAACCACTTTGTAAAACATGTAGCAGGATAAGAATGAACTCAAAGCACAACTTATCTAAGAAGAGCAACACAGTATAGTGGAATGTATAGCAACATAAGATCCAGGTAGTTAAACGGTTAATAATATGATTGTGAACTCGGTGACCAAGGCAGGATGGAGCAGTGGTGGTGAGACTGCAGTGTCCACTGTAATATCTTCCTCTCCTGCTGAGTTCAGGCAACATGCAATTGCAGGGCGGTAACCTTGTATGAAGCTGAATTTTTGAATTTGGTGTGTGCAGCCGTATTAAATTAGTGCATGCACTAGTCAGGGGTGACTTTACCCAGATGAAAATTTCTCAATTGGTAAGTAAACTTGAGAAGAGAAAAGTAAAAAGCAACTAAATAATCATGTTTCTGTGCATTATATTCTGTTAACTAAATCATAATTGACAATACTGCTGACCATATCCCAAGCATGGTGCAATGTTTCTGAATGTGGCAGCAACTTCATATGTAAACCAACGAGCAGAGACTTTAAACTTGCTTGAGTGAAGTGTAGAAATACATCAGAGTTGTAGGAGGAGACTAAAAGTATTTAAGGGATAGTTTCACCCTCCTCTAAACAACCAACAGACAGTTATTTTGGCAATGCAATATATGAGCATGCCTTTACAATTAACACATGCAGCAGGCAGTGATGAATAAAAGTATATAATACCACACCATACCCTGATGACAAAGCACCTGGAGCCACAACAGAAAAACTGGAGGGATCTGGTCTCTGTCACCGCTCAAAACACAAGAAATCATCTGTACAGCATCTGTACAGTTAAGCATAATAACATGTTTTTTTACACTCTGCATTCATCCTGCAATACTACCCCCTGATTTTTCCTCAATAATTCAGTCAATTTGTGTGATGAAGCTGTGAAGGTATGTGATAATAAGTGGGTCGGATGAATAAAGTTAGCTGAGAGAGCAGTTTTTCTTTATAAACCGGCAGTTTTTCTCTTAACCGGATGCATTTCAAGCATCCGGTTAAGAGTTTATTGGACTTATCACCTTAAATATCTGTAGTGAAATGTAAGATGCCTTTCTGTTTGTCATTTAAAGTGCACATCTTGCAACAGGTTATGAACTTCTGGTACTTTATTTACCAGTTTTCAAACCTCCAAATCACACTGAGATAGAGCCAAATGACATTACAACTTATTCCTTACAGATTGGCATTAACAAAAAATGCATAGGAAGACAGAATATGTTGTTCTAAATATTTCCTCTATTTTTTAAGATATATATTTAAAAATGCTTGGAATTTTCTACAAGTTAATGTTCAATTGCTTTATTAAAAATTATTAAAATTACATCTACTCCCTCTCCCTCATAAAAAAATACAGAATATGCATATTAATTTGAAAAGCTTAACTACTGGACCTTGATTACTCCTAATTCACTACAAAGGTACATGCATGTCTCAGATTTTCATTGAACACTGAGAAACTTTCCCTCTTCAGCAGATAAAAGTGACTAAAGCTTTCTAGTGTCAAACTGCACATATTGTACTTCATTCTGCACAGTGAAGCTCAAACAACACAAGTGAAGAAACAATAAGCAAAACAAAATGTTGTTTGGAGGAGAACTTTAATGAATTGCAAAGTTATAAAAGCCATTGCACTTAAGATATTTTGGACTTATCTTTCTATGAAGTTGCCTGATCATTGAATTCAGGTGAAAGTTGAGAGCCTTTACTGAGTCTCTACAGTAGCTTTGATCATGAAGCAATTGTGGCCTGTTGACAGTGCATACGTGTTTTTTTCTGAATTTTCTTGTGAAATAACCATTTGGTGTTTGCTTCCTTTTTTGTCATTATGATTTTCTGAGAACTTGTGCTAAAGTTGTGTATTATCGGAGTCAAGGGTGCCATACTGCATCTATAAAAAATGTCTTTTCTGACATTGGACTCCAAACAGTCATCAATAAACTACTTGTCAGAAGGATATGAAGTAACATTTACTGAGAAAATCAGGCACTTACGCAACATCATGAATAACTATAACTGCTCAAGTGTCAAAGCTCTTTGTTTTCTGATTCACTGGAAAAAATAGCATCTAAAGTTAAAATGTGTACTTAATAAGAAGGCAGTTGTTCATATATTATATTCTATTGTGGCAAAATAATTATAGGTTTTGCATTCATTTGACAAGATTTTCTTTTCTTTTCTCAGTACTGCTCTGCTTAATGATCCAATAATCACATTACACGCTGCATAGTACTGTCCTCTGCTCCTAGCCACTGTGGAATTTGGATTTATGTGTCTGGACAGTTTGTTGAAATGAGAGCAAATCATATGAAACATTTAAGTTTCCATTCTCAAATTTCCATCCAGGGAGAAAAAGCAGTTTGAGAACCTGCTCATTCCGATAAAAGGACAAACTATTTACTCGTTAAAAGAAAGACTAACAATACTGATATATCAAGAGCCTGTTAACCTTGAGAACTGATTAGATTTTTTTTTTTTTAACAATTTGGTTTTCAAATCATGCAAAAGGATCCGTCTTAAAAAAGAACACGAGGACTGGGCGGCAATAACTGGGGCAGGTTACTGCAGTAATACGACATGTTGACGCATATTTTCCTTTTCCTCCTGAGTCTGTTGTCAGATTATCTGCTATTCACTTACAACCTTCTTCACACTTTTGCTCTTTATCAGTTGTTTTATTGTTGGCGCCTCCATAGGTGTAGATTTTGTGAATATTAGCTTAGCTTTTATAATTTATTGTTCTTGTATTGAGCACTGCATGAGAGCTTGACGCAACATTTCACTAGCTGTATGCATATGTGACAAATTCAAGTCTTTGTAAGAAGCAAGTTACCTTGGTTTTTGCATAAGACATACCTGAAAAAGATATTAACTCCAACAGAGCTTAAATATCTCGTTAAACTGTAAACTGATTGAAGCTGTTGCTGTTTACCAGTTATTGCATCATGTCAGTGTCTCGTTAGTGCACTGCGAACTGGGCCTTTGCTGGTCTGCTCACTTCTTTCCTTAAGTGAGAGGGCCATCTAGTGGCATATTATTGTGAATGCAAACAACCCTCCCTCCACCCTCTTCCCAGAAAAAGAAAGAAAGAAAGAAAGAAAGAAAAAACAGAAAAGGGAACAGCCTAACCCACAGTGTTTAAAAATCACGTTCATTCTTAAACTATGAGGCATCAAATTATTGTAATACTGAATAAAATTCACAATCTTAAATGAACAGTTTGCTGCACGGCTGCAAATGACATGGTAGTAGGTGGTTGTAGGTGCAACATTTTCATATTGCACGATGGAATGAGAACAATATGTTTCCTCATGTCCAGCGTCATAAAGAATAAAATAAATTTCATTTTTCCCCCACAGCATCACGCCACTAATGAGCAAAGAAACATTAGAAACATGACGCACAGACTGAATATCGTTATGCTTTAATTAGCAAGATGCTGCTGTTATTATGAGTAAAAGGCGACAATGTCTCATTCAAAATAAAATGTTTTCGAGTAATGAAAGTTCTCTAAAATTCAACAATTATCAGTCATGTTTCTGTGACGCTACTCTACTTTATCCTTTGCTGTAATTGACAAAATATCGTTGGGCCTTTTCCTACTTTCTCCGATTGGTCATTAACAAACTAATTATATTAATACTCCCAGTAAAAACTCAACAGTTACTTGTCACTTTGGTGAGAAGATGCTTTACGGGACACAATAGTGAGATGACCACGAAATAACGAATAGGCCCGAAGATGTTCCACTTTATTGAAAGAGGCTCAAATATAGTAACTAAAGTGAATAGATTAAACTTTCCATCTCAGTAAAAGTGTAAATAATAATGTGCAGTGATCAATTTTGTGCCATTTCAGCAGCAGATTTAATCAGGAACTATTTATTATAAAGTGGTCAATATATCGATGTACATAAAGGCCTCTCTAGGAGCTAAACATTAGCATAGACTGTTTAACATATTTCGAAATCTATTCTCATGGAGTCTTAACTCATTACTTGCTGTATTATATATAAGCTTCTCTGTTCAGACTTATTCTGGAGCGGATTGTTATTATGGTATTGTGATTAATTATTTATTAGTTAATGATATTTTTCATTTCTCATTCCTTGCTAAATGCGCCAAAGTTTGTGTATTGTCAAAAGTTTCTGTATTTTCAGATCATCCGACAAAAAAAGGAACAACAATGCAAGGGTAACATCTGAGTCAGATGCTACCCTGCATTGTTGCTCCTCTTTTAAACATGACCTTGGCCATAACCCCTCAGACCACGTTTCTGCAGACTTCTGTCTTAAACTGAAGACTTGTGAGCTATGCAGACTTTCCAAAGATGTAAATGTTAACACAGAACAGGCCTGTGTTTGTAGACTACAAGTTTAGGGCTATTTTGTGGATTTTTTTTTCTCTTTCCATTGGATAAACTACAGACGCGGAGGATCCTCTACAGTAGAATATATTTTCCCTATGTGATCTGTTGGTTTCACACACTCTACTTTCAGTCGGATCTTTGAAAACTGACAAAATTTGATGGAAACTGTACTAACCTTTAGGGTTTAATTCATACCTGAAGACTGCAAATCCGTCAAAAGTTTAAAGGTAAATTGAATTTCTCCACCTGATTTCTATTTGAAATGATTCCTCTTCGATGCCGTCATTTGTCAGATTTGCAAGATTTCTCAGCAAAGCCTCACTTTTTCAAAGGACGTCACTGTCAAGTATAGTCTGTAAAAAGCGATCCAAAGCTTGAACCGTAATAAGACGATTTGTCAGCTTAGTCTGTAAAACCTTGTAAAGGCCTGCAGGCTGTTGTCTATTACTTTTGAATAGGTTTAAAGACATAGAGGAGTTTCAGATGTTCACTTAGCGCCAAATGGACATAATTAGGACACAGAAAATCATTAAACTTTCCCTAATACAGCAACTATTAGAGTATTTTGTATGTTGTAAACTCTCAGTCTTTATTTTACATGAGATAAATGTACATTTGATAAGATCCTACATACTCTGTGAATTATTTTTTAATAGAATGAAACTATAAACCCAGTTTGACTTCCACTGACTCAGTACAATGAGGATATTTCAACACTTAGACGTTTCAAGGCAACACCGCGGAGAACTTGAACGAGGGAAGCAGCAAGTTTATTACCAACGACTAGACGGCGGTAGCTTCCTTCAAAGGGCCTGAAAACATCCAGACAGGAGCTCCTCAATTTGGCTCCTGCCACCCTAAACCTGCAAGACGAAGAGCAGTAAATGACACTAAAACTCAACACTAAAACTTCTCCTCATTTTATAATCGTGAGAGCCTGTTTGTGTTTGTTGCTTTATTAAGAAAATCTTAACACTTGCCAGTTAAAAGATTCACTTCTGCATTTTGATGTTTTTTTTTTTTGTTTTGTTTTAAAAAAAGAGAGATTATTTTCCCTCTCTTTAGAGAAGCGAATGTTTGTTAATAAATGGCCATTTCGTGTTTAGGAGCTCTGCACAGTTTGTGATGAAACATTACGAAACTGAAACAAGAACAGCTCAAAACGACACGTTTATCCACGCAGAAGCGTCACATTTGACTGATCATTTACTTTATTTTATCTTGGATTAATCTGGTCGTGCTTTTCTGATGTGATGAACAAAAATACCCCATACCTGCTTTTTTCTCATTTAATTCATACTGTTTATTTTTTTGTTTTTTGTTTCTTTCTTGGTTAAACAGCCGCATGTTTTTATATTTTGGAATATTTAAACACATCTGACCTGTATAAACTCTCAAATAGCGTGAGAAAAATCCCAGATAAGTAAAAACATAGCTTTCTCAAACAAAACTATTCTATAACCGAACCAAATTATTTAAAAAGCTGTATGAGATTTCACTGCAGAGATAATGTATGCTAAATGTGTAACGCAGTTGATTTTGTTTTAGATTTGGATATAAGATATAGATAGACTTTTAGATAGAGATAAATACATTTCGATAGAAATAGATATACTTTTAGATAGGAATAGATGGACTTTTAGAGCTGCGATTGAGCCTTTTAACTTTCTGTAACGTTTCCTTTTCATTTCTGACCGTTATCAATTCAAAAAAACGTGCCAAACGTACATTTACTGGCAGAATAAGTTATACGTTACACATGTATTTTCACCTGTTTTGCACGTTTGATTTCTTCTTTTAAAAATACCTGGAATCATTGAGATAGCCTTCGTGTTTATATAATTTCCAAACGTGTCTTCCCTTGCCTGCTGATATTACAGTACATCATCTAATGTTTCGTCATTAAGTCACAAATAGGTTTTGAATTTTGGTGAGCATTAAGCCTACATACTGCAGGATGACTGACGTTACTGATGATGGCCAATCGCTGAATTAAGCCAATGAATAATAATAGAAAGGACAGCATGGCAAAAAATAAAAGGCTATATATGAACTGGTACTGCCATCTGTTGGATTACAGTCGCAACAACTGAAATTATAAATACTGTAGCGTTTTGTTTTTTAAGCGTTTTAGCTTCTCGTTGTATTCTCTTTAGACTGATGGGTTTTATGCGCAGATCTTTTCCTATAAGTACGTAGATACACGAAATAATCCTGAAGATTTAGTCCTAAAGTAACTATCTGAAGATGTGTGTTACGTACAGAATTACTTTATTGTCTCTTTGTCTCTGTGTGGTGGTGCAGTGTGTGTGTGTGTGTGTGTGTGTGTGTGTGTGTGTGTGTGTGTGTGTGTGTGTGTGTGTGTGTGTGTGTGTGTGTGTGTGTGTAAGTTACAATGAAGCTGTAATCAGTACAAACTAAATGCATAGTCCTACTAAATACTTCAAGCTGCATTTTACTCCCTGAAAAAAACAACTGCTGCTCCAACTCTGCAGTGTATTTTTGAACTCCCCACCCCAACACACGCACACACACACACAGACAGACACAGAGACACACAGACACAGACATACACACACACACACACACACACACACACACACACACACACACCATGCAGACTAGCCTTCAATAAGCCTAATATTTGTCTAGTAAGGTTTCATGCGTGTAGGCCAGTAAAGGGAAATATTACAGTAAAGTCAGTTATACCGTTGATCCAAAATATGTTGTTTAATCGTCATAGGAGAGAATAAGTTATAGGCTACCGTATATCATTACTATATATATATGTATATATATGTATATACATATATAATACAATACAAACAGCGCTAGTAAATCGCACTTGGGCTTCTTAATTTGTGCAAAGAAGTTTGTGATTTTTAAAATTAAAACTGAACATGCTCTTACATTTTAACAATAGCTTATCATAATTTTGCGGGAGGAGTTTTCTTTATTTTTTTCTTTATTTGCGATACTGTGTGACCAGAGATTCACTATTGTAGTTGTACAGAAAGGCTGCCATGCACAAGCTTTTATAGAGAGATGACGGCAATTGTATCTTCACTGCGGAAAATAAGCTATTCACTATAAAAAAAATGAACTTAACCATGAAGCGAAAATGCCACAGTAGGTTCAGTTTAGTTTGGGATATTGCTTTTCAAATACGAGAAAGCTGGATCTATAGCTAGAAGTGTGTAAGTAGTATATATGAAAACAATATTTTTAAACCGATTCATAGCTTTAAGCGAGTCATAGTGAAGTTCATTGCAAACCAGTATCACGGCAGGTCGAGGGGGGGAACTGAATCATTTTTGGTCGATGAGTTTTGAGTCAGTGTTTTCTTCAAAAGTTGATGTGAATTTTATGAAAGCGGATATGTCTCATGTGCTGTATTCAGGCTATAATGTAGCTTTGAGGCCGACAGTAGCCTATTTAAAGAATATAAAGGCTATATTGTATCCAAGCGGGTGACCACAAGAAAAGCACCTCCAGGGCTACTGTGTACTGTAGCTCATGTACATCCCAATGTTCTCTGTATGAGGTTTATAATATATGATGATGTACGTTGCTGTTAATATCTATCTATCTATCTATCTATCTATCTATCTATCTATCTATCTATCTATCTATCTGTCTATCTGTCTATCTGTCTGTCTATCTGTCTATCTATCTAAACATTTTCTCAAATTATATATTGTTTACAATTTTAAATAATTGTGTACTGCAAGAATTTCATGAATATAAATGCGGGCGTGCACGGTCTCTGGTCTCCTGTGGTGCATTTAAGGCCCTGTATTTGTCATTGTTTTATGTGGGTCAGTCTACAGAGTTGCTTTCTTACTCTTCATATCACAGGGTCCTGGTCCCAAAATAAAACCAATGTACACGTGCTTTCAAATAACAGCTCCCGACTAATATAAATAAAGATGGTTAGAATTTAACTTCATACCTACATATTTCATCATGGAGTATTTTGCTTTTGCAGTGGCTATTGGGAGCAAGGGTGGGGCGGAACAGCATAGTTTGCATATCACGTGACGTGGTATTGACAAATCAACAATTACCTACCCTTTATTCTTCAGGAGTTGCTAAAAGGGTTGCAAGAAGCGTTTGAGGAAAGCTCCATGGAAATGTGTGAACGGAATCCTTTAAATCCCGGCTATGTTGGTTCTCTGTTGAATTTTGCTCCACCTGAGTCGCTATATTTCTCCAACTTACGGGGTAATGGAGCCCATATACCCGGGCTTCATCAGATCCCTTACAATAGGAGAGAGGTGTGCACGCTCCCGTGGACTTCCTCAAGTTCGTGCACGTCTGGACCAACCGCACCACCACAGAGCCGCGCCTTTGGAGGCTACTGTCCGCCGTTTCTGTCCAACTCGGTGTCTATAAACTCCTCCAGCAGCCACGTCAAGGCGCATTTGGAGGATTCCGCTCGATGCTTCCAGGACGCAAACCTCAAAACAGAAGAGTCTGGTAGACAAGATGAAGTTTACGCAGGGGAGCACGGAGCCGCCACCGACTGCAGCTATTCAGACCTGGACAGCCGGTCACACGGTTCTGTGGCCCAACTCGGTCCGGATTCAGCACGTCGACTAAATGTGAACGGCCCCAAACAGCAGAATCCAGTTCACCCATCAGCAAGTAACACATGCTCCAGGACCACCTTTGCTGAAGGTCAAGTACCTTTTTATAGAATTATGTTTATTTTCACTATTTCCAACAGCAAATCTGTTGTTTATTTTCTGTTATGAATTACAAAACCACTATAACACCAGTAGAGATTTGATCTGTACTTCAGAATAGTTCCTGTTCATTATCGAACCTGTGTTGTGACCTCATATGACATTAATTGGCTATAAGACGCTGATCAATTTTTATTGGCGAATATTGTCTTATATGGAGACCCTATAAGTTCGTCTGTGTTATTGTCTAATGACTGATTTTATGGTCTGTTTATACTTCATGTGGCATCAGTATTATTTGAATAGACTCATAATAGACTTACAGAGGCCACTGTGTGGTTCATGGTAATATTGGCTCTATTTCATTGTTATGCATACAGTAAGCAACCCCTTATTAAACCATAATTTTGTCAGATGTGAGCAACATTTTCATCCGTGTCCCTGGGAGCAGTTATTTTATATGTTCTATTAATAATTTAAAGTATAACGCGTATTTTCTACCTCTGCTCCCTCCAGGTGCGCCATGGTGCACGTCACAAGTGAGAACCAGAAAGAAGAGAAAGCCTTACTCGAAGCTACAGCTGGCTGAACTTGAGAATGAATTTATGATGAATGAATTCATCAACAGACAGAAACGGAAGGAGTTATCAGACAGACTGGATCTGAGCGACCAACAAGTGAAAATATGGTTTCAAAACCGCAGGATGAAGAAGAAACGATTGCTGATGCGCGAACAAACGTTCGCCGCTTATTAATGACTTCTCGCCCTTGATCATGACCAGCAGAGAATCAATAGCAGGACAGAATATCGTGTTGTGCTGTGAAATGCTGCAGCGCATCACATGCCATTTCGGTTTGTGGCATGGACTTGTATTTATAAATATGTGCAAAATGTTTATATTCCTGTCACAATAGTTTCACTGCAGTTTAACTCAGTCACAACAAGTTCAATGATAATATTAGAGGTAATAAAAATATGCAGTAAAGATTCAGGTAGATGATCATCTTTGACTTTGAGATTCTCCAAATGCGTAATATTAGGCCCTGGCTCCTGGTGGGCACAGCCGCGATATTAATAAACCTATAAGACTATTTCTTTCTCATCCAACACAAATGGCAGACTTATTTAAACGTGACTATAATTTTATGTGTTTTTTTTCTTTCTATGATGGCCTGCGCATGTAGTGTGGGCCTAACGTGAAAACAAACAGTCTGCGCTCAAGTTCATGTTTACAGGCAGATTAAACGTCAAGAAAATTCAATATTGCAAATTATATACAATTGCATGCCTATTTCCTAATTGCTATTATTCAGCTGAATGCCTGATTTCCCCCCATTGTATTGTAAATCTGCATAAACAAGTAAAGTTGCATTGCTTTTGCTCTATCTGGCCGCGTCCACATTCAAGTTCGAGGAAAAAGATTTTTTTTTTTTTTTTTTTTGCGCAGAATTGTGCGACAATGTGTTTATTTGAGATGCCTGCAAAACAAGCGAGTTTGTGGATGTGAAACATGATGATGGTGTTGGTTCAAAGGCATTATAACTGTTGTAATTTAAGTGTGGATTTTATTGTCAGACCTGGTTTTGTGTTGCTATACAAACAAACGTGATTGTACAATGTTTTGCACCGGAGTCACTCTTGTTCTGTGAACCCGGGCTTTATAAACACATAATTAATGAAAGTATATTTCACTTTGAAATGAAAGTATATTTTAATTGGATTAATTTAAAAAAAATAATTCCAGGAAGTGTGCTACATTATTGGTGAAAGATAAGAATATGCATCAGAACAGCCACGTTTTTACGCAAGGACGAGAGATTTTGTAAAGTGGACGCAACATGCAGATTAATATTTATAAAAATAAAGATGATTTTTAAATGACCTGTAACCAAGTTATTGTGCGTGACTTTATATTTTTAAACAGGATGTTGAATGCAAAACTGTATCCAACCTATCTGACTTCATCTTTACATCGTTTTATTCATGGTCTTCTAGTCAATCGCTCATCCGTTGATCAACATGATTTTGATCTTTTGAAATAAGTAAAACAAAAAACAAAACAAAAAAACAACGTTCATATACACCACTTCCAACCACATTGCACTGACTTTGTTTAATACAAGTGGCGAGAAATTTCCTTAAGAAACCTCGACGGTTTTATGGCGAACATTCCTCATTTAATAGCCCCAAACTTAAACATGGATGAAATGTCGTTGTTGCCTTTATACGCAGGCATTTTAATAGGCCTAACATCTTTTTGAGGTACAATCCCCCTTTAAATTGGAACGCAAACGCTTTATAGTCTGCATTCAACTACACATTCCTCCAGCAAATACCCGTCTGAACTTTCATCTGTCCAAAAAGAGCGAAGTTAAACATTTTCACAGCCCGGTTAACAAAATCACCGACTCCTTTAGCGGCATTATTTCATGGACGTCAAATTCAATTATAAATTCTATAAACCAAATGCTGTAAAATGGGGATTTTGGATTATGTTTTACAATTATTTTCACCATATTCCCTCTACTGTTGGTCATATGTTCTGTAGTGTATCTATTTATGTGGGTTTCCTTCACGCAGACGCGTAATTCCTGCTGACAAAAAATACATAACACAGCAGCAGGTCTCACCCGCAGCCAATACATCCAATGTCAGTTGGAGGTTAGTGTGGCTGTGTAACCAAATGGATCTGTCGTAAGTCAGAAGCCATATATGCGGCTTTTTAATCCCACTATTACATCACATGCGTAATTTATGCGCCAAAACAGGTTTCTCTGTGCGTATGAGAAGATATTTTGTTGGCGCATGTGCCATGATCATATCTATGGGTCAGTGTTTGTTTATTTATTTATTTTTTTACCCAAACAGTGCTGTTTAAACATTTTTGTTGAATTGATGAAATTTAAGCCTGCAGGTCACAAATACTCATTTTTGTTCTGAAGGCAGACGAGGTGAAGTAGTTTTCTTCGCCAAACTATTGAATACAACCACCAACAGACCAATACTCATTAAACATTACAAGAGATTTTCTCTATAATGGTCACCCCCATTACATCATCATCACGTCATCACCGCAACCATTATTTTTCTATCACAGCAGTCATATTATAGGTTCATGAAAGTCATAGTAACATTTTAAAGCTAGTCATTTGAAATGTAACGTGAAGAGACTTTTCTTCCATCACTGAATGTCGCAGAACTCTGCTCGGTAGCTTCAGTAGAGCTGCTGAAGATATTTATCTTTATGTTGAAGCAGTCTTGCTATATTTCCATGATATTATTTTATACAAAGTCCATCTTCCTTCCTGTGGGCCTCGTGCTCCACCTCGAGTTTTGTCTGGTTTTCTCAGCACAGAATCCCTCCCACACACAACATGCTTCACCTACTATGACTTATTATTGCTCAGAAAACTCAGTGTCGCCGTTCAGAATAGTCTGTGCTCCACACACAACGTTTTCTCTCAGTATTTGTTGCTTTATTGCTTTACTGCCAAACGCTTCCAGACAGCGTCATATGGCTCAGGCTCCTTAAGAAAGTGGGGGCGCCAAAACAAAGTTAAGGTCAAGTTAGTAGCCTGTGCATTGCTACTTCACACAATATTAGCACAAAGTTACTACTTTGTGATGATGTAGAAATTAAAATAGTTCCCAATATGAACGTTTTTCAATAGGTTCTCATATGGATTTGGTAAAATTGTAGTAGTAAAGTTAGTATTACGGAAAACAAAACAAGTTTAGCAGCACAACGATTTAAGCTTTTGCTAATATGACAAACCCAAAACGTTTCCTCTTGTAGTAGAATTTGAAATGTTGAATTCGCTTCAGACTCATTTCAACTCATCTCAACCTTTTTGTTGTGCGCAAATGAGTTCCACAGTTAACGCTTAAAGCGCTGAATATACACAATATTTTAGTGCGTAAGTGCAGCGGATAAAGGGATAATAATAATAATAATGGTGATGATAGTATTAATAATAATAATAATAATAATAATAATAATAATACACCACATTTCCACACTTCACAACAAACAATATACAATAAAAACAACAACCTTGCAGAAAGAGTCACAGCAACGCGAGCAACAGGTCGTCTTAACTTTGTCCATCTGAGAGGTAAAGAAAGTAATTCAGTCCTGTTCTATCATTACTTATTTTAACATTGCACTGCTAGCTGGTGATGGATTAAGATTTGTGCAATCTGTATGTGAGTAAATGCGTGTGGTGAATAAGTTTACATGTGTATTTGTTTTTGTTATTTTTTATTTTATTTTTTACACATAGAAAATTTCTGTTTTTAGCCTAATTCAAAAGTACAACATATGTGCATTTTTGTTAAGTGCCTGAGGCATTTCAACGTGGTAAAGGTTGAACACAGACACCCCGACCACAGAGCTGATTTTACCCCCAATAACAATAAACCCAGTCGCCTTTAAGCTACTTCCACATTGCGTGTGACCTCTAAACTTAAAGCACTGAATAATCTTTTGGTCCTTTGGCCACAATACAAGTGGGCTTCAAATCACAGCATCATTTATTCTGGATAGACACAATTTGTACTGATAATTTTGCGTTCAATGTGCATTCCAGCACAGGGCCTGCAAAAAACACAACAAAAAAAAAACAAACCAAAAAATAAAAAAGAAGTGCAGCTATAAATATTTTTCTTTTTTTCAACTTGGTTGTGAATAACAAACATAAAAATATACTCACAGAAGCAAACACAAAATATTAGTAGAGGCTTGAACACATATAAAGAATCCATTCACCAATGTTTTACCTTTTAGCCCACCGAGACCCTGCAGCTGCCTCCGTGCAATAAAAGGATTTGGGTGCAGAGGCTTGTTGGTGAATGCTTGGTGGACATCACCTCGACCACAGACGGTCAACGCCAGTTGTTTTGGACTTGGCCATGCTGAATGTGCTTTGTGATGCATGCTTGCAATTGACTTAGCGTATGTTTTTTTCCTGTTTTGTGGGATCCAAAATCAACTTTCCTGTAATTGCAGCAGGCTGCCGTGGGTTGTTGTGTTTGGCTGTTTTCACGCGCGTTCATCTGCATTAAATATTAAGGCGAAAACAAATTGGAAAAACAATCAGCAACAATGTGTAGATTTTCAGATTTTTAAGTTTAAGACAAACACAAGCCAGCTTGCATACTTTGCAATAAAATTTAGTTGCGGATTCTTTCTTATAATTCTTATAACAGTCTTTTAGCCTTGGCTCTTGACTCTTTCTTTTTTTTTTTCTTTGCATTGCTGCAGGCCGTGGCTGACTAGTAATTCAAATATTTCCCGCTGGCGTTTATTTGAGCGTGTTTAACTGCCCCAAACCAGCACAGTGCTTAGTGATTATACGCAATGACCCCTTAAATCTATTTGCATCAAAACTGACTTTCTTATAAGATATTAATATTATGCTTTTGAATGGTTTTTTGTTAACCATGCAGCCACAGCGCAGGCACGGAGGCCTTCTCCTTGTGTTCTCTGCGTTAAATGCGGAGGTCAACTTCAATGTTTTCCAACCTAACTGTTGCCCTTGATTGCCTGATCCAAAGTGCGCACATTTATAGACAAATGAGCGTGTGTGGCTGTCATTACACGTCATTACACAATGAAGACTGTGTTGCTGTAAAGCTTTCAATTAAATATTCCAGCGGTGGTTCACTATTTTTTTTCTTTTTCCGTGAGCTATAGGACAAGAAGGCTGGAGAGGAGTTTCCTCTGCAGCCAGGGAGCCAATGGAGTCTCTTGCATGCGCTCACATGAGTTTCTCCGGACAGTTTCTAATGACTGATATTGATGTATGGTAATTTCTTGGCTGGATCACATGACACAATTACCTCAAGAATCGATCAAGATGTATTGCAGGTCTGCCTACGTTTCCGATTTTTTCTCCCTGGCGGGGTCTTTCCACGCGCCTGTGGTGCCATAGATGGACAAAGTTTAACACAGTCAAGCTGCCAATTCCTTTCCTCTGGTGCAAAGAGGAAAAGGGAAGAGATATGACGGAATACGATGATCGCAGCTGTGCGTCAAATATGTATTTACCGAGCTGCACTTATTACGTTTCGACGCCTGATTTTACATCAGTCTCCTCCTTTTTACCGCAGACTACTTCGTGTCAGATAAATTTCCCCTATTCACCCAACATTGGCCAAGTGCAACCTGTTCGAGAGGTCGCTTTCAGGGATTATGGACTGGACCATCCCAGCAAATGGCACTACAGGGGAAATTACGCGTCCTACTATTCAACGGACGAGATAATGCATCGGGACTTAATCCAGTCCTCAAGCAGTAGGGCGGATGTGATATTCAAAAACGAGTCCCTGTACGGGCACCATGGAGGGACGAGCTCGCCGTGCAATTTCTTCAACGGTGTCGGCCGGAATGGGGTTCTCCCACAGGGCTTCGACCAGTTTCTTGACACTTCTAACTCGGAGAAGCCAGGCGCGGAGCCCCCCAAACAAAAGACAGACTCCTCTGTTCCCGGAGATGCTGCGAATAACAATCAGGCTTTAACCAAACTGGAGCAGCACAAAGCTGAGCCGAGCGGGAGCGTCGACGAGGATTCGTCCTCCAACTGCGGCGACAAGAATAACCAACAGAGTAAGTTTTTTTTGGTATTTTTTCCCCCTCATTTTTCCAGTGTATAAGGTGTATATAATTTAGACAATAGACAAGGCTGCGCTGTGTCCACCACCGCGGCCGTCCAGGGTTATGTGCCGCTTTATAAGCATGCAAAAGCTTTTATATCCCAATAAGATTTACTTTACGGTTGTAAAGGTATTTACAATGGGAAACAGTAAAGTCACCATACTTTGACGGTTGCCTTGTGTCCAGTGACAATACTCTGTAACTGGAAGTTATATGTATTGTTAGGGAATAAATATGAAATAGAAATCGCTTTATTTACTACATCTTATCGAGGCTGTGCAGGTAAAACACTTTGAGAAAATGCGCGCAGATCATGCCTTTACCCCCAAACACCATAATATCCATAAACATCAGTATAAATCCATTTTAATGCAAATTCCTCTGTATCGTGTGTGTGTATATATGCGTGTGTGTGTGTAAATGGCTGTGTGTGTGGGTGGGCGGGTGGGTGTGTTTGTGTGAGTGTGTGTGTGTGTGTCAGAGAAAAAGGCCTTTGTGCTGAAATAAATAAACGTATCTGTCAACCTGTTAGCTGTATTATTTTTAAAAAAAAAAAAAATTTATAAGCTGATTTTTTTTTTTAATTTTCACAAAACATTTTCACGTCTTCAGGTTCATCAACCAAGTCCAGGAAGAAGAGGTGTCCTTACTCCAAATACCAGATCCGAGAACTTGAACGAGAGTTTTTCTTCAACGTGTACATTAACAAAGAGAAGCGGCTTCAGCTGTCCAAGATGTTAAACCTGTCAGATCGGCAGGTGAAGATTTGGTTTCAAAACAGAAGAATGAAAGAGAAAAAGCTGAACCGCGATCGCCTACAGTATTTCACTGGGAATCCTTTATTCTGATACCTGGGAGACACACACATCACACACCACACACACACACACACACAGACACACACACACACACACTCTCTCTCTCTCTCTCTCTCTCTCTCTCTCTCTCTCTCTCTCTCTCTCTCTCTCTCTCTCTCTCTCTCACACACACACACACACACACACACACACACACACACACACACAGAAGAGTAAAATAGGTGTACACACACATATCTTTCAAAGACTGGTCCCCCCCTGTGTGTTTGAACCTTTTATCATCCTGTTGAAAATAGTTTTGTTTACAAAAATTTGGCACTTGGGAAAACGAGGTGCCATATTTTTTGCAAACAATTCCTGCATTTATTTATTTGTGTTCACATATTTTTCGCGTTATTGGCAACAAATATTTACTTTTTAGCAAAGTGCGAGCTGTGCTTTGAAATTATTTATAATATATATATATATATATATATATATATATATATATATATATATATATATATATATATATATATATATATATATATATATATATAATGTAGGCTTCCTTGTGTATGTGCATTTATACGACGCATGTAATGAACGTTGTGGTGTGAAATAAAGTCAACAAATGTATCATAGTCACGAAATCTGTCAAATGAACTCAACCAAAAAAAACAAAAAAAAAAAAACAAAACAAAAAAAAAAGAAACCATTAGAAAAAGAAGAAATGCTCTAAAGATCCATCAGTGGAGAAATGTGGCGCTTGCGGGCCTGTATGGTGCCATTATTTCCTCTGCTTTCAAACACTGGGTTGTTTACTAAACCTTGAACCGTCTAGACAGTACAATAAAAGTAGCTGTAAACGTCTAAATAGAGGGCTATTGGATTTTGGTGTTACAACCCCCAGACCACAAGAAGACTGATTCTTTTAGTTTAACTCCAGGCTACAAATGTTGGAGAATTAAAGGGATTTTTGCGCATCCCGTCCATATTTAGCCAATCCTGACATCTTGGGGCACTTGTAATGCTGCCAATCTCAGCTGGGAAACGGTTGTTATTCTAACAAGGAACCCCATATATGTGGATAAGTATTTTTATTTTCCAAGTTTATCCGCTTTTATAGTATCTCAACGCTTGGCGCGTGAGTTTGACGCACCAGATTTCCAATTGTTTGCAAAAAAAGCGCGGTTTTCTCTTAAATGAATGCAGGTGAACCGTTTCCATCTTGGCGCAGCTCCACTATAAGACACAAGACTATTTCTACAAGAAGTAGACATATCTGAGCGCTATACTTTACCTCAGTAGTGTGCACCACTGTTATTTTTTGACACCAGAAAATAAATGCATTGATGCCACAGAAACAGTCGCTTTATTGATAATTCATGTGATGACACTGTGTCGTCGCATCACAGGAATGACACTTGTTTCACGTGCGTCTTTAATGGAAAAAAATAATAAAAAAAAGAACTTAGGAGGGATATTCATGCTTATTTCATTTGCGATCTATCACGTCTATTTCCCAAATAGGCTATTAGAAAACTGAGGTTTCATTAAGCGTTTAATTGGGTTGTCATCATGTCCTGCAGTGAAATGACATTACCAACTGTGTTTCACTTTGATTCTCAGTGTATCCACATGAGGGCAGACTTGCAGCTTGGCTGCCAGTTGGGAATGCAGAGTTCAGCCAGATTTAACATGAAAATCGTTTCAGTGGTGGAATAATCCGTTTAACACATGTTTTGTTTAGGTTTTTTGTTTTAGCTCTGAATCCATGCATCGGCCAGGACTTGGTTGTTTTCGACAGGATTTCTGTTTTTCAAATGTCCAAAAAAAAAAAAGCATGTGTTTTAAATCAAACCATTCAACAATGGTTTACAGTTTGTCAGGAGATCTGAGAAATAAACAGATAACATGACTATACGTCTTTATTTTCGCTCATATCCAGCTGAACTGATGCAATTCCTGTGTGGTATCTTCCAAGCAGCAGTTTCATTTTCAAGTCATGTTCAAGTGTTTTTAGATGACAAGGTGGAAGAAATATAACTCTGCTCCGTGTCAGTAAAGCCTCTGGGCTTTCTCATCTGAACAGACCTCGATCTTTACCTGGAGGCCGCTCAGTTTTACACTGCAGGCCACCGGAATCTGTCTCTGCAGGCTCAAATATCATGCTGCTGTGGGGGATTATTGACATAAATGTGCTTCACATTTCCTTTCATTTCATTTCATTTTGCAGCTGTGTAACTGTTATTAAGTTATCTTTTATCTGCGGCTGTATTTCGGCCGCCTATTTGCTGTAAAACATTAGTGTTATGTTATGTTATATTAAGAGCTCCCAAAAGCGTTTGGTTTGAAGCTGCAACAGCGACTTATTTCATTTTTTGGAGTAACCTTCATACATCCTGGCGGTATATTATTATCATTTTGTTATTGTTGTTGTTTTTATTATTATAAGTAGTGAACCGTGGAAGAGAATCAATGTTTTCCAGTTTTAAATTGTTTAATTCTCCGAAATATCACCAAGACTTGTGTACATATTTTGCGGGTATGAATTGTTGTTTACACATAAAGAGAAACGTGTATTAAAGATTTTGTTTTCAGATCAGTTCATCACGTGATATGCGCAATATCCCTATGATATCTTTGAGGGATCAGTGGCATAATTAGTAAATATAATTAAAATAAAAATGATATCCGTGTGGTCACGTGTCTAAGTTAAATGCAGTTTTTCTGCCTTTAAAATAAGTGAATGTGTTAAACGGAGGGGGATGTATTTTCCAGAGTTATTCCGTAACACAAATGTGGCTTATAAGGCCAATGTTTTGTTGTTTGTGACTAAGATTTGCAGACTGTACATGTAACCAAATGTAAAAAGCCCTGAAAAGATTTATCCTCTTAAACAAGTTCTGATTAAGCTCGATACATAAACACCAAAGATATAATTATTTCAAGCTGCATTTACTGCGTTTTGATAATTTGTAAAGACTTGTAGCAGCACTGGCGATTATTTTTTAACCTGGCTTCTGATTTTTGGACGATGGATTTTTCCAGGAGTGCTTCCAAAGTGCTTTTCTTTTTATTGTTTCTCTTGCACACATTTGCCTTCCCTGTAGACAAAAACAATAGCGCCATGAGCAGAATAATCCTTACATTGTGTACACCTTCGCATGCCGCAGGTTATTAAACTTTATATATATATATATATATATATATATATATATATATATATATATATATATATGAAAGTCGAAAATACACCTGTGACAAAATGCAAATAAAGATATTGTGCTTAATGATCTGTGCAGCTAATAAAGGACGATTTTCTATCCGTTTCTGTCTGTAATAATATTTGATGCAGGACTATTGACCTTCATGCATACAGAGCTGCTTTTTCATTTAAATCTGTGATGATGGGCCCACATTTTACCTTATAGATTTGACTTTGATTTGCCATTGACTACATTTTTTTCTTTTACTGTTTTTTTCTTTCGGGGTATTTAAATGAATTTGTCCTTATATCGAATGTTAGTTTTTTTTTTTAAAAAAGAGAAAAAAAATAATGTTTAATTTAACAACAAAAATCCTATGCAAACAGTCAAAAAATATTTTGAATTAATTCAAAGAAAAACAGAGCAAACAACGTAGTTTTATTTGGTATCTTCATTTATTGTTTTTTTTGTTTCTCATTCCCATTTGAAAGGATAAAATATATGCAAATACAGTTAGCGTAGGTTCTATGGTGGGCGTGGAGTCATGTGATGGTTTATGAAAAAACAAAACAGCACATTAAATTCAGTAGAGCTGGTTACATTTGTCCAAATGCCGTTGTCGCCTTTGCGCCATGTAGGCAGCATTTTACGCACGCACGCACACACACAAACACACACACGTAGGCCTACACACTACACACACTCCCTCTCCTGTCTGTCTCTCCCACAAAGACACCAACGCCTTTGAAGCTCATGAAAACCTCTCAGTGAGCATCACTTCTCGAGTAGGTGAAATCCAAATTCGGGTGAACTGTTTTCTGGTGACATTCAAAGTGTCTTAAAAAAAAACGTGATTATTGCAGTTTTTTGGTTGAACAGTCTCTGTAGTCCCGCGATGCCTCCACTAGCGCGATTCTTGTGAACCAATTTCAAGTCCGCGTTGTAGGTGTCGCTGTTGACCACGTCTGCATCCGCAGTGCGAGCGCGTGCAGGGGGAGAGGAGGCTGCGTCTCAAGGCCATTTTCAAATCTCATTGGTGGGCTTGTCATGTGGTCCGGAGGCATCCTGACTTACACGGAGATTGTTTTTCCTAGATATGTCAGCTTACAAAGGACATCTCTCTCCTCCAAAGAACTTAACCCCCAAAAATGTCCTTCCCCAGTAGCTCACCTGCGGCAAACACATATTTAGTGGACTCTTTAATTGGTGCTTGCAGGACGGACAGCTTTTACGCCAACAGCAACATGTACATGCCGTCTGGCTCAGAAATGGGAACTTACGGAATGCAAACCTGTGGACTCCTGCCGTCTTTCGGCAAAAGAGGGGAGGTCAACCACCAAAATATGGGCATGAATGTCCCCTCTTACATACCTCAAATAGATAACTGGACTGATCCGAATAGACCCTGCAGAATAGAGCCGTCCAGTCAGATGTCAAATTGTACATTTTCACAGAGCATAAAGGAAGAAAGCAACTGCTGCATGTACTCCGATAAGAGAGTGCAAAAAGTCAGCTCTTCAGACGTCCCCGCATATCCTAACGTTATTCCTGAGTCGTGTCCAGTCGATGGTCCCGAGATCCCGGTTCCGGGCTATTTCAGACTGAGCCAAACTTATGCGAACGGGAAGCATCAGGAAAACTACTGTCATGATCCACCGAGTCCAAACCCAACACTGATGCAGCTCAGCCGGCTCACGCCGAAACCGCACTCCTCCTCGTCGTCTTCTAATTTCGCAGAGGTGGAAAAAGAAAGTGAGGACGGCCCGCAAATCCCCGAGACTTCAAGGACACCCGTCCCCGTAGAAAGCCCGGATCCCAAGTCCAGCTCGGAGGAGAAAACGTGCTCCATGGAAGCCCCTGTGTCCAGTCCTGAGCTGCACCACAAGGAAGGGAAAGGTGGGTTGGCTTCAATGAAAGCTTTTTTATCTCGTGGCGCTGTGCTGAGAAGGCTCCAGCATCATAAAACCAAGTATAAAACACAAACAACCCTAAAGTCGTAATGTTTAATGAGAGTCTTTCTCAGGTTGCAGTAATAGGCAACAGTGAATGGGTTTTATGCATGCAGAGGCATGCAGAGTAGCCTCTGTGTTCCCCTGAAATTCAAATAAGCATTTTAGAAAATATATTTTAACAATATGTTGCTTTATATTTAGACATAGTACACAGTTTTCAGAAGCTAAAAATTAAAGCAGCTTTGATGATTCTACCACGCGTTTGCTCAATTAATGCTAAATTTAACACAAAAGGAGCCTCAGAGTTTGGTTAATTTGCAGCTGCATGGCCACAGTGTAATGCTGGATAGTTAAGTCTGTATCTTTAACTAGAATGTGATAATATGTATTATATAATCTGTATTTGAAATTCAATTAAACATTAACAACTGTAGCAATTTAAATAAAGGCTACTTGTTAGTGTGTAGTTTTAAGCTCCAGTGATATTAATAGTTTTTACAATAATGTGGAAATGTCGATGCTTGCGAGCGGTTTGTACAGTTGGGATTTCATTTCATTTCTATTTTATTTTTGGTGGCATATACTCGACTAATAACACCCACTGCACATTATTTATTCCGGGAAGGCATTTATATTGTGTGTTATTTCCCAAAGGTGAAATTCAAAGCAGCAGGTGAGATGTTCAAGCTCAAAAAAGAAAAAGGAAAAAAAAAAAACCTGGCACTACTCTAAAAACACTGATCATGTCTTTCATTTGACTCCTTACAGACTGCAAAACTGACGCGCCAACAAGCAACTGGTTAACTGCAAAAAGTGGGAGAAAGAAAAGATGTCCCTACACAAAGCACCAGACCTTGGAGTTGGAGAAGGAGTTTCTGTTCAATATGTATCTGACCCGAGAGCGCCGCCTAGAGATCAGCAGGAGCGTCAACCTGACCGACAGACAGGTCAAGATCTGGTTTCAAAACCGCAGGATGAAACTGAAGAAAATTAACAGGGAAAACCGCATCCGTGAACTCACTTCAAATCTCACCTTTTCGTGAGCTTGCATGTACCAGTGGTCAGCTTTTTTTTTTTTTTTTTAATTTTTCCTCCCATATTCAGTTTGATGCTTCAGTGGCATTGGACGTTTATCTTCAATTTCAAGGAAACTGTGACTCTATGTGCCATTTTTAGTACTTTGTGTGGCGTCGTGTATTTGTCTTTGTTTTATCACAGGGTAACACTTCTTGGTCTTAAATTATTGGTGCAGTAGATTTCTTCCCTCTGCCAGTAGACATTTAATTCAGTCTGAAGAAGGATGTCGCGACGGCGAGCTGTTCGGGAAGGAGTTACTCTGTTTCAGTCATTGAAAGCACACTGATTGTCGTATAGTGCAGATTTTGTTCTACAGTGGGTGCGAACCATTTGCTAAATGTTTCTATGAGCCTTTAAAGTGGCTGAAAGGTTAATTGTGAATTTATTGCATGTTTGTGGCATGTATCTTGCAATAAATAGATGGTCAAATAATCCTGTTTGTATTTGTTTATGCTGTCAAAGTCTCTGATCTATAATTATCAGAACAAGTTATACGCAACTGCAAAATACTTAGTGTTCAATTGCACTGACGCAGGTACTATTTTGCTTAGAGGCGTTTATGAGGGGAGGTAAAGGGCAAGAAAGGACATTTTCTAAACTGGCCAATTGCTCTTCAACGCAACAAAGGAAACGGTGATATTAAAGAAAATATCTGAAATTATGTTGTGGCTTCATGTGACAATGAGTCTTTTGGCTTAAACACTCAATTTGGGATTTTACTTGTCCTGATAAAATGAGTAGTCTATTGTTACCTGCGTTTAGGGATATTCCACTTCCTTATATGCCAATTGAAGAATACAGACTGATATTTGTGAATTAAAACGCAAAAAACGCCCCAAAAGGTTTATATAAAATGGTCTAAATAAGCCTCTTCTGCCGCCCTCCTCCTCCAGTCGTCTATTTGTGTATAAAGACGCGTACAGAGGAAAAGATGCAAATCAAGTAAAACATGGTGTTTATTTTATTTTCGGGCCTGTTCGCAACTCAACTAATATTATATGGACTGTTTGACGGGGTAAGTTATGTTCAAGCACAAATTCACAGACAAGAAACAGCTCTTCCTTCCTTTTTTGGGCGACGCAGGCCTCAATGGCCACGTTGCTTTTCTTTCAAGGGTACAATATAACACATTTTAAAAAAAAATTGTCTGCTGTGGAGTCAAAATGTAACTCTCTCTAATCCAGTCTTCAGATTTTGTCTTTATCTAGTTTATAGATTATTTTACCTGAAAAGCTTTTGTTTTGCTGGACTGAAGGTCAAACAATTCTACTTCATAATGCGCAAAAAAGAGAGACTAAAATCCACTTTAAAAAGCAAAATCAACATCTACTTTTAAATGACAGCTTTCAGAGAGAAATATACAGATGGAGTTTGCTTCTCCAAATCTTTTTTTTTCTTTTTACTGACGGCATGTTATAATCACACGCACCTCATAAAACATTTATTGATACATAAAGAGATTATTGCCTCCCTTTGAATGAATACAATAATTTCACAACTGCTGTTTCCTGCTCAAGTTTAAAAATTAAACCAATGCAGAAAATATGTTTCCTCGCCGAATATTAACAACGGATACACCGCATTGTGGACGGAAATGGCGTCTGTTATTTTACAACATGTTATTACATGTATTTTACGAGGACTCCGTAAGTCTATAAACCCTTTTATAGCATTGGGGGTATCAGGACGATATTATAAGAGTTTTCTCAAGCATTAAGATGCAGGGAATCCGTGTTGGTGGACTGTGTGTGGGAGGAAAAGTGTCTTATTCCTCTGCTGAGCTAGTTGCATTGTTGCAACGTCCTGCAGCCACATGTGAAACAGGAAAAAAAAAAGGATTAACATTTGTATTCTTTTTCTGCGATTGTTATCGCCCTCCAGTCATATCTGATGAGACTCTTTTTTATTATTTGTCAAATGAAAATCTAAATTAAACCTGACGAAAAGAAAAAAAAGAAAGAAAGAGAGAGCAAGGGCAGGATTGATTTACTCGCAGTATTGGTAAATATGACCACGTGATCCATGTAACCAATCCCTGTAGGTGCAGGCCAGCAAAAATACTATGATTGTTCATAGAGGGAAGCTTCCCGTAACAGTTCAACCCTTATTATATGAGTAGGAAGAGATCAAAAATGTCTTCCAGTGGCACTCTCAGTAACTGCTATGTGGACGCTATAATGGGGCAGGAGCCGGAGGATGTGTACGGTGCTCGGTTTATTCAGGCTCCACACACGGTGACCCCGAGGCCGTCAGGTGCTGGGGACAACGCTGACTTCTCCTCTTGCAATTTTGCACCAAAGTCCGCCGTTTTCTCTTCGTCTTGGTCCCCGGTTCACCCGCAGGGGATTTATCATCCGTATGTGCACCACCACCACCACCACCACCACCAGTCCCATCTCCCCGCCTCAGACGGCAGATATGTCGGCGTCCGCTCCTGGATGGACCCCATCTCCAACCACGTTTCGTTTGCCGGATTTCACCACAGCAGTCGCCCGTACGGGACAAAGCCAGACGTCTTGCCTCCGAAAACGTCAGAGTGCGACACGTCGGAGGCAGAGGCTCGGCCGCTCGCCGGTCAATACCCGTGTGGAGTGTCGGAGTGTCCAGAAAAGGCGAGCAAAGAGCACAGTGGAAGTGAGCTTTCGAGCCACAGCGAGCCCAAAGACGAGAAACAACAACAACTTGACCCAAGTAAGTAAACGAAATAGCCAGTCCTGATTTACAACCCGAAGAACTGTATGAGCTGGGTGTGTAAAACTGGAGGTTTTACTAACCTATAAAAGTGTCTTGTAGCCTAGCCTACTATACTGCGGCTCGGGAAGGAGAAAGAACCCGCCCTACACGGGTTATTACAGGGGGACCCTAAAGTTTTTCATGTCACGGGACACCCAAAATAGATACACGTTGCCCCATTTCGATAAGTTTTACCTGGAGAATTTCATGGCAGATGTAAAACTAATTTAATTTCTGCCGTTTTATGAATGAAATTAATAATCCTTTGCGTCTTTTCACGCTGTGTATAGAACCAGAACGATTCCCTGTTTTGTTTTTGATCCCTTAAGGCCACACCAGTGCCCTTTGACGCCCCTGAACCCCACTTTGGCAACTATTTACTGCACTCAAAGTCACTGAAAATCAAAATCACCCTCATCACATGTGTATCTTTACTTCACATGTAACCCCCCTCCTACCATAACCTCACTATTATCCCCTCCTGTTCTTTTTTTTTCTTTCAGACAACCCCGCAGCAAACTGGATCCACGCACGATCCACGAGAAAGAAGCGATGCCCGTATACGAAATATCAGACTTTAGAGCTGGAGAAGGAATTCCTCTTCAACATGTATCTGACCAGAGACCGACGTTACGAGGTGGCCCGCATACTCAGTTTAACCGAGAGACAAGTGAAGATCTGGTTCCAGAACAGGAGGATGAAAATGAAGAAGATGAACAGAGAGAGGAGCGGCAAGGAGCAGCTATGAAGTCCACACATGTGATGTTTGTACCAAGGATCTGAAAAATTAAATTTTATTTTTTGGTAGGAGCTTCGGTAGCCGTTTTTATTTTTTAAGACGTCTTGTATAGCATAATATTGAGTGTCATTGGACAAATACGCAAAAATTTGTCTTGGTCAGATTGGTACATACACACACACACACAGAGAGAGTGAAGCTATTATTTTGGCAATCTCAATTTTTCTGTTTTACAATTTTCCACACACATACACAAGACTCGTCCACAAACTGGGATGTTCAAACAGTTTGACAGAGATGTTGCGCATCCCCCATTTTAAGGATATGTGTGTTGCTTTTGTTAAGAATTTGGAGTTGTACATAAAACATTTTCACAGCTAATCTACTTTGACTGCTGTCTGTGTCGCACATGGAGATAATGCATCAACAAAGTGATTTCTACTTGAAAAGAAATGTAAAAAAAAAAAAAAGAAGAAGAAGAAAAGAATACGCCTGTGTTTAACTTTCTCACACACTAAAGAGAGCTGTGTTTGAAGAAGAGTAAAATTATCCACCTAATCCTCAAAACATCAATAAATACGCTCACATTTTCCTTTAAGTAACACATTTAATAGCTTTATAGGCATGTTAGTGGCTTATTGGTAGATTGTTTTATTTAAATAATCTTATATTTTAATTGTTAAAGTAATTTAACTCCTGAGCATTGTCTTGCAGGCACATAAAAGAGAAATACAATGTAAAATGTCGCCCAGTTAAAGTCACAATTTAATAGTTTCTACATACAACAAACGCATCTGAAGGGATTAAAAGGGTTTAAATCGCCCTTTAATCCTAAACGAGGTTACATACTGTGATGTTAAATTTCACCTTTATTAACAGTGGATTTCATTTGAAACGTAGATGAACGAGTAATAAAGTGTTTACGATTAGGAGAGGTGTTGCGCGGATTTCCAATTTATTGTCCAACTTGTACGAATAATGACTTTAAAGCAGGAAGAAACGCGGTCCAATAAAGCTTTAGAAATGGCTAGACGTCTGGCCTAAATTAGTTTATGAGCCTGGCCAGTAATTACACTCTCCTTTGAAACTCCTTTTCTTGGGCGTTTGCGTCTGTTGCTGACAAACAGCATGTAGACACTTTTCCACAGGGTGTCTGGTCGATGAATTGTTTCAGAGGAAATCACCCCCACCTTAATGGTCACGTTTATTCATCAACTCCACTTCCCACCGATGGGAAAAAAACTTAACTTTGACTGGTGTCCAACGCAGCATCACTTTCGTTAATGTTGAAATATAAACCATAGCTTTGTGTCCTAATTCTGTTTTATACAAACTCTTGAAGAAACAAATCACTCTTTCAGTTCAATTCCTCCAAATTATTATTTTTTGTTGTTGTTAAATTTGTGCAGACATATTAATTATGTTTTTATTTCAACCCCAGTCAAATCAAATGGAAAAAATCCTGAAATATGCAGAACTAAATGTAATCTGTTTAGCTTTGCTGGAGCTGTGAGCTTTATTGGAGAAATAACGAGAGCGCTAGAGGGCGATATTGTTCTTTTAGTCTCAATTATAGCGACACATACAATGGGCCAGACCATAATCAATGTGTTCATGGATTCATTCATTTAGATGAGGAACCATATTCAAAAAAGAGTAAAAAAAAACAACAACAAAACAATCCTAGAATAGTTTATGTAAAATTATAAGTTTTCAGATTGTGATTTTCTGAAAACTGCAAGGGAGGCAAATTTTAAAGCAACCGTGATATGTCTTGTCTGGCATCCCGACTTACGTGGAAGCTGTTCGTATTGGAAACAAAAACAAGAACATGACACATTAATATCTGGAAAGTATTAAAAAAATCATATTTTTCTGGACTATCCTGTTGCAGTTGTTGCTGTGCAGATTGTTTAGTCTAATCGTGGCAACTTTCAGATCCACATTTCAACAGTCTGTCACACATCCAAACAAAAAGGGAAGGTTATTTTCGTCTAGACTGTTAGGAAGGGTTAATAAAAAGGTTGGAAGGCTTTTATTAGTCTCACTCCGTCCTCGCTTGTCTTGAACAACCGCAGTAACAATTATCTGCTTTCAAAAACGAATTTCTTTAAACTTTCCCCAGCAAAGGCCTCAGAACACCATCCAACTTATTTAGTATTTTTAATTCATGTATCTTTATGTTTTGTCCTTTTATGGTGAAGTAATGCAAATAGTGTTGGTATTTTAATCAGTGTCATAAAATGTGGATTTTTTTCTCTCAAAATCCTTGCCATAAAAAAGAATCTAGAGGCGGTGCTATATTGGACATTTGGAAGAAAATAGCCCAAATAGATAATTGTTTTTTTGTATTTCTAAATGATACAGTCCACTACATTTTATAAAATAAATCCATACAATTGCCACTGATTAACTGTAGATTAGAGGGATTCAAAAATAGGTACAATTTGTGTTTCTGTGACTCCAAAACTGAGTAACACAGACGCACTTAAGGCCTGAAATCTTCTGATCTCCACAGTCTGATACGTAAAACCCCACTGATCAATTCTCGCTGTTCATTTATCTCACTTGCAGCTCGTATAAAAGATTATACGAGCTTTAAACACCGATGACATATTTGATGAAAACGGCACAGAGCAGCCTGCTTTTCTCTCTCTTGTTCTAGTGTGTTTGGATCCAGTCTGCAGAGGAAGAATAAGAGGCGCCTCCCTGAGTGTATACTGCTCTGTGTCCTCAGGAGTCAGCGTCAGCATTAGTTTAGTCATCACCATTAAACGTGATGATTGTCATGAGGGTCCCAGTTGTAAAAAAAAAAAAAAAAAGTATTCAAATGCTGAAAGCCAGCGCTCTGAACATAGTATTGCAGCAACAGAGAAAAATATTGAATTGATTATCTTGACTCTTGATACACTGGGTTTCATGAGCTGATGATGAGTACAGTGGCCTATAATCAAAATCGCCTGGTGACTGAGGTGACCTCTGACCTCAAATTGACAATGTTCAGCTTCTTTATTTGAAAATGCACGATTACACACTGTTTACACGCGCACAGTAAGTGTATTTGACCGCCTCTTTGATAAGAAGAAATATATCTTTTAACATATCGGCATGCACAGAGAGGGGGAATTCCTCTCATTATCCCCAATTTTCATGCAGTAATCCTCACTGTACCGTTATAGATAGTCATGTTCCTCTTTTCCTTACAGGCCATAAGAGGGGTTAGCTTCACTCTTGTCATTAGATGCAGTCATGTTACGCCCATAGATGCTGTGCTGCTCCATATCCACACTCTTTATCCGGTGTTATTTCTGTCGAGGCTGCATGTAGGTTAAGATCAGAGCTGTGGAAATTAGCCAAACGACTGGGAACACACTTGGGAAAATGCTCGGACTTTTCCACAACAGGGTCAACAATACACGTCCTTCGAAGTCAAATAGGAGAAAATGCATATAAGGGACAATATATCATATTTCAGCAATCCCCTTTGACAAGCCTGCAGGGGACTTTATATCCAATAGATCGTACATTGTGTCTCTAATCCAACCCACAAACACTTTGGTGTAAGACCATTAACTGTTTAATGTCTCCAGCCTCTACTTGTTTGTGGAAAAGCAGCAATAAATGTAAAGCAATTGAGGACGATGACGCACTTTGACCGGCAGGTATCTTTCATTTTAGAGTAGATTGTGACGCATAACGTCATACCTGGACGCTTCTTTTTGTTAGAAATTCTATACAAAAACAGAGGAGGATGAATACAGGTGTTTAAAATGTGTTAAACTCAACAGTACGTGTTGAATCATGTGGTATACAGCCTACAGTGAGTCATTTGGTGAGTATCGGCTCACTGAAGGAATTGTTAACTTGGTGTAATAAGTGTGAAATGTTGGTGACCATATAAAAAAATACACCTCAGGTAAGGTTAGATAGGTGCGTAAATGGATAATAGACATAGTATCTTTATTTTCTTTGCAATAACAATCTGATACTTGATTCCAGGGTTTGAATCTGATATGATAGCAAAAAGCAGAAGTGGGTGAACATACATCCCTGAATAGTTAGTTAACAAACATGATATAAATCATCAAATCATAGGCTTACCTTTGCAACATAATGGCTTTTGCTTATCTGGGTGATTATCTCAAGAACAAGGTAGTGCAGGAAGAGCACATAGAGCTCTGTGATGATGATAATAAACCAAAATTTTAATAATTGTACGTTACAGGAGCCTATAGGCTACTTCCTTGTTGGCGCCACACCTTTTCCCGAACATATCAAATGTCATATTTATACAGAGTGAAATCAGCTATTCAATAACCATGATGTTTTTAGTTGGAATATTTTCCTCAGTAAACAGTCAAGATATGAAAATGTAAAAACACATGCAGTAGCAAACTTATTGATTATTACTGGATTTCCTTGAATGTTTGGCTTTGATGACGTATCTAGTATGAAAGGAAAGGCTTTTGGCCATCTAATGCTGGACAGAATCAATTGGAATGGAAGTAAGAATAGAAAGAAAGACGAGCCCTCCACACCCATGAATTAATATGCAGACAGAGAGACGCTGTTCTAGTGAGCTGCTGCATCTTTATTAGTCATCTAGGTGTGGCTGTGTGTATTACTGCCACTACTAACTTGATCTTTGCCGCACCCCAACAAACACACCACCACCCCCACGCCACCCTCCCCGCCTCATGCTTTCTATAGGCTATATTTATCCTTCTTTTAAAATAGCAGTCAGATAGCAGTCAGAAATACAGGATTAAATCAGTGGAAGGTAAATTCTGGCTATGTCTAGTTTCCTATCATGAATAAAAAAAAATTATTTATTTCACCTTTGGGATAAAAACTAAACACCATTTGTTTTCTCTAATCAAAGAAAAATGGTCCGTGTGAGCTTCCCTTTTCGCATTTGGCTCTCCATCATTCACATACTTTTACCTCTCTTCCAGTGCAACGTGGCGACTCTCTTACCAACGGTGACCTAAAATAAAAGGCAGTAACATCATGTAAGAAGAATGAACAGACAGATAGTCCTATATCTTTACACTGAGACTAAGACGATGCTCATCCACATATATACATATTTCTTTCTCCCTCCATAAGAAAAACCTCCCAATGGACTATAGAGTTGCAATATTGTCATAGTTGTGTAATGCTACAAATCCTGATCTCTTGCATTACACACACACACACACGCACACACACAATAAGACAGGAAACCAGAGACTGAGCCATAGTCTGACTATAAATCGCACAGTGCTGACTCTGGCATGCCACCAGATGAACGACAGTGAAATAAAAGAAATTCCTTCTTGCTGCAGAAATATGCTTCACATGGACTGCATACAGTTGCTGAATCTCAAAGGGTAATGGTGTGAAAAAAATATCGAAATCACAATAATTTCTTTTTCATATGAATAACAACAGATCCTTTAAGGACGTCTTACTGACTGCGGATGAACGTGATAGTTTTCCAGTCAAGAATCTGTGGAGACAAGTCGATGCAGCAACACAGATGCGTTTGAAAACACTCCTAGAACGATAAATAGGCCCAAACATTAAAACGGAGAAGGCCAGTGTGACAGTATTAGGCTAAATTTAACGAGGATAAATTCATTTTCCTTTATTTCCACTTAAGTATACGTAATTTAAGCCTAGTAAGCTTACTGGATTTATTATGTGACATTAACTTAACAGCTTTTCCACAGGCCCTTACTGAAAAACAGAAAAGAGAAACTCTGAATTTGTAAGTCCTTTTCAGAGGTGCAAAAAGCTTCTTTTCAACACACACACACACACATACAAACACACAAAACCCTAAATGTTAAAAATGACGATCATTTCAAATACATCATTGTGTTTTTGAGGATAAACAGGAATATTTTGTCCTTGAGCTTTTATGAGCAAAGTAAACATCGCATCATGAACAACATTTAACCATAAGTTGAACAAAAATGGATAAATTCTGCCCACTTAAATGTTCTCTGTTATTCTGTAAAATGTGCATCTTGATGAAGTAAACACTTTTTTTTTAAAGGCGGCAGTCAAACGGCTGCTTCTAGATGAAACATTTGATGGCTGAGTAACAGGAACAAACTCTTGTTTTTCTCTAGAGGACATGGCGGGGGCTTCTATATGCGCAAAGATGGGGAGAATTGCTGCAGTCCAAATTCCTTTTTGTGAGAGGGACAATTTACAGCTTGGTAGGCCTAATAGACCTTTTTATGTGCCTCCATCGCCTGTCATTGGATGCCACTGGTCATGTGTGAGAGGCAAACGTCTTCATGGCTCTTTTCCTGATTTCCCAGGCGATTTTTTTTCCCACTGCATTCTGCGTCTATGGCGCCCAAACCGATACGCCACGGTTCTCTTAAAAAATTGCCAGTCATTCGTTTCATAAACGTCTGATCAGCACATATCTGCGGCACTGTGCTGCTCGATCTCCTGGATGACAAGAGGATCGTTTCAACTTTCTCCATAGCAGACCTCTTCAAGCACAGCAGCACCGGCTCCTCGTAGCTTTATCAAAATGCAGAGCATAAGTAAACCTCAAAGAATAAACATGGATTACTTCTCTTCTATAGGTAAGCTTTCTGTGTGATACTGGACTTCATTTACGCCTGTGTGTGTCTGCATGTGAAGCCTGACAGCTTCCTGTTTCATTAGTCATGTAAATTAGCAGCAGGGTAATGACTCTCAGGTAATTTGGTGATTCTGCTGGATGTACTGAAATAATATAAATAGCTTTTTAAAAAAATACTTAACACAGAAGGTTGTTTATGAACTCAGATATGATGATGTGCATGCTACCATACTGCAAGAATCAAATATAATCTGATAGAAATAAAGAAACGTTGATTGTTAAGTAGTTTTATAGTGTTTAATGTATCTTGTTAATGTATTTATTGTGGCTGGTAACTTTTAAGTGTTTTTGCACATAGTTTGTGTTTGAAGGCAGTGATGATGGCGTCTGAGAGGTTTGAGCAGCAGTTTCTTTTTTTGATGCAGTAATTTCTCCTCCAATCAGAAAAATGCTTCGTGTATTTAACTGAATATTCCTCATTTCGATTTTGTTAAAGCAGCATATTTCAATTCGAAAAGCCTATTTTTTTTTTTAACCTATCAGTTTTCCCCAAAAGGCGTTGAGCCCAATTTATATAATTCTGCATCTCCTGAGCTCCTATAAAAACATGCTGTAATCTGCTGCTTTTCACACACTTGTGCACTTATTCTGCACAATATTCGACACATAACAAATCTGTTTTGCTATATCCCGCATATGCAAGCCTGGCAGGGAGAAGTTCAGTGTTCATAGCTGTTTTCAGCTGCCTGGAGATGGGGCCAACTGAACAAAGACAGTATTTCACTGTGGCCTGACAGGCAGCTGCGAAAGTATTTACAACCTTACTGCAATGCGGCAAAATGGACCCTGCAAGACAGACACAAGTAGAAGCCTGAGAAAATGAGACGAGGTTTAGCCAGTGTTGTTAATTTGACTATGCACATAGCTTACATATTCTACATGTGTTTGTTGTCTGTAATTAAGTGGAAAGTGACCGCAGGCCTACACACATTTTAACAGATTGCAGTTTCCACGGACTGGATGTGGTTTCTCCTTTTCACTCTTATTTAAATCACCCGCAGAAATGTCTTCTGGTCATATAACAGACAGCCTTTGTAAACAAAAGTTTCTTAATAACAAGCTGTAGGGGATCTAACAAGCTACAATAAGATGTGTGTTAAGATGTGTTTGTATAATGCTTTTAATTTCTTATATATATATATTTTTTTTATTTTTTATTTTTATTTTTTTCGTTACTTGGATGAATTGATTAATTCATTTATGTTTTCATTGTTATCAAAAGCAACACGTTTATTTTGCCTCAAGTGCGTTACTATGAATAATGTGATCAACAGTGAAAAATATGCCCATCTAAGCATGACATTCAGTTTCATGCTCAGTCTTTATAACCTATTAAATTGCCCAAATCAAGGGAGACAAATATGCAAAAGGATTATATGATTCTTTATGTGACGTAATGAAATTTAACCTGCTTAAGGAAGATGAAAATATCTTGAATCAAGGCCCATCAGTCCACTATAGCGTTAAACATTCAGTAAACCAAAATATTAAAATAAATTCATTTGCTTTTGAGAAAAGTGCATTTCCTCCAGCCTTCTTGCACACCTGTGTCACCAGTTTTATGATATAAGCTATGGGACTGGGTGAAATAACTTGTTTGCATAGATGGACACTTTTTGCAGTGGGAAAAAGGGGGGAACCTTCAAAAGCCAGCAGAAGGCGCTGTTGCCCAACAGTCAGCCTCTCTGCTCCCATCCAGCAGCAGGTTCCTGAACTCTCTGATTGGCTGGGATACTTGGTCATGTGATCTAGCTCGTTTTTGAAAGTGGTTTTGGGAGAGTTGTGAGTAAGAAAATTCACCTTTTTAAGCTGCTGCAGCTGTAATAAGCTAAGTGAGACAACACACGATAGTCGTTTTTTTGATTGCTGAGGGATGTTTGTGTTCTGTATAAACCACATGAAGTGTATCACAGAGCATCAGCAGAAAGGCAAACTGTTGTTTATTCTCATTTATTTATCTTGTACAACAAACAGAGGTGACACTTTGCAACCACGTGAGTTTAAGGTGCTTTAATGACAGCAGTAGCTTCAACATTTTCACACCGAGTGTTTCTTGAGAACTGTAGTTATAAAAAGAGGTGCAACTGAAAGCAAAACTGCTATATTTAATTTCTAGGTAATAAAAAGCATATGAAAACTTAGCAGCTAATATGTTTTCAAACAGTTAGATCAATGTAGCTTCTTCTGGACACCCTGGAGGCCAAACAAGATATTTTTGCCCTCAATTAATCTACAGGGAAACCTTTTTATGGGACATGCATGTTAAAAGGAAGTGACAAGCCTCTGATTTGATTCCCTCCCCTTTTACTGTACCTGCCCCACAGAAGCAGCCACCCAAACCTCAACATCATCTGCTCTGTCCAGTTTGGACAGGAAAGGAGAGGAGGAGCAAAAAAAAATAAATGAATGACATCAGTCTTACTGTGGCAGGTTCACTGGGGATTTAAAAAAAATGTTCTTGAGCACAAATCAGTGCTGCATTGTTGATGTTTTTGTTAACACTTTAGAGGTCAAACGGCTTCAGCAAAATGCTATATACAGGTCTGTTGTATAAGAAGCAAAATGAATTAAAACTATTGGCTATTATAACTTGAGAAAAGTCCATAAACCAGTGAGAATATTCATTCTTAGTGAGCACAGACACAGTTTTCAGGGTGTTAGATTTGTTATTGGTTGACTGACTGATTATGCACATTACTACCCTGCCAACATAAAAAATAAAATCTATTTTTTATGTTGTCCAAGTGCACCTCTGTTCTCAACCATGACACAGTTGGAGACTCCCAGCTCCCTCATTCCTACGACTTTTCCTTAATGCACAGCAGCGTAATCGGCGTTATTGAGTAAGTGCAACTTTCAGGGTTATTTATGGGCCTGCGCGGTGTTGTGAATGGCTGCGAGGAAACACGTGATGCCATTAAAGTTTGTTTTATGGCCTGGGACTTGACAAGCCAAAATATAATTCTCATTGTGTATTAGTAAGACGGTCCAGATGGGTTGGAATAGAGCTTCAATTGGCGGGGAGCTGTACCAGGCGGACTTTTCCTTCGTGGATGCGTTTGTTCCGCGGTGCGCCATGTGTTGCGGTCTCTGTGGTAAGCTGCGTTTTATCATTTGCTGGAGCTATGGGCGTGTGATGTCACAGACTAGTATATGCTGTTTCCTGCCTCTAAAAGCGGCAGCAGAGTGTGTGCTCGGGCCAGAGATAGTTCTGATGATGGTGCTGCTGTGAGGGGAATTGGTTCTCTTCTATTACACTGCTTGGTGTTGGTTTGGGTATAAAGACCTTTGAGGGTTCAGTCGGTGCGGTTTTTTTTTTTTTTTTTTTTGGATGGTGTTATTGAACTTGCTGGTCTGATTGGCTGCTGTGTGATTGGGTTAGCTGATAGCATTGGGTTGCTTATTTGCCTGGAGACGGACAATTAAACGTGCGGTCACCAGACTCATCTTTTCCGAGATTCTTGGGAAATTTGGTGAATTATTCTAAGGGCCTAATTAAAACAATACGAGTTCGTTTTCCATCACAGATCTGCTGTTCTCATTTGTATTCCTCAGTTAGAATTTCATTCATTGTTAGTTCAACAGTATAAGATGCATTTTTATGCATATTGGTGTGAATTTACCAAATACCAGCTGTTTTCTATTTTTCACATGATGTGGCCTATATAGTCACTATAGGCCTAATGCATATCCTCTGTAGGCCTTATGTGCTTAATTTCCTCAATCATTCCTGGAAATGAGACCTGATAATTATCAAATGTTTTTTTTTATACAAATTCGACGGATTTAGGCAACTAAATCTTTATTTTCTATTGTTGTCAGTCAAGAAAAACGCGCCCTGACTTCGCCCGAAAATGAGATTAAATAGGCCTTCTGTTTTCTGCTGCTTTCAAACGCTCAGTTTTAGAGCTTTTTGGTGGAAAAAGCTCCTAAAAATGTAATGAAAAAAAGACTGAAGCTGAACTAGTTGGGCTTTCGGTTAACACAAGCAGTCAGGAAACGCTGACTTTATCATTCTTTTGTTGTGTATCTCGGCTTTGACCCGTCTGAAGGACTAGCAGGGCAAGGTGAAAGGCAGGTCAGACTGTCTAACAAATACTGAAATGTGAAATGCATTTTTACTGATTCTGATGTCTCACTTTTAACCGCAGCCAGAACGAATATTTAGGCTAGTTGTTTTTTTTTATATTTATTTATTTGCAGAGAAGAGATGACGGCTGCTTTATGACAAAATCTGTATACGAAAATCCTCATTTTCAGTTTTATTCTCATGTTACTTTAAAGTGTGGTTCAACCTGAAAATGTTGAAATGTAGCCAAAATATTACATTATAATAAACCACTTCACACATCACCCAGTAAATCAGCTGGTAAAAATGTTCACATGTTTATTTCTTATCAAAGAAGAAATCATCTTTATTTCAGGCTTTTCCCAAACTGAAATGTGTCAAATGTTGGCCAGTGTGCTTTAAAAAAAACAACGTAACAAATGTGCCATGAAAAAACCTGAGATTATAATTTCATCATTTTAATCTGACTGAAATAGACTTAAAGCGTCCCGCAGGTCCCATAAGAATTTCGGACTGATGTAACACACTGGCGTTATATTTCTGCTTGATTTTGGCTCACATTTTTTGATAAAAAAAACTAATATTAATATAATTTGGTTTTATGCCCGGGTTGCCTTTGGTCACATATATATAAAAAGCAGCCTTTCACAGCTTTCATTCATTTGTAAAGGCTTTTTCAGAAGGATTTGCAGTGGCTGACATGCTGGTGAGTTAATGGCTTACGAGGATTTGGTAAACTTTTGCACCCTTTGAGCTGTCAGCAGCAGCGAAAATAATTGAACTTTTTGATAACTTTGTAAATGATTTAGTTTGACCTCCGTGGCCTCGAGCCTCATCTTTTGGACATGTGGTGATAAGATCCGGAGTATTAGCCAGCTACTATCTAACGGGGCTATCTGCTGATGAGTTTATATTTGGGAGGGGAAAAAGGCCTATATTTTACTCTGATCTGACAGTTTTAAAGATTATATTCTTTTAAAGAGGGCGTTTTGTTTTATTATGAACTTGGGGCTGTGGTGGGTTGAAGAAGACCTGCCAGAGTTACTGACTGATAATTCGTTCACTGTCTTTTTCTTGTCGTTTACAGCTGAAATTGACAAGAATGCTCTGGGCAAAAAGACAGTTTAGCTACTTTTTTCTTTCTTTTTTTGATGAGCTGTAACAGACCTGACATTTGTATCTACTGTATGACCAGTTGGGCTTTAAACCCACACAACACAAATGATTGTGGTAGAGAAAATATTAATCCTGCAGTGCCTCCCCCCCAAAAATAGCTGAGCTTCCATAAAACAAGACATATAAGATTATAATGATTCCTCAGATCTGATGCATGCTTCTCATTTCCTTATGCAGCATTCATTCTCTGATATTTATGTCTATACTGACTCTTGCAAATAAATTAGTGTGATATGAAGCTAAAAAAAAGTGGGCAGTGTCGCTTCCCGTCGTCTATATATACCCTGTAGAACCGAATTTGTGTGATGGAACCAGAGTCACAGATTCGATTCTAGGGGAGTATATGGTCGATGAAAAAACTTCGATCTATTGACTTATTGCCATCCTGTTAGGCGTCTGCTTCCTGATGTGCTGTCAGGCGCTACAGTGACAGTGTTGATTTGTGCATGAGAGTAAATCTGACAACACCACATTCTTCATGAAGAGGAGCTCATAGGCATGTTGAAACTCTATAGGACTCAAAGGGGAATCTGATCCAAAATGTTACACATGGAAATAAACATAATTAGGAAAGGAGGCTGTGTTTCTATTTAGTGTTGGGATCAAATACATAAGTCACAGCACACATACACACACACACACACACACACACACACACACACAGCTGTAGCTTTTCTCTCCTGTGAGTCGCGCCTGTCTTATTGATTCTTAGAGGCTGCTGGTGCTGGCCAATAGGCTCCTGAGACAGTTTTTTTTTTTCAAAAGGGATGGGAGCAGATGAAGTGATGAGATTCGTGTAACTTTTGGATGACCCCTCCTTGACAAAGACAGTCTCCATCAATTGTCCTCAGTCATTATTCCCTGCTTTTATGCCAAGGGGCTTTTTGTATCTTTTGTTGGTTTCTCTGTTGAACACCATGCCTTCAAGTCAGAGCAGAGCCTCAGGAACTGATCTGTTTTCACATCTGTTTGGATAAAACAACCACAAGTGCTAAACTTACGTTCCAATGTTCCTTGCTTTTATTTCTCTTAATTGTTATTTTGACATTAATGTAAGCTTAGAGGTTTAAGTCAGATGTTGTTGTGTGTATTTTTTCTTTTTTATTCCAGCGTGACTTTGTATTTTCCAAATGTGTGCATGCAAATGTTTGAGGGGCTAGTTTATTTATTCCACTAGAGTCTAATCTGGGTTTATCTTAAGTTAGATTAAATTGCCTTTAGTTGTATGTTTACCCGTTTATGGACCAGCATCACCTCTATTGGCCGATCTGGTCACATGGTTCGCTAACTTTATTCAGTTGACACCAAGTAGGAGGGCTTTATGGAGGGAGGAAAAAAAGACAACTCGAGAAAAATTAGTATTTTCTACCTTCAGAAATTAATGGCCATGAGTTCGTATATGGTGAACTCTAAGTATGTGGATCCTAAATTTCCTCCCTGCGAGGAATATTCACAAAATAACTATATACCTGAGCAGGGCTCGGACTACTTCAGTCCATCGCAGGACACAGACTTTCAGCATCCAGGGATCTACCCACGGTCAAACTACACGGAGCAGCCCTTCAGCTGCAACACTGTGCAGGACTCCACAGTGCAGCCACGGGGTCATGTGCACGAGAGACCCAGCCACCCGAGCCCCTTTAACGCACAGACTGAGCAGGGGCCCCCGGTCCAAGTGTCCGGACCCCGGACTTGTGGACAGCAGCAAAACACAAAGAGCCAAAATGGGATACAAGCCAAGCAGCCTGCAGTAGTTTACCCCTGGATGAAGAAAGTCCACGTAACTACTGGTAAGATTTGCTCTTATAATTCTCTTTTGGACCAGCTGAGACCTGTACTTTAAAATCATTCAGTGTAATATTTATGGGAGTCTTTGAAAGGCCTCGCCAATTACACAAGTCATAAATTTTTATAGCTCAGGAAATAGGCCGCTAGGTGAGCTCCTCAAAGCCTCTGAAAACACATACTGACCGGCTGTAATGGTGCTTGAATCTGCAACAAACCGGCTTAAATTCAGCTGAAATCTGTTGTTTATTTCCTTCTTTCGCTTCCGTGTTAATTTTCTTAAAAGTTTGAGCGCCCCGGATAGACAAGACAGTCCTCGTTGTGTTGTTTTGCTTACAAGCTGCATTGGTCCATTTGGTGACTTTTTCTTTTTTCTTCTGGTTTGTTTTCTTTTCTCCCAGTGAACCCGGACTACACAGGACCTGAGCCCAAACGGTCCAGAACAGCTTACACCCGGCAGCAGGTTTTGGAGCTTGAAAAGGAGTTTCATTTTAACAGGTACCTGACCAGGCGGCGACGGATTGAAATCGCCCACACGCTTTGTCTCTCGGAAAGGCAGATCAAAATCTGGTTTCAAAATAGACGGATGAAATGGAAGAAAGATCACAAACTACCAAACACCAAGGGCAGATCTGCACCAACCTCCAGCCATCTGCAAAGCCTCCAGAAGGATAACCAGACTGATATCACATCATTATAAGAGAGGAGGGGGTGTCATATCTTTAGAAATTAACTGTATATAAAAAGACACAGGTTGCATCTGACTTTTTGCATGGGCTGATGTCGTTTTTAGCCTTTTTTTATTTTATTTTTTATTATTATTATTTAACAAAAATGACCCCAGCAGTGTTGACTCAAGGCTGAGTCAGAAAATCAATCAGTCTTTATAACTGAGAGGTTTGAAAGTTGAGCCTCTTGCTTGTTTTAATTTCCTCAAAGAGACACAAACTTCTTCTTTCTTTTTTTTTTTTTTTTGGACGTTTACCCCCCCAACATCCTCCCTTGCGGACATTTCATGGATTTAAACAAAGTGTCTCTGCTCCTCTCACGTGGATTCACGCTGCTTTTAAAGATTGAAATATCTTTATTCAAAAAAACAGGGAAGCCATTCGTTCAAATTACACACACACACACACACGCACACACAGACATCCACCCACACACACACACAAACAAACAAAGGTTGTCTCTGTTTTACTTCATTGAACCTACATATTAAATGCACAATATAGGCTATATAAACATTTATATATATACATATATATACTTGAAAGAAACAGAACGCCAAACACAACTCAACCTCCTCTCGTAAGTTGCAAATATCCCGTTGATTTTTTATCAGTTACACGTTTCTTCGTGACTTGTATGTTTTAACTTATTTTGTACAATAAAGCTTTTAAAAATTTCTTAGCCTAAATGTTATTCCCAAAAAGCAAGAACATTCCAGTGTGCATACTATTCTGAGTGCCCTTATAAATCTCCTTTGACATCTTTGTAAACAGTGTACATTTTAAGAGGCTCTCTCATGCCATCTGAAACTCTTTCATGAAAGATCATTTGTTCCTGCATGGCACCGAATTGGTATTGGATGTTTCTCATCGGAAATAATCAAATCCAGAATATTTAGGAGGATAATTGTTTATTTTCCTTGATATGATTTTTTTTGCGTCATTATTTATTTGTTTAAAAATAAAATAAACGTGTAAATTTTCGTAGCCTATAGCACACATACAAATTTAATTAAAACTATTCGTTGGACTTTTATTAATCTAAAATATGTTTGAACTCTTGTGCATTATTAGCATGGCTTTATGCAAAGTTTAGTCTTAGTTAACGTGGGAATCTTATCATTTTCCATTTACACCAAGCTTACCGAGGGGGGCTTTCACATCACAAGACAGACATTTCTTGTTTTAAACCCTCATTGTCTTCGGACAAAAAAAAAAAAAAAAAAAAAAAAAGCCCAGAAGCTCTCACAGTTTCTTGGAGGTCTTCTCTCTCTCTGAAGTTTTCGCTATGAGAGGCTTGAAAAGGTATTTCAACCGAAGGTCGACAAAGCAGCAGTGGCAGGTTCATCCAGGGGACACATTTCAGCCGCAAGGACTGACCCCAACACCCCTGACCCGCCGGACAAGCAGCATTTTCTCTCCCAGGCGCTTCTCGCCTTGGTTCAGAGGGGTTTTCCACACTTAAAAAAAGCATTCAAAGCAAGAGTCCGTGCGTGGATTCAATAGTTTTACACGTGTATTTATATCCGGCGCAGCCCCCAGAAAGGTCCTGATATGTGCATTTGTCTCTTCATGTCAATATGCAATCTTTTTGGTTTTATTTTTGTACATGCTTTTTACCTTGTAATGTGCATTGAGATGTGAGAAGTATATTGGAAAAAATAAAGATTTCTACTGACTATGCATTTAAAATGATTGCAGAAAGAAATTTGTCGGGAGATTTTTTCTTTTCTTTACCCGAGAAACGTTTTAATTTTGAGGAATTGTATTCCCCTCCGTCAGCCGAGGCTTTTAAATGTTCTCAGGGCTTAAAAAAAAAAAGAAAGAAAAGAAAGAAATCCTTTTTATTGTGTATATTTATGTGGTTATTCCGGATCATTGATGTTGCGCCATTTACAAAAAGAATCACTTTTGGTGGGAAAAGCGAGTTTTTCTTCAGTGGTAACAAGCACGTGAAACCACATGGAGCCTTTTTACCAAACATCCACAAATGCACCAAATGTGCGCTGCTTGGGTAAACTCAGTCTGTTCTCCTGTCAAGTCTAAAAAAAAAAATCTAAGAGCATAAATTAGTTATTGGTGTAGAATAAGTGAAGTTTGTGTATAAAACTGATAAAGAACGAGTTTTTAACCTGGCGTGACTTAATTTTCAGCCATTAGCTCTTATCGAAAGGAACTCATGCTTTGCGTAAAAACATCCTCGTAAAATTTTTTAGGCTTATAATGAATCTTTTGGATTTTGTTCAAATCCTGTTTGGGTTCTTAAAAGTGAGATGTTTATTGTAAAATAGAGACACACGTGGAGTTTACTGGCCCAGTGGGACTCAAACTGAAATAAAAACTTGGTCGGAGGTGATGGTTCTGCTCCAAAACCAAAGTACGCAACATTTAATAGTTACTGCTGTTTTAGCATGTGTGAGTACATGAAAAAAACTACTTGGGTTTTTATATGAAACCCCCTCGCGCATCACGAGTTATGCTTTTATTAGAGATGACCCTCTGCAATACTGACCCTCGACCCCCTCCGCACTACAGAATCAACTCTCATCTAAACAAAAATGGCCATAAACAGACATATGGAAAGACAATCTTCAGTCACACACTCAGCAATGTTTTCATCCCCAGTGACCACTATCTGATCCCCACTGAGCGCGTGTGTCCCTGCAGGCGTGCACACGCGCTTATATGTTTGTTTGTGTAAAATACAAGCGTGTGTCATTTGGATTCAGAGAGAAGCTGAGACAAAGTGATGCTACCAATCCACCATCCTGCCATAAATGATCTGCACATAGATGCTGAAGAGAAGATGAGAGAGAGGGAGAGAAGGGGGGAGATGAGAGGAGTGAGGGGGGATGGAGAGAGAGGGGGGCGTGGGGGGGGGGGATTGGCACAATTGGACAACTAACCTACCTAATATACATTAGTCCTTTTGATTGCTATTCATTAATTATTATTTTAGAGCCATTTAATATCATAACCTGACTTGTGTGAACTCTTGGCCATAAAAACATCATTTGTATAAATATTTATCATAACATAGTTCTCAGCAGCAATTATCAGGTCAGAGCAGCCTACTACACACCGTGCAGCGTGTAGCCACACTGACCTACATGTCTGAACAGCAATAAATGGGAGCCAAAGGCAGTGCCATTTTCAATGACACTGCACCCAGTGCAGGAATACAACGTCGTTGCTCTCCATCCGGCCATATTTGATTTCCAGCTGTTTTCGCAGAAGCCTCTCCGAGCCAGACAACCCCCCTAAGATATATTAAAGTGCGCTGTCTGCATTCAGAGATATAATCCAGAGGCTATACCACTCCGCTCTCTATTCTCGACCACGTGATTGTCTAAATAATTAATGCAGCACGTCCCCCTAGAAACACGGCGTCGTCATTAATCGCAAGGACTCTATCAGACTTGAAAACTGAAGAGATCCCCCAAGAAAATAATATCCGATACCCGACGCAACCGTAGCCCCGCACTTTAGCAACACATCCCAACCGATGGATGCTTGGGTAGGTAAATATTTCAGCATTTTTCATGTTGCCCGAGCTGGTAAATGACGATATCAAATGTCGTGATATTTTGATAAATTGCTCCCTTTGATGTGTGCGCTCTGAGCAGAATTTGTATCTGGCTAGTAGCTGTATGCACGTCTCTTATTTATATTTTAGCAAAGGCTGATTTTTTGTTGTTGTTGTTGTTGCTGTTGCTATGTGTGTGTGTGTGTGTGTGTGTTTGCTGTTTACGCATGTATCTTGAAAAGGATTGATAGGATAAATCGTAAAAAGTAAAGGGCAGTGACATGTATTTATGGATGCTCGCTGTGAATAAATGCTCTGTCGGACAGTGGCCCCTACACAGGGCCCACTGATTCCTTATTAACAGTCTAATTCTGATTTTTGCCAATTTTGTCTAAAATTAAAAAAACAAAAAGAACTACATATTTTTTTTCCAAATACACAACATTAGAATTATAACTTGTTGTGTTTTTTGTTTGCTAATTAGAAATGAAGATATCTTTTATAGAGGATGTTTTCAATGTAAGAAAATTTATGTTCAGTTTTTGCTTTGGTTTACTGTCGTTTTCTACTGTTTTCTTGTAAATGAGGAAAGATTTGATGTTGATGTCTGACAGTCGTGGAAGTTCGGGCAGGCTTGACAGTTCTGCCTCCTTGTAAATCATTCTCAGTAATTCCTGAAAGGGTGCGAGGCTGTTGGGGGGCCGGGCGAAAACTGTAAATCTTTCACTTTTATTACCCTCTGAACATATGCTGCGACGCTACCAGTCCTGAACCCCTTCTTCACTTCAAAGATAACCCACCGCTGAACCAGCCGACGGGTCTCCGGCTCCAAATCCTCGTCTTCACAACCCATCCTGGTTCTTCCTCTCTCTCTCTCTCTCTCGGTGCATTTATTTATTGGCTATTAAACCAACCACAGTATATGTTTTTTATTTTCTGTGATAGATATTGAAAACAATGCGGGAGAAGACACGATCATCTTACTCTTTGTGTTTCAGCAGAGACAGACACAACAAACAAAAGATGATAATGTGGTTTATTTGAATACAATCCAGTCCCAGCTGGAAGAAAAAAAAAAAGAAACCCACATGTCATTTTCTTTTTTCATAAATCATCTTAAAAATGAACATCCCACATCATTGCAGCTACTGGGCGACTAAACAAAGTATTATCAACCAAAAAAAAATACTTGAATGTGTTGCGTTATAATTCAGCTCCACAGCTTTTCCTGTGATTCCTGATAGTTTCTATTTATGAAAATCTCAAAAGCTGGAAACCTCAAATCTGCTTTAAACACGTGAAATGCATAGATCATTTTTACGCAAATGCACTGTAGATAATATAGCTTAACCCCTGCCGTGATAGAGCATGATAATGTGTAAATCTTTATTATTAATGCCGTAACAACAAGCATATCAGCCTGTGTGTTCAAATGCTGAAACGCAGGCTGCAGTTGCAATGTAAGCAGGAGATGAAAAAGAAAATAGGCAGTGGAACATTTTCACACAGTTCAGATGAGGAAATAAACGCCACCCTTTATCAAAATGGATTGGTGAGGTAAAGCCTTGGTTGAAGAAGAGAACAATCACGTGAACAAATATGCTTGTATCTTAAGGCAGCGCCTTTATTTGTCATCATAAAGCTTCCGAAACACCCCAAAAAATCCTGATGTTAGCTCCAAATCTGTATAGGCCTATGCGTTTCTGAATGCATGTATGTTTCAATGGGTGATTGATTACCAGGGATTTTTTTTTTCCAGGAATAAGGATACCTTGTTCGCTTTTTATTGGTAGTTGAATGCGAGTCCTTCCATTCTTTCGGGAATACTGTCTCCATTGGTATATGGAAATGTCTGAAAAACAGCAAGATCAGGTTTAGGACAGCATTGTCTACAGACAAAGGGTGAAGGATTTATTCTAGAGACTGCGTGGAAAGGAACTGAGACTGAGTGGGGGAACCTGTATATGATGAATTGATTCACAGGTAAGCAATTGCATGGCAGAATGCAACCTTTAACCACGGGTTAATATGATGCAAGGAAATATATGTGATTTATTCCATTCAAGGAGGTGATGCTTGTTAATGTGGCTTTCTCGCTGGCGAGCTTGCGGATATGGAGACCACAGCCATCTCCTCAAAAGCAGATTGATAATTTTTTTGTTGAGGAAAACGCTTCCAAATATTATCGACAGATTGAGTTTGAACTGTCCTGCACTTTTCAGCTGATTTCACGTTTCGATGAAAGCCGACTCGAAGGAAAAAGTAGGAGAGCAACTTTTCTTTTTTGACTCCCGGATCGTAAATCACATTAATTTGTTGTCTTATCGTCACAGTGGCGTTTGCCGTGATTTATGTGGTTTCAACTGTATGGCTTTGTTAACCTGCAACGTTATATTATACATGAATTCATATTGGATGTTTTAAGGATTGTCGTGCAGGAAAGTGATCAAGGACAAAAGGCAAATACTTTTATTTTATTTGGATTCCTTTCTGACTAACTATTTGGTTATTTGTAACTCATGTGAATATATTTCTCTAAGAAATGTGTTGACTAGACTTTATAGGAATAAACATCAAATGCCTGAGTAGTAAAGACAATAAAAAACTTATAATAAGTTGATTATTTTAATTGGTTATAATCAGTTTGTCAACGGATTACAGTTTAATTCATGTGGACTACATTTTTTACAAACAATATCATGATTATGCGTCTTTTTTGCGGATCAGTCTGCTGCTGAATTTCTACAGAAATCAACAAAAAGCAGATTTTTAGGGTGCAAAAGGAAATTTGGCATTTTGTGAGCAGCCCGTATTTTCTCCAGGAAAAAAAAAACAGACCAACAACAGCGAGCAGGGGTCTAACATGCTTATCAGCTGCTGCTATTTCTTCAGTGTAAGAAATAATTATCCAACATTTAAAAAACGCCTCCAAAGCTTGTTTAAATTGGAATCTAAACAGAATACGAAGGGATAACAAGTACAAACGACCAAGTGGGATAATAACTCTCCATATTGAGTCCGGCCTATTGTGTGAACCAAACTTACCGTAACAACGCGTAGGCGAAAAACACTGTTGTTTGAAAAGAGGACCATGTCTGCGACTAGTAGCCCAGTGTGCGCAAAAACACTTCAGAAGCACAATATCGAAGCAGCTTTACCAAAATATTCCACATCGAAGGAACCTTATAAATCTCCATGATGGTATTTTAAAGTGAATATCCTCCAAACAGGCAGGAGAACTGTGATGGTTTTCATACTCACAGTGAAAACAAATTACTGACATTTTCTGAGGTTTAATTCCTATCTTTTCCCCCCTTCTTTTCTTTCTTGCCGCCGGTCGAGCATCTTCTCCTCTTGTTTCAGTCACCTCTGAAAAGCTGCTTTGAATTTAGTTGAGACTTTGGGGTCTACTTGAAGCCAAACTGCTCGTTGTTCATTAAACTTTTGACTTAGTGCTGAATGACCCAAAGGTCATCCAAAAAAGCTTATGACTGCTAAATATTTGGCCTGGCTCTTTGTGCAAAAAGTGCAGATGTAGGACTTTTCACAAACATTGCAAGCAGTAAAAAAAAAATAAATCTATTTCTCATATGTGCTTTTAATTTTAAAAGTCTTCTTGCACAACATATATTAATTGCTCAGGAATAATATGAATTTTTCTTTTACTTGATATTTTATAATTCAATATTTAATTACAATAGTTTTTTATTGTATTTTTTAAGTGTGAATATAATTGGGCCTGATGTTAATCTTTATTTTTCTATTAAATGTAAGTCCCGCACTTTGCTGCAATTAAAAAAAAAAAAGAGCAAAACAAATCTCTAATGAGAACACATTTGTATTTTGTTTTTGTTTTGTTTGTTTTTTTCTTCCAGGTCGAGGTGAGAGCAGTGATGAATGCGTGAGGGGATATAAAAGAGATTTGCGCAGATTTCGGTGAGTAACACTTCTTTAATAAAGGGAGTGGTCAACAGAGCCAACTGCTAACAAGGAGAAAGGGTGATTTGTTATTAGGCTGCACATTAACGCTCTCGGTGTTTCACTGGAGGCTTAAATCACGAAAACAGACATGAGGGATGACTAGACTTTTAACTGAGCCTGTACGTGTAATTATTTGCGCAGGCTTGAATCTCATTTCAATATGTCCTTTTCCTGCTGTTTGCAACAAAGCCTCATGAGTGACAACACACTTATTCTTTTAATACAAGAAAGAAAAAAAACCGCATTAAACATGTTTACAGTCACACATCCATCTGAAATATAACTTATAAACATGCAGATTAAAAAAAAAACGTAAAATCAGGAAGAATTTCACCACTTTATCCCACGATTTCCGCATTTTACAGCCATCGCCAATATTCCCAGCCAGTTTATATATATATATATATATATATATATATATATATATATATATATATATATATATATATATATATATATATATATAACAGCAACAGCTCCAGTCTTTCTTTCACCTCGGTGTTTTGGCTGCTGACTCGCGCGCAGCCACGAGGCATCATTTATAAACCGAGCCCCTGTATGAGAGAAGTCGCCGAGTATGAAATTCTTTCCCTTGCCTTCCTCCTACGCTTAGTTTTACACTTCTGAGGGCTTCGTGTCTTGAGGAGTGTTTTGCTTTTCATTCCTCTCTGAGGCCGTTTAACATTTGCGGTCATAAATTTTGCCGCGGTCCTCACTGACAGGTGCAATTGTTATGCACGGCGCAGACTGCACCTCCTCAAGCCACCAACATACAGTACAGGCCCTTTGATATTTTAGTTTCAACTTTGTTAAAATGCTGTTTTCTCCGTTATATTCTTTAAACATATATGCCTGCTTATAAAATTGATCCACTAGAATATTTGGCTTATTTCTGTTTTAAATTGAAATATCTGCATTTAAGGTACATTTTTTTTCATGAATGAGGCAGAAGGAAGAAAGTGACTTAGCAACCCAAAATATAGGTTGTGACATGAGTAAAGACTAATGAAATATCATAGATTAATCCCACCCTCACCAAGCCAAACGAAACAACTCTCTCTCTCTCTCTCTCTCTCTCTCTCTCTCTCTCTCTCTCTCTCTCTCAATGTCTCTCTGTGTGTGTCTCTCTCTCTCTCTCACACACACACAAATACACATATTCCAGACACTCCCACTACATTTGTGATACTAACATTAATATCGAAGCCTGGCGTCGATGAGCGTCGGCTTTCTTGTGTGCGTAAACATGTGATCCAAACGCATGTGCGCCTCGGCCTTGGTGGGCTATATTTCTGCTACAGGGAACAATGCATGACGGGCTTTTGTCAGGCCTTGTGATTAGTGAAAAGGGTATTGTGTTTGTGTGTGTCAAATTGCTGATTCAGCTTATTTCTGAGGGGCTCGTAAAGCCTCCCAGAGGGTCCTCTTTTTTAGCGTAAGTTAAACTTTAACTGTTTTGTGCCAGAAATGAGTCACACACGGCTCAATTGTGGGGCCTGAGACGTGTATCACTGTTATAGACAATGTAGAGGCAGTTGGTAATTTCTAATTTAATAGTCGCCGTTGCACTATAGCAGCATGAATCTTGTGCAGAACAGAGTGAGAGAGAGTCCCTTGGTTTATTATGAACTTGTGTGTTTAAACCCTGAATCTCACGCAGTCATCTCAGTCATGTTAAGGAAGTTAATTCATGTGTGCCCAGATGAAGCTGATATATTTCTCTTTATAGGTCACAGACTGGAGCTACGGTGGGAAAGACCAATCACGTGAATAAACAACACCCATGCTATTGGATAGAGCTGCTCTGGATTATTGGCTTTGAATTAACAAAATGCAGAAAGCTACATACTACGATAACTCTGGACTTTTTGGAGGCTACACCTACCCTAAACCAGACTCTTACAACTATGGCCCCGCTCATCAATCCTACCCTGCTTCTAACATCGAGAATGACTACCAGGGCTCAGTGTGTCCCATCCAGACCTCTGCCGTCCGGCCACCAACTCTCAAAGACAGTGACCTGAACGGAGACTGCATGCGGCAAAGCAGCAGTCAAAGCAACAGCAGTAGCAGCAGTAGCAGCAGCAGCCAGGCGACGAGTATTGTGGAGCAGCAGGCACCTCCACTGTCCGCATCCTCTCCCAGCCCCAACAGCTCTGCATCCCAGAAGAAGAAATCACCATCCGGCAGCGCTTCCAGTTCTACCACACCAGTCCTCACAAAGCAGATATTCCCCTGGATGAAGGAGAGCCGGCAGAACTCAAAGCAGAAGAGCAACAACTGCACCACTGCAGGTAGTAATCATGATGGAGAGCTCTGTTGTGTGTGTGTGTGTGTGTGTGTGTGTGTGTGTGTGTGGGAGTAGGGGTGAGGTGGGGGCTTTTAGGCCTTGTTGTGCTTTGTTGTGCTTGCAGTTTGCTAGACTATAACAGTATTGAAATGGGTCATAAATGTGAAGATGCTGTTGTTTATTGTCATTTGCAGGTGAGGTGAGTGATGAGAAGAGCCCACCGGGACCAGCGTCCAAACGGGTCAGAACTGCTTACACCAGCGCACAACTTGTAGAGCTGGAGAAGGAGTTTCACTTTAACCGGTATCTCTGTCGCCCTCGGAGAGTGGAAATGGCAAATCTGTTAAATCTCACCGAGCGTCAAATAAAGATCTGGTTTCAAAACAGGAGGATGAAATACAAAAAGGACCAGAAGTCTAAAGGGCTCGCGCACTCTCCCCTGGGACACTCCCCGGATAGAAGCCCGCCGCTGAGTGGCCCAAATCACATTGGATACTCTGGCCAGCTCCAAAACGTGAACAGCCTCAGCTATGACGCGCCCTCACCACCGTCATTCGCCAAACCCCAGCAAAGCATGTACGGTTTGGCCGCGTACACGGCACCCTTGGGTGGTTGCATCCCGCAACAGAAGAGGTACCCGGGCTCCGAGTACGAACAGCACGGCATGCAGAGCAACGGCGGCTTTGCCAACGCCAATTTGCAAGGCAGCCCCGTTTATGTGGGTGGGAATTTTGTTGATTCCATGCCAGCCTCGGGCCCAATGTTCAACCTCGGCCATCTTCCCCACCCCTCATCCACCAGTGTGGACTACAGCTGTGCCGCTCAGATCCCAGGAAACCACCATCATGGACCCTGTGATCCCCATCCCACATACACAGACCTCACCTCTCACCAAGCGTCTCAGGGAAGGATTCAGGAAGCGCCTAAACTCACGCATTTGTAATATGTGGTTCCTGTGTGTGTGTGTGCGCGCGCGCGTGTGTGCCAAAATTATGTTGCGCTCTTTTTATTACCTCACTAGTCTAATAACTACACTCCGAGCGAGTCATGTGTATTATTACAGTATTATTGATATTACTATTAATGCTATTGTGTAATTATTTTCTAAATAATACAGCTTTGTCCATTTCTCTTGAATATTTGGGGATGCGCAGAGGCAGACTAGCCTGGTTGTCAGTTGTTCCTTTTGTTTTGTTTTGTTTTTGTTTGTTTTTTTTATCAAGTGCAATGCGCAGTTTTGACTGAATATTTCATGCCGTTACTTGAAGGTAAGTCTTGTAGATCACGAAAGTAGAAGCTCATCTTTAGAGAGAAGGACTCAATTTTTCGTCTGTTGGTCAGGATCTCATTTTTCCTCACGAGCATCCTATTTATTTATTTTTTTTTTATTATGTTGAATAATCTTTCGTACTAGCATATAGCCTATTTATTATTTAATTACTTTTGTATTGCACATTATTTATCGTTTATATGCGAGTATTTATAAGTGTGGAATTTTTTTTTGTAAGATTGGACAGATCAGTGCACTTGGAAGTGTTGGCAAACAGGGTTTGGAAAATGCTATGACTCGCAGTGTATTGTTGAAAAGGAGCATTTCTAATTGTAAATCTGGGATAAATGGGGCATTTTATAGTGTATAAACACCACTATGTGTCCATGGTTAATCTTGTGTCAAACCTTAAGCAAAACGTAGACTATCGAAGTATCAAATATTATACACACCAGCATGTCATTTCGTGTAGTCCATTGCTATTTTTTATTTGTCTTCCATTGTTATTCCACTTGGTTGGATATCCATAAATTTATGAAACCCTAATGATATTGAAATGTTATATTTTATTGTGTTTAACATTTTGTAAATAAAGTGCTCAAACTTACATTTTTTTTTATTGCATTTTGTTGATTTTTGCAGGGGGGGGAAAAGCACCCTGCAGCAGGAGGGAACTCTGACAGTCTTGCAGCTTCTGATCATTTTAATTCCTCATTTAGTTTCTGCTTCCAATGAAACTGTCAGGTAACAGTGCCGAGGAGGATTATTGACTCACAGCTCTACTGTACAGTCCAAACAGGGAGAGCCAATCAATAATTAGACACCAGGATATCTAAAAGTCATCAGACGGCTCTATGCCTCCAATGCAAAGTGCATTTCAGCTCTGGAGATTATTGATGTTTTATTGGTATGAGGGAAGTGAGTCTATGGGCTTTATTGCATCTTCCACATGTCACTTAGCAGTTTTTAGACTCGGCCACATGATTACCTTCCTATCTGCTGGGACTGAAGGGAATAAGCTCCATTTTCCTGTAGACCAAAGCCTAATCACTATCTGTCTAATTGATTAGCACACAGCGGGAGTGATATTCAAAATGATTTTTCATAAATTGGCGGGAGTGGAGGTACAAACATATATCCATATATTCATTGATGGGGAAGGCAGATTGGTGGCAATAAAACAGAAAATAAAAACATGGTGCCACTTTGACATTGGAAATGATGCAACCGTGTGTGTGTGTGTGTGTGTGTGTGTGTGTAAGAGAGAGAAAGAGAGGGAGAGCGCAGTTCATCCTTTATTGCTCCTGGAGAGCCATTTCAAAGCTCATTAATCAAAAACTCGTCGCTTTCAGACTCCTCGCTGATTCCTCCTCCTCGTGAACAAAGCATTTGCATTCCAAATCCAAGTAACACATTTCAAACCGAGCAGGCCAGTCTTTAAATGAGGGGGAGACCACAAAAAACCCTACTTTGTTCACATTTTCTAAAATGATCATATCATCGGATTGAAAAGCGCGTCGAGGCAAATGAAACCGGTGTCAAAGAAATCACCAGTGGCTTTAAATCCGTGCAGGTCTCACACACAGTGGTTCTCGAAGAGTTTCGTACACATATCAGCCAGGGATTTGAATGCTATTCACCACGCATGCATGATCCAAAAATCCTTTAATAACCGCGTTTCAGTTTATTTCACAATTAAATCCATCCTCCATTCATTAGATTGGCTGTGGGCTGTTACAATAGGCTACAAATCATCTCAGTGTTCAGTGGATGGCGGCCATTTTAACCCTGGGTGAGCTCTTTCTTTCATCTCCCCCCACTGCAGCTTTCTGCACCGCACAAGTCATTTACTGAACCCTGAAAATACTTCTCATGAAATAACATTTGCAAAGTTGAACGAAAAATGATTTTCTTTTCAGTCAAAACAAAGCGGAATCTTAATTCAAATATTCACCCAATATTTTGTGATCTACTTTATTGTCTATATGTTTCATTAAAAAACTACCTGATTCCAATAAAGATGCAGTTCATCCCCCCCCCCCCCCCCCCCCCATCTAATTAAATATCTCCCTGATATGAGATGACCTGAACTTTCAATTTGAATATGCAAATAAATTATTCATTAATTTGGACCTTAGCAGTGATCAACTCACAATCGTGATAACATTCTTTCCACCATCATGCTAGGAAGTCAAAATCTCACTCATGAAGCATCATTTGGAGCAAATGGAGTTTCAAGACTTTACGTCCCCTGACTCCAAAACTGTGTACATGAGTGCAGCTGAGATCAAATTCAACAATCTGTCATGCAAGACGCAGTTTCACCTCAATTAGAAATAGCAGGAGCATAGTTCCTTTGACCCCAGCTGCTTTATAAAAATAAAAATAAAAAATTCTACTTTGTAAAGTAATGTCTGGCGGGGAAACCATAATATGAGTCCAAAGTTTGTACATCAATTTGATTTTTTTTTGTTGCATGTGAACAGAACAAAATGTTTTCCTGTGTGTTACTGCTAATCAATAGTCGGTTATTAAGTTAATTATGTGCACTTTATTCAAAGATATTAATCATAGCAGGAAACATAAAGTAGCTAACATTTGAACCAGAAGAAGCTTTTGTTGAGGAGCAAACAGTGCAGCTGGCAGCTCATTTTGTGCTCCTGATTGGATAAAAGCAGAGCAGACCACGCCTGCTCAGTGGAGGGTAATAATTACATATGGGGAAGTAGCCTACTGTAGGATAACTATTAATGAGAACAAGAGGTGCTAACAGCCATCAAGCCATCTCTGCACAGGAACACCACCTGGAGACAATTGTATTTTTTATCATTTAACATTTTTATGGGTGTTTTTAATGTTGTTGTTGGTCTTGGTGGTGGTGTTTAGTATGATGGCAAGAGATCTTACAGCAGGGACCTCTGGGGAAGCAGAAGTAGAATAAAAGAGTCATAGCTGTTTATAACACTTATTTGGAAATATGATGCAGACGGAAACATATATTCCCACAATTATTTGATCAGTCCTCGAAGAAAGTTGCTCTATACGTCGGCACTGGCAGAACATATCGCGATGATTCCTCAGAGTGCAAGCAGCATCCATCTCCATCCCAAGAGGGCTTTTTTTTTTTTTTTTTTTAAACGCGCGCTGGCTCGAGAGACAAGAGGGAGTCGCAGTTGTGGAAATGTTGCAGAAGAAGAAATGATCCTAAAATCAGTAAGAAATGACTCATTTTATTTAATAGGTCCTGTTCCGCTTTATTGGCGGCGAATGAGCTGATTGTGGATTATCAAGCATCGGATCAAGAGTGAATTACACCACAAAGCGTGGGGAGAGGATTTTCATCTCAACCAAAATCCTGACTAGAAGTAAAAGGGCTGGCCCGCAGTTTAAAATGCTTTTACAGCGGAAGAAAGGAGCAGAAGACGTGAAAGAAAAAAGGGGGCCTGAAGGTCTGCTTTGCTTTTATCACAGCATCCCTCAACTGCGTGTCATTTATTTTCTGTAACAGAGTAGTAGTTTGTTTCTTTGTCCACGAGGCTGAAAACCATGATGAAAGACCTTACTTGTGATTAGAAAATCGAGGATTTATTGTTGTTGATGACCTGTGACTGTAATGTTTGCAGAAATGAAACTACTGTAAATCACAGCTGCTAATCAATAACCAAAGGCTTAAGTCCTTTAAGTGAAGGGAAAGTTATGCTACCAGACATTGCTGAGGACGTGTAAGTTTATTTGCTTGTTAATTCATTTATGCCATGTATCAACACCAAAACAAATTATTTATGAACTCAATCTTGTGTTTAAGTGCATTTGCACCTGCTATTTTTGTTTTTTGTTATTTTGTATGCCATTATGTAATATTTTATGTTGCTAAATCAAAATGCCAGTGACTTCATTGAATGTTTAATATATTCTGATACCAAATCGAAAATATATATTGATGACTAATAGATCCATATTTTTTTCAAATAAAAGAAATGTTTTGAAATGTTTGTGTTTTCATCTGATGCTCATTCACTCACCATTTTCTTATTCACACAAAATACAGGACAGCAACAGCTTTAGTGTTTTCATTTGTGGAACAGGACCCACCTCTCCCCTCACACTAGTTCACACACTCACATAGAGCACATTTTCTTGATGTAAAAAGGTCTCAGTTTTTGTCTCAGGCAATTTAACTGATGGACATGATTAAATTCCTTTCAGTTTCACCATGGGGAGGTCTGTAGTGATGTTTAGAAAGCATTTGGTATCAGACATAAGGAGGAAGTGATCTGTATCACTCTCCCTGACCATCTGTAAACAGTGACAGAGGATGTGAATGTTGGAGGACAGCATTGTCAGAAGTCTTTGCTGTTCTCTGGCCTTGGCTGTCATTAGGAATTCAGCACACTGTGAGTAGTAGGTGAAGGAGAAGAGGAGGCAAACACTCTTTTCATGGTGGGGGCATCTGTGTTATTTGCCAACTCGTAAAGTCTACACTGTAATTCTACCTCAGACCACACAAGTACTACAGGGATGTGAATTCTCATGGTTGCAGGAAGACATTCTTGTCCTTGTGTGGGTACAATATCCAACAGTTCAAAATCATCACGAAATAAATGAACTTTATTTTAAGCCTCCCTATTTAGCATTTTTAAGCAGTATAAAACCTTTAATTTAATTAAAAATTACAATACTATAATGTAGTTATAAGCAGATATAATGACACTTTAAGTGTTTATTAGTCTGCAATTGTGCCAATCATTATAACTTCTGCTATGAAGACATATTTTATATTATTACAACAGTGTTTTGCGATATTGTCATTCAACTGTTTATGCAGCCTCTACTTATTGATGCCAACAGGAGAAATAAATACTTTCATAAACACTTACATCTGCTTACAGCTACATTCAAGTGTGTTACAGAGCATTTGTTACATGTTTGTTTAAGTAGATTTAAGGTATCAGGGTGAAGAGCCTTGCAGCGAGACAGCCTAACAACTGCAGCCCTTGATGCCTTCCACTCAGTTACAGTCCAACTGACTGATGTGGGGTTGCTGTCCGTTTTGCATCATCTGAAACACCTAAAGGCTTGAAAGTAATTCTTTACCCTGTCAGCTTCTGTGCTCCTGCAACTGGCCTCTGCAGCTGAATATAATGGATTTCCAGTAAAGCGTAGGTGGTCCTTGTTGTACTCAGTATGCCATAGCAGTATAGGGTTATGGGTTAGTGTTTTCAATAAGGACATGCAAAATGTGAGAAAAGATGAGACTGAAAATCTGGATCTGAATACATCAGACTCCTGCTGTGAGATAGTAGGTTTGCTGATTCATAAGACACTTGTGAGAAACCTGCAGCCAAACTGCTAACTGTGCCTGAGGAGCCCCCCTACATTGATCATGCATGTTGTCACAGAAACTGATGTGCGTGGATTTATCGCAGCTCTTATGTGTTAGTGATATTGATATAATTGTAACTATAATAAATGACTCACTCCTCTGGGTATGATTTAGAGGGCTTGGCCAAAAGGCTCTTCTCCTCCTTCCTTGTGTGAAAGATAGCTCACTGATGTGAGGAAACCTGAAGTAACTCATACATTACCCGAGCCTTGACTACAATGCTCTGGTAGTCTATATCAAAAAGTATTAGTCCCTCTACCCTTTTCTGATGCTCATATGGATTTATTTCACAGCCTTTTCTGTATGAAATTATGAGTGAATAAATTGCATCTTCATTTATCTTCGAAAAACCCTTCTGTGCTCACCGCGATACTCAGCTCTCAGCGCTTTACATAATTATATTAGTCTTCTGCTACACCACGAAATTGATTGCCCAGGAAAATGAACCTGGCTTTGCTATAAATTACACCTATGGATCATAAGAAATGTGTTATTTTGTTTAAAATAGTACCTAATATAATTAGAGCTCTAATTCATGCCAAGCTACAAGTGTGCCTATTACAGTAACAGGGTTTGGAATTTAATCTGTCTGCAGGATAAAGAATGATCCTGTGTGGTTTTCATTTGTAATAGCAGACACATTATTTCAGTAAAATAGTCTGTGACTTTTAGATATGAGAGATGGATTGTTGAATGAATAACTGTATTTATACATTTCAGTATTAAAGTTAACAATTCATCCAAGGAAGTAAGTTTCAACATTCATATAACTTTTCTTTTACAGTCAACAGCAGCATTGAAACTAGAGGCTGCTTCATTGGAGGTCTTCGCAATGACATCTGAAATATTATGGCTGACTTGGAGTGTGAAGTTTTCAAATCAAGAGAAATCTAATTTAAAGGGTAAGGCTGGTGATATATTTTTGTTATTGTCAAAAAAAACCCCTCATGATGAGACCAAAACCAGCAATATGAAAGTCCATCTCTCAAAATTTTCCAACTTCTCTGCTCTGTTCCAGACTTTCAGCCTCAAGCTAATTCTTTCTTTTATAAGAAGCAAATCTTTACAAAACACATCACAAATGTTTTAAAGATTTAAAAGATTTTTAAAGATTAAGTAGTTTCCCACAACAGCTGGGCACTCTGGTCTTTGGTAAAACTTACTTTAACAAGAGTAAATAGTGCCTTTGTTGATGCTGAGTGATTTAAATGTGCTTTAAATGTGCTGTTAATCAGTTGGGGAACTGGGCAATTTTCAGACACAGATTAATATGTAAAAGTCTTTATGGTACCAGTATGATTCATGTAGGATTGACTGAACATAAACTACAGTGCATGTGAGTCTTTGGATAACAATGGAGGTCTACGGCACAGACGAATAAACTATATCAGGCTTTGGATACACACACAATACTTGTTAATTGGTTCAATTCATTGTTGGTTTTGGTATTTTCATGGGATTTGTTAACAATAAAAAGAACCATATGAAAAAAGGGGCTATTTGTCTTTTGGGCTGTTTAAGTTCATGCTGTCTTGAGCACACATGACAATAATAAAATACAACACTATTCAATGTGAGCCACAACAAGCTATTGTAAAACTTTAATATGTATCATTATTCATCTTTGGCTTTGACTCTTTCTGTGGGCCACCTGCAACATCTTGATCAAGTCTGACATGTTTTGTGTGGTTTAACAACTTGATACAATATAAATATGAATACAGTATCTGCATTACCTCACTCAGTCTCATCATTCTGTCCTATTTAGACAGCTCCTCTAAGTTTCAGATTTCATGCAGACGTTGAGTGAGGTAAACAGAAGGTTGAGGGAATTTCTTTTAAGTATATAAAAAATGATGTATATATTTTTTTTTACAAAGTGGCCTTTTCAAGTCTTTTATTCACATGACAGGTTGGGTTCAGGCTCACATGACATGAAAGAATACATTTTTGGTAATCAGATATATGGCCTCAATGGAAATTAACATTCCATTATGTAAGGACAACATGCTGCTATCTCTATTCACATCCTCTAAGAGTTAAATCTGAGTGTGCTTGGCCACAATGTGAAACAAAACCTAAATACAAGGACACATCTACTACCTCTATTGTTCCCCCTTCCTACAGGCTTCTGCATTACAATCTAAAAATCCAAGAGCACAGTGGCAGCGTGCAGGGTTAAGTAATTCTGCACCATTGAGAAAGACATTTGATTTCATTTGTAGTGTGTCTTACAGCGGGCGGAGGTGAGCCCACCTTTGGCTGCGGGAGGAGTGAAGCGGCACCCATATCTAGTGTTCGGAGACACAAAATTGACAATGCATTTATCTTTGAATAATGTAAATGTCCTGAGAATATGGTGGCAGTGGTCCTGGTGTGTCCGCTGAGGGCGCAGGGCTGTCAGACACTGAGCTCTCTGGCCCTGCTGCAGCATAATGTGGCCTCCGGCTCCCCTGGAGCATCCCGCTGCTCTGCTCTGCTTGCCTCAGGCCCACATTCCTGCTTCGGCACACTGCACTAGCTCCCCACTTAATTTACACTCTGGTAGGAGAGGGAGTTAATGCAGAAAAGCCTGCCAAGAAGAATCTTATCTGCTCTCCCTCTTTAAAAGGTGAGGCAGTTTAGAGCACAATATATTGAATATACTGTAGGTGTGGAGGGTGATAGTTTTTTTTCCGGCACATCTTGGCTGCTGATTTGATCTATGTTATATTTGTTTATCTAAATTCATTAAGCATAAAATGGAATCAGACATCTGTGTGATGAGAGTACACATTCCCAGTGTTTGAATTGCTTCTATTATTTTAAGTAGTTGGCATAACTTAAATGGTTCTATGAATACTATGAGTTATTGTGTCCAAGAAATGTGCAGCTTGGTGACTAAAGCATGTATTGCTTAAAATGGATGGTTCCTGGCAGGCTGACAGTGCTGTTCAGTGAGGCAAAGTGCCAGTAAATTGTTTGTCTTCTGCAGTGCTGCCCAATAATTCTTCTGGGAACCAATGGCATTGTGTTTGCCAAAGAGAATAATGATAGATGGGGTAAAATCAAAATAGAGGATTTTGGGATGCACTCTGACCACCAGGCATAATCTGAATACATTTGTGTCCCCAGAAACAACACCAGCAATTGTTATCTCTGTGTCTTCCCTGCATTTTGTCTGGTTCACATGGAACAACTGATTTCATTAAGATAATTTTGAGTTGTGTGGTTTGTAAGTAATGATTAATATCATCACAAATCTTATACTACCTTTCCAATTTTGATTTGTTTCATGTTTCCATTGATGAATAGGTAATGCACTGACAGCTATCTGCTGCGATCGCACTAGGCTATATATGTTGGCTGCAATGATGCATGCTACTCTGTACAAATCTATGGCTCATAATGTCTCCAGTTCTGAGGCGTGAATGTAAATGTGCAATCTGCCCGTTCAAGTGTCCTGTTGGCCCAACAACAGGAGCACGTCCCCATCTGTTCTCTCTCTGGAGTGCCCAGACAATACATTTCCCCCCGCCAGACCTTCCCATTTGCTGGAGCAGAGGTTTCCCAGCCATTTCTAAGGTTACAGGCAGGATAAATACCTCCACCATGTGCTCACAGTTCTCTGATCAGACCTGGCTGGTCCTTATTTGCAGATGGAACTGGGGTGAATTTTTGATGCTGAGTAATATTCAAATGTGCTGTCCTTGGCTTCCAGGCCCTTTTGTTGCTGTTGCTGCAGTTCCTCAGGACGGGAGCTGCGAAAGAAGAGCATGGCTGTCAGTGGAGTGTGATTTGTGGCAAGCCCAGCCTTGCCAACTGTGAGGCACTGAGGTGTGACAACAGAGATGCCTAACATCTCCAGTTGCCTCAGGGCCAGCCAGTCAATTACACAATACAGTCTACCCTGAGCAACGACATGTGCTCAGTAATAGACCAAAGGCAAAGAGGAAACACATCCCAGAACAGTTTACAGCAACACCGCCATTAGAAAATTATCGGTCACACGTTATCATTAAGTCAGGCAGTGCTGTGGTCAGTGTATGTCTTTGTGAGCATCTGTTTGCAGTATGGTGAGACTTTTTATCTGCATAGTAATACCCAGATAACATTGTTTTTTTTAAGTTGTATATTTTCAATAGTCTACCTTCAAAAGAGTAACATTTTGGTTACTTGTGGACCTCAACTGTTTATGAAGACCATGTGTGGGAAACTCCAAGAGGGTCCTCGTTCAAAGAAACCTGCCTCTCCTTTGTGAAACACTTTATCGTGTGGATGCAGATGTGCTTTTTGTTGGAACCTTGCACCTCATCCATTACCCTCGGCCTGCCAGAGAGATAGTGGAGAGTGAATCTATTCAATAGGACCATGACAGAGCCTGCTGCTCAACTGAACTTTCCGTGAACTAGGTTCAACAGCGGGATCCATGCATCAAAAAAATAAGTAATTTCTCTTTGCTGCTCTGGCCTGTGTTTCATACAGATTGCTACGATCAACACGTCCGACATCCTCATGTATCAATCTGTCAATCTGATATTCCTTTGAGCACTGTATCTGTCTCTGAAGATTCAATCCAGTGGAGACTAAGAGTGAGCTGGGAATTTTGTGACTATCTTGTCTTGTTGAATCAAAATTTTACTGCGCAGGCTGTACAGATATATTTGAAAAAAACAGACATACAATGGTATATGGTGGTTTGAGTGATGTGGATAAAATTGTGAAAATAAAACAGCTGTACAGTGTTTTGTATATAAAAGTGCAGCTGTTGAGCTTCTACTAGGAAGAATAACTTTACAGATTCGAATAGAATGAATTGTATATGATCATTTTCATTTCTCATGAAGAAAATGGAGATTTGTTGATGAAAGATTATACTTATGCATCATACTAAATGAAAAAAGCTGTGATAAGACAACTGATTGTGTTGCATATAAATACACTGCATTTAATGCAGGTACAATGGAGTTTGATGGCAGTTATTTCAACTGTGTAAAACATGTAGCATATTTTAAATGCAAAGTTTTGTTGTAATAATCACAGAACAAAGGTTTTCATTTAGTCTGACATTTATAGTACAGGGAAAACCCCTTCATCCAACCATACAATGCAGTCCTCAACTCTGTCCCTTCTTTCTATTTCAGTGCCCTTTTCAATGACTTCTTTTAAAACTATAAACCTTTAAACAGTGTTGGGAAGGTCATAGATTACTAGTTACCCTGTTAAAAATGTAATAAATAATGTAACTATTTTAATAAGTAATGTGACTTAATATGTTTGATTACTTTGTGTTTACTTTTCAAACAAATGTTGTAAACTGGGCAATAAAGCAGAAAACTCTTGAAAACATACATTTAAACCAGGCAGTGTAAACCTCACTGTTAACCTCATTTCCAGCACTGAAAGGCGTTCTTGTCTACCAACATGGCCACCCGCCTTGATGTGGTCAGCTGGTCAAAGTAATGGCAGACTCAAGTTGCATAGAGCAATGCGCATTAATTTGAGTGGCAGACGAGAGGCAGTGCAAATTCAAATAAGAGAACTGATCAAAAACAATGCTCAGAATACGAAAGGAAATGAACAGAGCCTGTCTAGACATGGAGCCCACTCCCTGTAAACCATCCGACCCTCGATGTTGCACTCAAATCTGTCGTAATGGCTTTGCTGACCCAATGACGCCAAAAATGCAAGTTATTCCTGCACTGTGAAAAGATGCAAAGCAACAGAATGAATGTTATATTCTACATAGAAACTTTTTACTGAAAAGATTATATTCAGATGTAACGCCTTTGTAATCACCACATTTTGATTATTAACTGTAATTTAATTACAATTACATTTCTCAGTAGCTGTAACGGATTACAAACAAACTGCCACATTTTAATGAAGACTTAACATAACAGTACGTCACAGTAATACTAAAACGCTGATAGAATGCTATTTCTGTTTTATGTGAAATGCACATTTACATCTTATTTTCAACAATAATATTAGAACATTGTATTCTAGCTTAAGTAAGTAGTATGTTAGCTAGCTTGCTAATTCAGATATCTAGAACTAACACAACACAAAAACCTTTAAAATTTGAATTTAAAATTGGGTTTCACAAACTTATAGTGTGAAGGCATGTAAAGTGTAAATATTAGTAGATTTCAAGCTAATTTACTAAATGCCATTCCTTGTCCTTTATATTGAAAAGGTGCAGAAAAATATCACATGAGACCTTAGGTTTATGGGCAACCCTGTGAAAACTAAGTAGACATTTTACAATCACCAGTCATTAGAATTTGTGCATCACATCAAATCTCCAAAACATTGTTAACTGCTTCTTATTTGATGTATAAAAAAAACAAACAACAAAAAAAATGGCAGGTAAAAAAGAGTAGCATCAGCAGCAACAGCATGAAACCAAACAGTTTTCATATTTTTATTCAATTTGGTCAATATTAAATTTATTTCAATTAGCATCTTGTCATCATCATAGAAATGCATGCATATATATTACCTCAGGTTTTGTTGACTAACTTGAAATGATGATAACTACAGTATTAACATAATGAGTCTTTATGCAGATCCTTCACATGGTCACATTTGTTTGCTCAGAAAAACAATAGGAAGGTTCTGAAGAAGGTTCTATCCACCCAAACATTAAGAAGGCAATGTACTTCATTGTTTAGTTCAGGTCAGGCCTCAAATCATTTTCCAGCTAGCTGCCTCCAGCTTTTTATTATGTTCCATATCTCTCAACATATAACTAAAACTTGCAGAGTACACCTTGTAGTCAGATCAAGGTTGGATCACGTTTCTACCACAAACTGTTCCACAATTTTCATTTGAGACCGGGCCGAGACCACTTCCTTTAAAAGGTTTCTCTATGCAGTTGTTTTGACCCACTCCTGACTACAATTACTGTGTTTGGATCTGCCCAAAACGAATTGTACCAAGGGTATAACAAATCAGAATCTGATTCAATCAAACTAAACAATGCAAATTTGAAAACATGCTCAAACTACAAAAAACAAAAATAGGAATCTTGAAGAGCCTTTATTACTAACTTCTCATTGTTAACAGAAAAGCTATTATGTTGATTGTAAGTGATATTCCTCAGTTGAAATTTTGATGTTTTTGCTTTATTGCTCTTGCGAGAGATAGATAAAGGAAACTGAGAGGTTGACATTTGGAGTGAAAACAAAACAGCTTTTTTGCCAGCTCGGTAATGGTATTGCGGCTTCGGCACTATTGACACACACCTTGGGTTGTTATATGAAAAGTCAGTGGACACAATTTAATTTCTGTCAGCAGTCAGGCTCCACAGCCACAATGGATTTCTTTTATGCTCTAGCCTCTGACTCAACGAGCATGTGTATGTGTGTGTGTGTGTGCTGGAAACACAGTTTCTGCCCAACCCCTTCCTCTCCTCCACCCACCGTCTCTGCCCTTAAGGTGCATTTCATCCACATAGAAAATGAAGTTATATCTGAACTTAGACCAATACTCTCGCTTGCCCAGGGGAAAGCACTGTAAGGATCTCGCCTTGGTATGACTGGGCAGCACAGACCGCACAGGGCTACACAAGTCCATCCATCTCCCTCTTTTCTACAGAACCTCTAATGACTGCATACATAATATAACCATTGTTCCATTCGACAAGTTTTCCAGATATGAAATGTGTGTGTTTTTCTTTTAAAATATTTGGCAGAAATTATATGAAATTTTACATTGTTTTTATGTGATGCTGCAATGTATAAGTTGCTTTTGTGAATGTTTCCAGCTCTTCAGCCTTCCAGCTGCAGTATCTTAAACAATGCATAAGGATCCCACATGGTGTTACGATCTCAGGTCTCTTGTCCTAAAGCAGCATGCTGAAGGCTGGATTATATCCAAAAGGCTCCAAAAGGCCAAATCTCTCGCATGAAAAATGTGTTGCTGACAACATGGGTGCAGTAACTCTTGAAAATGTGACTTTCTGATCCTATTGGTATGTAGCAGAGCAGTGTGTTCATGGCTCTCTGGTGATTGACAGCACTCTAGTCAGGTATGACTGACAGGAAAATAGATGACGTGATTTTCCTCTTGGGAAGTGTTGACATTAGACTTCTTTAGTCAAGGGTTGCGGGAATGTGATTTTCTACTAATGTGAGTCGTGTCATGTTCAGAGCTGCTGCCTCATAGTGAATATGTGCACATAATATCTTGTCTCATTGAGCATAACTATATCACACCCCATGTATCCAGAGTCTGACCTACCTTAAACTCGCTGAGATGCCAACTGAGTGTGTGTCTCTGATATCTGAAACACATGAAATCTGTGAAAAAGCACTTTCAGGAAAAATTTATGCTGGAACATAATCAAAAACTTCACTGGTGTCTTCTACTTAAATATATTAAAAAGTAAAGTAAGTGTTGCAAAGTTATAAAGTGTTTCACAGACCAAAGGAGCAAAAGATTAGAATAAATAAAACATATGATAAAATACACCAAAATAAACAAAGTGAACATAGGGGGAAAAGCAAAACATTCAAATACAGGGACAGTAGATATCAAGTCAGCTCAGCACAACAAATGACAGAAACTAACAGCAGACTGCAGATTGTGAAGATGAAAATGCCTGTCTATACAAGTGTGTTTCGAGAAGGGACTTGAAGGTTGACAATGAAATGACGAGCCTGAGTTCCTCTGGCAAGGCATTCCAAAGTCAGGGGGCCATCAGAGCGAAAGCTCTGTCACCTCTATCACCAACATTGATCTAGAAACAGCCAAATGATCCTCACTAGAGGACCTCAGGCTACGATTCAGCTCATAAGGGGTAAAGAGTTCAGAAATGTAGTTTGGAGCAAGACTCTGTTTAGCCTTGAACATAATAAGTTTAGATGTTTTTTCTTGAATTAGCTAAAATCCTGGGCTGGGCACATAAAAATGAATCCTGAGCAAAAATGCACCTACACTTCAACCCTATCGCCAGACTGTTTTAGGTGATGATTCTGAAAACTCTGGATTACATTCAGTGAATGTTTTTTTTATATCCAGTGTTTTTAAAATTCTTGCATTCCTACATTATCTGCGCACGGCAACTATGCTTTGGGAAAGTTATGGCATATTAATCATGGTTAAGATATGGTTGAAGGATATTCCAACCTCACATATTTCCCATAAATGCGGCTTTTGTGGCTCTGTGGATCATCCTAACATTGCACTCACCAGCTCCGTTGTAGAGATATTGGGAAACAACATTTATCAGGCCAAATGAACACGATTTGGCTGTTCCAGGTGGCTGCTTTCTGTGTTTAGTTTCGGTCAGACTCAAAGACAAACTTTTGAAATGATTTATGTACAAATCATGTTTATTTGGAAAGCTGCGGCTTGTGAAGCTTGCCTCAATGTACTTTGGTTTTGTGCGAGTCCTGGTTTCCCCTAAATCTCAATAAACAGAGCTTGAGAGCGCAAACTTTTAGCATGACCCATAGAGTCACAATAGCCACATTTATGGGAAATAAGCCCGGTTGAATTAATCCGGAATTGTCGTTCAAGGTTAGGGAACAACAGCGCTTTGGTTGAAGGCCATACTGTCCACCCACGCAGGTGTTTTCACTAATTTTCATGACACTTTTGGTGTGAACAAAATGTGCTTGACTGGCATCTCCCTCACTCGTTAGATGCACCTGTTAATGCGGGATAACATCATTCCTGTTGGTATGTTGTGTTTTGGTGACCTCATGTAATTACAAGCATGGGTCTTCAGAGCTCTAACCATCCAGGGTAAGGTCTTTAGGATTAGGGAAAGATTGTAGTTAACATTGCAGGTCCAGAATCAAACTCTGGTCTCCTGAATAAAAGTCAGATGTACTACATGCCAAGCAACCTCCTCAACCTCTACAGCCTTACTTTCTGCCTTACTCCATAAAGTACACACCGTTTCCTGCAATAGCGTTACACATATATTGTGAAGTGCAGGATTGTTTAATATGGACATACAGTATTTCTGAGATACTGGGCTGCTGCACTTACATCATGTGACATCACAAGCCTGTCAAAGTTACAGGACATTCACCTGATTCAAGCAACTAATAAGTATAAACAAACAGGCAACAATGATATAGGATTTACTGTGCCACTATGAAATCTCATTAATGACATGTTGCTAACCTTTTCTCATTACAGTCAACCCATAATAAATCACACCGTCCTCCGGTGGGATGTTACCTTAGACACAACTGTTACAACCACTTCTGTTTTTGTTTTAGCTATCTATATGTGTAACTCAGTGGGAAATCCACATATTTATTGTCGTCCATTTTATGTTTGCCATCAGGTCCTTCTTCTTCCCGTGTCTCCTTTTGGTCCTCAGCAGTTGTGTCCAGCTTGTCATGTGATTTTAGAGCCACCTAAGAGATGTGGTGCTCTCTTAGATCGTTTGTCTTAATTAAATTTTAATAAAATGTGGATCTCTTTGCTATTGTGTCATACAGCTCATAAATGAAACATTGTACTTTGTAGCATTACTCACAAAGTGCTCCATACATTGTTAATTTAAGTCTGCTGCAACAAATGGTGAAGCCAGGACAATAGTACACAGGCTCAATCAAAATAAATTGAAAATACAGTTGGTCTGATTTAATGAAGCTTTCAGAGTAAAGAGATATTTGTTTTTAAGATACAGGTTACATCATGGATGTCTTATGAATGATATATTTTGAGAAATACTGTATGCGTTTACTCCAAGACTTTTAGTAGCCAATCGTGTTGCCTCAAATGTCCCATGAGTGTAATAGACCAAATATAAGATATCATTTATGTAGAAATAAGCCTGGAAAGGACTGAATAACTTTATTGCTGCTGTTTAATAAAAGGCCTGACTTCACCTCGAGGCTAGCCTCTGATCCACTAGCTTATGTGACTCAATAAAATCTCTCTTATTAAGCTTTTCTTTTATCTGTATTTCAGAAACAATGAACATATTCCAGGGATTTACTTTCTGTGTTCTAAGATAAATTAGCTTCACTAAAGCACTTAGTATTAGAAGTTGGAACCTTCGTGATTTTTGATTTGTGTACATAAAATTTACTAGCGGTGTAACTTAGTATCTTCATTATCCATAATATCCACCAAAGCTCTCTTCTAATGTCATTGGTCAAACTTTTTAATCTCTGCTGTGTAATGTCACACCATTCAGCCCTTACTACCCTGTTGGTATTACAGACATGTCTGAACTAGCAGTGATCACCAGCTTGCAGATGAACTTGTCTCAATGGCACTTCAAATAAAATATATCTTTTTAAAAAATGATGTAGTCTTTAAAATTTTGCTGTCCTTTTCTAGACATGGAGTGAGGAACACATATTGTGGTTGAGTGAGGTTATGTTTCAAGGCTGAATTTTAGTAATTTGTGGTTTTACGCATGTCAATTTGAGTTTGAATGAGGATTTCCACTTCTGGAGCAGAACTTGGAAAGTTCCAGTTTCACTTAGTTGAACTATAAACAGCAAATAAACAGCATGAATGTGAACTTCTCTGGCCTCTGGGGTAATTGAAGATGCTACATGTATCAAATCCCCTCACAAGAATACAACATAAACTTGTTTCAGTGATAATAAATGATTATCTAATCTACAAAATAAGAGTTAAGACAGGTCATGGTACACATTTCCTCCACTGAGGCTGTTATTTTCTACATCTTTTCATGTACCATGGCCACTGAGCACAAGTAAAAAGTTCAAATTGTAATCAATCTTTTAAAGTTTAAGTAGCCAAAGACCCAGCTACGTTAGCTGTACCTTGGTAGCAACTACACTGACCATGTGTATGTAGAGAGTGGATGTGTGTATTCATGTCACAGCTGAAAACTCACCATTGCTTTCAGTTCTCTCTGTTGTTTTACTCTATTCTCTCTCCTCTTTCCTATTGTCTCTGCAGGCTCATGAAGTAAAGTCATATAGCCTTAGGATGAGCACCTGTTTGCTCAAGTTGAAACTCCTGCGGCCTCATCTTCACCTCAGTTTCCAAAGTCTGATATAAATCTGCACCTACTTGCATATAACTGCATCTAACCATCTCTACATTTTGCTTCACGTTTATCTGAACACACCTTAAGATTTAGCTTAATTTAACAAGCAGAAACAAGTACTGTTGCTATGGATACTGGAAGTAAGGTGAAGAAAACAAACCAGAATGACTCACAATTTATGAGATCAGTTGGAGGGGGGGGGGGGGGGGGGGGGGGGGGGTAGGTGCCTCAAACTACACAAATCTCTAGAATACTCCATGGAAAAAGTTCTTAACCAAAGAACGAATCCTCTCCGTTAGCTCGGAGAACATAATTACATACTATTTTAATTTAATACATTTAATGATCCAACCAGAACCCTGGATTATAACCTTATATATATAAGGTGTTTTGCACACAAATGAGCATGGAAAAAATGCCTGTTTTAAGGTAAGACTCCCACTTTGTTTATGGCTGTTTAATGAATATTGCAAAGGTCTGTTAGGCTCTGTGATCAATGCCTGTCATCGGTGTTACTTTGTGACAGCTGATAGAGGTGGTAGACTGATGGATTTGGATGGAAAATGCATCATGTTGTTATTCTTGTAATATTTCAGAGAAAAATCACAAACAGTTGAGCAGAGTTTATATTTATCCTTTGTGGCTGATAAAGAGTATCACATCTCATATTGACTCAGTTTGTTATGAGTGAAGCTTTACCTGTACACTCTGCAATATATCTAATATCTGTATATTTTCATGGTAAACTGTACTTTTTTGATTTTCATAAATGTTGACATTACTAATATAATATCCAGACTGAAGTGGATTTGTTGCTCTTACCTCATGCAGCAGACTAGCAGTAGGAGTGTCATATATGCAAGCGTTACTTTTTTGTGTGTGGGGTTTTAATCTGTGCTGTCCATTGTTGGTCATGGACGCACACAGCTCATGTCTCACCACTTGTGGAGTGAACTTTGTATTGCCTCTATTTCCAGTAATACTGGCAGTAGCAGTTGTTTCTCACTGGAATAGGTCATGTTAGCTAACTAGAGCAGGCATTAGTATGTCTAATGTGTAGCATGCAGTTAAAAAAAAGGGTTGGAAATATGACTTGTGTAAATTCACCTCTAAAATGCAATTTTAGATACTTTTATATTTAGATGTAATACTGCTTTCCAGCAAATTACTTCATTTTTAAATACTGAAAATGTCAATATATTAGGAATAATATATATATCGGAAATGTGTTTTTTACTCCCCTATTTCCTCGATTGTCGAAACCCATCTATACTGGTTTAACTGGTATGAGGAACAATATTAACAACCTGTTGTACAGTATTTTCCATGACAAGTATATAGTATATAACATTTTAATGTTTGCAAATGGCCTATTCAACTATTTTGAATGACTAATTACACATTTTTAAGGACCAAGACTCTCTCACTCTCACTTTAACTGTGTTTTATTCATTGATGTAACCCAAGATGATGGATTCTGAGATGGAGGAACTTTTATGAGGTGCAAATTACAGGTGAGGGTCATTACAGATGATTAAGGGTGATCTAATGAGTTTAATCCGCACCTTTGTCTAATATTGGGCTATTACCTTTCCTCCCTACCAGCTTTTTAATGTTCTTGCCTTACAGCCTTTAACACAAATTAGCTAAACTAACCCTCACCTCAATATCTCTGTGCTCTTGCTTTAATTTGCAGGTGACAGACCTCCAATGAATAGCTGTGCCAGGTAGCTGCTCGCTATTCACAGCACCTTTGTCTACTTGAATGTTCATGTCATGCTGTAACTTTTAGATATCATTTTGTTACATAAAATGCTATCCTGACTTTTCAATGCAGTTCCACTTTTTGTGCATTTGTGTCTGTTTGAAAAATGTGAACAGGATAGTGAAAAGGTATATTCACTATGTGAAGTGTCAAAATTTATAGATTACAATGATGGAAATATTTCAGTATTTACAGCCAAAATGATTTAAATTGGATATTCACAGTGTAAAATTGGTTTCTTTGTCTTTGTTTTGCTGACATGATGTTGCCAAGATAATCGTAATTAAATAATCTGGTATGTCTGAAAGGGATGGTTCCTTTCAGACAGTGAAAAGTTTGTGTGTAGCTTTTCTGTTCTGTGTCAGTTTAAAGGCTTGTGAGAGAAACTGTGAGTTGTTAACAGTAAGTTGATGCAGAGAAATGAAGTTTCAACAGTTTAACGGGGCATTTGAAGGGCAGCAAGTTGCTGTGTTATTGAAGAAGCCAAGGGAGGACCTTGCCCTCTGCAATGGGTTTGGCATTTCCTAGAACTAGATGTACTGTACATGACATTTCCACTCTCAACTGAAATTGCTGTCAATTGCTGTGTTTTGGGTTTTTTTTGGACAATGACACAAAGGAGGTGGAACCAGAAGGCAGCTTTCAAGTCCGTCCTGTCTTTGCTCATGATGACTTGGGAGGCGATTCTCTCCTTTTGAAGTGCATCAGTTGTGTCTGAATGTTTAGTTATGCATAGTGGCTACAGGGAGGACCTCAGGAGCAGACCCCTAGTTCCTCCATTTCATTTACTTTCAAGAAGGGTGAAGGGTAAAGCCACTGGAATGATGAGACACAGTTACCCAGCTCTCATTGTTTTTAAGGGGCGCCTGTATGTGTTCACATTTCTCTTTAACTCTGAGCGCAGGGGGAAATTATAATTAATCTGTTAATGACAGTCGGGGCTGTCATAAGCTCGGGGAGTGTATAATAAATTGCTGTAATAAAAATTAAGATTGCATGCATCATTGAGGCCTTCAGAGGGTTTGTTTAATGTAGTTACAAAAATGGTAGCAGCTGATGTGGCGTCCACTGCTCTACCAGGAGAACGCTAATTTCTGAGTGACACTTAACCTGCTGTAGCTCAACCACAGCTGAGGGAGGTTAGGGGAAACCTAATGAGTTTTTCCGCGTCCCATTTTGAGAACCACTGAACTGGATGGCCTGGTTTGTATCCGAAAGGCAAAAAAAAAAAAAGAACTTGCATTGTTCATGGGAAATTAATTAGACCCTCTGAAAATCTAGCCAATTCCAAATTCAAGTAAAAGAATTCATTATGGTCTGCCACTCTGGACAGTGAATGGTTGGTCATCGTTTCTGAGGGCTCAAACTTTGGACAAATCACCACATGCTCCGAAAAGTCACGTGAGGGTTAAAGGTTAGGTTGTTCACTTGTTCTTCTTCCCCTTAACTGGAACATGAAAGATGCTGCGTCGTCTGTAACGTGCACTCTGAGGGGCACGGAGTAGTTACAGCAGCAGAGGACTTCCTCTTCTTTGATGAGAGACAAAGCTTCCTCTGTGGTACAGGATCCCATTAGAGGAGAACCCTCGACTTCTGCCCCGGAGGAACAAAAGACCTAATGTTAAGCATTGTCGCACATTAGTGGATTATCATTTTAGATGATGTTAGAGCTGCCTAACAAGGATACTCCTCCATGCCTGAGATCAGCATCTTTTTGCACACCCATGTTCAACTGCTGACATTAAGAACAGAGGTTGGCTGACTGGCTTCCTGTCTAGTGACCGTGGCTGTGTCACCTCTTCTGACTCTTTCAACCAGAAATATCTGTCAAGGAGGAGACTAGGAACCTTATCTTTGGTTGTGTTGTTTGGGACACAAGGGGCCTCGTTTGGGGTTTAGCCTGCGGGCAAGCTGGTATATTGCACTTGTAGCCTGACACCAGTTGACACAGCATAGTTGCCCAGGTCACCCTACAAAAACATTGCTCTCTCTCTGGATGAAGCCACCGAACAATGGAGATATTTTTGTTGACTGACAGCCCACGGTGCTCTAATTGAGACTGAACTTACTCGGCTCGCTGCGTGAGATTTTGTAGTGAACTTTAAAGCGATAACATCCTTCCTGTCCTGCTGTTCAACTTAGCAAGACTCTTGTTCTGTTAGATGATGTGTCAGCTCTCTCTTAAAAAATACAATACAATAAAAATGTCCAACAAAGTTCAATTCTTCATATTTTACCAAAAAAAAAAAATTATCAACAACAGAATACACAACAGACCACATAAGTAAAACTTTCAAAGGCAGGGATTTATGTTACAGTCGTAGCCTGGGCTTTCAAAGCAGTAACCAGATGTCTGTGACTGAAACATAAAGCTTGTGAGCCGAGTCTAATAGGGCCTCAGTGGAAGGTAGACTGCAGCAGCAGATCCTCCACTGTGATTCATCTCTATTGTTTTGCTGGTTTGTTACCTTTCTCTCAAAGAGCCTATTGCTCCCATGGCTCCCACAACAATTATCACCCACTCGTCTCTCAGCTTGTCTGATGACACCATGTTGTTGTTCGGGCTTATTTCCTCTTATTCGCCATCATCCTCCTCATCCTTGTATTTACCTTTTAGGTTGTGCCATATTAGTCATATATAAACCTGTTACGCATCATCCACCGGCCATGAAAGATAATTGTGGACCAAAAGGAGCAATGGGCTTAATTTTCCAAATTAAGTGAAACTTAATAATACACACCTAAATCCTGGCAGTGATTAATGGCTGTGAGAAGACTAGGCAACAGTGTTATGTACATACAGGTCATTATTTTTCTGCACTATAACAAAACTGTTAGGTATTGGAAAAACATGAACAATTATTACACGGCAGACATTAAGAAAATGGAATAGATAAACATTATTATCCTTATTGTAATTCTAGTGTCACTTAAAAGTTTCCTTCAAAGGACATATGAGAAATAAATAGGCAGTGTACACTATATATGAGACCAAAGCAGCAAGCACCACCCCAATGGACCATCCACTTTTTCATACATTTAGGGAAAATATAATCATTCTTTTTAATTACTGCACCTAGGCACTCTATTAAAATTCTAATTCACCTCATCCACCTCGATTGATCTGTTCACAGTGGGTGGCTGTGGTGAAATGCACTGTATAATATTCATGCTGGTACGCCTTGGTTGTGCTGTGTGTCAGAAGCCATCTTGCAGCGAATCCCTCACCCACCTTGGAGCGCAGCCTGTGGAACTGATGAGGTGAAGAGCATTGCTCTGCAGCTCCATGCTAGTAATCACAGGACTGAAGAAACACATACATCATCTGCCACACAGGTTGGCATGGCGAGTGAAAAGCCTTCACATCATGTAAGATGTTGGACAAATGATGTCCATACGTGTGTTTGTCTCCTCACAGATGGCTGTGCATCTTCAGTCAGGAAAAAGCTGAGCCTGGCACTTATTCCCCTCCCCCAATCCACTCCTCTTGCTCTCTCTTCCTCTCTCCCTCCATCAGTCTTTTGTAGCATGTCCCTTTTTTTCCGCTTCTCCTCTGCAGGAGGTTTGATATTGGCAACACAGTTAGTGCCCTCCACGGAAATAACAGTGGAAAAGATGACATAAATTATTTGCCAATTGTTTGACACATGCAGGGCATTGTCCTTGCTATAATCATCAGCACTCTGTCACCTGAAGGTATGAACGGTGCCACTGCTGCTTTGTGTCTCTCTGCTAAGCCTCTAAGGCTGTTCAGGGCTCCTGCTCTCTTCAGTAAAAAGTATATGAGGCACCTATCCTCCTAGCAGCAAGGCGGGAGGATGGTGGAATGAATCACAAGCTTTAAATTGCACAGCTTCTGCATTGACATTTGCAGATGAGCAAGTGTAGTATCGTCTAGTACTTATACATATTGGTGCCATTGTCTCACTGTTGTTGAAATACTGGTAAATATTTAATATCGTGCATTCATGAGGAACAGCAGGGACATTTAGTGACCAGACCTCAGGGGATATTGAAATAAGCCTGTCTTAATGGCACTGCAGAAAACAAACTGAATTTTCTTCCACAGTGCTTTTCTTTAAGAGATAAATGGCTATAAATATTTTGTCCAGAACAATCCTAAAAAGCTATTTTAATTTAACACAAACATACTGCATGCTAAGATCAACTAAGGAAAATGAAAACTGCAGCCGGTTCAAACATTAGATTAATTTTGTAACTATTATCAATTAAATGATTTGACAGCTAATGATGATACACTTCAGGTAAATGGACAACAACTAACTTAATCTATCTAGTTGTGACTTGTTTTCCGAATTTATTAAAGGGGACGTATCATGCACATTTCCATGTCTATATTCATATTCTGGGGCTCCACTGCTATATCTTTGCATTTATCTTATATTGGCCCTTTAATGCTAATTCATACTTTCCACGTCTGCATCGCCGCAAGTGTTGGTGTGCGTGACATAAATGTCATCATCTGCCCGTGTCCACAAGGGTCTATGCAGCCCCTTTGCGGTCATCCGTGTGCAGCCCAAAATTTGTGACCGTGTGGCCTGTATGCATGGCAAGCTTGTCAGCTGTGCTAGAAAAGCAAACAGGAATGCCTATCTCGTCCACTGTACGTATGTACTGTTTTCCTACCGTCATTAAGCTGTCACTTTTCTTTTTTCAACTTTTTCTTGTTGTTCAGCAATATACAGGAACTCCTCAGCGGCATCCAGACTGAAAACAGCCCTTTGTAAAACAATACAAGGGGCTGTGTTGGTGTGGGCGTGTTGTTTAAAGTGCCAGTGAGACAATGAAATACGATCCAGCAAGTCTGGTTGGAGTAACAGATTATTGCATTTATCAGAGAAACACTGAACCACAGTTTGTAATGCTCACAGACTGGATTTTACAACTCTGGAAAGTTATCACGCTGCAACTCTGTTTACTAGCAGGCACATGTGGAACGTGTCTGTGTCGGCGGACCTCTGAGCAAAGTATGAATGGAACAACGTGCACGCCCACAAGAACACAGCTGTCTGTGGAACACGGAAAGCATGAATTGGCCTTTATGCAGCATCTCAGTTCAGCCTCTGACTGCAACAGGCCGCTTTAGCTCCTGTCTCTTTAAGGCTCCTGTCCCGATTAGCAACAACAATAGCAACAAAGACAACGGAATGGATGGCCATTTGTGGGCATGCATAAACAACTGATGTCATCATTTGGAGGAAGTAGAGGTAGCATTGCAAACAAAGCATTCAGTGAAGGCTGAAGCCCTGGCTTTTTACTGGCAGGACACATTTTTAAATATGTTCACCTCATGTTTTGGATATTTGATTGTGTAGACATCTGACATTATAACAGTATAAAAATAACAATCACAAAAAGCATGACATGTCCCCTTTAAATCTAACTTTGTTGTAAAATAACCAGTGTACTCACATGTTCATGAGGCAGGAGAAACATTGAATGAGTGTGTAGTTGAAGATAAATATCACAACATCAGCAGGTGATCTTTATCCTAAAGTTACCTCTCCATGCAGCCCATTACTGACTTGATGTTGTATTCTTATTTAGATGATGTTACATTACATGCTATGACAAGTCCAAAAACTTGTTTAGATCCAACTTTGCAGAATAGCACCACATTATTCAAAATATAAAGTGTTTTATGAACTTCAATAATATCAGACTGAAAACGTGTGAAAATAGCAAATACAAATATTTATTTAACACCAAAAGTTAAATCACACCTGACAGTGTTGAATCTGTCCAGGCCTGCTAAGCAGTTAACAATCAGCAATGATTGACATCAAACATGTAAACAGAGTCTTCCATCATTTTTCCTCAGGCAGGGATGTTATTCTCAGCAGTCTATGCAATTCCATTAACAGTGGTGGCTGCCTACGTGAGAGAAAGAGACACTCAGATAGAAAAACAAGGTTTGTTTATATGTGTATGAGTGCTTGGCTTATTTTCACAGAGTTTTTCAGTGTCAGTGTGAAACAGATTTTAGTTAGCCCATGTAAAGATTATCGTTATTAAAATGTGGATGGTGATGCTATGCAATTGATGTGAAGCATCCACGGTAAACAAAAAAATCTCCAAGTGGCTTGATTTCAAAAAGGCACGGGCTTAGGCACATTGCATGCACAGTACACAGCACATTATGGTGCATGGATATGAGATATAGTGCTGGATCAATACGTGATTTAGCTAGATGAAGAATGATGTGTAGCCCAGAAGAGGAAAATACAACAACAGATGAAAACGGTCCCTCCTCATGAAAAATGCTCATTATCAATGGGGGAGGTGTTTTGTCTAGATGTAATGAGATACTGTCATGCTGTGGTACAGTGCAGAACAAGCAGAGCCACCCCTATGCAGCCTGTACCATTCTATAATGTCCTTGCCCTTGATCAGTTCCCGCTGCCTTCAATTGCACCGAAACCCATTATAAATTAATCACCTCATCTTGCAATTTGCATAAAACACACACAGCACCATTTCCATTCACCTCTATCTATGAACTGGATTAGGAGAAACTGCATTAAATGGCATATTAAAGAAGAGGAAGCTGATCTGTGGCGAAAGGCGGTAATTTGGTGACAATGGCAGTGCAGCAATTCCTGTGAGCGGTATAATTAATGTATGCCTTGCAACCATACATGGGGAAACAGCTCAGTGCATTTGGGAGCAAAAAGGAAGAAATTTCTCCCACGAGTCTTCCAGTTCCCTCCTGCTTCCTGTAATTCCTTCAGCATAATACAATATGATCGGCTATTTTTTGCTACATTTTGACAAATCTATGCATACAGAATTATATTGAGATTCCAAAGAATTTGCAGATCTTATCTTTGATGTTTATTTTGGCTACACAAGGCAGTGAGATGTGTACCTGCTTACTCAAATTATAACAGATTTGCCCTAGAGTGATGAGGTAATCAGCTATCCGAAAATACCTAGCTATTACTCAGACAACGAGGAGCCAGTCACGACAATAAGCTTAACTGAAGGACTGAAGATTGATCACAGAGGTCTTATTTAGACAAACACGACTCTGAGAAAAAGGCAATTCATCTGATCTGTCTCAGTGTATTTTCCTTATGAATCAGCAAAAATAGTGAGGCCATCCCTGACTTGGATTAGAAAAAAAGTGCATAAATCATATAATTAGGTTGTCAAAACAACATCTGATCTTTGCGCAGACACTTTTGTTTACCTATAAAAAAAAGTACTTTCATCTTTACGCTCTGCTTAGATGTTCCTAATGAATCTACTTTTCACACTCAACATTTGCTTCCTGAATTATAAGCAGGACATGAACTTTGCATCCAAATCAAATAATCTGCTGCACTTGCAGATGTTAAAGCTGGTTTCAGGTGTGGAACTTCTTTTGACCAATATTATGTGCAACAGTATATTTTAATAGCTGCACAGTGTAACCATGTTTTTTTTTTTTTAATTAGCTCTTATACACACATATAATGCACCAGCTTACATTTCCTCAGTTGGTGATTCCTTCTTATCATAAAACTATTAAAATATTTGAGGATAGTGGGATGTAAAAAGGAGAAAAGTACATGCAGTATAGCTATGGAATGCTCCGACTGTGTAACGGACATCAGGCTTGTAAAGCTGCCTGCCCAACAATTTAGTTTGGCAGTGAGGAACCCATATTAACAACACAACAGTAGTTATTCTCCCAGTGCTTTCCTAAATGTCACAGTTTGCATTTGTCAGATTGCAATGTATCACTTAGAGGGGGGTGATGGGAAACCCTCCAAGAGTAACCTTGAATGGCAGCCAATCGGCACGAGACCAATGGCCTCCCATTCCTCTGCTTCACTGCACTGCACTGGTGCTGCGCTCTACAGTATATTTAAACACATGCCGACACCCAAGAGGAGGAGAAATAGCACCTGACCCCTTGAAACTGATACCCTCGCAAGCAAGGGAGAGGGGAAATTGTTTAATGAAGATGGATCACGGTGATGGCTTTACATTTCATTTCTTAACAGCGGGCATACGGCTTTATTACAGCCAGTCCTCACCTTTGTCCTCTCCCTCTCAGACGAGGCACTCAGGAGGCTCTGTGTACTCACTTTAGTTATGGTTTTAGTGCCTTTTTTGGGAGGTGTGTGTATGTGTGTGTGTGTGTGTGTGATGTCTGTTGCCTCTTGAATGCAAAAATCTGCCTGCATTGTAGAACTTGCTTAGCTGGCTAGTCAACAGGGAAATGTTGACAATTCAGCCCAGTTCCATCTGGCCACATTCCTCCTGGTCTAGCTGCTCTGTGAGGTCTCCTGTGAAATGATGTCCTCTATCAGCACTGAATGTCACAAACCCTACACCATTATTGCAGAATAGGATCCCCGCAGACTGTATGGAAGGAAAGGGATTCAGCGTCTCTTTTGTACCTCATTCGAATTGTTCCCTCCACCATAAAACTGGAAGTAGAAAGATTCAATACAATGGCAGCATTTTAATGCCATAACATGTATCGACTGCAGTATCTTAAATGACAACCATGTCTCCTAGAAATTATGTTCATATAATGCTAAATTGCAACAGAAAATATACTTTTACATTTTAGGATTACGTTTTCTCTGAACATAATGAGAAAATGTTGTTATTGACTATATGAGTAAAATATTCAGGGTTTTTTTTTCCTGCCAAAATATCTGATCTTGCAGTTCAGTATCTCCTGGCAGTAACTATACCGCTTTATTTGACTGTTTAACTTATAACATTTGACTTATAACATGGAACAGTGTTATAAGTGGAGCATATTCCCACCTCAATGCTTGAATGGAGGTGGGAATATGCTCAAAACAAACTAGCTTGTGCGACATGTCGCCTGACCACTGAAGGCAAAAGTGTTTATAGCTGTTCCGAATGGGGTGAAAAGCCTGCTGTCATAGGGAGGGGTGGGATAACTATTTGAATGTGGAGATGATGGCATGCTCTTTCCAACTGTCCTTCCTGAAAGGGATTCATAGTATTACGTGCTGTTGGACACACAAAGAGTGAAGAAGAGTTTGAAAGACTTTGAAACCTGCATACCAAACATAGCATGTAGAAAGTGGACATGATTGTCAAGTTATCAATTTTGGAAAGTAACAAAGGCTCCTAATTCCGACATTGGAAAAGTTTTGGATTTGGACTTGGATAGCGACAATATTTTACATACGTAACAAAAATCAAATATACATGGCAAAACAAAAAAACATTCTTAAACAACCAGAAATCATTATTACAAACTAACATTTGCACATTCAAATGTTACAGACACGTAACAGCAGTCAAATTGCTATGCAGGTAAAACGCTTCAGCTGGGTCCATTACATCAGATTCCTGGTGTACTGAAAACCCATACTCTGATTTGAACAAGAATGAGAAAAAAGGGAGTTCTGTAATCTGTTTGGTCTAGCCTGTGGAACTCTAAATCGAGTGTTTGCTTTGTCACAAAATTGTCTTTTATCATAGGTTGAATTCGACTTTTCTGAGAGACTGGATCAAGATGTGTACACTGTAATCTACTCTTAGCTCTGACCAGACATCTACAGTTGATGACCTTAAGTCAGAGTCATCACAGGCAGCGGTAGCTTCTGTGCCATCAAGTTCAGCCACTCTAAAAAAGGTCATGTAAAAGGAACCAGCTGTATTATGCTATAAATAACAGCAGCTTGACAGGAACGGCTGTGGGTTTGGGACCAGCTAAGGTTCATTCCAACTCCATGCTGAGTGTTCCCCTTAAAAGGAGGCTTACTACAATGACAACAGCTCTTTAAACCGTGTTATAATTTTGGCCTGCCTATTATTTTATTTATTGTGCAAGTATAGCAATCATAACATGTGATCAGCTCATTTGCACACAGAGCAATGTGATGGATGTCTGAGATGGAGCACAGTCTACACCTCTGAACTCTGGACCAAAGGCCAAGGGTTTAAATGGACAAGACAGCCCTCAGGCTGAAAATCTGAACCCTTCTCACCAAAGATGACAGAACTAAAGTGCATCAGTGGTGCAGCATTACACTGAAACAGAGCAAGCCACTAGTTGTATTGAATATTTTTACATCATAGGGAGATTTTAATCCACTTATGGCACCAAACATTCTGAGGATTTGAGGCTGTGCAGAAACAAATTCAATTTAGCACCACGGGTAATTCATTTTTGTCCCATATATTGAGATACAGATGGACATGGGGGTATGCTAGTTCCTTGCAGAAAGTGAATTTTAAATGAAACTTACTGGAAGTTTCAGCCATCAAAAAACTCCTAAACTTGCTCTGGTCATGAACCAAGGAGAGCATTTGTCTGATATAACAGAGATATATGAGTCTTACAGTACACAGCTCGCTAGTCTTAATTAGGTAGCCAGCATCAAATGGGAATTGTATCATCACATTGGTAAGTGTACCACAATATGCTCGCCCCTAACCTTATACATATATGAATTTCAATATTAACAGGGACATAGAATACTTAGAGGAATAATTAATGCCAGACTAAATTGAGTTTGAAAGGCCTGTGGTTTACCGTGTCATTGGTGCACACTGTCAGCCATTTGCAGTGGCTGAGGGACTGGGAGGGTCAGTGTGTAATGTCCATGCGATGAGTAGTGCTGCTTTATGACTTCCATTTGCTCCAGCGCAGGCAGCCTTCCCACCGGTCCTCTTTAATGACGCCTCTCTAATGCTGCATGGAAGAGCAGAGGAGGGTAATGTAAGTGGAGATAGGGGAGCCACTTGGGTAAAAATTAAAACACGATAATTGATAATATTTCAATGTATCTTAACGGAATTGCTCCATATCATGTTTAAGAGGATTATCAATGAATAATTAATAGCGCATACAAGTATTTCATAATTGAAAGACATGAGCGTTAGATGCTGGTCTGCAGGGTGTGGAAATAAAAGTAACATATAAAACTGCGAATACTGACCATGAAAGTAACATTCAAATAATGAGGATTTTAAGTGCAATCCGTGTGTTATTTGTTGCTTTTATGAATGAAATGTATTAGTGTTATGAATTAGTTATGATGGATTTAATGTTAAAAGCTTCCACTATGTTTCCAACCTCTTTCACCACCTCTTCCACATTATTACCACAATGGCATTGTGATTAGAAGACTCTCATCTTGTTAACAGCCACACTTCCTGAGTGCCCACAGTAGCACAAACATACATACATTAATAATGTCCTACTATACAGTATGTCTTTCATGATGTCTGAATGATTGGAACTTTTTAACCTCAATGCTATTAGCAGCACAGTTTGTTTTGCAAAGGTATGCTGCTTTGCGCTGTAGGTGCACTATAGTGCAGGTAATGGGTTAATAGTTGTCCAGGCATGGATGAACTAAAGGAGTCATTAGAGTCAACCCCACAGTGTCATGGTGCTATAGGCTCTGGCAGTGTTGTGCTTCGGAAGTAAAATAATTGCAGGAAGAGAGGGACCCGGCTAAATCATGCCTGTCTGGGGGAGAGAGGGCAGCAGACAGGAGCTGGACTATTCGGCCGTGATGCCTATAAGTGCATTTCCTCCGCTGTGCCCCCACTGATCCAGCTGTCCCTTATATCAAAGATGCTCTGTTTATGTTTGGAAATCAATTGATATTGTGCATGATGGATGAGCTGCTGGCAGACCTGCCCTCTCTTTGGAGAGGAGTCAGAGGTGGCCCAGTTTAATGGATAGCTTGTCGGCTTCAAAACTAAATGTGCAACTACACTGCAATGTAAAATATACAGCTGGTGGAAGGTGTTGTTGGCTTACTGATATGTCATAATATCCACAGTGAACATGAATGTGATGAGTGGTGTGACATAGCCCCTTTTTCAATTTGATACTGCTCTCAGAAGGGATATATTTCACTTCACGTCATGGAAAGTGCCTTGTTGAGAATCTTAAGATATTGAATTTAAATGTGAAAACAGACAGAAGTAAATATATTTTGGAAGATGCGAGAAGAAGCCACACATCTCCACACATTATAAATGCTGTCACATCCATACACATACACACTGTACAAACATTTCCTTATTACTGAGTGCAGTTTAATGCTTGTAATAGGTGGATTATTAGGCACTGGAGTGTTTTTAAAGGACCTGCTAGTGCTTCTGCTTTCAGATACTGTGGGAAGTATAAGACAGATAGGTGGCCTAGATTAGATAAAGCTGTGTGTGTGTGTGTGTGTGTGTCTTCCCAGTCTTATACAAATAGGGAGAGCCCAGCAATAGCCATCGTCTGAACGTGCACTTTCATCCTGGTGCTTTTTCTTGCCTCCAGCGATGGGAGTGGATGACCTTTTACTGTCAACTTCTAACATGACAAATTACAGAGGCTGGATGACCGTGTTTTTTAGGAATGCAAGAGTTCACTGCCTGGTCAGGCCGCTAGCAGGGCAGCGGACCCCTACAATGGAGACAGATGTATTAATTGATAGATAATAGTCATAGACATATTGACTGGGGGCTCCATATTTTGAGGCCAGAAATGTGATAGCTAAGGAAACCTTTAAGAGGGGTTCACTATTCCCTCCCCACAGGGGCTGCCTGAACGGTACAGACCTGCACAGAAATTAGATCACGTACCCAACATCAGAGCAGAAGACTCCTGGGATGAACCTCCACAGTGCTTCCAGTGGCTTTGTCTGAGCATAAAGACAAAATTAGGTGCAACTATGTCTTCTGTACAGATTGTGCATGTGTGTTTTTTTTCCTTCGTGTGCTTGCGGTGAAAGCTAAGAGGGTGTGTGTGACATGTCTTGGCTGGAGATGCAGGGGTGGCTCACATGGTCTGCTCTGTTGTGTGATGTCAATGCCCTGTTTAACTGGAGATCAGCTGGGCCAAATGCAGCGAGAGCTTTGCTTTCTGACCTCATCGGGCTGATCTGTGCCATCCATTCAGCCCACTCTCTTGCAACCACATCAGTCACTGGCCTGTCAGTTTCCACAAACAGCTAGTAAGTATTGTACTGATTATTTACTGATTACGTGTGCTGCGCCGACCTGCCAGGCGCTGGTCTCTCAAGATGCACACCTGATGCTTAGGTAATATGCACCACTTCCTGCCAATAGCTGTATTGAGGTCATTGATACGTTTTGCGCTGACCAGAGTGGCAAGTGTATGATCAGGGTCATTCATAAGCTACAGTGAGGGCTTTTGTTCCTCTTGTCAGATGTGCAGCCATGTGGAAATCATTACATATTTACTTGTAGTGTTCATTCTGTCCCCACACAGATTGGATCATTACATATTACCCATTTGTTCAACGACAGTACTGTATTATGCAAATGCTTATTGTAATGGATTTAGTCCCATAGACCAAATATTACTGGCATAGTTATCACATATTGCAGTGTAGCCAACAGTTAGTGAGCTGAGGAAATGAAACAGAAATTGCCTGGTGTCCTATTCACATTTATGGAACTGAGCATTCTCCATTGTGGGAAAAATGATTATTTTATCCCCAGGGTTTTGAAACACGAGTAAACAATCACACCACTTTCCATGTAAGCAGAAATACATATTGGCTAAAATATAAACTCAGGTTCTGTTGGGCTCCAGCACAGTTACGCTATATGAATTAATTACACTTAGTACATACAGTAAGTGTTTGCTGTACTAGACCAGACACTTTAATTTTTTACTCATTTCTTCATCATAAACAGCTTCACAACCAATGCAGCCAAAAGTAGTTTATAGAATATAAAATTTATATTTTAAGTAAAACATCATAAAAATAATACTTATGTGTAGAGGAGGCTAAAAACTGAACACACATCTGTTTGTTATTTTCACTGTTGAACTGGAATGACATAGTCCTGGGTGCTTTTAGTATAGGGAAACAAATGTTTGGCCAATAAAATCTCTCATGCAGACTGAGGGGCTCAACCACGCTGTGGCAATATCACTGAAGGCTACCTAGATTCATGGCTAGTCCTCCAATAAAATAAACAGCCAATAAAACATCAGGCCGGGACTCCCCTGACAGCACTTTAACATCATTACACTTTCAACAAGCTTTCATTGAAAACTTGAATATATATTTGACTGTTCCCTATTACTTGTAGTCAACCACATGGGTCCAGACAAGGTTTTATGGCCTCCTACTTAATATCACATATCTCAATGCTCAGTGTAAAGTGCTGCAAGCCCAGTCAGTGTGAGCATCTTGTGGGGAGATCTGGGGCCGATTTGCGCTCACCATTGCCTAAATGAACTCCACTTCCACCTAATCACTCTGCTTTGACATCAGTAGCCAGAGAGCATATGGAGCATATACATTTTCCATCCACAAAGGAATTCACAGGGACTTTGCCAGAGAACAGGGAATTATATTACTGGAATTTAAAAAAAAAAAAAAAAAAAGTTAATAACATGGTTACTCAATGACAGCAGATTATGGAAGAATGCCCATAAAGGAAAAAAAAACATTAAAATGTAATTATGCAAATTGTTCCTAAATCAACTGTATCACTGTTTGAATTATGTTTAGTTTTTCTATTATAATAAAAATCAAACTTTGTAACAATGCAATTATATCTGTATGATATAAATCTGTGCAACATTCAAGCGTAATACTAATGACGGATAAAATGTGTATGTAGTGTTCAGTGGTCACAATTAATGTCAAACAACCATGATTGTTGTGAAATTTAATCTGTTTTACATGCGTTGGAGTCAAGAATCACCTTTGAACTAGCTCTAGTTTCTTTTTCTTTCTGTATCAGATCACTTTCTGTGAGGTTAATCCCTTTGACCTTTGCTGTTTCTACAGTATTTAACCCGGTGTGTGTACAAGGATTTTCAAGAGGATTACGGAGGTCCTTAATGGGGGATTAGCCAAATCCTCTTGTTGTCCGTCCCAAATTCTGTTACACTGAGGGATTACACAATCAACAATAGCTGAAGGCAGCTGGGTTAAGAGGGTGAAGTTTAAGATGTGTTTCTCTCTTTGCTCTAATTGGACTTAAATGGATCTTAAGCTTCACGACATAATGTAAAATCAAAGGGCTGTGTGGCACTTTCCAGTGAAATGAACACTGGGAAGGTGTGAATGATGTCACACTGGCAGAGGGTCAGGGTCAGAGTTTTTTCTTTCTCTTTTTTTTTAGGTTGGATTTTTGGTTAAAGTGTGTAATTACAAGCTGATGACAGAATTGCAGATTCCATCCGTGTGTGGTCCTTTCAGTGTATGTGTGTGTGTGTGTCTTCCTGACACACAGCAGTGATGCCAGACTCCCCCCATAGGATGCCACCAGTACTTCACTACAGTGAGTGGTGGAAACTCCTCACTAATCCATCATATCAGCTGATCAATGAGCTCGTTTTTTTATTTATTGGTGATAATCCTTTTTAACTTATTCAGATGAAGCAACTTGTGCCATATTGAAATTATTTTATGTCTTTAGTGTAGTATTATTTAGGGCATGTGGTTAAATTAAATGTATCTTTGTTCTGCCTTTGTGTAATTGTTTTTTTTTTCTCATATTACATCTCACAACATAAACATAGAGCAATGGAACATAAACTGCATTATACCCAGTGGTGTTTCTAATATATTATCCACTCCATAACCTAAAATCTAATCCTCACTGCTGACAGACTAAATATTAGAAATACCTCTATACAACCTGCACCTCCAAAATGACCATGAAATTGAAGCATGAATTTGAAGCAGACATCTAAAAAACTGAATATTAAAACCTTCATAGTAGGATTCTTTGCAGGACTGTATTAGGGAGCATTAGTTTTTGCCAGGTGTACCTAATAAACTGCAACTGAGTCTATGATAAGATAACAATTAAATATCACGCAGCAAAGCACATCATTACATTCACCATCACCTCCAAGTTGCCCTGGAGGCCACTTCACACTCTAGCTCAGACTGTCCTGCTTGTTTGTGTGTAAGCGTGTGTTTGCTACCAGGCTAGAGGTCGAACCAAAGGCCAGTGCACTCCTCTCACCAGATCATGTGTTTTCATTGTTTCCTCCTCAAGAAACACAAATAACTCAATTTGTTTGCAACTTGCGTTCCTGCATGCATCCCATCCCGCTTGTCAACTGATATTCATGGAATTTCGACGAGGGCTTCACAGTGAGCCTAAGCAGAGACGCGGGGAGGCTGACAGCGCTAATGGCTATAAAGATAAGTGGAAGAATGTTGACGCTTGAGAAAGCCACAGGCAATAGAAGAGGATGAGAGAGAGAGTTCACCATTTAGACCGCTCCCTCACAATGGGGGACACAACTAGTATTTATCAACCCTTACACTTGAAATTACTGCCTTTAAGTGCTGCTTACAACATAGAATAAATAAAGCTGACTCATTCAATCCCACAAACCAACACTATGTTTGACCCCATTGCATCATATTATGTCTGCTACTCGTCAGCTGTGGATTTGTAGTAACATCAGGGCATAAATAAGCACCGTGAAGACAGTGATTGTTGCCTGTTGAGAAATGAGATGTTGAGATTGGTGCTCTTCTCTTCCTCTGTCTTTTATGTCTTTTTTTTTGCCTTCATGTCTGTCTGCCTCTCTCTCCCTCCGTCTGCCTCTCTCTGAGTTGTGGCCAAAGTAAACATCACGCTTAACGCTCTCAATCACAGGATCTCTCAGAGGAAGAGGGGGCAGTGCCCTGGCACAGTGCTGGTGGCCAGGCCTGGGGAGTGGGACAGGAAGTAGGCCGCTGCCTCAGAAACGTTCTATCATTCCAGCACCAACTGGGAATTCACATCTATCAGAGCATGTGCTCACATACTCAAGTGCTCCTACTTGACATAAATATTTGCATGACATGGGCTGACATGGGAGATCCTATCATAAGTCATACAAACTCATCATAGCCCATTACAAGCAGCACTCACAGTGACCACCAAGACAGTCAGTGGCAAAGTAGAGAATAATGGCCGCCTTCTGGCTCGACAGCAGCTACAGTTACAGAGACATGGGATCATTCTGTCATCACGTTTTTAAACAAAATGTCATCCCGGCTATTAGATTGTCATTTTTAGCTGCTGTGTCACAGCCCTGCAAAAAGTCCAGTGACAGATTGTTCTCCTACTGAATGCCTCTCGGTGGTTATGCGCTTGTGCTTTTTCCCACGTACTTCAACCTTTGCTTGACTGCAACCCACATCACTCTCAATTGTGCTTTGTGTAACCGCACGAGGAAGAGCCTCTCTGTTATTTTTGGTGTATGAATGTGTCTGTGAGGTGTTGTGTGTGTGTGTGAGACAGGCCTATTCATTTTACTTTTGTCCATCAACACCTACTGTATTCTAGAGGAAGCACAGCTCTCATGCAGTGCAGGGGCCAGTTTGTGTCCATATGAGCATTTCCTTCATTTGCTGCGAAAAAACATACATGCTTTGCAACAATAATTTTTTTCTGGCTTGTTTTGCTGCTCAGCCTAGTCGTCAGATTCAAAGTGTGTGTTACAGATAGCTTTGGCTTTGAACCAGCACAGTTTGCCAAGCAGGTTATCCTGCTGTGCTCTTAAACATAAATCTACTGCTAAATAGCAACTACAAGACATGCAGACAAGTTGCCTGAATTAAAAAAACACTTATAGGATGTTGAATTGGTGTTGGGTTAACCATAAGGGGCAAAGCAGATGAGCAATTGAAGTTGAATATATTTCATCTGAAATGTGTCTTCATCTCAGCGTGAGTCTCCATTTTTCACTGTTCCCGTCACATATAGTGAAGGTTTATTTTATCGTCTGCATTCACATTTGAATTCTGCAAATCCTAAAATCTTAATGTAGATCAGACTATCGGCAAACCTTCCCATAACTATATTTCAATGTGGTCAGTTCAGATGACTGTGATCAAGACAAAGATTATTTGCATGCATGCTGCAACTCTGTAGAGAATGATCACTGTCATCCTGAAACAATGGAGCTGATTTATGAAATATGACAATACTGAGACATTCATGATTATTGATTGGTATTGTTAGCGGCTTTAAAAGAGCCATATGTCTTCATCTTCAGCAATGACATACGTATAACAAATAAGTTTACCACACCGTGCGAGCCGAAAACCCAAAGGCAACATTTTAGGGTTCTGATACACATCACAGGGTTACTTCATTACATCTTGTGTCATTATAGTGAGATTCTTGCATGAATTAGCAAAATAAATGAATATAAACCTTTTTTTTGACAAGCACATCCATAAAAAAACAGGAGGGAAGAGTTCGTTATTGAAATACAAATGAGCTCCATATTAGACAGGTGTGCGCTTATTGTACTGTAATAAATACAATATCATAATACACTTATAACTTTTACAGTGCAGCTTAGTGTTAGAAATACAGCATGTGGTTCAGGGCCCATGCATCTTAGTCAAGTGTGATTCCTCTTGGAAACGTGTTTATGAAAATAATCTATCCTCTATGTGTTTTGAATGGTCACAGACAGGGGGATGTTGCTCCAGCATCCTCTCAAGGTTAGCAAAGTTGCCCAGATGAATGGTTTTTTGAGACTGTGCTCGTATGTCAATGTTTACCCCATTAGTGACAGCTCCGAGGCAGTAGGCCACTTAATATTGTCTGTGTAGCCCCGACTGTCCCCACACACCGGTTCAAAAGTTCAGCCACTTCCTCAAGGGTCTCATCACATTCTCGCCACATCTTGATTTTCAAAGCTTCATGGAGAGACTCGACCTGTCAGGAGAGATACCACAAAAAAACGATGATGGAAGACAGGTTTGGGGCCAGGGCCCGTCAGGCCAGCAAAAGCTGCCTCCTGGCTCTCTGGTTTAGGAGGCCTGGACGACGGAGCTCATATTAAAGGCTGTGTAGTGGTCCAGGGCACGGCTGCCTGCAACCAGCTAGAGGAGGAATTGATTGTTCTGGAAACTGATGAAGCTCGGGCACAATTAGATTGCAAGGCAGTGCTGTGAGGTGAGAGAGCACCCTGCCTGCCTCGCTGTTGATTGATGGTAAAATAATAACCGCTGCGTATTAACTACAGAGTTCACCACCAGGTTAAGGTGGGCCAAAAATTGTTGCTCTTATTAGATTCCGATATGACTTGCGATGTAAAAAGATTATTTTCATTGTGGCAGTGGACTGTCATTTTGCATGCAGGGTGGTGTTTTCCTATGTTACTGTCAAATGTCTACATGAGAGTCACAGGGGCACTAGGTCAGGAGTGACACCAGGACATTAGCGAATGTTATTCTGACATTCCAGCCCACAAAAACAGATGTGTTGCTTATTCAAATACGACCACTCACACTGAAGGTAACCTAGGGTCCCTGTATGTTTCACTGTTTCCTTATATCTCCTGCACTGCATCAATGTCCGCTCAAAAATGTCTGTGGCTCCCAAAAAGGCTGGGGGAGCATCAGTTCATCATATTACTGGACTTCAAAATGAATATCCTCTTTCATACACATGTCAGAGAGCCAAACCAGTGAGTGCACAGCTATAATATAATATATGAGTAAAGAAATATGCTGCTCATGGACAGAGGTAGTTTTACTGAGCAATCTATTCATGGTTTAGATAAGGATTAGGGAGGCCAAACAGTCAAAGAGTAAATGCATTTTTCTTGAAGAGCATTTCCTCAACATGTGGGTACAAAACAATTTTCCCTCATTCTCAAAGTGTGTAATCCTGCTGGTCATTTGTTAGCCTGTGCATCTCCCATGTGGAGGCGAGGCCACAGGCAGAGCGTTGGGGTATACAGGAGGTGAAAGCTTATAGTAGCATATCAGAGCTTGGGGATTCACACTCATTTATCTCCATTTCTCGCAGACGGTATCTAGTAATAAAGGCTCAAGTGAAAATGGTGTTTATCATTGGAATGACAACATCTCCCAGATGCTGCAGAAGAAAACTAGAGAATAGATAACACATTACAATAACAAGTCCTTACTCTGCGGAGAATCCAATTAGGAGAGCCTTACATCATGATAATCAAGCGGAGGTGGACTGGTTCATTTAGACCGGTGGATAACAGCGCAGAGGGAGGTCTGGTCCGGGGGATCAGGGTTAGTTGCAGTTAGACCTGCTGCATACATCAGCAGCCATCTAGTGTGGGGAGTTTTACCCCCTAGTGGTTTACAGGAGGAATACAAGCTGGGCTGCTTTTAATACACATTATGGAAAATGTGTTTTGAGTGTTTCAGTACTGATTGCTGTAATAGAGTAAAAACACCCACAAATAACTGGGAGCATCTTAATCAAGTTTTTTTTGAGAGAGAGCGGGAGAGAGAGAAATTCAAATGACTTCATATGCAGTTAAACATTATGAATTGTGAAGTTTGTATTGCACTAAAGTGTTCCTCCTACGTTCTTGTATGTACAGATATTCATATGTGCATATGTCAAGAACGGCTGTTACGGTGGGATATGTTGTTGTGTTGTTGTGGAGCGGGTGCACCACTGGGCCTGTCTGTTCTGGTGTGCTGGTTTCCTGCTGCTCAGCATTTCTCAGGGCCTCAGGGGGACGCAGAGGGGTGCATCTGACTGGGCCATACAAAGCTAAGCTAGTCTCTCCTATCATCCCACAACAGATACATCCCTTTAGCATCCTTCTGTCTCTTCATTGTCAGCCCACTCCTCAGCATGGCAGCAGATTCGGCAACGAGCCTGATGTTTGTCTCCCTTTTAATAGCGTCAGATCCGGCAACTGCAGAGCAGGTGCACATGTTGCCACAAGGGCAAAATGGACATTTCTGCACTCTCCCTTCTCAGCAAAGCTCTGTGCTGACATAACAATTTACCACCCACTAGCACATACTATGTTTGGATCACTCTTTAACATTTACATGACCATGCAGTGATTTATTGGTGCTGTGACAATTCTCTGTTTGAGGATGCAAGGTAAGTATAAATAGATGAATTCAAGAAAAACTGTCATCTGATATAATGTGAAGACTTATTAGTAGTTCAAAGTGTTTTAAAGGATTTTACTTAACATTTAACAAACCAGACTCTCAAGTCCATCTAGGCTAAATTATTATTTTAGGCATATGTGATATGATGTGATTTATTTATGGATTACTGCACAATAAACTGTCTAAAAGGTATGAACATGATAAAGAACTATTTAAAATGACATAAATACAGTAAAAATAAGTTAAAAAATCAAGGAAACAACATTCAAAACCTACATACATTATGTACATTACAATACATTAGTCCATATACATGATTTGTGCATTGTGCAAATAGCCGTGCAAATACATGTGTGTGACTAGTGAGTCTAGTCAAGAAACTTATTGATTCATACAAACATTTGGATAGGTATGCAAAGTATATGTACATAAATATACAGATTTATGGTTATCTTATGTATACTACATACACTAAAGATATCTATCCCATCAGTATGAAGAATACCAAACATGTAATTTAGTTTCTTTCCAAGGCAAAAGCAACAATAATAAATGCCTGGATGAAAAAGAAATATCATGAAAGAAGCTTTTGCGTAATTACATTCAGGCTCATATGAGCAGCCTGTGGTGACTGTCTTCTCTCTGTGCTCTGTGCAAAGCAGCGCATTGTTTGTGATGAGCATGAATTCTGCCCTCTGCCCTCTCTGGTGGCCTCTGCCCCCCATGAAAGTTCACAGGAGGGTCAGAGAGTCCTTGTGCCTTCACAGACACTGTGTTGATGGAAACTCCAACCCCCGTCCCCCTCTCTCTCCACCAACCCCCCTTTAACTCTGTCTGTCTGTCTCAGTCAGACACAAATACACACACAAACCAAACAAACAAAACCTGGTCATGAGGTTCAGAAAATATTTCAGGTCATTTGTTTATTTCAGGAAATATTAGGTCAACACATGAAAAACACATACTGAGCATTTATTCTAACAGCTTCTATTAATTAAAACTAATGATCAGATTAAGTGATTTATATTACAAACTGTCACATGAAAACATAACACTTAAAAATGAGGTCTGTTGAGGTTTTACACAGTGATCGACGTGTCTGCCTATAGTGAGTGTCACGGTGAGGCTTTCAGGACCTCAGCTGGTGGGGCAGATTCATGCATTTTACGATGCTGTGTGGCTTCAGGCACGACCAATGGCAATGAGGTTGATGCTCATCACATGAGATATCACATGCTGCTAGGCAGAACATCTACCATGTCCTGTATGTAAGATATGCTGCTGTAACATGGAGATCATTTTCGTTTGGGGGAGCCATTAATACTGAAGATCTCACAGTCCCACTGATTTCAGTATGTAAATTATCTCATGCGAGCCCAGAACATGGCAGAGTGCTCCGGATTTGCTGCGATAGTTTGTTTAGGGATCAGATTAGACCCCGTGTCATTTCATGGTGGAGATGATAATAATGGCTGCAACTGCCGGGATGACTGTTGACATCATTACTCATGTGTCCTGCCACACGCATCAATCTTCACATGTTGTACAGACGCTCCTGAGGTGAATGAATTTTTCACTTTGGAGTTCAGAGCGGGGTCACACAGACACATAGTCTCACATATGAGAGGAGCACAGCAGGTAAACCAAAGGACTTCTACTACTCATTTTTCTTTTCTTTCTCGTTTTTTTCTACAGTATCACATTACTTGGCTTTGTTTAATTCCTCCACTCGGCAGACTGATATCATTACTGTACATGTTTTTGAGGATGTATGATGTATGATGCTATCAGGTTCAATGACGTGCTAGGCAGCAGATGTAGCATGTTTAAAGGTAATACGCGTAAAAAATTTTAGCTGGCTTGAAATTTTGGTACTTCAACGCAACGTTTTACACAAAGATGCTCATGATTGCATGGCTATATCTTTCATAAGAGCATAGAGGTGCGTCTTTAACCACGGTGGTAGTAATACTATCTGTAACCTTGCAGCATTAATACCATCCTCTACCCATCACCAGGCTTTACAAGATAAGCATACGTAATCCCCCACTGACAGATCAGGCCTCCACATAGCAACAGATCAGTTTGTAAGATCTTTTCTTTCCCTTTGGGATCTCAAGAATCTATGAGGACAATACAGATATAGATGTGATGGTCTATCATGTTTTAACAGAGGTGTATTCCACTGACAGGTACAGTAAAGGTGTAAGAAAGGCAGGATTTACCCTCCTAAACTGTGTGCTGTCATCTTTACAAAGTATGTTCAGGGGGTGTGAAAGGGATCATTAGTTGTGAAGCAGCGGAAGCAGCCGCGTTGTCAGCTACCTGCTATTTACTTCCCCTCATTACTGTACGCTGGCTGGCGCTGGTGGGAGTGTCAACATCATTAACATGACTGTCATTAGTCCTGTCCCACACTGCATGGAGAAGTTAGTCCTGGGGAGAAAAATGAAGCGTCTTTCACCACCCCGCACCTCTCTGTTGCTGCAGCTAGTGCGCTGTTGAATGCCTCCATTCAGCTGGACTTGATAGAGAATAGGCTGCCTTAGAAGAAGGAACAGGAGCTCTGTACTTTGAATGGATATAGCTCACTGTGACCTGTGCAACACAGGCTATAGGTTAGAAAAATTTACATTGTAGAATAACATAAAAAGAGATAATTATACAGTACAATGCAATGTAATTGGTGAGATGAGTGTGATACACTTTGCTGAGTAGTATATTGAATACATGAAATGATAGCAACACTATTTTCTTTAAATTCACAGTTGCTGCAAATGTGTAACTGTAAAAAACAAAAAAAATATCCTAATTTTGCCCAAATTTGTCAAGACTGATAGTAAAGTTTCCTGATTTAGGAGCTGGGACTCATGCATAGACTATTATCATATGAATGACCATGATACATTTACCTTTATCACTAATTTTGCCAACATTTTTAAAAACTGGTTCTTTGTTGTTGTATTTACCCGCCGCAGCATCTCAGTTTTGAATTGTCACCTACAGCAGGATTAAAACAAACAGGCTCTCTCACACCTTGTCATCTGTCTGACTTGGCTGGATGTTATTGTAGCCAACTTCAAGGCCTCAGCAGCAGCTGCAATCACTTATGGCAGTCTGCCTCAGTGCGCAGCCCCTCCGTGCCCCCAACTAGTTTCCCATCAGCCTTGAGGGGGTTAGAGCTCCTCACACTCAGTTTCAACCCTCCTGCTCTCTATCTTGCCTTGCTGAGACCTCCTCGACCTCTGCAGAGGTGACTGGAGAAGTCGAACAACCGAGAGCGAAGCAGTGCAGAACATGTCCTCATGCAAACAGATTCTGAGTGGATCCACATACTATGTTTCCACATGCCTTTTGTATGGGGCTTGAGTTCAGAGTGGGCTGGGCTTTCAGAGGCACAGTGCTGTCCAATGGCAGTGCCGGGATCGTTGTGTGGCTCATCTGATTTACGATACATCATTAAGTCAGCGCATTCCTTTTCCCTGTCGCCCAGGTGGCTGTGGGGCCTGAGGCCCAGACTCACAGGAGCAGAGCCGGGCTTGCTGTGAAGCACAGCACAAGCAAGGAGAGCAGCACATAACCCAGCAGCTGCAGACCAGTGAATCCAGCCACTACAGCCATGCCACATCCTCCACGACAGGAAGCACTTAATACATCTCAGCACCCTCTGTGTCTATGAAGGATACATGTTGTTTTATTTATAGGTCCGCAATTCTGTTTTCATTCAGTTTCAACTGTGCAATGTCTGAGACCAAGATTAAGAACTAAAAAACAAGAGGGTGCACTGGCCTATGACCTGTGCAACAGCAGGATCTGTAACAAACAGCAGTGATATATAGATTTGAATAAACAGAGATTATTCCTGCCTGAAAATGAACCATCAGGCAGTTTTTTGGTGAAAGTCTCATTGAGGAAAATGCATTGGCTTGTCCCTGTAACAAAAAATCATTTAATTGAGGATTTATGCATTATATATTACATGTTGTAATTACTAATTTACACCCTTGTGAATGAATGATCTGCCAAATATACTTTCTTCATCTCCAATATCTCAGCAGTCACAAACAACCAAGGGCGGTGGGAGTCATGAGAGATTTTTGGAGCTGCTTTGCCCTCTAGTGGTAAGGCTCTGTGTCAGAGTCCACACAAACCCCCGCCTCCAGCACAGCAACCACCAGGCAGCCAGTGCATGAGCCTCCAGTTAAATTCTTTGAACATGTAATAAGATGACTTGTCAATCTGCACAGGATTTCACCTCATCAGCTTTGTAATTTTCAGCAGACTGACAGTAAAAGAAATTAGCTGTTAGAGATCAACACTTTGTGAAACTTTACAAGCAGACTTTAATATTTACAAGGCTACTAAAAACCCTGGCAGTGCCTTGCAGCTCTGACCTATGCATTAGTGACATAGTGCGGTTTATGTTGAGGAAAGAGGCAGCTTACAGACACTGAGATGTACAACTTGTTTTATCAGTTTTATGGTTTGTTATATATAGTAACTTCAGTCTGTAAGTGAAGAAGAAACTCAGCGCCAGGCTGTCTGACATCAACTAAATCTTTATCACACAACTCCTATTTGGTGGTGAGATGTTTTTTTTTACACAGCGTGTGTTTGATTGAATTTCACATGTTTTTTTCTGTGTGTGCGCGCGTAAGAGAGAGAGAGAGAGAGACATTTTATTCACTATCAACTATGAGTTCATTCAGGAGGGAAAACGTTGTGGTTGTTCCAGTGCTTGGCTGCTGCACTGGGAAATAGAAACAGTGTGGTGATGAGGTACTTCCTCTGTGTATGTGGGTGTGTATGTGTCTATGTGGGTGTGTATGTGTGTGTGTGTGTGTGTGGAGCCCCACAAAAATTGTCGTTGGTGTTGGTGAAAAGCTCCTCGGCCCCCTCGCTGACTGTGGTAACGCGAGACAGACGGTGTGCCATTTGCTAGGCCTGACTCAGATGTCTTGACCTGGCCAACTGGACAGGCCTGACTTTTAGCTCTGGCTTATCTCTCTGGCACAGCATTGGTCACTTCACACCCTGCCCCTTCATCAGCCACATTTGCATGGGATCACTGAGACTGGGGCAGTTAAGTCTGCAGTATTTTGTAATGATGTGGGTGGAATATAAACCTTTGGCACAGTGGACAATAACTAATTACATTTACTCACGAAATGTGCTTAAGTATAATTCTGAGGTACTTAATACTGTGCTTTTTACTCCACATTCACTACTGACCTGCTAATGCTATGTACATGTTTTTGCAAAGTAATAATAACAATATAATATATAATAATATAACAGTGACAGAACTTTTTTCTGCTCTTACTTCAGTGAAACTGTGGATGAGGGGCTTTTACTTAAATACTTCTTCTTCCATTGCTTAGGCAGCAACTATATATATCAGTCTTTACAAATAAAGCACATTTCTGCAGCACAAGACTGGCCTTTCTTAACTGAATTCAATTTATAATATAAATAAAATCGATGCTTAATTGACAAATTGATGTAATATAACGTTACATAAAATTAATTATTATTAATGCCATGTATAAGCACATGAGGCACAGACTATCAATCCACTTCATAAGTATGCAGTGAGCAATCACTAAAACTTGCAGCAAGAAAAAGTGCCTTAAAATACAGGTAACACCTACACACAAAGCATGAGCCTGTTTGCTGACACAGTATACTACACCCATCACACAAAATAAATGTTCCGCCCAATAGGAAAGCCATTTTGCAATGCATCACTTTAAGTGAGTGGACCTCTGTGCCGCAACCAGTGTCTCTTAACCTTTCCTTAATTTGTCTTGTCTTGTTATGAGCTCTCAAGAACAACACCGTCCTTTCACTGCCAGGTTGTGAGCACTCAGCCTGCACAGAGCTGGACCACATCAGTTCAGTTTTTTTCAATTCAGTTTTATTTATATAGCACCAAATCAAAACAGAAGTTATCTCGGGGCACTTTTCACATAGAGCAGGTCTAGACCATACTCTTTAATTTACAGAGACCCAGCATTCCCCCATGAGCAAGCACTTGGCGACAGCGGCAAGGAAAAACTCCTCTTTAATCAGGTTCTGGCTCAACGATGGAAATGTGAGTTGAAGTTGGATTTTGTTATCTTGCTCCCTGCTAAAGCCCGTGCAGCTGTTTCCCCTCCCATTTTGGTCTTTGAAGACGCACAGAAACACTGCATCATAACATGAATCCGACACTCCGGCCAGTTCAGTGTTTCCTGTTGTCAGAGCGCCATCATTAGTACGTTCAAATGAGAGGTTAATAAAGAATAAGTTATTGCAACTTTCACTGCACGCTTGATTTACTACCACCACCTTTCTGCAACACACCAACAGCAAACACTTCATTTCAACAGAGAGCTGATAAGGGCATGTTATCTCAGTGTGAAGGAGGCGGTGACCTCCCCTCTTGCTTGTAAAAGGTTAGACGATACAGCAAGAAAATATTCGCAGCATTCTCTGGCATTACCATGCTCTGTGAGCCAAGTGTAACAATTAATAGCTTGTTTACTGTAGTGATAAAGCGTGAAAAGTGAAAATATCACGGAGAGAGCTGGGTGGTTATAATCGAGCCGGTGCTTAGAGCAGGATCACATTGCATGCTTTGGTTTCATTTCAGCATTAAAAAAAAAAACAAGTTCTGCATCTCAAGAGGGCAGCTTTCCACTTGTATAAGGCATCATCACTCTTATTCAACAACCTGACACATATTTTGGTGGGATTGTCACCACAAGAAGGAAGTTGTAAACCAGAGAGGCTCCCTGTGCAGGAAGTCTCCTTTCATTGTGGATAATGTCACCTTGAAAACACGGAGGTCCACAGTAGACCCAACACATAGTTTACAATAAAACAGGGAACATTGTGTACCAAGGATACTCTTGTTTCTACCTATATAAGCCAGAAAACATAATTAGAGAAACTGACCAAAAATGTTATAGTAAAAAAAAAAATCTCAATCCACCTAGTCTGGAATGGTTGCAAGCAACATGTTTCACATTGGCAAGTTTAATTTTTAGGACTTGTTTATGTTGTGTTTATTCCCTCTCATTCCCTGGACATTTTGGTAACTCCAACCCTTCATTAAGCCTTATTACGCACACCACTCACTCAACATCTGGCTTGGGGCTCCCAGAATGGCTCATTTGTCGTGCTTTTTATTGCAGTCATATAGTTGGCGCTGTAAATGCCTGTGTGGCTGTGCATTGTTTTCTGTTGTGGAGAACACACAGTATTCTCTCCTGCGACGTCAAGCGAAGATCCCCTGCAAGCAACTCAACAAGTCATGCTTAAGGGTTTATCTACAGGTTGTTGTTTTTTGATGCTGTTGTTTTTAAACAACAGCAGAGTGATGTTTTAAGAATTATGGCTTTATTAGAAAATGCCATCAGTAGTGATAGTATTTAGACTTGAGTGTTCAATTTAATCCCTGGCCTGTGATTGGGTGAGTGTCAGTTGAGTAAGGGGCATGTAGTGGAGGGATTGGCAGCTCTATAACTCCCTCAGACAGGTTTGTCATCTGTGTCAATGACCCACCAGGGAGCCGGCCCTAATATCAAACCCAATGCTGATGGATGACCACAGTTCCAGCTGTTAAGGCACTGTCACAAAAAGGTTCCTCCATAACCTGTCACCTAGTGTGTGTGTGTGTGTGTGTGTGTGTGTGTGTGTGTGTGTGTGTGTGTGTGTGTGAAAGTGTGTGTTGTAAGTGGGATTGCACAGCCATGGTCAGCCTTGGTTTTCTTAATCTGTGGCCGCTGGTGAAGAGAGCTGTTGCTGTCACTTTTGTCTGGTTCCAAAATAGGAACATTCCAATGTTTACAAAATATTCAGTGATTAAATTTCAGACTGTGAACTCTTTCTTAAAACATCTTGACAGAGCAATACTTGCGACACCTTCCCAGTGTTTTCAAGTATCTATTTTTCGTGACACGTAGAATAGTCTCCCAGACTCGGATGACAAAACTGAAAACCCCAGCAGGGACTGTTGCGTCTAATTAGGTATAATCTGTATTACTAATTAGTTCAATTTAGATAATTATGGTTGTATCCACGTTTTTGTCCTAAGTGTGAAATTTGGACTGAAGTAGAATTTGCAGCAGAAAAATCAGTACACGTGATATGAAGCTTAGATTTTATTCTCAAGCAGGTATACTAAAGAAGACTGTCAGAAAAAATAGAAAGGTATATATATATATATATATATATATATATATATATATATATATATATTTAATTGTGTAGCATAAAATTGAGCCACATTTTTAATCACATCACTATTTGTAACATGAACAGAGGATTTCAATTCAATTTTAAAGCCCAATTAAAGGCATCAATACCTCACACAGAGGGATTTAAGGTTTGAATAACTACCAAAGGTGAGACAGATTTAAGTTGAAACCCATCATGACAGCGTTACAAACCACATGTCAAGTGTTACCCACACTGGCACCACTCTCCACACTGCCTCATTGTTTCATTGTTCTGCCTTGCTTCTTTCAGCAAATGTGGTTCATAGTGGCTCAAGTGTAAACTACAGTACATCGCAGGAAGGAAGAGGGACCTGGTGGTGGGGGGTTGGGAGCAGGATCCCAGACCATAAAACCTGGCAGCCACCCTCCTGCATTGTTCACCACCACCATTCCAGCCCAGCTTCACTGTTTTCTCCCTGTGCTCTGTGTATCCTGTCCTTTTAGTGGCAGTAAATGTTGTTGCCGTTCATCAGACAAACATGAGTCCCGTCCAGGCTGCTCGTCTGCCTTTGTTCTTTTCACGAAGACTCTTGATGGCAGGAAAAAGGTTGAGCTAAAGAGAAAATTTAAAAAAAAAATGGTTATAAAGTTTGACACAGGCCTCATGTGGGTCCAATTAGGCACGTATCAGATTGCATGCAGCATGCATTACACTGCTGAAACAGTACAATAAATACATAAATACAGTTCCAGCCTTTCAGCAGTATGTTAACACATCCAAATCTCTTCTTATAGCACCACCCTGTGGCTGCACTGAGCTGCCTCCTCTACATCCTTGAAAGCATTTACTGCTGCAGTGTCATATCAGCAGAAAGAGGTGTTCAATGTGTGCATGTTAAAAAATACACTTCACAACTGACATATTTCAATGTATATTTGTATATATTATATTTCACTGTATTTTTAAGCAAACATTATAAAATATGATCTCATGATGACTGTTTTTTTGCAAATTCAGACTCACAGCAAACCACAAACTGTGTCCATTAAAATGTTCACTTTTGACTTTCTATCATAAATGATTTCTCAATTCTTATGCGTGCCATGAAACATCCAACATGACCTCAGCAGGAGTGAACAACTTTTGTGGAATGCAGATGCCTCTCTCTCAGTCTATTTATGTGATTTAAGGCTGTCAGAGAAGCCAAGCAGCAGAAGCCCAGACAGGAGGCTGGACATGACAATGAAGCTGAGACCTGCAGAAACTGCTCCCCCTGCTGGCGGGGGCATAGAGGGATCTGAAAAACACTGCAAGACAACCAGAGAGGGGACATGGTCACTTAAACTCTGCACCTCATTCTTTGCTTTCATTCAAGTGTCCTTCTGGCTTGTAGCTAGATGGTATAGACTAAATATAATCAATAATACCTTGGAACAAACAAGCAAGTATTTTGGCATGCAAAAAATAAATAGAATGGATGTCAAATACTGGAGATAAAGTGCTTTTTATGAAATGTTTTCATCAAAAATGCATTTTTAGATAAAGGTTATTTGTTTTTTCTCAAATGCAATCTCAGTATCACATATGATTTCTTTACTTTCCCACAAGTTCATATGTTTACTCCCAGCTCATCTGATAACCACGCAACCACTTGTTCTCCCATCAATCCCTCTGCTTGTCTCTCTCCTCTTGGCGGCACCAGAACTGTAAACACAAGGCAGAAAACGCCTCCCAGCTGCAAATAGAAGTTGGAGACACGGGACATTTTCTTTTTTAAAACTGCTGTACACTGTGCACTAAATGCAGCCTTTCTCTGAGATCAGAAGGACTGATGAAGCCTGTCATAATCATTTCTATGCTACATTAACAGAAGTAACACTGCAGTTTGCCTTGGCTCGGCCGAGTGTTGCTGCATGCCCTCAAGAATCTGAAACCTCGACTCCCGCTGAAGTGAAGGGTCAATGTCTGTCTGAGTTTAAGAAGTTTCCCGTCATGAGCACTTAGAGTTGCTTTTTTAAAACTCCCTGTATTTTTGTTTAGTAGAAAAAAGCAAATATTCATGCCAGATTTATAGTGATATGAATCAGATATATTTTTTTACCATAAAATCCAGTATTTACATATCAGATATGCAAAACCCTGCAAGCATATAAAATATGAGGATGTTTATTGGTGTCTATGTTTTGTTTTGTTATTTTAGGATGTCTACATTTTAGAGTCTTTTATTTGTGGTTTTGGATTACAGATTCAAGAACTCATGGGAAACGCCCCCCAGTTTCCAGGCACATGGTCTGTATTTTCAAAATCAATTTCTGTCTCACAGTTGGGTTGCAGTGCCACTGAAGTCATCAGGGTCACGCACCTCCCTCTATAGTCGTTTGCCAGCAGCTTCCAGCTGAAAAATGGAGCTTTCTGGACTGGAGGGGTATATGAACAGAGATAGCTTGACACAACCATTTGTTTGGCTCAGGTGAATACAGCCAGACAGCAACAGAGTCCCTGCTCTGCAGCAGGGCTTGCACTATGGCCAGATCCTACTGGACACTCATTCCTCAAAGATGCTCTGAAGCTCAGCTCAGAAACACTGCTACTGTACTGTACTGCATGTTGAAAGACACAGATGATCTTTCTCTATTTACTGTATGCACATTTACAAGAAAAGTCAAAAACTTAGCTGAGAATGTTTGTAAGGACCATTTCATATAAATAATATACAGTAATGTATAAAAAAAATGAAAAAATGAGTGATAAAAATAAAGTGATGCTAAATACATGTATCGTCTGTATGATTTGGTGACACTTATTGTAAGACCAATGATATGAGGTTTTGTTAGAGGATATGTATAATTTCTCAAATCCAAATAATCCCTACGACAAATACGTAAGAAAAAGAATACTTGTGCAATAAATGAAAGACATTTGCTGCTTGTTTCTTCAAGTGGTACTGCAGGTGTCACTTAACAGTGACAACACTGTTTTACAACAATGTAAAATACTGTATGAATGAATGTCCTGCATCCAGAATCTAAACAAACCAACAATCCTGGTTTGACCTCATCCAGTACTCATTGGGTTGGAAAACCACATAAGACAAGGGGTTGTTTTGGCCCTATTTATATTACTGTTGGGTTTACGCAAAATGAAATATGTTGTAGTTGCAAACTGTTATAATGTAGTCTAGCTCTTTCCTAAATTTACATGTCACTATTTGTTACTGATTGTTAATGAAGTAAGTCTATTGATTGGTGTTTAGAATGTCATGTGAACATCATTTTATACAACCAACAATAAAATTGTTTTTAGGTAGAACTTGAGCTTGTGTCTGACCCTGTAACACTGGTAAAAAAAAAAATGTAAAAACATATGTAAATTTGGGTAAATAATCCAACCCACTGATACAGAGTAAAGTTAATCCGGTACTGTGTTGGTGTTATATTGACATTTTTAACATAGTGATTGAAGTGCGTTGGATTATTTGAACTACTTTATATAATGACAGGTTAGTTTAACCTGTAATCATATTTGCATCATATTTAATAAACTGGTCAAGTTTTGTGTACAGTTTTTTTGCACAGTAACTATAGCTGTCAAATAAAATGAAGTGCATTATTTCCCTCTGAAATGCAGAGAAGTATGAAGTAGCATAAAATGTTAATACTCAGTTGAAGTACCTCAAAACTTAGACTCAAGTAAAGTTGTTAATTTGTTATTTCCCACCAATTCAAAAATTGAAAAACCCATTAGCACATGCAGACACACCAGTACAGAAACAAAGATATTCACCATTAACCTCAGTATACTAAAAATATGTGCTACATTGAGTATAAATCAGTGAATTTTAGAAACAAAAATGACCATAATAAAGATAATAATCAATAGTAAGTAACACTAAATCTGTGATGCTGATGTTATTCTGCTCTTTAATGTCTGCGTCCTGAGCCGTCACTTAAAGAGTTTTCTAACTCTTGTGTTAACGGTCACAACTTCTCAGACTGCTGTAATATTCATGGCTGCATACCAGTATGAACAGAAACTGCCCGGCTCCCGAGTGTAATGAATTTGAATCTGTGGCTGATTCAGTATTAGTCTGGGTTACTGCTCAGCACCCGCAGGAAATGAATTGCCCTTTATTTAACATTACAAATTACAGGTGACCCACAGTGAGGAGAGCTGTGAGTTTGAGAGGTGCAACAAATAGATTTAGAGGGGCAGCGATCGTTCCCTCTTAGATTCCTGTTGTGCAAAATTCAAGAGATTAAATGACAGAGGATATTAGGAAATAATTTGTGATACACACGGTGATAAACATAATGCGGTTAGGAGGCAATGAATATGTCTGTTTTCGTCACAGTTAAATCAAATTACATATTAGATTGCATTACATTGATTTGTTGTATTGCAAATTGTCATCTTGACGTGCTAGCAGAAGGCTAATGAGGATATGAGGTTAGCATTGCTGCAGGGGTTGATTTGTTTGAGGTTACAATGTGCTGGTGTAAGTGCTTCAGGTCTGGACCAAGCAACACCCTCATTAGACATCCTGGACTCTGCGGTAAGGATTAAATCCTCACTTTTCAGTCAGTACCGTCTTTTGCCAACGCGGGTGCCTGCAAGTAATACCTAAGCTATATGCTGTGATGTGAAATCTTGTTGTCAGCATGGTCATGCCGCAGTTTTGTTCACTCAGTGATTATTCAGCCAGGGCTAAACCACATCAGTGGCATGTTAAGATCATATTGCCTCAGAGATAAATCAATCAGTCCCCTCGTGGACGTATGGAGGCAAATGTGTTCAAACCACGCTTTACACCATTTCAGACTGCCTCTCCAGCCAGTGACTTGGCCTGTTGAGTAATGAAGTGTTGGAGTTCAGTAATGAGACTGTTTACAGGGCGTGCTTGTTTCACATGAATCAAGCCCAGTGTGTGGTTAGATAAATACCAGCTTGGCCCTGCACGAAGCCAGTCAAACCTTCTCCTCTGCTCAGGAAATGGCAGCCAAATTCCTGTGGAATGAATGAAGAGGAAATCTGCGAGTGGCAGCCTACCACGAGATCTCTCTGAGAGGAGCGGGTGGAAAAGCCGTGGCCCTTCCTCTGGTGTGGACCCGGGCCAGGGCTCACTAGGTGAGACTGATGGAATAATAATACACATCCTGAGTGTTCTTTTCATTAGCAGCACGGTTTCATGTTTTTCATCATCCTGCTGAGAGAAATGGAGAGACCCTTATTTCTGAGCTGGACAAATTACCCTTTCCCCTCTGGGAGATACAGCTGCATTCAATATTGTGCGTGCATGTGTGTGTGTGTGTGTGTGTGTGTGTGTGTGTGTGTGTGTGTGTGTGTGTGTGTGTGTGTTTCTGTGTCAGTATGTTTCAGGTGGGGGTCGCGGCTGGATACAGGGATTTCCTGTGGAAATAATAATTAACCACAACATGCACACAGGGCCGGCGATAAACGCTTTGGCCCTCTCACTAAATATTGTCTTTACAAGCAGCCAGGTACCTGGATTCATCTCGTTTCCGACATGAGATTTAGATGTGAAGCAAACTTCCATTAGGATATAAGGAGAATTATTTTAAAGCCATGACCTCAATCTGTCAGTTGTGTAAACCTATCAGTCCAGGCTGTTTGAACTGAAGTGACAGCATGACCGTCCATATTTAGAACACATTATCGGTGATTCATATTAGCCCTTAACCAAAGCAATCCCTCCATTAACTCCACCTGCAAACACCTCATATCCCAGGTGACCTATTTTCTCAATTACCAATGCCATTACTCTGCACTTCCCTTCCACACCAGCCATCACCAGACATCCAGATTAGAGGAGATTTCATAGAAACTCCTCTGACGGCTACATTAGTGTACATTTTTCTGCACTCTTATTACAGAGCCCAGAGAGGAAGAGTTACAGCGCCTCTCAAATTAAACGGGCTTGAGTGATAAATCTCTCGCGCTAATGCACACGCTTAAGAGTTTTTGACTGTAAATAAAGTCATGGGAGACATGCTGTACTTACTACACGGGGAAAGCCTCGAGGAAATGGCTTCCCCTTGAAAGAACATATGGGTGTGTATGTCTGTGGCCAATCAGAATGCAAGTTGAAAATACCTTTTTTTTTTTCTCTAGGAGCCCTTACCAAGGCCTCATTGTTGTTTTTGTCCTCTTGTGCATTTTGTAATGTAACACAACATTTGACCAATTATGACCTTAACATACTTGACTCATCACCTCTTTCATATGTTGTTTACTTCAATTTTTCCCTGAAAAAACAAAAATTGATCACATTTTCTCACAATAAAACAGATAAAGCAGCCGCCCCGTGAATATTTGTTAGATAGCCAGGATGACAGTTAATTCCGGGTCAATATATGGCTTTTCATCATGATCATCAAAGCGTCATCCATCTCTCTGTACAAACACTGGTGACACCTTAATTGCCTTTGATAATACATTCATCCTGTCAAAACGAGGTGATAATCAAGTCGTTTCCAGCAGCCATCGATGTCAGTGCTAAATCAGTGTTCATCTAAAAAGACACCTCTGAGGATCATCAGTGCACATTTTGTCCTCATTGTTTGTTGGTGTAATATGTCTACATTGTGTGTAGTGTAGCTCTCAAATTATATATCATATACACTGTATATAGATCAACTATATATCATTTAACACAACATATTGAACACATACTGCTGTTTGTCTAAGTATTCAACACTAGATTTCCTGGTACTTAAGCTCAAAGATCTGCTGGCTTGCGATGTATTGACTATTTAGATTAGCTCTCACTGGAGTGGAAACCACCTTCATGCAGACCATCAAGTGCTAATTGGTTTGGAATGAAGCAAAGGTATCAAGGAACAGATTCCAGATGACACACCAGTGATGGAGACATCTTTCAAGTGAACGTAGCAGTTTGGCTCCGGCATACCGCACCATGCTTCATCTGCTTGGGACGTCTGATTACGCAAGCAGTGACTGCCAGCTGAAGCACAGGGTTTCCTCTGTAGTGTGCTCTTTCCTTTAATGAAGTGCACTGCTGCAGTTGCAGCTCCGCTCTTGGCTCTGTGTTTAAGTTATCTGCCTATACTGTATGTGGGAAAGTATTGGAGGCAGCAAACGTCCCAATGGGATAGTACAGATGGAGCAATTAAAGGCAAGCCACAACAATCGTATTTTACAGGCCAGACATATTGGAGAATGAGAAGGAACAATGCATCCCGTTTAGAATATTTTACTGGAGTTCACAGAAAACAATCTAACTAGCCACTGGAGAGCAGGAAATGTTAGGTTGCAGTTAAAATAGCCAGCAAGTCTGTGTTGTTTTGGGATTTTCATGCTTTGCTGTGCATCATGAAACTGAAACCTTTATATGCAGCGTGTGTCCACAAATCTGTTGTCCATGTTAAAACAAGTCATGGAATTTCATAGATTATGACTATACAACAAAAGCCAAAATCCTGGTTAATGAGAGGATTTATGCTCTGCACGCAACAATGGGGGAATGTTCTTGTTCTCATGTCTATCGCAGACCACCTTGAAGAGCTGCCTGCACTGCCACATCACGCTCTCATAGGTCGTCTCCTCAGCTCAGGGAGAGTATAATAGCAGGAGGGAGTTGTTAGAAATTGTATTTTCTCTCTCATCATGTGGTCTTCCCCTGGAGGTGTCGAGACACTAAGCTGAAGTTGATGATATCAGGATATAATTAATACAGAAATCACATTTCACCCACTTTACATCATCTCTGATTTGATTATTTGTGTGTTGATTAACATCACATAGCACCGTCTTCTCTACATGAAATGTTTTAAATTGGTTATCACCCATTGAAAATAGATTTTTTTAAGTTTGGTCAGGATTTAGTCTTATGTCATTTCTAAATCATCCTTGCAAAAGATTTATTTATAATTATATTTTCTCTCAATTTTTTATTTATGACTTTGTTTTTGTAATAAACACTCTCTGCCTGATAATAGCTCTTACTTTCCCAATAGTGTCTCAGTAGTTACCTTTCTGATGTGTTGGGCTTGAGGCGCGTTGCAGCAGCAGGAACACAGATGGCTCACACAACAGACACTCAGCACATCATTCCATTATGGCAATTAAAAGAAGGAGACCTGGTGTGCAGAAATGGAGAGTAACCTGCTTGGCTATACAGTATGGCTGAGGGCCATTTGGTCAGCAAGTCCTCATCAAGGACTCCAAATTATAACTGAACTACCCGAGCATTCTCCCCTGTTCTGGGACTATAGTTTGATAAGCAGTGAAACTCCATGCATGTGAGAATTTCACACGTACAGGAGTAGGTTGCGTGCTCTTATGCACCCCATTCCCCTCATACCAATTGCTCTATGTCAGCGAATGCTGCACGCAGTTCCTGATTAAATTATAGAGACTGTTAGCTGTTTCCTGTATGCATACCATCGGCAGCGGTGGAATGTACTGTACTTCAGTTGAGGTACTTGCACTTAACTTTAGTATTTTAATTAAATGCTACTTTGTACATCTACTTCACTGCATTTCAGAGAGAAATATTGTTCTTTTTACTGTGCTCTATTTAACTGACATATTTAGTTACTCTACAGACAAATTTTACATACAAAATTTAAGATCATCTTATAAATAAAATATGATGCATTTTGTTATAGATAAAACAGTATATTAAGTAGTTGCAATAGACCTTTCCCAAAGGACAATTTCCCACATGTCACAGCAAGAAAAGAAGAGGTGTAAATACAAAAATGAAAGACGGCTGAATTCCATGTAGCTGTTTTGGTTTCCTGGTATTATACATGCAGGCTCATTGTCACACTGTCATGGTTCAGTGGGACACTTGAATAGAACAGAGCCATTGTTAAAGTTATTAGTTACACCTCTGCATTTCCTACAATAATAATCAAATAATATAATATATTATAATAGTACCTCTGACAGTGATGCCCTGCTGAATAATAGCTATTTTTTTTACCTTTGATACTTTAAGTAGGCTACATTTTGCTTTTTTACTTTGGTGCTTTTTTTCTTTAACATGCATTAACAGATTTTTTGGTCACTTGGAGGCTGCCGTGACAAGCTGTTAACACAACAGTGACATGCTATCAACTTTTAGTAAACATCTTTATAGGTCTTCTTCCAGCAGGTACAAATTAACACACAAGTATTCATTTGTGTCAAACTGATGAATGTACAGTAAGTCCTATATTCAATATTTCGCTTCTTTTCCCAATTTAAAACCACTGCTCACCAGACCAGATCTCAAAGTTGTTTTGTTCTAGTTATCCTTCTGGTAAACTTGGGAAGGCCACCTTCCACTACTTTATACCTTATAAATTGGATGAATGACAGAGGACTTTAAAACTTGAATGTCTCGTCCAAATGGCCGATTTTAAACTTTTAACCTTGAGTTTATGTAGTGATGGTGTGAATTGCAAAAGAGACTTTGATGTCAAAGACATTTCTTGATTTGAAAAAATGTATATATATTCATTCTGCTGTTAGCTGCTAAATGTTCCATTATGTTCACCAGCTAATTGACAACTTTGGTGCTGGCTGGTAGCGTACTACACATTGTCATCTGACCCATTGTTAATATAAATATACTGATTAAAGCCACTCCAAGACGAAGGCAACTATGTCTTTTTACTAGAGTTTATTGTGACAAAGTGTTTGTTTGTGCAGCCTAATAAACAATCTGCATGATAACAAGCGAAGGACTCTCGATACTTTTCAGCTCTGGTTCAAACTGTAATGAGCAGCAGATGATACAAAAGCCATTTAAGATGCAGACAAAGAGCATATCTAAAAAGTTTGAAACAGAGACTCCTAGTTGCAACAGATATACAATCTGAACTGCAATAAAGATATAGATCATGGTTTGACAAATGATTATGATGATTCTGATATTTCCCGCAGAAAATTCTACTTTTTCATTTCCTGGTAAATTGTCTCAGCTCCAGTCCTGTCCTGGTGAGCTTCTCTCTTGGTCCCATCTTCGCTCTGTGAGTTTATTAAAGCTAACATTTGTCAGCAGGAAGATGGTTGATATGTAAAATGTGGAGCCCCTCACACCTCACACTTTAGTAATTCTGGCTGTTGGAGAAATGAGATATGAGGAATGCTCTTCTACGACACAACAGATAAGAGACATGAGTAATGTTCAGAAGATTTGGGCGTTATTACTCTTTATTATATATCTTTTATTTGTACCTTAGTTGTTTTATTTTTTTAAAGAATGATGTCACTGGAGAGAAAACATTCTGATATCAATTCTGAAAGTGTTATTCATTAACCATGTAAAAGCAATCCTAAATGAGAATTTTATGTTAATAATATGAGCTGAAGCTTTGTTTTTCTCATGAAATATGCATTGACAATTCCTAAATGTACTTGATAATGTATCCACATATGCATCTATTCTATTTTGGTCATAGAAATGCAATAATTTCGAAATTTAAATGAAAAGCGGGGCTTACTGAGTGTTTACTGCAGCGCTCACTGGAGTGTGAATTAATTTGCAGTATTCAGCTACAATATTAATGAACATTTATTTATCACAAATCTGCACCATTCACACTTTTGCTGTCTGCCACACAATGTAAATGCCACCAAAATGTCAATATATTCTTTGTGTCACACAATTCCAGGGAAATTAAATTAATCCAACATCTTCATGCACGTGATGAGATGAATTCCACAGAAGTTATTTCCAACTGTCAAAAACTATTATTTTCTAATGCTCAACTTGTTTAATATATACCGTACATTTTAAATGTTCAGGCTTTAATATGTTTCAGTGTGATGTTGACGAGATCAGAGCATGTTTAAGAATGAGGAGTATAAAACTGCATTGTATACTAACATAGGACAACCTTACAACCACACATAATGTTAGTTTAGTGTAGTATTAATCTTAGTGAATTTTTATATATTATGGAATTTATCAATTCAAAGGGACAGATCTTTTTCCACTCCTGATTTTCTTGTCAGACTAGATCTGTGATACAATATGGTACAAAACAGTGTAGTTCACAAGCAAGGCCATTTCTCTAAATATAATTTCTGCGGGCAAGTTGAAGCGAAAGGACCATGCTGTGTGAGGAAATTGTTCTGCTAAGTGACTCTTCCCCTCACATTGCCAAGCAGCATCTCTCCATATAAATGGCCGTCCAGGCTATTTGTCAGGAACACACATCAATCTTGATGCGTATTGCCACAGAGCCAGGAGGCGAGCCGGCATAGGTTGCTGTTACCAGTCAGAATTGTGTTGAGCTTGTCTCCTCGGGCCATTCTCACTCTGTACAGTAGAGGCACTGAGCTGTAGCTAGCGTTCTGAAGACTGGTCACTTTCATTAGAGAAGTCATTAAAGGAATTACAGGAGCCCAGCCATAGATTTTTCTTGGATTATTGTGCTTGGTTTTAGCTCAACATATAACAACATATAAATGCGGCAGCAATGTGGGTGTTTGTTTGAGAAAAGAAGAGACAGAGAGCAATTATTCTAATATATGTGGATGTGTAATTCTTATTTTGCTACCACTCTTCTTTGCATGACATTCTGATTTCTTTGTGGTCTCCCTAATCAAACAAAAAAGAAATCTGAGGTCAGAATGCTAATGCCAGTAAGGAGAAGAAAGTCTAAGCAAGGTTGCAATCAGTCTCTACTTAATTACTTGCTTTTGCCTTCAGAGCAGACTGATTTTTTCAAAGCAAACATTGAAGAAGGTGCTTTTATTTCAGTCTGACAATCATTCACTCTGTTCCACATCATCCTAAGATCTGGGAGCTGTGGGGCTTGAGCTAAACTGATGATGCTGTGACATTTTTCCTACAACCTTATTAATCAGTAAGCAGAGATTTCATCCAAAAACAGCCCTGCATTAAAACAATGTGGCCATGTTGGGCACATGTTGTTTAGGCGCCAGTGAGACAATGAAATACATTGTAGTAAGTGCAGTAAAGGCCTGACAGACACCAAAGCACTACACTACTGTTTTGTAATACTCACCGACACAATTTTACAACTCTGGAAAGTTATCACGATGGCAATGATTGTATCTTGTGTCATGATATTGTAAGGTAAAAGTCCAGGTTTTTGCCAGACATGCATTATTCTGATGTGTTGACACCCAGTGCAGCGTTTCTTCTCACAGGGCTCGCTTGATCGCTACATACATACACACACAAGCAGCAGAGAAACAAAGAATTCATGTATTGAGAGGAGTGTCCAAGTGTCCAGGATGTAATCTAATGTGATATTAATACATAGATATCCTGAAAACCATTACTGCAACTTGTAGTGTTGACACCACTGTGGCCAAAGTGAGTTTATTTTTATTTTAGTTTTGAACATCAAATGTCTACTCTAGCATCAGTTTCTATCTCTGCCAGCATTATTTGTACAAGTCTGCAGGTCTAAACAGTTTGCATACACAAAGTGAAATCTAAATAAGACAAATATTATGGAGATTTATAATTTATATAGACAATTGGGAGATGGACAGATTTGTTGTTGAGGGTCAGGAAACAAATTATTTCACTTTGCCTTTTAAGAGAGATTGTCTAAAGTTTTATTCTTTCCAAAGAAAATTCCAAAACAAAATTTCTTTAGTTTCTCTGCAACTACCCTCCTTCACTGAGATGAGTGACCAGACACATATTTTTGAGGAATACCTTCCACCAGAGAACTTCATGGGTGGGTGTAAGAATTGATTTTTAAATAACAGACGTACGATATAAAATGAGAGTAAAAATGTATCACTTTAACCCTGACTCACTTTCTAGTAGTAGGCTGATCCACCCTCAAAAAGCTGATGAATTAATCTATACTGAGAAATTCCGTCATGTTTTGAGTCATGCTTGGAGTGTCACCAAAATGCCATTTGAAATTATAGTTTACACATTTCTCGAATTCCCTATTTTGGCTCATCAGTTTTAATAAGGACTTTTGAAATGAAGAAACATCTCAAACATCCTTTTTCAGTGTTTTTAAGCTTTTGTTGTTTGATAATAATCAGTTATCATAAAAGTGACATATCTATATGTGAATTTCTGCCGGGTTTCCCCTTACACTCATTTTTCATGCTTATATTGTCATGACCTGGAAGAGTGTGTATTCAGGGGGATGTTTCTGATCTCGTGTCCTGAGCTGTGGAATAATGTAAGAGCACTGGTGTGTTGCTGCCTTGGCTGGGGGAGCGTGTTGCCATAAAATATTAATGACTTGGAAGCCCAGCCACATGACAAGATGAATGTAATTGGCCCTCGCAGCTCTATCTGTGCATGTTAATGAGATGGGATGGTATTTAAATCAGTCGTGCCCCAGACACTGTGGCAGTCTAGAAAACCACAAACAAAGATGCAGGAAGACAGAGAGCACGGATGCAGTGAGAAAGATACAGAAAATGTCAGTTATTATTCAGTTTTGAGGAGCCACTGCAAGAATCTCTTTCTGTTATTACCATTTTTTTGAGCCTTTGAATGATGTTTGATTGAATTAATGGAAACTGATGCTGTGGTAAATTTGTTTTTCAGAAGATTTGGAGTCAGGCGAGGCAGAGAATTGAGAGAAGCTGTGGGCAGAAGCCAGATATAAAGCTGAAGTAAAGGTGTGCACCTGCATAGCACCTGTCCTGCCAAGACGCTGGGGTCAAGCCCTGCCTGTCACCAGTCGTCTGGAACAAAGCTGTAGTCTCTAAAACAAAATGTGACCACCTCAGGAGAAAACATGGAGCTGAGGTAACTGCAAACAACAGCTTGAGTCTGTTCTCCCAAGGGGCCAGACTCAGGGAAAGTAGCAGGTAGCAATAATATAACCTAAATCTTAAAGGGAGCGAAGGCCAGCTTGTGTTCAGCACTGAAATCTGGTGTAAGTGTGTATGAGAGACTGTGTGTGTGTGTGTGTGTATGCGTGTAAAGCCCCTCAGATTTTTGGAGAATTGACTGAATTAAAAAAAAAAACGTCAGCAGATGGGATACTGTGTCATTTTACTTTCATTATCCTGACAACTTTTACCTTTCATGTGACAGCGCTGTGGTCATCCTCACTGGCACCTCATAAAACTGCAGTCATGTCCCTCCGCTGCGGTCATGTGACGCTAGCTGGATGAAGGTGTGATGCATCAAAGCCCTGGTGTCACGGACAAAAATCTTGGCATGCTGTGTTTGTATCTGTGCGTGTGTGTGTGTGTGTATTTGTGCAGACTGGGAGAGACCTGACGCCTAAGGGTGGGGGAAGTGCAGGCAGGAGGACAGATGGTCTCCCTCATGGTGGCTGAAATAAAAGAGGGAATTAGAGGACTCCAAGGTGTACACTCTGACGGCAATTACAGCAAATAGATTGGAAGTGGACCTCCAGGCACCCAGGGAGGCTGCTCCACGGGGGAGAGCTCCACCTCACCGCATCTGGTTTGTACACCCCCAAACAAGTCGAGAGAAATCCACCCTTTAGTTGGCTCAGACAAACCTTACTGACCATTAGCATACTATTGTATATCAGAGTGAAGTGTCAGAACATAAAAGAAACTGAAAATAAACTTCATGTGCGCTGTAGACTTTGAAATGGATTTCTATATTACCATTTTTCTTGGTTTGGGTATGTGGCTGAAGGATTTGCAAAACCAATTTCAGACATCCCTGGGAGCTGTTTTGGTTAGTTATTCTGCTGCCTGCAGGAGTTTGAAAACAGTCAATTATTTTTGTCTTGCTTGCTTCCGCCCATTGATTCTCAAACGATTTTCACTGCCCCTCCAAGTAAGGATATGCAGCAATTGAATTAAATAAGCCAACCCAATCAATATAAAATACGTAACACATCCGTGGTTCTCTTTCATAGCCCGTGGAAACTGAGAATTCATTGCAGATGAAAAAGCGAACAAACTGAAAGATACTTTTATAGATCTATGAAAGCTGTTATGAAGTTTATTGATAGCCATCAAATATTTTGAATATAAAATATTTAATGCATTACTTCTGGCAATATTTGTGCTCAGAATCTCAAGCAGAATTTAGGTTGCAGTCTGCTTTTCCGAAGGCATTTAGAACAGTAGGGATCAGCAGATTCCATTAGACTTGCCCCGTGGCTGAATGAGTGAAATACCATTTAGAGAATAAGCGTCTCTAACCCCAAAACTTTGTGTTCCCATCAATGCATAAATGATAGAGACGCAATCTAATGAAACAAAAGGCTCCCTGCCAAAGTCGGCCATAAAAATAACATTTGGGTGAGAGAAACCTTAAGCTTATCCATTAACCTCAGAAAAGTGTCTTTACTGTTACTCCCACACGGTACACTCTGCAGTGCCAACGCCACTGAAATCCACACAAGGCAAACAGTAATAAAAACTTAAGTGATTCAGCTGCATCACTTTATACTTATGTGACTCATTTTTGCAATTCAAGCTGACGATCCAGTGGTCAAACTGGTACCATAAACAGCTAAAATCAACATTCAAAGTATTATTTTTTATGGAAAATCTCATGGTGATTATAAATTTCATGGACAGCTGACAGACATTATAACAAATGTGCATCATCACAAATGCTTTGACAGTATCTTCCTTGTTCTAGCACAGAGTGAAGTTGTGCACCATTATCTTTTTTGTGTATTCCCGCGAAGATTTACACAGCAGGGCTTAAGACAAAATGAGAAATCAGGTTGGTATTGTATACAATGTAAATAAGGGCGACTTTTGCCCTATGAGTTATGGCCTCCAGAACTGGCTGCTTTCCCTTGTTGCATAAATTCATGAACAGTAAATCACTGGCTTCTGAAAAAGTTAAAAACCAAAAGGAAAAAGAAACCAATCCATAAAAAATAATTAGGCAGTGAACATACATGTAACCAATCAAAATATTTATCTGAGTTTGGTTATTTTTACTCACATTAAAAGTAGGTGCAGAGGGGAAAATCCACAACAAATATAATTCATTTTCTTAAAAAAATCTTTGCTTGCAAAAAATAAACATTTTCATTGACACTTTTATAATTGTTTTGAGCTCGGTGCCCTTCTTCAGGCAGCGCTCAATGGAAGAGGACTCTAGAAATTAGAGAGAAGAAGGAGAAAAAAATGAAAAATGTGAGCTTACTGGAAGTGGACAAAATCTATTTGCAGACTAACACACCAGAGAAAACTTGTGATACAAATACAATGAGTTTCATATTGAATCATCAGGATGGTATGAGAGAAAACACAAATCAAGATCATAACAGAGTCTCACAAAAAGCATGAATGATCATATTACTTTGGGGGGCATTGTACTCAGAAACTGGCTGTAAGTTCGACCCTCTTCATGGCCCAGATTTTTAATTCTGTGACCAGGAGCTCTCAGCTCCCACCAGGAAATGTTCAGCAAGTTAAAAATCCCTCCTGTTGACGGTGCTCTTGTGTTCAGTAATGCAGGTAAGAGGAACCAGTGGCTTACTCACATGTAATTTAGGACAAGTATGGGGCACATAAATTCAGCATGTGGCGGGTAGTCTCAGCAACAAGTCTCAGTGTTAGGTAAAATGGTGTTTGAGGATGACAGTGGGCCTCTTTCTGAAAACATTTTATCTGTCCCAGTTGAGATCATGTCAACTTATTTCTTTCCTTTTCTCTTTCTTCATAGGTCTCCCTCCTTCCATCTTCAGTGCACCCTGAGGAAAATACTGCAGATCCGTATGTTGGATGCATGTGTGATTATTGCAATACACTTTATGTGCCTCTAAACCATCAGTAAATGTTCACTTTTTAAAGCAAGGAGCCAATAGTTTTTACTTTAGAAGACTATACTGACAAATAAAATGGTTGCAAATTTGAGTAATCCTGGGACTATTTGCAGCTTCTTAACATGCAGAGAAGGAAAACATCTGAACTTCACTGTGCATGACTCCTGTGTTTGTGTTGGAATGGGAAGTCTGAGAATTATAGCAGGAAAGTCTGCTGAACCCTGCTTACAACATATGTAGTCATAAATCATGGACAGTATTTCTCCAAACACATGCAAATCTGATCTGTGTGGAAATAAAATTAAAATTCAGTATAATAAAAACATACAAAACTGCAAAATCAGGAAACCATCGACTGAATGCGTTTTTGCAATTCTATATTGTCATTTCATTGTTTTTGTAGACATTGCATGAGTCAAAAGTACTGAAAACATAAACGTAACCCAACATTGCAAATGGAAAGTAGTGATTCAACAATATCTCTGATTTTCTAAAGAGAGAACAGAGAGCTATTGATATGGATATGACATACTGAACATAACCCTGAATTAAGGTCTGTAACAAAAGAATATCGGTGGAAATAAATTCAACGCTGATGTTACCCCTACAATTTAAGGATTTAGTCTAATTAGTTTATTGTATCTGCATCACTCCACTCTGTCAGAAGAATGATATGTTCATGTTTTCATGTGTTCACACTTCACCTTTTTTCCTCTCTATGAGATTTTTCTATTTTGTTGGGTGTGCAGGTCAACTCGGATCCCATCGCTGCTGTGGACAAGCAGCAGCTGCAGGAAACTTCCCGCCTGGCACAGCAAACCTGTTCTGGTAATTAACATTCTGAAACAAAAATATGCTTTTTGCAATGACCCAAGCAACCTCATCTATTTCATTTTCATGCTGTTTCATAGACAAAAAAAGAAATCACTCTATCCCAGCTCCAGCCATTCCAACACATCGAGCTGAATAGTGGTATTTCACTTTTATGATGCTCAAAAAGGCAAAGCAAAGGAGTTCATGTCTACAGTTTACAGTACAGATTGGAGGCAACTATTGCTATATCATGCCATGTGATTAAGGAGCAAACAAACACATAATACAACAAACTAATAACGAAATGTAGCTGCAATGTCCATATGTTTGCGCTTATGTTAGATGTAATCATCATAAAACATTTAATCAAATGAAAATAAATCTTATCAGATATTTGAAGTCTTTAAAGTACTATTCAATATCCTCTGTGAATGATTTTAATAGAGTGAGTCATATTTCAGGTGGCCTGCTTTTCAGATTGTATCACTGCTCAACATTTGTCACCTGTCAAATTATTTTCCCCCTGCATGTCATGTTCATTTGTCAAAACAGCGTTGTTCAAAGTCGCCTACTGCTTCACGTCCAACTAAATCAGATTTGAGGAGGGATTTTTATTTGGATGTCATATTTATGGTAATGTTAGGATAATAAAATTGTGCAGATTTCTAAATGCCATTTATCTGAGTCATAATGTATTTAAGCAAATATCAGGACTAATGACTGGACCATAAAGTGAGAATGAGCAGTTGAATTTTTCAGAGGGAACATATTTCATCAGTCCCTACAATACGTACGGTAATTTTGCAGAAACAGCTGCTGCAGACATCATCCTTTGCTACATATGAATCACTCACCAGAAAGAAACAATTGCAGTCTTGTTCGATATGAAGGCAAATGCAAAAAAAAAAAAAAAAAAAAAAAAAAAACTCATTACACATTACATTTAAAACTATTTTACCTGACCATTTAACCTCTTCACATTAATGAGAGCTGGACTTGGCCGGAGTCCAGACCACCAGAGGCAGGGCTGTTCCCATGGTGGATACTTACTGCTGCCTTTTACCAGGTTTTTAACACGTTAATATTTCTGCAGTGTCTGATCAATGCCAGAGAAAACCATTTCTTATCATTCTTTCAGCTACTTAGAGGCACATCTGAATTACATTGGTGTATCCGATGCACATTTATTCTTCCCTCCTGACAGTTTTATGGAACTCATTATCCGCTTTGTGGCCATGGCTGTGAATGGAGAACCTGTGGGGGTTTTATGTGTAGCCAGTAGCTCCTCCACTGACCACATTTAATGTCCTCTCAGAAACAAAAAGACTGGCGGGTCAGGGGAAGGGGCGGAGGGGAGTATCCATACCCTTCTGACAACAGCAGCAAACTCTGCTCACACACAGAGTGCCAGTGTTGGATCTGTTGATGTGAGGGTGAGGGAGCAGACCGAGAGCCAGACCGGAGTTTTATTTACCTCAGGTGCAACGGCTCATTATAATGGTGTTAATGAGGAGCAGATGTAGCTGAGTGAAGAAGGAGGGGGGCGGGCGGCCAGAGGAGCGAGGTGTGGCCTGTCCAGGGCAAGCCTACATGGAGGTCCTGTCCTGGGATTCCCAAATCCCCCTCTCTCTGCAACCAATGCACACGTTCTTCATGTGTTAATATCTACTCAGCAAGTGCTATTAGCAAACACAGAAATCTGCTTACCACAGTGATTTAGTGAACCCCTCTCAACCTTGGATTAGCTGACAGGTTATTGGGATATTACTGGAGACATCAATGATTTAGACCTGTGAGAAACCTTCTTGTTAAAGTTATTTGAATGAGGTCTTTGGGGCTTTCGCTGTAAAATCTGGTTAGTCTTTACATGCAAGAGAAGTCTGGTGGTATATTATTTTGTTGCTGTCAGCAAATCTCAAGAAAAGACCACAACCAACAATAAATGTATTCTACTAAGTGTTGCCTGTGTATCCAAAGCCCAATATAGCTTGTTTCTCTGTGTAATAGAGTTCCGTTGTTGTCCAAAAAATCATATCAATGAGCCACACCAGCATTGATCAAATTAAAGGACCAGGAGGATTTAGTGGCATCTAGTGGTGGGATTACAAATTGCAACCAACTGAATACTCCTCCCCTTTCAAGTGTGTAGGAGAACCTATGGTGGCTGTGAAACTTGCAAAATATACGAAAGGCCCTCTCTAGAGCCAGTGTTTGGTTTGTCTGTTCTGGGCTACTGTAGAAACATGGTGGTGCAACATGGCGGCCTCCATGGAGGAGGGGGCCTGCTCCCTAAGTAGATATAAAGGGCTCATTCTAAGGGAACGAAAACACAACAATTCTTATTTTCAGGTAATTATATCCTAATTAAAACATATTTATGAATATTATATTCTATTTCTGCCAAGTCTATTCTGCTAGATGCTGCTAAATTCTACACAGTGCACCTTTAAAAAATGAACTATGTCATTGGTCCATGTACTCCAGAAAGAAGAAATGAAGAAACAGTTTCTGATCTGATGCCTAAAACTGTTACAAATACATTTGAAGGATAAATAGGTTTTATGATGTGATAACAATATGGTAAAAGTCTGGTTAGGTTTAAGCACAAAAACAACTTGGTTGTGCTTTGGGCTAAAATAAGTACTTTGTTAAGGTTTGGGAAACATTGTGATTTTAGTTAAAATTTCTCCTTCCTCAAAGTTAGTTGACCTTCATCATCATGCAATAATAACCACATGGTTAAGGTTAGGGGATGATCATGGTCATGGCTTTTAAAAAAAGTGCTGACTTGTGAATGAACAGTGATCTCCTGTGTTAAAGGCCAATGTTTTGTTGACTGATCCATAGACCCCGACCTCTTTGCTATGTGGACTTTGTTACATATAATAATGTCACCTGATCTCCTCTCATGCTCCTGTCATAATTCTACTATGGCCGCTAGGGAGCTTCTGTCACTTCAACATAAACATGTTGTTTTGCACACTTGCATTAACAACTGATGCTGTTGTCTTTCATAGGAGGACTCTCGGCCATACTGTTGCATGTTTTGCATGTTGTGGCATGTTTTGTTTCTTATTTTATTTACCAGAGCAGTGGTTCCCCACAGCCCTGTCAAATTAACTCAAGTACCCCTTCATCAACACCACCATTTAAGTTCCAAATGTGTTTCAATGTGTTTCAATTTCAAACTGGATATTATTTAACTATTAATCATATAAAAGTGCATATAAGAGTGGATGCTACAATATTGCATTTGTACTACAACCACATAGATAAGCTGGACGTTCCTACCATTGATCCATTACTTTTAGCTTATTATTTTAATTATTTATCCATTACTTTTAGCTAACTATTTCATCTCCTCTGCTCACTTGCTATGTAACAGTTTTCACACACACTAATTGAAATAGCATCTAAATGAATTTTTATAGCTAACTCAATATATGGATGTATTTTTTAATCAAATCATTAATTAATTTTTTTTTCAAATCAGCTGAGCTACTCTACAATCTCTACACGAACTCCCTGTCAAAAGCAGAGGTTCCCCATGGGGTACAAATACCCCTGGTTGGGAATCACTGTACCAGAACACCAAATGTGTATTAATCCACAGCTGAAAATAATCCCCAACTAATGAACTATTCACTATTCAGATTAACATCTGCTAAAAACCACAGTGCCCCACTGTTTTAGGAAATTATTCAGCCTTATTTTTTTATTATAATATATAATAATTATAAATATATATATATATTTATATGTATAATATTATTACTATTACTTTACAGTACCTGTCTTTAAAGATATACATCTTCAGTAAGAACCAAGAAGCTTGGGTCTGAGTGCCACAAAGAGAGTAGGGAAGTTGAAAGGTATTCCAAGACAGTTGGCTTTGGTCTTTAAATAAATCTTTTAAATTAATCTTGTGTATATTTATTTAAATGTTTGGCCTGTGCATCACCCAATACCTACAGTTATATCAAAGTAGTTAGTTTTCAGCACCTAAAAGTATAAATTATTGATATTATGAAGGCTGTTTAGCTGTCTCCCACTTCCCCTGAATCCCTCAGCAGAAAGAAAAGCCTCCATTCACTGCTGACAATGGGATGGCTTCAGCTTTGAGTTTGCCATTGTGACTTCTTCTCTGACTGATCCCTGGCAGTAATGATCTCTGTGAGCCCTCTGTGCGTGCCAATAGTGGGCCATAACCGTCTTTATTCACCATGAAACCTCCACTGGGAGCATCTCCCGGTCCCCAGGACAACAATGCTGGCAGCCAAGCCCACAGCCGGCCGGCCCGTCTTTTACGTTTTTATGGGTTTGGCCTTCCTCCTGCTATTGAGGCAAATGTAGGCCATCAAACAAAACAATTTATGACCCAGTCTAAATTTGACCTTGGTCCTCCTGAAATGTCAGTGCTCACAAAAAATGCAGAAACCTACAAATGAAAACATGTATATGTATGAAGACAAACTTTTTCAGTGTAATTGACATTACATGAGTAATTCCAAGTTGCTGCACATGATGGGTCCTGCTCTACATGCTCATATCTGATGGGGAGTTTTAGGATCAAAGCCTCCACATTACAGCTAAAAGTGATGTCCTTCATGCCTGAAGCAGGGAGTGACTGTATTTTTACTACCTGACCTTAAATATTTCCCTGCTATTAGTGTTTTTTTTGTTGTTGTTTTTTTTTTTTTTGTCATTGACGCAACACAGTGACCTGGTTGACTTTTGCCTTCTGGTTTGTGAGCAGAGCTGCAGGGAATTCCTTATTTACTGCAGGGGTGTGCCTTGCCTTGTCTTCATTCAGCTGCACATGTTAGATTTCTGTCTCTTGCTCCACTTCAAAGCTTCAGTTGTTTATAGCTCATCCTTTCTAGAAAGTGGAAAACCCCAAGCTGCAGATTTTTCAGATTTTATTTTCTCTTTACTACTTTCCAATAGTTTGGTTTGGTTTAAAACGCACACGCAAGGTACTTTTCCAAATCCTAACAAAAAAGAAAGACACAAAATCATTCCAACACAAAATGTAGACATGAAACCAAAACACAAAAAGAAACAAAACAACAAACAGCATACAACACAAAGTCTTATGCATGAAACTGGGGAAAGATTCTCTATAAAAACTCTGTAAAACTTAAAAAATAACTTGACCTCCCCCAAATCATGAACACAACAAAGATTTCTGTGCTTCTGCAACATTACAGACTTGAGTGAAAGCTACATTTAAATATATTTAAAATTATATTAAATATTTAATTTAATGCCTAAACACTCAGTTATTTGGTTAAACAATATTTTGCATGCTTGTAAATCTGCAGCCATGTAAATTAGAGCACATTATTGCAAGGAAACATCCCCTTTCCTCTGAATATGTGTATACATGTTTGCTGGAGTCTTGCATTTGATGTAGAGAGTGACCAAGAAGCATGAATGATACAAGATGAAAGAAGGGCTCTCCATCTCTGTATGCTATATGGATTCTTCTCACGCATTTCCCTCTGAGACAAGGGGTTCAGTAATCTGTATCCTTTAGTGAGAGAACCCCATGGAGATGCATTAAAGAGATAAATTGGTATCATCCCCAGTGTGACAGACTCCTCATCTGTCTCTGCTCGCCTCCATTGATCACAATTTATTTTATTTGTGTTGTTTCATTATTAGGCGGAAGAAAAGCATTGCATTAATAAAGCCCTGATTATAAAGTTAAACAGATATGCTATACTGTTACACAGGAAGCTGGGGGTTAAAGCACAAGGCTCCGGCACGACTGCCCTTGTATCTTCTTACACAATAAACTGAGATCACAGGCGGCACTGATCATTCACTGTGGATCTAATTCATTTCTTAACGATTATCAGGCTCTCCTGGACTGGACACACTTCTCTAAATAGATCATTAAAATCTTGCATTTCCCAGTAGTCTCGTCATATCCGTTTGACAAAGCACTGAGATGAACTCTGTGCCGGTAATTTCATTGATACACCTCCACAAGAAAGCCTTGCTCAGGCTTGTTGTTGCTGTTTTCATGCATTTGTTTGTTCAAGATAACTCAACAGACAATTATATGAGGTTTATGGTCACAGTGACTCTGCATTTTGTGCTCTCTTCATAAATTTAGAGGTAGATAAGTTATTTAATGTCAGCATAATATCAATATCTTAAGCAGTGATTATAACTATAATAAACTGTTATCTTGTGACTGACTAACAGGTTCAGTTAAAGTTGATGCACTTTACTTTAACTTCTGGCAAAATGAGTCGAGCATGCACTTGAGCAACTATGTATATTTCTGTTAACGTTGCATATAAATTCATATTTAAATTATTTGAAATAGAATTATGTGAGAGAGTTGAAAACATTAGTTTTAGTGATATTGTGGTATATTCTCAGTGGTGTGCTTTACTCAATATGTGTTTATCCTCCTTTGCATCAGGAAAAAAATACAGTCATAATATTTCAACAATACTATGCTATAGATTGGTTGTGAAACACTTTAATGTAAGGGACACAAATCTAAAAGAAACAAGTTATGTAGATCACAATGTAAAAAACATGCAAGCAAAAGAGAAGATTGTATTTCCATGTAAGATTTCTCACAACTATTAAAAACAGTTACAGACAGAAACTGTTTACTGAAAATTAAATATTATATTATGTTATTATATTAAATCATTCTGTTGATCCTGACATATCATATATAGGTGAGGTTTCACCGCTCTACCACAAAGCATAATATTTTGCTTTTTGAGTCACGTTAATCTATCTGTTGTGTTCAATCACTACTCTTACGGGAAGACTGTAAAGCAACCGCATGATTCAAACAAAATACGCAATGATATATTTCTTCCTAAGATGAGATTTCAGGTTTGCCAAGTTGTGCCATGATTCCCCAAATGAAATATAATAGTTTCTTACCATTTTATAAACTATATCATTGGATCATTGGTTTGATAAATAGGTTGATAAATATTTTTGAACAATAACAAAGAATGTATCTGTTAACAATCTTGCAGAATTACTGCAGTTAAAATAACTGCAATAAAGGTTTTCTTTTCTTGGTTGTCTTCTGTTAATTCCTGGCCCTGGTTGGAACAAGGAGGCGGCCAGCAACAACATAGTGGTGAAGGGTTGGGCCTTGTGCTGTGTGCCCCAACTGTATGTCATGAGGTGATGTGGTAATGTGCTGACAGCGCGATATTTCAACACCATTTCAGAGTGACCTGACTTAATATTTTTCCTTATGGGTCCCTGCAATTCACCACAAACACACTCAAACACATCAGCCTGGATTTGCACTTATTTATGCTCAGTTTGAGGACTGGGATCAGAGACCAGGTTGCAGATAACTTTGACTTTGAAACATCTTAATCTGAAATCATCTCAACTGCTAAACTGTTAAAATAAATACGAAGACAAATGTAGCTCAACATTCTCACACATAATTCATGTGGGAATTTGTTCTGACAACTTTTGACAATTTATTGAGCCCAATTCCTCTTCGTCAGTGTGGACATGGTTTTTAATATACCCATGTTTCATGCACCATTCCTCAGAGGTATTCACTGGCTTCTACACTACAACATGGAAAATCTTACTGGTTTACTGGCTTTAGATGCTCTGTTTCATAAATGCTTATGGTGTAAATTTGTAGTGAAGTGCTTATATGGAAAAGATTCAGGGTGAAAAGACATTTGTGCTGTGCTGCACAGGTCTAATGGTGCCCACTATGAAAATAACCCTGATTGGAAATAATTTATATTCCTTTCAACTGCACATCACAAGAGTTATGAAATGCCTTCATACCTTCTCAAGTCAAACAAGACGAAGTCAAAATCTGGTATTTGGCTGGACTGTGTATGAAGCACTAGAGGGCTTTGAATTTGAAACAGCGGACACAGGAAGAGGCAACACTCGGCTGAGGAAACTGATGAAGTTACACTCAGTCAGTCAGTCAGTCAGGGACAGACTTTTGCATTTATAGGGCTGGCCCTGCTGTTGCAGTCCAGCCAAAAAAGTAAATAGACCTCATTTGAATCAAATAAAAAAGCTTGTGAAATAATGGTAACATGCCCAGTGAGATTTTGCCCCTCTTGTGAATGCCTGGCAACCTCGGTATGACAGAACTGGAATGGGGCACTCTGGATGCCCGCATGTCATGTGCTACACACTCTCCTACAGCAGGAGCTCCTGTTAAGGTTATTTTTACTCGTTTCCACCTGGAGGTGTTACAGACTTGCTCTGGTGTGCACATTATTTTCCCTGAGCACAATCAGGTGTGAGAGCAAGTGATCTTCGTTCACTGCAATTAAGATTCTGCCTTCATCTTCTCCTGGTACACAATTACTGCTCTGCTGCTGTTTGCTCTAATTGCTCTTTCTGCAGGGATTGGTGGGAAGCCAGTGATTGTGATGGGTAGGGGATTATCTCCTTTCCTCTACTCTGGCCCCTGAAAAAAATCATTTGTAAACTCCCCAGTGTAATTACTGAGCCTCATGATTAATTGTCTATTGAAATTAGTGCGGGTCTAGCTTTCATTTTTACTGCAACGAATATTAATTAATGTTAACTCTAAGCCCCTTTCCTTTTTTCACCCTTTTCTAAAGCATATCTTTTGAATATTCATTGTGGTCTTGAAAAATGGGCACCAGCCAGTTCCTTGAGTCAGACTGACACCCAGCTATCACGAAAAATACACATATCTGGAATTAAAAGATGTGTTTTAGGCCATGAATAACATTTACAGGAGGTCAACAGGTGAAGAAAGCAAGCTCCTATTTAAATCACGTCTCATCTGTTAGTCAAGAGGTGTCAGGGATTATGCAAAGCAATGTCTCAGCTTTTGTTTTCCTTTGGAGAGGGAATAATAGTCACATTTAATTCAGTTTGTGTTTATTTAACCCTTGTGGAAAATGACAAGTTGAATAAGTGCCATATAATCACATTCAGCATATTGTCATACCATAATGTGTAGAACACAATGTCACCTTGAATAACGCATCCACCAGAAGAATACATTTGGGTAATAATATGGAAATTTACACTAAGGTCTGAATCAGATTAACATTAGAATATCTTCATATTCTATCAGGTAGAAAATGCTTTCATTGGCTTGGACCCCAACTTGGAGCTCAACATCCACAAACTCCCAATTTACACTTGTTAAATATATTTATATGTATATATCACACCAATCAGCATATCCACATTTATGGTCAAACGCGGGTTAGTATCATGTGATGTTTGATTGCATAATTGGGGAGCACTAAACTGATTCTTGAACATGTTTTCTGTAAATGTCACACATTTGAAAGGAAATTAAATGCATCTATGAATTGAATTCATACAGAAAAAACAAAGTTATAAAGTTTACAGTAAAATGAGGAATGAAAAAGTAAATTGAAATCCAAATCATATGATAAAATAATAAAAAATAAAGATAAAATTGTGATTATGATGATTCTGAAACCTCTGATATATAAATACATATAACATACAGTTTTGTTTTTGTTTTATATCAAGAGTGACACAATCAAGGTTCAGTTGTTAGAAAACTATGTGAAAATTACCAAAAAAAATCTGTGAAAATAAGACAAAAAAGACCCACATTAACACATAAACAAGTACTTTCTGTATAGTCAAAGCCTGAGATTATTCCTCATAGCTCCATTGTCTTCCAAAAACTATTAAAAACATGTCAGTGAGCCACACTGCTGCTCTCGATATGTGATATGTTCCTTCATTACGATGAACATGGGCACTGCAGTTTATTTCAAATCAATATATCACACTCTGTTCTCACTAGAACAAATGTGTATCAATCCGCAGTAGAAAATAGTCCCCAACAAACGAGTAATGTTTGTTTAAAACCACAATGCCCAGCTGTTGTGGGAAATTACTTAGCCTTTTTCAGAAATTAAACTGTATATTTGTGACCCATTTTTGAAGATTTACATCTCGAGTTGTAATTAATGGGTGTAGGGTGACACAGACTTGGGGAAGTTGGAAAGTACTGAAAGAACACATTGCTGGACTTGGTCTTTTTGTTGGATTTGTTGCCAGTAAGCAAAATTTAGAATAACCGGATAAATCCTTGAATTTGGTTTATTAAATAAACATTTAAAAGCATTTTACTACTTTAAAACATAACATTAAACCTTTTGTCTTTTTCTCTGTTCACTCACTCTCTCCTGCTACAGTCCCTGTGCCCTCTTTGTCTCTGTGTGTGCACTAAGAAATCCAGTTGACCTTCATCTTGCCTTGCTCAATCCACATTCAGATAAAGGGATCATACCTGGCAGATCAAACTAATGTCTTCACCCCTCAGCGTCTCTGAACGGCCACTGAATAAAATCACAGCTGCTGCGAAATGGCTGTGACATAACTTGATCCACGTGGTGACGGCGCACACCACTGCTTGCACCCTGTAATATATCAGTGCCAGGAAACAGTGGACGTGGAGACACACTGATTGAATCAGGGGCCATGGAGGCTCTGGGGAGAGTTCATCTATACCAAACCAGCAGGCTCCCTCCATCTCAGACAGCAAACACACAAGAATCCCTCTAACTGTATCTGCTGTAATAATGTTTCAGGACTTTGAGGTCATTCATTCAACTTCTACCTGACTAAGCACAGAAAAGTACAAAAATGTTTTAAAGTCATCAAATGTTGCACTGATGCAATAATTCATGGTGAAACTACAGAACAACCAATTAGGTTTAAGTGTTTTCTGTAACTACCTCGTGTCCAAAATTTGCGGTCATAATTTTAAATGAACCCTATAAAAGTTGTTTTGATAATCATGGGCTTGGCTTAAAGCAGTGCAAACATTACGGTTCATCTTATTGGTTTGAAATACAAATTTGATTTAGAAGATAGGAGCCTACAATTTATTTCCTGTGAGCATAAACAATAAAGTATTTATGGCCATCACTCTGCGCTTCTTTTATTATGTCTTTATGAGTCACCAACTGTCTTACATCCCACTGTAATGAGACATCTTATGTTTCTTCGAGGATAAATGACCAATACCTTTGACAAATGACTGTAAAATTGCTTTTAAGAGAGAGATAATAGAAATCAGATTTTCACATATGATATTAACATTATATATAACATTATGTTATGGGGTTTAGCATTTTAAATAGGAAGATTACACTATTATCCAGTAATAGTGTATCATTTGAACATTGACAAAGGTATTTTCCTTTGGATTTAGGTGCCTATTTGGCAATGACACTGCTTTAAATCTTTGCTTTATCTTTGAAAGTCAATAATAGCTTGGTCAGTTCGCATCAGTATGTCAGTATTCTCTGTATCATAATATTGATGGTATCTTTTCTCCCCTCATGCAGGTTTCAAATCTATAAAGGTAATTACTATAAAGGTAATAATTTTTTTCTGTAATAAACATATTTGCATGTTTATACAGTGAGAAAAGAGGTGAAAATAATAATAATAATAATAACCATCGTTTGTAGTATTAAATGTCTTGCTTACGACAGCTTACTGGACTTAGACAAATTTAATATTTGGGATGAAGTGAGAAATAACAAGGCTCAACAATACTTCTACTGGATTGATCATTTCTTGTATTTTTGATGTGTGAACAGACAGGAATGGATGAGTTATTGTCGTGTTTGTGTGGAGAACTGTCCTGACAGCAACTTAAACAAATGAAAGATGCCACTGGATGCTGCATATACCACGTCTTATATCATTTGCAGCCAATCAAAGGCATGAATGAATTACTGCTACAGTATACTCAGTTCATTTGACTTGTTGGGCTTGCTGTATACAAAAACAGCAACAAAAACAGGAGAAAAGACAGTGTCTTTGTTGAACAAATCTCCACAGTCTACACCCTGATGTCATTATTATCGCTCTGAACCTGCACGGAAGCTAAAATTAGTTTCCACACAGTCAAAAACTGTGACAACATTTTCGGAGCATTTGTGGAGATACTCTCCAAGAGCTGGCATAATAATTTATTAAATAATAGCTCATCTTTCTCTTTGTTTTGATTTTGAGTGATAGCACAAAGCCATTACATTTGTTGTAGAATTTCTGTTTTATTTTATTGGCCAATTGGAGACTTCATGCGATGTGCGGTAAAATGCATTTTTCTGAAAATATAATAAGTTATTAAACTGCTCACTAATATGCTAATTCAGTCAATTAAACTGTCTTGGGTTCTGCAGGAATAATAAAGCAAACTGATTTAGAAGTGCTCTACTTACTGCTGATATTACTGCTGATAGTGACTGTACATCAGTCATGTTTCTGTGCTTGTGTCTTCTAGCACAGAACAAGGACAAGTGACTAATTTTCCTCACTAGTGTTCGAGTTTACCCCTCCCAAAAAGAAAGCAAGACCCATCCTATCTCCTGCACTGCTGTGACCCCGAGCCTCTCCGGAGTTGCACCGCTCCAAAGTAGCCTGTGTTGCCATAGTTACCTCCTCCTGGCTACTTTGTAAGGTCACCAGCTATGGTGAGCCCTTCCCTCAGAGAACAGGCATAACTAATGTCCTGCAGGTTCAGGCTTGATGTAAATAGTCTCAGTTGACAGCCTACTGTACAAATACTCAATTACGTTTGCTTAAAGGAAATGATTTGTTGTAACAGAGAGCACTCAACTTGTGTGACATCAGCGTTGCCTGGGCAACGACAGCTGATTGCACAGGCTGGGATTAGGTATTGATCAGAGGAGGGGGCCCGGCGCCAGTGGGGGACTGGAAGCGATCCGCCACTACGATTTACAGAGGATGGGGGTGGGGGTGAACCTGCACACTTCGCCCCAGCTCAGAGAGCTGAAAAGCCCTCAGGAACCAATTTACACACCGCTACAGTGCAATATCTGCAGCAGTCAATAATGGAAATCTGATGCCCCCTCTGCCATCTATGTGACCGCTCCTCTCCCTCTCGTTAGAGCACCTTGAAAGTTCTAGGCCAATCCATAGACACAATAGATTTCCAATGGTGTAGGGATATTTTGACTTTGGTATTCTCCGTGTAATTACACCTCTAAGTAAGGTTGCAGCCTTAAAACAGGATCTGTCCTTTGTGGTCCTCTTAAAAATGAGCCTTTGTTTAATTCAATCATCATCTCATCATATTCACCCATCTCCTTATATTATCTCTCCTTATATTCAAACTCTTTCCACCCATTTACTATTCAGTATTTCAGTGTCAAGCAGTGTTTATCGCTCCTGCTGACACATATGTGATTTAAAATGCCTCTCAAATAGCATCTTCACTTAATGAATTAAGAGCCTTCAGTGTATGTCAGTATCAGTCTTACATCACTGCGTACTTTTACTTTACAGATTTTATGTCCGTACTTGCACTGGGCGGGTTTGAAATAAAGGCGATTAGAGAATCAACTTTGGCTTGCAGGGACTGCTTTGGAAATAATGACAAGGCAGAGTTGTTAAGTAATGAAAAAAAGTAGTGATGTCACATTCAGAGTCTCACTTCAGCTGTAAATTTTCAACAATTTCTAAGCATATTTTTGACACATTAGCATCACATTTATTTTCATAATGGAAGTACTGGCTGCAAGGTAAGTTAAATTCAGTTCAGACTTTTTGTTGAAATAGTGGGTGCCAGGTGTGAAATCATGAGTAGTCGGAATGTATGGCTGAGGTACCGTTTGTGTGGTGTTCTTCTCATATTCATGCGGGTTTCCTCTGTGGTTTCCTCTCACAGAAGAAGACATGTATGTTAGGTATTGGGAGGCAACGCAGTGACCTCAAACTCAAAACAGACAAGCACAGCATGGAGGCAGTTTTGTTATCATGTCTATAGGATCGATGATGTGTGAAACTAGAACTTTTGTAAAGGACATCAAATATCTACAGTATCTGTCAGGCAAACTTTCTTCCCATAAGGGATATATTTGTAACCACAAAAATCTGTCACACACACAATGAATCGCAAACACACTATTGAAAACTTGATTGTGGTTTAACAAAATGTTTCTTTTAGCTGAACTGATGGTGAGTCCAGCTGTTGGACTATTGCCTGTTTCTGCTGCCGGTGCTTTATGCAAACCAGTGTATGAATCTTTGCTGGATGTAGTCACTGAAAGGTAATGCACCACTGCCTTCGTGGAGCCAATCACATCCTTGACAGGAAAAACTCCCTCTCCTGGCAGTGTTCTGTAGTGCAATCCACAGTGTGAAGTAACACCCCCTGACATCTGAGGATGTTTAACCCTGCAGGGCTCATTGTAGCCAAATTTCCTCCATCTTCATAGTGAGACGTCTGTGCTACAAAAGATGGAGCTGTCTCCTGTACATTGCACAGACCTGGGAGATGTCAGCCACTTGTCTCATCACAGGAATCATTCATAGAATACATTTGCCATAATGTGATATATGCATATTAAAGTAAAGCCTCAAAGGCAACAGACGCTGCCTCTTTAATAGAATCCAGCTATCATCCACAGTAAATTCCAAGACCTCGATGTAATGGAAAAACTGCCTGTCTGATCTTCCCAAAGCTCTCGTGTAGAATCTGCAAGGCTGCTGGCTTGCTGCCGTTGCTGGGTTATGAACTGGGCTGCGGTCACAGAGGTGTTATGGGTCCCTCTCTGATATCATACTGATGTCACCAAATACACATGTTGCCGTAAAATGATGGCACCATCATCAGCGAAGCAATGACAGCTTCATAAAGTTTGATTTAATCAGACAGGGGAAACTGAACCATTATATGACATAATCTACAACTTCGTGATGATATATCTCAAAGGTGATGAGCGATGACTGATTAGAATTCATCCCTTTGCGTGAAATCCCACAGAATCTAATCTAGAAAGCAGCATGAAACAAAGAATCTTTATAACATAACCACCTGCTGGTGTGTATGTGTGTGAGTCTGCCTGTCTGCAGGTATCTATTAATTTTCTTTTGTTTTGTGTAGTATTATTACACATTGGCTGGCGCTGCAAGTTTAATATGTTGTGCATCTTTTTTTTGTCTCATTCCTTATAGTGGGTTCAATGTCATCTCTTTGTTGTCTCAAAATGCAATCAATGAAGGTCTTCCTACCCCATCCACTGAAAGTCAAACCCAACCTATCTGGGGCCACTCTGAGCTGTTCTGTCAAATCTAAGAATCAAGCCCATATTTCTTGGAGTCATGTTGTGCTAGTCCTCACTCCAGTTTGTGTGTGCTCTCGCACCTAATATACAAAGGATCTATTGAAATATGCATGAGGCCCATGATGCCTGCACTAAAAATACACTCAAATAGGGAATACATTGACAGCTCTGTTATTGAGCTCTCCTTGAGCTTCCTCTGTCACAGCAGCCAGGGATCGCTCTCAAGACTCATGTATTATCAAAAGCACGCAACACCCCTCTCTCTCTGACACACACACACGCACAATCTATCTTTGCCCTCACTCTCTCAGTATCACTTTTTTTTGTTCTATCACTCTCTTTTTCTATTTGCCTGGCAGTCACATGTAAATGCACACTCAAAAGCAAGTTAAAAAACTGTTTTTCTTCGAATTCCACTCCTCAAAATCATAAGCCAGGTGCACCAGCTGTTTTTTAAGTTAAAACTAGGCTTAAAACATGGAGATTTACACGTCACCAACTTAAAAAGGGGTTGCATCACACAAACCAGTTCTTACATAGAGATTAGTTGTTACTAAATGTTTACACATACTAACTGATTAAGTGTTGCACAGCTAAGTGAACTAATATTAGCATGCTAATATGACCTGTTTAGACTGAGGAGTAAAAGAGGAAATAAGGAATATGGTTAAAATATCTGACCAGACACATGATCATAACAATGTAAACTTTTGTGAATTTCACAAAAATAACATGATACATCTGAAATTAGAAAAGCAATAACGTTAGCCTAAATGACCAAATAAGGTCCCATCCTGTCTCCAAGGTATTTAGGTCATATACTACAAAATTCTTTTCCCAATTACATTGCATTAAAAAACATAATTTTGCATGGATTCAGTGTGTTTATAGACAACATTTTCTCAAATGAATGAAGAGTTACATTTATATACCGAACACAAGTTGGAGGGAGGCAATTGGGGTGAATACTCCGTACAAAATGCAGAACGTTGCCACGTTGCATCTTGGCTCCCGTGGCAACATTATCATTTTGGTTAGGGTTAGTGAAAGATCATGGTTTTGGTTAAAGGTTAATAAACATGTTGTACTTCAATTCACTGCAGACTCATGCAAAAATAATCCCTTTCAATCATTACTTACGAACCGCTAGAAGTGTGTGGGTGTATTTATCTGCAGAGACCCTGCCCTCTGCCTGTATTTTCATATTTTCTTGTTATTTTGCTGTGTTCGGGACATTTCTGGGCGTCAACTTTTGGACATTGGGTGTGTAGCTCCCAGCCAATAGCAGCGAGCAGGTTATGAGGTCGAGACTCTATAAAAACGTAGCAATCAGTTTTTTTATGTGCTTCAGTGTTTCCCCTATATGCTTTCACCACTGTTGAAATGAGATGTTTGATTCTTCATCTCTCTCCTCTGCTCTCTGTGTCTGTTTGAGCGAGAGCAAGGTTGAGCTACGCACACACAGAGCAGAGAGGCCACAGCGGACAGGACGAAGCTCTGTATTCACACCAAATCCAGCAATGCAGCATCTTCTTATAGGGTTGTGTGGAGGAGGGTGGAGGTGTGGGCATGTTTATTTGTGCTTTAGAATGTAATCACTGTGAAACAATCAGAAAATAACATTTTATTTCTCTGATTCACTGCTTTGTTCTCGTTTCCTCTCTTCATTCGCTCCCTAGCTCGCTCAACCACTGCTGCTCTCTCTCTTTCTCTTGCTCTGGTGTTGAGCTCGGGAGGAGGGGACAACTTTGAATGTTTTGTTTACAAGAAGCAATCAACAAATCCTGCAACAAATCCTACATAGTATGCCTTTAACTAAGACCACAATCCCTGCCAGTACCTCAACATAAAAATCATCATAAAAAAGTTTAATAATGCTGTAGTCAGCTGATATTGAGCTGCAAGTTCAGATCAAAGAAAAAAAATACATTGTCACTGAACATTTTACTCCTATGTAATTATGTCAATTAGGTTAGCTTAATTGACTATTTCCCTCTCACTGTAAACTGCATGGATACTAACTAACACATATATTTTTCCATGTAGCATATATCCAACAAAGATTCATATCTATATTTACAGGTACTGTATGGTTCAATACTGTAGCTATATTTCTTGGCTGCCTAAAACTGTTGTTTTTTTAAGTTGAGCTACAACTCATGGTGCTACAGTGACTTCGACAGATGTTTCCATAGCAACTGATTTACAAATTACTAAAGCCTTTAGTAGCTGAGCCATGTTTTAATTTATAATGGTTCAGTCCATTTTGATAAATCACTAGTTTGAAAACAGGTAGCACCAAGAACGTAGGACAGACTATAAATACAACCTTGGCGATGGATTTACGAATAGCCGGAACAACACAATCCTGGGGCTTACTGACTCTCTGAAGCACACCCCAAAGGCACACCAAATGTAAAGAGCAGTTAAACCAACCATCTTCAAAGTAATTTCAACAATTATTCTTATAATACAGTTAAGGCCTCTTTTTATGGCCATAGATGATCAAGAGGGCAGAGTTTTATGCCACATTAGATGCTGTCTACCATAAAGAATGATGCAGGGGATAGAAACTGGCCACCAACATACATGAGCAGAGTCTTTTTATTTGACATAATATGACATTAAAGCAAATCCCCTTGTGTTATCAGCTCTGTTAAAACATTCTGTTAAAACATTTTTTTAATATAATCACTATAAAGATATGATTTACTGATCCTGAGGGGGATTGATGTGCAACAGTTGCAAGATATAGTATGAAGAAAAAAAAACTGCACTGTTGTCTTGTCCACTTTGACAGAAGTGGCTGTGCTTTACAGTTAAGGCTAACAGGACAAACTGTTAGGCACAAGTACCAGCTACACCTCTGTAATTGGGCAGATTTTAGAGAGGTGCTATGAAATACACCCCTGCAACTTTAATAAGTTCCAGAGTCCAGGGCTCCAGGTTGCTGCTCCCAAGGTGCTGGTCTGAGTTAGCTAACATTTATCACATAAACATCTAACACCACTCCTGCTAAAGCAGACAAATGCTTTCCTGCTCTGCAATCCCTTCTGTAGCCATCAGAATCAGGGCAACAAATCCAGCTTTAATAGTTATCTATGGAGTCCCTCTCATGCAATGAACATCCACATTTATTTCTCTGCTTTCTCCCGATGAGGGTAAGTGGATCAATTAGTGAAGACTACAAGTTCAGCATCTTTACACGTAGTATCAATTGTTAAGTTGAGCAACAGCAGGTCCCCAGATTATCTCAGATCTGTACCTCCCCTCTCCCATCCCTCCTTCTCTCCCTCCTCCAGATCCAAAGCTAGCCTCATTACAAATGATCCTCTGATACACACAACCTTGGCACACACCTTCGTGCTAATGGCCCACAGATTGATTTTTAATTAGTAACACTTTTGGATGGTCGCCAACTCAAATGGACTTTTATGAAAAACTAATCACCTTTTAGCTTAAAGTGTTAAAAGGTGTAAGTGGATGGTTAGAAGCTGTAGCACTGTTCAGATATTCACAATAAAAACTATCAAAACTTAATGAGCTAACAAGCTTATGAAGTATACTGGTGGCATGATTTCTTGAAGGAGCACCAGCATTTATTACCACAGAGAGCACAAATATGACCTCAACAGTTCTTAAAGTTCTGTGCAGGGAGGACGGCGGTGGAGCAGCCAACACGATGAAAAGTGGGTCAGGTCAGATATCGTCTCAGGGTTGCTGAAAATTTTGGGCCAATGAAATGTCAGTCCACATTAAACAAGCAGGTCAGATGAGACCAAAACTGTGTGCCCAGTGAGTTCATCTGGCATGAGTTCATTATCAAAGTGTACCCAGCTTTGATAAAGTGGGCCAGTATTTATGATGGTAAAAAGAGACACGAACAACATCTGTAACATTTTAGACCCAGATGTGTGCTCTCTGATCACCGGGTCAAGCCCATGAAGTCTGCTGCAGAGGAATATCCATCCGTCATGATCCTGTAAAATTTGTATCATCTTTTCATCATTAATTTTCAACATAATTATTCTGGTGTTTACATATTATTATTCTTTATCACTTCTATTATGTTATTGATATTATTACTTATTCAAATTCCACTCAATATTTTTTCTATTTTTTCAATTCACTTTGTGTTCTTACAGTTAATCTTTGGGATCCCAGCTGCACTATTTTTAGAAATGAGATTATCAATAGACAATCTGCGTATGTGTTGTGACTCAACTTCCTCTCTGAGCCACATTCTTCAGATAGATAGATAGATAGATAGATAGATAGATAGATAGATAGATAGATAGATAGATAGATAGATAGATAGATAGATATCCTTTTGAGGTTTCTCCATTTATTTGCCTTTGAATGTTTTTTGTGCAGTTTGTCCTTCTCTGAATCAAGGGTCTAAAGGTAGAGGGTATCATATGTTGTACAGATTGTAAATCCCTTTGAATCACATTTTCTATACTATACTTGGCATGTCAATGTGTAGCATCTTTTTTCAGCATAAATTCAGCTGTGAAAGTATATGTTGTCATTAAAAACTTGTTCTTTTGAATAATTAGAGGCACAACAGACACATTTACTACAGTTTATGTTTAAAGCCCATTGCTGTTGTTGGCAAGAAAGGGCAAACATTCTGGAGAATGTGAATGTATAAAAGATGTGGAGATGAAAAGGACCAGTCTGATTTCAAGGCACGCATGTTTGAAGCATGTTCTTTACACTAACAGAAAGGACTTTGTTAGGACATGGGCGACACATGTTTGCTTTTGTAACTCTGCAGGGAATTAATCTGCAACATCTTAAAAACCTACAGTGATAATACATTATCCATTTTAGATTTAGTTTTGTTTTTTTTTTTTAAATCAAATCTGTCAGTGTATACGATGACTGAGTCTGCTAAGTTTCCTGCATTAAACACCCAGTTTTCACTGCATATGGCATGACATGCATGCACATATGTTTGCATTTGTGTGTTTTATTTGCCTGTGTTTGTGTTTCCCTTGCTCCGGGGAGTGTTCACACTTCCCTGGGTGTTCAGGACTATCACACATTCCCTGCAGCTCACACACACACACACACACACACACACACTAAAACATCTGACCTAACAATCCACTCAACAGTAATTTATCGGTGTGATCCATCATTATCATGTTTTATTATGGCCACCATTGGAGATATAATTCACAAATAGGCACACACTGTAGAGATGACAGTGAGGGAGAGGGATGTCCTTTACCTTCGTCCTCTGCCAGTAGCCTTCAGGAGTCTCTGCGGCCCTATGTGCAAGAGACCCAACCCTTGAATGGGCAGGGAAGCTGGGGGATCTAGGGAGCAGGAGCCTGCCCTGTTAGCCCACTGCATTGTGGGCCAGCAGGACTCCCATTAAGTGCCAAACAGAGAGAGAGAGAGAGAGAGAGAGAGAGAGAAAGAGAGAGAACAGCAGAGTGGTGTTTGTGCCATGTCACATGACCACTTTTGTATTCGGTAGCCATAACTCACTGCCTGTGCGTGGGGATTGATCCCAGGCTGGACACTCCCTGGAGGAGCCCTGGCACTCAGTGGAGTTTGATCCCTCAGATTAATGCAATAGGGATTCCTGGTCTACTCCTTTGTCTCTAGCCAAACACTTAACATCCCCCGAATTTGTATCCAGCAAAGGTTGAGTCCCATGTTTATTTGGGTAATGAATTGCTGTAATTAATGCACCTATTGATTCCCCCTCAGTGTCTCCTACAAAGGCCAGTCCGATTTCTAATTTAAAGGGAGTGGGAGTGTTAGCAAGAGGATGAGGAAAGGTAGGGAGAGCCCAGTATAGGCAAAACAATTGCACTATGTGCTCGCAAAATGAGAGTGTAATTGTTCAATGAATCACATTTGAATACATTCAATTAAATCTTTCAAGTTGAGGGCGTTTGCCCTGTGTCTGTGTGTGTGCTGTTATATCGTTTCGACTTCCCCCCTGGTGTTGTAATAAATATGTAAATCCTTGGAGGGCATCTGAGAGGCGATGAGGACGTCTGCCAAGTGGCATCTCTGAGCTCTGGTGTCACACTAATAACCACAATGCAATTTTCTCCCACAAACAGGCGAGAGTACATTAGCATATAATCCCCTGGAATTATGACTGTACTAATCTCCATCACTGTGTGCTCTCAGAGGAATTCTGGATGTGCACTTGCAAAACTGTGACTGAATGTGGAGGAATCTTTTGGAGCCAAGCAACCCTTCAAGGACAGGAGCAAATGTAATCCAGTAATTGCTCTATGATAAAAAAAAAAATCTAATATTTGTTTCAGTCAAGATCATGTGTGTGTGTGGTATGTGTCTCCTCTTTGATCCGAGACCCTTGCAGGGCTTCTTTAAATGCTGTTTATGTCCTTCCCCTTGCCGTGAGGCTGTGTGGCTGTGCCCTGTGTAAACACCTGGTCACCACAGAACAATGAACAGCCAGCTGCTCCATCTATTATTGTTTGTTGAGGTTCACCTCAAGAATTGCATTTGCCCCCCTGTGAGTAATTACAAGAAAATGAGCCTTTGACCTTTGATGTATATTGGGGGAGGCGAAAAGTTAAGTGTAATATTGCCAATATGTGTGTATTGATCACACCTGTAATTACTACTAAATACCTTGACAGTACAGAGGTGGGTGGCTTTACTGTGTGAAGGATGAAGCAGACAACAGATAACATTACATTAATCATGAGAAAGTCCATTAGACTTCTTCTTGCTTACCATTAAGTGTAATATTTGAATTGGTTTGATATTCAAGGAGTGCACCATTTGTGTGAGTAACAACAATGTAACAGAGCTGGTTATTCAACTCATTAATAATACACTTTAACTAAATCATAGCCAGCAGTTCAGTCTATTGCTCAGTTTTCACCATTCTAACAACAATGATGATGAATAATGATTCATTCTATCCTCCTGGATTTTCTAAGAACCTATGGCATGCCTTATTAAAGACAAAATAGGTAGAAGACTAATTAAGCACACCAAATAGGAATGACGACATGCCCGACTGCCAGACCCAAGTAAGGACTTGAAAAATGGCTCCTCTGCTATTTCAATTAATCAGTTGTATTTTGCTTAATTTTGTTTGACGTTGGCAGAGGAAACGTCCTCTGGGAGTATCTGTCCTTTGACCACTAATGCTTTAGTAATTCTTCCATCAGTAGGACCCATGATTGAAACAATCAAGTGTGTGTCTCTCTCTCTATGTGTCTGCTTGTGTGTATGCATACTCATTCATTTGGGCCACTGTTCCTTACATGTATGACTGTATTTTACTCTACATACAGTGAATATATGCACCTGCACATATATCATTCATTCATCTTTCCTTCATTCTTTCATTTATGGCACTTTTTCCCCCCTCTGGAGACGAGTATGCAGGTTGATTGCAAAGCCCACACAACTAAGAGTAGAACCTGATTAACCTTACAGTGACTCCAGAAGCATGTGACCACTGTTGCTTCCCCTCCTCTCCAACCCGTAGCCCAGGAAGGAGATGTTGAACTTAACCTCTGCTACAGTGATGAATTAACAATAGAACAATTCAATGCCCTAGTAATTACCAAACACTTTGGACACAGCAACATTTTTCAGCTCCGCCACACAGGTTTGTCGGTATTGGTGGCTTTCACCTGGAATCCTGGGGCTCTTTGCTCTTCCTAACTTTGTTTTCTCTGACGCAGATTAGATCTGCCACCCCATTACAGATTCATTTTCCTAATTTTTCATGTCTGCGCCGCGCCCCATCTGCACAGGGCTGATAATTGTGGGGACCAGCCCTGGTGATTAACATCAGCAGAATTAATTACGCCCGCCATTAAGGCTCCAGGTTGCACACAATGATCAAGAGAAATTAACTTTCTCCCAGGCCCCTAAATCATCTCACCTTCAAGTGGAGTGATGGCAAAGAGACAGGCCCGGAGTCCCGGACCCCGCTCGGCACCTTCTTAACCAAACATGAGGTGCGCATCCCGCACCCGCACTGCTTCCCACCAAGGAGATTACAGCAGTGGCTGATGGGTATCAATTACGCTACCTTATGTGGTGGGATGAGCGAGAGGTGTACAGGGTCTGGTGACTAATGGACCTGGGCTAGAGCCACCCTGCAGCTGGAGACCAGGGAGCTGACTGTTTCTCTGGCCAGGGAGCACCAGGCAGATGCTGAGGGGCTCGGTTCACCTGCCTGACACACACAGGTATATATCTGCACACCACATTTGACTGTGAACTCTGGAGTAGAGTGGCCATGTGATTGTATATGTAGGTTAGCCAGAAACTGCAGGATAAACACTTAGTCATGCAGTCACTGCTGGAGTATAATTATCTGTTTGTATCTTTCAGGTATCTGAGTTTATCTAAAAAAAACTGGAAGACAGGATATAAGAACATGAAAATGCCATGTTTTATATTTTTTAACATGTTATATTATGGTTGTGTTATAGCCGGTACAGTATGTAAGCATCTAGAGATGAGTGTGACTCCTCAGAGAGAGAGAGTGATGTGTTTGTAAGCTATGCTAATGAAGGCCCCATGCCCCCGCAGCAGGGAGAACAGTGGTAATGTCAGGAGAAGATAAGCAAATTACGTCTGTATCATATTGACTTGTCAAGGTTAAGCAGTGTGAGCAGGGGGAGGAGTAAGAGGCGAAAACTCTCCATCCTTCTCACTCCCTCTTTCCTTGACTACAGAAAGAGATACATGAGCGGCAGGAGAAAGAGGGTGAACAAGTGAGCAGGAAGAGATAGAGATGTGGCTTTTGCTTTGAAGCAAACCGTGCTTCAACCTCAAAAACACAGAGTCCTGTTGAGATAGCAATCGCACAGAGCGGACAACAGACACGTTTGTACGGGGAGGGTTTGGCTCTGTGCTCTCATTTAGACTGATTTGATTTAGCTCCACATGATCTAATTAAGCTCAGACCCAAACCTCTTTGGAGTTTCAGCAGCCATATTGTGAAAGTCAGGCTTTGAGAAATGGCCATGAGCAATTAAACCTGTGTATGTGTTTTTTTATGAACACACATCACCGTGATAGAATAATGACTGTCAATGGATATATGGTAATAAAAACTGACATTCGTTATGCATAAGGGGCTATATAAATTTTAATGACAGCAAATGCAATGTGTAGTAAAAATAATAACCAAAACAGTAGCAATAATGGTTTTGCCAAGTTAACTTGTGCAAAAAAAGTGAAAAACACGGTGAAATCCACCACAACTGCCTGAGGTTTATCCCATGGTGATTGTCACATTGCTTCCCTTTTCCCTCTAATTAGCTTTAGCAGTTTTGCTTGAATTCAGCGTATAATCCCCTGGATGAAGTGCAGTCAGCATCTTTCCTTTTCCTAAAAGCACGAGAGGTGCAGTATCATCAACTCTATCTTCACTCCAACACTGCCTCTGGATGATTTAATAAGGTTAAAAGACTAGTCAGCAATTACCCCCCGCTCAGTGGAGGAAAACTCTGAAACACAATAGCATTACAGCTGTAGACAAATGCCAGACTCCACATCCACAAAGAAAGTGGCTATCTCTGCCTTTTTTTTACGATCCGGGAGAATGGAGTTTCTTTAGTTACAAATATACGGATGGTTCTGTTAACAAGCTATCTCACTTTAGATTTTGTAAGTGTGTTTGTGTATCTATCCCAGAGCCTTGTAATGGTCAGGCTGAGACAGTCCAGAGAGTGTCATAGAGTGACATTTATTGCTTTTTCTGTGGGGAAACAGGTAAGCAGAGCACACCATCTACAAAGTAGTCCCCTTTGACACCAGCACTCTACAAATCAGCGCTGAAGGGCAGGCCAGAACGGGGGCACTGACACAGAGGTCCTTTAGAGTTCCAGCATGACCCAGGAATGTAGGCAGCTGGAGCAGAACAACCAGACGTCTGGGATTTGTCTGGCACCATACTTGATTTTCACTAACCTCAACATGAGACAAACTCCCTTCAACTCAAAGGGAGTGAAGTGTTTGGTCAGTGCCTGTCATAACTCCATACTTGCTTTCCAAGTGATAAAAGTTTCTAACTCCTCTCCACAGCAAGTTTGAAAACTGCTCGTGGGGGGTACTACCTCTATTGAAATTAGTCCTCCTAGTTGCACTTATTAGATAATACTTCCTGTATTAGTGGGGCAGCAGTGATAGCAGGCAGATTTACAGCTCTCTGAGGCAGGCAGCTTGCTGTAACTAGGGCCGTGTTAACTCTGCTCATTAAACAGAGGATGTCATCACTCCACGCCACCCCTGCATGTTATATGTCACACATATCCTCCATAGGCCAGCCTCTGTCCACCTCCGTCCACAACATCCTCTAAATCTGTCATTGCCACCTGGACCAGGGTCCCGCATTTGAGTACACCACCCCTTTGCAGCTTCGCACATGCATGTGGTGGGCACATGTGGAGGAAGATACACAGGTGTTTGTGTGTGTGTGACTCTCTGTGTGTGTATGTGTGTGGCAAACATAGAGCATTACACACCCGCTACACCCCCTCCGCTCATTGTGTGTATGTGTGGACGGATGTGTGGGACAGCGGTCGCTCCATCCACATGGGGTGAGGTGTAGGCGTGACGCTCATTACAGACCCAACTCTGTACACAGGCCAGATAAGCAGAACAGGACAAGATAAGGAAGCGCTGCTGGCTACAGCAAAGTGCAGCCAGATATTCTGATGCCTCCACCAGATCTAGTTTCTGTCTAAACATTTGCTTAGTTGTTCGCCCATGAAAGCACCATTTTAATAAACGTTTCCCATCTGCTGTATGTTAATCAGAGTAGGGAAAAATTACCTGAAGGCTGCTTTTTGCTGTAAGAATAAAAAAGTACAGAAAAATCCACTTATGACATTTTTGAGAGGCCTTCATGTGTGCCTGTCACTTTCCATACCAATACTTACATTGCAGAGAATGCATTACCATGCAGTGTTTTATCAGTAATATCAGTAAAAAATATTTCTACTCTAGAAAATACAGTGAATTCCTTATATACACTAGTTAAATACACATCAAAGTAATATTGAGAAGGAGCACTCTACAATTTTTTGGTCTCTGCATTCTAAATATTTGCTCAAGAAGAGAGAAAGGAGGAAAATGGACTTTCAACTTCATGCTTAAGGCTCCCTCCAAAGTTGTGTCTTAGCATTGCATGTGATTTGTTTTTTTTTAATGCCTGCACATACCTTCATTTGAATCACAATTTGCATCAAACCTCAAATATTTTTTGAAATGAAAGGGGTCAAATACTTAGAAATTACATCTATTTATATTTGCATTTAATTTGTTTAAAATTCACAAATTAAATTTGTGTGTGATTATTTCAGCAAATACAGGTATTGTTAAATTATTTACTTAATTTATAAATGCATTGCATTTCATGTATTTGGGATTATTCTTTTGCTGCTTTTTAAAGTAGTTTTTATAGAATTGTTGATTTAATTATTTTGCATTGTAAATTGCGTATTAGCAACTGTTTGTAAAGTTTCCTGAAATACTTTTCCTATCTATATACCTTGATTAAATTATTACTTATCAGACTTGTTTATTATGGGCGCCATATAGATCTCTATAAAGTCTAAAAATGTATTGAAATGTATTGATAGCAATAATTTCTCTAACTGGATAAAAGACCATTGAGGATTTGCCTGGGTCCACTTGCAAAATGACCCATGCCAGCACTGGCTATTATACTACATTAGTCATTGACTCCTGGGACCACGCAGACCCTTATGGTTATTCTTCTTTAAATGGAGTATCATCTAATTCAAAACATTACGGAAATGTGTTTATCTGACTGCCTGTGTACATAGCAGTGCTTCAGCATGTGTGTGTGTATGCCTATTTTCAGGTTTTGTGTATGTGTGCATTCATGTGTTTATAAATCCATGCATGTGTTTTATGTATGTGTATACATGTCTGTAAACCAATATTGGCTCGTCAGGTGTGAAGGTCATAATTCAGCTGCTTCACAGTGATGCAGATAGTGTTTACTGTATCCAAGTGGTGCCATTAGACATCATGTCTGCAGAAATTTAGCTGTTGCCTCTCATCCGATAGTTTGCACCTCTCATCATCAACAGTACAATCATTCTCAGTGAAGCACAGGGGAGGGAAGAGGAGCCGGCCCTCCAAGATGGATGTGTGTTATTGTTTGTGGGATGACAGTGTGTTTCAATCAGGTCCTCTGTGCTCTAATCCCAGGTAGAGCCTCTTGAAGTGCTGAGTCAGTTACTGCTTCATCGATCCATCACGGTGGGTTAGTAGTGGGCAGGTGTACTCCCCGGCTCCCAGGAGACCGAGGAAACACCTGCCCTGCACTGCACGGGACTTCATCATCCCGCTATCCCTTTGTCTCATTCTGCTGGGAGCTCAACGTTGGGCCACAGAAAACTGTGAAAGCAGCATTTTTGTGGTCATTTGTTGGGCGTACACAAAAATTACCACACCTGCCCCCTCTCTTATTTCTCACCCAGTAAGAAGGGACATGCACTGAATGGACCTCACACAACTGCACAGATCACTATAAGCTCACAGCATTTAAAAAGCAGCAGGCACGTAGGGTGGTGCAGAAATGCAGCCCCCAAATCTTCATTTTATTAGACTGTGTTATCAAAATGAATACTCTTTTATGATAGCTGTAGAGGAGGATGACTCTTGAAGTACATTGAGAAAAAGCATAGTGGTTATTATTACATTTGAGAGCAGTGCACCAGCGAGGGGTGAGAGTCTCTGTTTCTCCTGCTGCAGGCAGTCAATTAGTGCCAGAGGGAAACACAGCACTCCTCTGTTGCTCTGTGCTGAGGAGCTGTAAATAAAGGTTTTTATTATACCACACTATCTGTGTCTCTTCTCTGGACATCAATAGGCTGATGCATTGGACTGTTCCCTCGCATAATCACTCCTTCTCTCTCTATTTCCCACTAAAAGCAAGAAGGAAGGTCACGGTCACTGGTTTAATAAAGCAAATAGTCACATTCTTGGACTGATTGGTATTTTTCGTACTGACTTTCACCAACTTTCACACAAATGCCTTGACTACTATTAATGCATTATTCATTTGGAAAAAGGATTGACAGCTAATCACCCTAATACACTTTATTGCTCCCTGAGAGTATTTGGCGAAAACCTGCAATTATCTATCCATACACAGGAAGAAGGAGAAAAATACTCCAAGCCCATGTTTGACCTGTAGCTCATTTAAAAAGGCTTTGCTCAGGCCTGTCTTACAGTATCAATACACAGTGTGAAGGCCACAATGTATCAGCCTAAAAGCCTCAATCAATATTAAAACACAAACTAGGTTTTAGGTGTTCATAGATGTGTAAAAACTCTATCTCTATCTCTGTATAAACTCTATCTGTTCAAGGGGTTCAAACTAAACCTTTAATAGAGTAAATGTGAAGAGGGATAAGATTCAACCACAATTCCTGCAGAGGAAGTTTTTTTATTGCACATTTATATAAACTGCAGAAATACTAAATTTAAAAATTGTGTAAATACTAAATTTAAAAATTGTGTAAAACAAAACAATAAAGAAGTGACAATTCTACAACTAACACCAGCTTATATTTAGACCTTGTGGTGTTTTTTTTTATTCTCATATTTGCATGTTAACACATTGGATTTTACATAATACATGCTTGAAAATAGAAAAGATTTTTGCTATTTAGGAGACTTAAAGTAAAAAAGTGTTTAGGGGACAGCATACATATAAAATTTGTGTTTATTAGGCTCTACAATCAGCAGCGTAAACAACAGAGTGCTGACTAGTTCAGCATGTCGCTGACTGAAAATTATTCTATTTTATACTTCATAATAATATTGCCCAGATTCTAGTGGTAGTATTTTTTGTTTGTTTTTGCAATATTTAATATTTTGTAACATTTTCCTGTAAAACTGTAGTTCTCAGGAGATGAAAGAAAAACACACAGTACTTTCTTTGTTATGTCTAAAATCACATCAAAGCCTTGTGATGCCTCTAATTCGGTGATATGTCCTCTTTTAGCAGCAGATACACACACATTTCAATGAGAGAGAGAACTAACATGCAAGGCCACAGTAACCAACTTTAGCTCCTGTAAATTGAATGCTGATTCTATTTATATTTCGTGTGATTTACACCCAGTTTCCTTCATGTAAGTGAACAGGAAACAGATGCTAGGAATTGTTCTTTCCCCAAATTCCTCAGAGAGAGATTCTAGTCAACACCGATGTGTGAGATTGGCTTTGTACTTGCATGCGAAAAGGTGGTAGACAGTGACTAAATTGACTCCCTGGTTTCCCTGTTCTGAATCTCCATTTCCTCAGAGTTTCCACTTGCGTACGTCCGTCTGCCCAAACCCAGGTTATGGCAGGCAGGCTTCCCTAATGGAGTCATGGAGCCAAGTCTACGCTTTCTCAGGACAAGGTCAACCTTAACACCCCAGGCACCACAGGGTTTGTGAGGAGCATTAAGTTCATAAAAATATTTCAGTGACACATGATAAGACAAAGTAAGCACATAAAAAAAGCCAAAACCAGTTGCAATATAACCCAATACCTCTTGCAAACATAGCAAATATAATGACATTTTGTACACTAAAAGTTAGAAAGTGGCTCTGTAAACTTAATTTTTTACCACAACCTCCCTAATAATTCTACTTTTGCTATCAAGCAGCCATTAGGCCATTAATTAAAATGTGTTCTCCATAATTACATTAATCATGGAAGCAAATAGAAACAAATATGATTAAGGATTTGAGATTGTTGCAGATAATCAAGTAGCCAGACATGTGACACAAGGGGAAAATAATAATTTAGTATCAAGGAATATTATTTGACATTTACAAGGTGATGTGATTTGAAAATAAAAGGCACATCTTTTCATGGACCATGGTGCCATCTAGAGGACACTGAACACAAAAAGAGATTCAGTCATATTCCTAATGTAGTATATGATTTGCTTTGTGCAAATTACAAGGCCTGTGTTTAAGAATATGTAGGTTCATTTTTCTGAGTTAATGTTTTTTTTTTACATTAGTCAGTCTAAAAAAGTGGATTTAGTGTAAAGGAAACCCACCAGGCTTAGCAGTTCTTGACACTGCCACTGTAGAGCATTTTAATATGGTGCCACCTACTGTTGGATCATTTCCTCTGTAGCTGTACTCCAATAAACACAGTCAGAGCAGCTGTGTTATTAGTATAATCCAATTAAAGTGATACATAGGTCAAAAGACTAAACAATTTGATTTGTGTGTGTTGTCTCTCTGCACTGTATTGTCACCCATCCCACCAGATAAGAATGAAGGGGGAAAGGTTATACGCATGTCATCCCTCACCTCACAGGTGATTTGCAGCCACTTGCTCCTCCCTCACAAAGATTTACTGTACATGAAATTTTTGCTGACATGGTGCTCTTCTGCCGCTGCTTCTCAGATATATGGCAAACCATAATTTGGAGGTGTAAAATGGGTATAAAACCTGTATTAATTATTTAATCATGGCTCTAAGTGCTGCCTTTTAGTCCACGCAAGGATGTCATCCCCATCTATTTCAGGGGATTGTTATATCAGTCATTTGTCACAGAAAAAAATATATATAATTAAGACAGAGATTGTAAAGTTGTGTGGTAAATCAGAGCAAATCAAGACTTTTTTATGAGCGTCATTAAAGGTTAATTTTTATTCATTTTTTACTCTATTTGATGTAAATGAATCGCTAATTACATTTAAATCTCAGTTTTCTAGCAATGGACTAAGTTGTAGATCTACTGGCATACGTAGCTGAGATAAGTACCCACATTTTCAATGATAAAACAGAAGCTGATGCTCATTTTACAAATAAAAACTCTCTAGTGTCTTAAAATGCCATATGAAAGGACAAAGCAGCCAGAAAAGCACACAGAAAAGAAAGTCTGGCAGAGAGCAGTGTGTGGGTCCTGTGATATATGTTTGTGTCAGAGGGCTGTTAGGTATAAAGACTGAGGGGTGTGATCAACAACCAAACAAACATGTTGTCCTGAGGTTGGGGCGAGGAGATGTACACAGAGCATCCATCAAACTACATCTGTGAGAGGCTGATACTGTATGGTTTACTCTCACTGCTACACTCAAATTTCAAAGGTGGGCTTTCAATTATTTGATTGTTTATCACAGTTTCATCATTGTGATGGGTTTTGTTGGTTCATTGAGGGCTTTTTGGCATGTGATAATGGCTAAAATGTAGCTAAAAAATTAAGTACAACTTCACCTATGCGGACAAACATCATACCTACTTACAATGTTTGATCATCCTGATGGATATCACAGGCCAAAACACATACACATAATGATAAAGTGGCTCTCAGTACTTGAGTACTTGGAACTTGAGTTTCCATCTAAAACCATACAGTTCAAATGATGAGTGGTGGACATACTGTGATTTCAGTCTTGGTGTAATAAGGCAATTAAAAACATATATACTTGCTCTACTTAATCATGGAGATGCATCAGATACAACTGACAGTGTTGGAAGAAGAATTCAGATCTTTAAGTAAACTTAAGTTGAAGTACATTAACAAAATATGGTTAAAGTATCAAAAATAGACGTTTCCCTCATGCAGGAAGAATGGCCCTGTTAGTGTTACATTATTGTTTACTGTATTATATTATTGGTTTATTATTGCTGTTACATTAATGTGTATGCAGAATTTCAAGGTTGCATCTGCTTAAGAGAGCTAACTGGTTTATATACTGTCAGATAGTTTAAACTATAGCAAGAGATCGCATTCATTATATATTTTACAACACATTAATCTCCAATATCACAATTAACTAGCTGACAGATAAATATAGTGGAGCAAAAAGTATTTATATCTAATCTGAAATGTAAACAAGTAGAAGAACAAAATAGCATGAAACTGAAGTAAGTACAAGTACTTCAAACATCTACTCTTGTACAGTATTTGATTCATGTACTTATTACATTCCACCACTGACATTTGGTAATAGCTTTCAGGTTTTGATCATTAGTGTATAAAAATAGATTACAGTACTCAGCATCAGAGCATCACATATTTTATCTTTTCATTCCAGTTTCTTGTGTGTGCAACATTAAGGAAAACACCAGCTGCCTTGAGTTAAATTTACTTCATAATAGCTCAGAAATGATCTGAAAATGATGATTAAACTGTAAAATGCAAGTAATAAGTAATAAAGTTACATTATCATGGCTGTCAGAGAGCAGTTTCAGTTCATGATACATGCAAGTGGAGAAATAAGACAGATTCAAGTGAGCTTTCATTGCATGACTATTAATATAACCAACACTTGTTTGTATTCCTGCTCTTGCGCCAATACAGACATAGAGAAAAGTTTAAAACAAGCATGACATTTGGACAGTCTCCCAACCATCTGTTCTACTTCAACAGCAGTGGCTCAAGCAGCCTTCAAATGCTAAATGTAATATTAGTCTTGCGGAACAGGCGTCCACTGCAAATACAAATGAAATATAGCTCTTCATTGTCTGAAATACCATCCTCAAATGGCCCAACCAGGTCCAATTTTCAAAGAGGAAGACCGTTTTCACATGTTCACACATGGCAGGACATCAAAAATAAACAATAAAACAATAAAACAAACAATAAAAAAGGATCTTGATATTAATGCTTTCAATAATGTCACTTAACAAAGGGAGTTTATGCTCTGAAGTAGAAATAATGTAACCAATTCTTCACATTCATTAAATGCTTAATTAATGAAAAAATGTGAAATTCAGAGAAATAATAATACACCTGGTTTGGCAATGATTGCTCATTTGTGCATATTTTAAAAGATAAAAGGAATAAAACAATTTCTGCTGAGCTATTTCCTCGTCTTGTAAGCCTATTAAGGTATCTATTATCTCTAAGCAAATACAGTAACTGCTGAGGAATAAAAAGAGCAAAACACTGACTGTCTCATTTTGAACTATAGACCGATCATAAATACTCATCATTAATACTGTCAAAAAAACATTACCCTTTTTATTGGGGCTGTATTTTCCTCACACACTACAATAAAGTTAATGACAGACATTGTCTAAACCATAAAACAGTCATATATTTGGAGATGCTGGTCAGCTTCAACAAGGCTCAGTAGCATCTGGCTCATAGATCACACTCGCCTAATCAAGTAGCTTTGTCAGAGAGATCTAACTTGAGCTGAAAACACAGATGTATGTCATGTTCCCACAATTGCAGATGTAAGCTATTTGAATATGAGTCTTGTAATATTTTAAACGCCATGTTCTGAGTCAATTTGATCTGAGATATTGCTACTTAATCATAACATCACACTACTTTACATATACTATAATAAATAGTCCTGCAGTGAATACAGACTCGTGTGACAGTGATTTGGTTTGTCAAGACTCTGATGTATTTATTCCACTCCATGGTCGCTTTTTGAGGCCATAAAAGTTTGTAGTGTTGTTAAACAAAATCCTGTTGAGTCTTTTTCAGTCAGTGTTGCTGAGGGAGGGCTCGTTATGACAGCTGGTCCTCTGCAACAGTGCAGTTTTGCTGTGTTTGGCGTGTATCATTAAGATTTTTGAGTCTTTCCCCCTGCAAAATATATGATTTTTCAATGACTGCAACTGATGTATCAGCAATTTATTACTATCTGGCCTGTACAGAAGCCAGGACCGCTACAGTCAGCACACCCATTTTGCTAAACTTTAAATGCACTTTGTGAGTAGGTTTAATTAAGAATCGCAAACTGGGAAAAGTGGGTAACTGCCCCAGACTCACTGCATGCCAGTTGGTTTTAGTAATTTCAGTAATGGTAGATTTGTTAGGAAACTTGCAACAGTACAGTATAATATCAACTAAAGTATTAGGTCATGTTGAGAAAATGTCTTAAAGAGGGCTCTTGTATAAAAGTGTAGTATTAAGAGCTTTATTATTTTTGATTGTATTGTGCTTACCTGCAGGATGCATGTCCCTACATAATGTTAGATACAATCAACTACTGTATGTATGTGTTCCAGCAAAGGAAGACATGTTGCATTGAATTTAATGGGAACTTGAGGTGCAGTGCACCAGCAAGGACACTTAATTAAAGATTTAACAGTTTTGATAATCATATATCCTACTAGTTGTTACATTGAAAAAGATCAGTTTAAACATCACAACACAACAAAGTGCTTTTGAATGTTTTTTTTTAATTATTATAAAAAAAGAGGCCTTAATTTTAGGTTTTAACCAGCTGGCTCATCTCTACCTGTCAAAACTCAGATATACAGGTTTTAGAGCCTACTCTATTCATACACGTTTTACACTTTTACTGTAATGTTTGAATTAGGCTGTAGTAATTTGTAAACATCCAGGCTGTTTCTAGATACTAAACAATCTTTAAGTTACAAAAATAGACCACTGAAAAGTACACAGATGTCACAGAAGAAATCAAAACTGACCATCAAGTTGAATCTACATTGAGCTTCATACTTCATGACTATGTAGTAGCACAAAAAGTGTTTGTATTTTAGGAATACACATTTTATATAGTTTCTACTCTGAAGCCAACATCACTACAGTAGATTTTGTTTTATTTAATATCTTGTTCATTGTTATAGGTGTGGACTGAGATCTTGTGCTTTACTTACAAAATTAAACTTACAACAAATTTACCACTCTAACAACAGTAACAAGGCAATGTATGCTTGAGGTAGTGCACAGATCAGAATACATCAATAAAGAAAGAAAAAGAAAAGGCAACAAAAAAAAATCATAAATAAATAAATAGAATCAATTTTAGTTTTCTAGTTTGTGCAGTATTTTAGTGTCCAGGTAGGATTTTAAGCAGGACGTGGAGACAGTAAGGTTGGGTTTCTGTATTACAAATTTGATTATATTTATGTTGAATGTTGCTCATAATAAAATAATAATAATAATAATAGAATAAAATAAATTAAATCAATTCAATTTTGAGTTGAGTATGATGTAATTTTCTGTTTAAAAAAAGAGTTAAAAGAATTAAGTTCATACCAAAAAGACTGACTAAAGGTACAGTCCCCCCAAAAAGATGAATTGTCATTTGTGTGTTGAAGAAAGGAGAAGAAACAAAGAGGGTCAACATTCAGTCTATATTTTACAATAACTGAGTTAACTGGATAAAACCTGCACAATATTTTCAGATACATTTCACACCTTATTTGAAAAAAATAATCCTGGATAATACCCTTGTTTTTTTCAGTCTATACATTATTCCACACAAATACAGAAGCAAGTTTACTTATTGTGTCCCTCTGTATTATTTCCCTTATACATTTATTATTAGTTTTTATATTCAAAATAGGATCTAAATCCCCTGTGTATAATTCTGCTGAACTAGTCTGATGGATTATATCTCTGATTGCAGATGACAACAGAATTTTAATAGCTGATGGAATAGCACCAAAGCCAATAGCAAATTATCTACAGTATAGGAATGTTATATTCTGACAAAAAAATAATTTTAAGTAAACATGACCCAACTGACAGACAAATGATTATCAATTATCAAGCGATTTCTTTGAGAGAAAAAAACCCATAATGATTTGCGTTTGAAACACATACTCTGGTTATTCTAAATTTAATATTTATTTAATGTTCATGTAGACTAAAATCTGTCCAAAGCATTGAGGGGCTGGATGAGGTCATGAGGATTAATCTTTCTGTCTTTGGGTGTACGTCTTTAACCAGTAGATGGCGCAAATTATCTCTTCTTTTTGTCTCTTCATAATACAAAGCCAGACAGCAAAGGGTACTAACATGAAGTTACATTTTAAGAGAAAACCTTTCCATATTCATAGATTTTGGTGTGGTCATTTTTATACAGACACTTTGCTGTCTATCTTTTGTTTTGGTAAGTATAAACCAGCATGGACGGATGACCATGGATGTATTATAATATTATACATCATAGAATGTATATAAAGATATGCTAGATTGGACCATGGATCCATGGTATGGATCAGCCGAACTCTCGCGAGATTAACCGCCTCTGCTTTAACCTAACTGTATAGAAGCAGCCCTAACCATTACGCTTATCCATGGATGTAATACATCCATGTGCTTATCAGCCAGAGTCTCTACACAGTAGTCGGACATGCCTTCTCAGCAGTCCCGCCCATACATATATCTATTGTCCAGCTGCCTGACAACAGCGGCTGTCACAGCTGTCAATCATGACATCACACCCCTTTTTATATCGTCAAATAACTAATTAAAAACAAACTTTTCAGGAAAAGGAGCACTTGCAAAAACAGCAGCGTGATAAGAACTACCCAAAATGACAAAAAACATCTTTGGGAAACATTTATTTGACGTGTACTTTGATTTTTTAGTTTGGCACAGGGCCCATCCACTAAAATGGAGGGGGCGGGATTTATGACCAGTACTGCAGCCAGCCACCAGGGGGAGGTCGAGATATTTTCGCTTCACTTGTAGGGAGCTGTCATGACGTTCATCTTTAAATGTATACTTTTTTTTCTTTATTGTACACATGTTCATGTACAGGCGTATAAACAGAACTATATATACACGATAGAAAACTAAAAATATGACAAAAACAAACAAAAAAGATTACATTTTACATTTTATATAGTCTGTTATGCATCCCTGCTGACGTCAGACTAAAGGAGGCACGGCTGTCTCGTTGTCACGTGAGTCTCTCCGATCTGCGCTCGTGGACATCTGCAAAATGGAGGTGAGGTTGCCTGAAATGTTGCGAATAAAAGCACGTCTCTGTGTGAAATGCACTAAAGTCACGGTTGCTCTGTTGCATATACGTGACTCTGGCGGAGATTTTCACGGCGTATTGTTGTACATTTCGGCTTCTCTGTGAAGATTTAACGCTGTTCTCGTTAGCTAGCGCAGCAGTAAAGCTAATGGTGGTCTCCATTATTGGGGGTATAACGTTACTGTTTCAGCTGATTGTCAAATTCATCATTGTCGTTGGGTTTCTGCAACCCTCATTACATGTCACAGCAGCTGCATTAATTGTATCTTTTGGTTGATAGCACAATGTCACCCTACGACATCCCATCAAATAAACTGCAAGCTATCTGCTAATGCTAGCTAGGCCGCTCAGGCAAATCAGGCCTGTTGTAAAGTTAACGTGTTTTATGAATGACAGGCCTCAGCCTGGCGGCTCTTTACTATCGGATGTCATAATTTAGATGCACTGGGTGAATTTGTCAGCCTAATAATACTTGATAAGATAGTTTACTGTTAGCTTAGTCTGCCACCACAACAGGAGTGAAGGTAACGTTTACGCCCTGGCATTGAGATCATTTAATATGTTGAACTTGCAGATATTTGCAGATTTTTTTTCAAGTGCAGAAGCACAGTAGCTTTATGTGACAATGCTGTCATGTGTCTACAGTAATTAATAGTAACGTTAGCTTTATTCACAGCTACGATGTGTGTTTTCTTGTGTTGCATAGGACCGTGAGGCTAAAGAACCGGAGCAGCTCAGGAAGCTGTTTATTGGCGGTTTGAGCTTTGAAACCACGGAGGAGAGTTTGCGGGCCCATTTTGAGCAATGGGGAACACTCACGGACTGTGTGGTATGTATTTTATGTAACAACAATCATAATAATATAAGAAGAGGAAACAACAGCAGTAACTTACAAATATGGCTAAACTGCTCTCACTGTTGTTGTGTTTGACTGTTGTTTTTAGGTGATGAGGGACCCCAACAGCAAGAGATCAAGAGGGTTTGGCTTTGTAACATACTCCTCTGTAAGGGAGGTTGATGACGCCATGAAAGCAAGGCCTCACAAAGTCGATGGCCGGGTTGTTGAACCGAAGAGGGCCGTGTCTAGAGAGGTAAACAAACCCTGACCTGAAGGCAGATGTCATAGAAAGGTTACTGCTTGGCATGTTTTGATCTGTGTTCATTTATTCTCTTGTTTCAGGACTCCAATAAGCCAGGTGCCCATCTGACAGTGAAGAAGATCTTTGTCGGTGGTATCAAAGAGGACACTGAGGAGTACCACATCCGAGAGCATTTTGAGAAATATGGAAAGATTGAATGCATTGACATCATGGAGGAGCGCTCCACCGGGAAGAAGAGAGGATTCTGCTTTGTCTCGTTCGATGATCATGACACTGTAGATAAAATTGTTGGTATGTGGTTGTTTAGATTTCAGAGTTAGTCAGGCATGCAGGAAACATCAGGGAATGTTATGAATCTCTATTGTTTTTCCTTTTTTCCCCCTTTACAGCCCAGAAATACCACACAATCAACTTCCACAATTGTGAGGTCAGGAAAGCTCTCTCAAAACAGGAAATGAGTTCCATGTCCAATAACAGGGGTAAGCACTCCATCACATGGAGAATAAAGTAATACTTGCAATGATTTCACATTCTGTATGGAACTGAAAGTTCACTGTTGGCATAAAAAATCCTCAAAAATTACACCTTTCTTCATATCAGGCAGAAGTGGAGGATCAGGAAACTTCATGGGCAGAGGTGGCAATTTTGGAGGTGGTGGCAACTTTGGCCGTGGTGAGTAACATTTGCATGTCAAATGAAAGTGTCACTGGCCTTATCCACACTAAAGCACGTACATTTGACAGTTATGTTTACGTCATAAGGGGTTCGAATATCAAGTTTTGCCTCCACACTGAAACACCAAACAAAGGAAGATGCTTTTATCTCTTTGTTTTTCTAACTAAATGGTGCTGGGTCATAACCGTCTGGTAAAACCGGTTACTCAGTCCTTGCCTGGGCAGGGTGAGGCTATGTGGGTGTTTGGTGAATGGCCGTATTGACACGCAAAAGAAATGGAAACAGAGCCACTTGTGCCAGTCTTAGCGTTGCTGCTATGTATAATTGTTTTCATTTTTTTTTTTTTTTTAATTGTTGGCCATCATATGTCAGTAACCTCAAAATGCTCTGTTGTCTTATTCAATCTACCACGCAAGAACAGCATTTTCAGATTTTATCTACTGAGTTTCTTAGTGTAGATAATAAGACCAGAACAGAGAGCGATTGTTTTCCAATGATCCTGCATTAATGTGGATATGGTCTCAGCTGTGATAAGGCTGCAAGATTACATAAATTGGTCACATTTTTTATGTTAAGCTATGTTTATGCTAATGTATTTTAATCCTCTTGGTTTCTTAGGCGGGTATGGTGGAGGACGAGGTGGTTACGGTGACGATTTTGACAATGGTGAGCAGCAAAATTAAGTGTGAAATGTTAAAATGCACAGTTTTGAACCAAAAGTCGCATGGACTACTTTTATGTTCATGCATTAAATATTCTTGCTCACTTACATAACAACTGTGTTTGTGTTTAAGAAAATATTTTTCAACAATGTTATGTTATTGCCAATCCATTGTATGTTTGTATTGTTTTTCACTACCATAGGTCCAGGAGGAAATTATGGTGGAGGACCAGGTTATGGAGGAGGCCGAGGGGGCTACGGAGGTGGTGGTGGCGGCCCAGGGTATGGAAACCAGGGTGGTGGATTTGGTGGCAGCTGTGATGGAGGTTACGGAGGTAATGATGGAGGTAAGGATTTTCCTCTCCTCAGAAATTAAATATTAGACACCTGAAATCAGGCCTTGGCTTAAAATTGACACTTATATCTTCAGGATATGGAGGGGGTGGAAATTACAACGATTTTGGAAACTATGGTGGACAGCAGTCCAACTATGGTCCCATGAAAGGGAACAACTTTGGTGGCAGAAACTCAGGTGGACCCTACGGTGGTGAGTTTTACCCTCCAACTCCGTGTATGTAAAGATCCGACTTCAAAATGGAGCATAATAAATGACATAACATCTCCTGAGGAGTAACAAACATAGATTGTTTGTTTGTATTTTCTTAATCGCAGGTGGCTATGGCTCTGGTGGCGGTGGCGGAGGTGGTTATGGCTCACGGCGATATTAATTATTTCATGTTTTGGTAAGTTGCATTCAGTTTCACACCACTCTCGTAGCACAGTACAGAGTGAGCCCATGAGTGCAGAATAACAATTTGTTCTATCCTGTATCCATTCAACAGGCTTCAGTTCTTAGCAGGAGAGGCGAGGAGGTGAGCAAAGGAATTGTCAGGAAAGCTGCAGGTTACTTTGAGGCAGTCATCTGAAAGCATTAGAGGAACACACAAGTCAGACATTACTGCAGCTAAATCGGAGAAGTTTATGGAAGAAGGACTGTATACACAAGACATGAGTGCAGATGATACCCTTCCCTGATTGTGATAGATGTTTCCCTGCTAAGCAATTTTTTCCCTTTTGTGCGTCTGAAGTGTGTGTATTGTGCCTATGGTATCAGGGGTAAAGAGTAAATTGTTCTTTTTTTATCTGAAGTCAGTTCTTAATATCTTTATTTTCCTTTTTTTACATGAGTTAGTCAATTATTTTTTTTGTATTTTAACCTGGTTTTGTCAAATAGCATAGTTATATCAGGCCCTCAGATGAGCTAGAATTACATTTTTTCTTTCTGACGTTATTATGATTGCTCAATTGCAAGTGTCAAGTGTATTTTGATTTTGTATGTGAAGCACAGTAATGTAAATCCTTCGTAGTACCAGTGTTAACAAATATAAGCAGTCTGGATTTAGAATCAAGGGAATCCCTCACTCTTCTTGTTCCCAGTGAACCGAATTCTAGATTGTCCAAATATTTTGATTAGTAGAAAAAGAACGAATAAAATTGTGTAGTAAAGTACCATGAGGTTCAGTGCGTCATTGGTTCAGAAAAAGATTAAATGAGTGTCAATTTATCTGTTGCCTGCTCATTGTGACTGTGAAGTTTAGCAAATCAGCCTGCCCAGTACTTCTTTTTGGGAGTATTAATATGTATGTGGGTGAATATAGTACAGTGTTCATATACTGTCTGTATTTACTTGTACCAGGGTCAATGACAAGGGAGATTTGGGTAGTCCTAGGGCAAGGGCCCATACATCACCTATGCCAGTGTTGAGCAAGTAGGATTATAACAGCCACAAGCACCTGCAGTTGGGCCCTCAGCATCGCTAGTGTGGAAGATTGCACATGACTGTCAGACAGGACGTCTTCAGCCCCAGCACAGTGGACCAGTCAGCATTTTGAGAGAGAAGGGAGAAGGCAGCATCGAGCACAACGCCCATGGAGGAAGCTTGCAGTGTCGTGCCTGGTAGTGAGCGTCTATCTCTCTTTCAAGGCTAGCTAAACCCTCCAGCAGCCGGTGCTAGCGAAGAAAGACTAGTTCCTGGACACATTGGAGATCCTGTTGAGTCAGAGATACTGCAGTTTTACCCGCAAATGCTAGATTTCAGACATTAACGAGAAAAGGGAGTGAGTATTTCACAAAAGCAGACTTAAAGAAGATGGGAGCAGGTAAGAGTAACCACTTTGCTTGATTTGCAGATGTGGAAAGAGGCATTCTCTTCTTGCTGAAAATCTGTAAAGACCTGATAACATGGAAGGTTCTGGATGGGTAAGACTTTTTTCAAAATATTATATAAGGCTGCTCATATTGTAATCTAACCTTGCATTAGGTGGTTATTACATGGTGCAGGGTTCTTTTTTAAGATAAACCGAGCAGGATGACATCCAGTGTTGCCCCACTTTGACCAGAATCAGCCTGTGAGCTACCATGAAGGAAAAAAAATGTATTGTTTTTATCATGTTTTATTTATTTATCTTCAATATCACTCCTTTTTAATATTGATGAAACAAGCTTGGGGAAACAACAAGGTTACCATACTTCCAAGAAAAGAACAATGCAGTATTAAAATACACAGATCATAAAGTCATAGTTAGATCTATACGAATTAGCATTATGATGTAAAAACCTCATGGAAGGGGACTTTAATAAACCCTGAAGGAACTTGATCATTGCTACAAAAGCTGGTCATAGTAGTGTAAATAGTGTCTGTCATTCATAAATTAAAAAAATAAAAGGGCTGACAATCGGCGCATTGACAAGCCTGTTTTTTGTTTTGTTTTGTTTTTATTTTAAACTACATCAAACAAGGTCAGATCCTCTGTGCAGCTCACAGGGGCAAAATATATAAAATAATTTAATAATAATGCATATGGCAAACACACTGTCTCAACAGAGAGGAACAGTGGTCACAAGTTGAAACCAACAAACTGGGATAGAACCCATGCATGATACTGATGGTTCACAGACGAGTAATTCATATGCAGGCTAATGCAAATTTGCATAGTCAAAAAACCTTTTGACGAACTGCTATTTGTTCCACCCTCTGAGCTCAAAATAAGTTCAGATATCTAGGGAGATTTTGTTGGGTTTTTCCTATAAATAGGAACTTGTGGCCTATTGCTACAGTACGTTTTGTAAATTGTAATTGTAAAAAAGTTGTTACTGTATTTGAGCATGTGCAGATGGAGCAATCATTTCATCTTTTATACTTAAATTTACATTTTGGATCATTGTGAAGACATGTCATTCTTCATTAATGGTAGGGATCCAACCCCCACAATGCTACAAATCTAATTTTATGCATTTGAATTGATCTGCACATTAAAGATTCCACACAGGTCCAGTTAACAGTGTGAAATCAGACACAATGTTTCCCAATCAGTTGCAGTATAGCATTTCTAAAGAGGAATGTAGAATGACCAGCTTCTTTACACTACAGCTTGGCTGAAATAAAACACCAGTGTGAATGAACTACATTGGCTTATGAGAAGAGTATGTAAATGTTAAGTGTGACTTGTATTCTTAAATAAAAATATGTTCCATGAATTGAGTGTTTCATTTCTGAAAAGCAGTTGAAAACATTGACCACTAAATGTTCGTCTTTCTTTTGCAGTACAACTCCTCTGAATGTCAAAACATCACAAGGTTTCATCTTTTGTTTTACTGCGTTACTTAATCCACAGATGTCCTTGAGTTTGTCGTCAGTTTAGTTTGCTACATGCACCCTCTGAAGTTTGGGCTTGGCGATCAAAGGTGGTGTTTGTGTGTGAAAGTGCATGTGGAGCAAATACTGATTGTGTAGGGCTTTACCTTTGAATATGTTTGCCCAGTGCACCATTGTGAAGTTGTCATGCATGGTTCGCACTGAGCATACTCTGCCGCAGGTCAACAATTGTGCTCTTTGTTGTGTAACCTAATGAATGCTTTGGGTGTGATTTCTTTTGCGACACGAGTTTTACAGTATTAAAAGATTTAGGTTACTGTACAAACAACCTTGCCCTAATAACAGCAAGCAGGTTGGGAAACTGGATTAAGCCAATAACGCTTTTGTTTCAGTACAAGATTCCATTTATTTTCTGCTTTGCAAGGTCTATAATAGAGCCTTCAAGTCAAGAACTGACTTGAACATGTGGTAAGTTATGTAATCGCTCCTTAGACTATATATCCATCTGGCATCAATCTGTTACAAGCTGTGGCTGGAGCTGTAGTACACTACACAATGTTCTCTCTTCAGAAAATAGGAGGCCATATAGCTATAGGAATAGTTTATTGAAAACCACAGAAGTCAAGATTTAAAAAAAGGAACCTGGGCAGCAAATCATAAGGTAAAGTTATAAAACATGAGTAACAATGATTGAAACAATCATTAGCATACAGAAACATGATATATACAATATATATATATATATATGTACATTAACATTTTTATCAATCTGAAAAGCAAGTCATGTTTATTTACAATTGGTTATAGAATCTGTGAAGGTTTCAGAGTACAAAAGAAGTAAAATATCAAAAATATTACAACATTCAGAGGAATAAGCCAAAACTATACAATAGTTCTGCCAAGCTACTACTGCTTAAAGCGAGCGACTACAAAGTTATTGCATAGTATTACTATGATAATGCAGTACCTTATTACAAAGGAGAAATGTGGTTGTCTTCGCTCTTGATGAAAGTCTTTTTAACGCGAGGAACAAGGAAGACGCTGCCGTCAGTTGACTGCTGGAGGGAGTAGTCAGATGGGGAGTAGGAATTCCCCTTCTCATCTCTCAACATACTAAAGACTTCCAGGTACAAGGTGTTGAGCTGCTTCTTCATTTCCTTAAGGTTTTTGACATTTTGGCTCTTCTCACTCAGCAGACGCTCCTTTTCATCTTTCAGTGAGTCAAGGTCACCCTCGAGCCCCACTATGTTCTCCATCTTGCGTTTGCGGCAGTTCTGGGCAGCTACCTTGTTCTTGCCGCGACGGCGTATGTCTCGGACCAGGGCCAGCTGGGCCTCACTCAGTTGGTGCTTTGACATCATCTCATTGAAGTCATCAACAGGCAGATTAATAATCATGTCAACAGTGAACGGGATTTTGAGGGCTTTAGCCCTCTGCTCGTCTCTGGAGAGACGCATGTCAGAACGTTTCTTAAGCTTGTCTTTGGTGAAGGGGGAGTTGTTGTGGCCATTCTCCACTGCTGGCTCCGTCTTTTGTTGTTTTGGTTTCTTGTCCTGCTGCTGTTGTGGCTGACCTATTACTGTAGATACAGGAACTGCTGACTGAAGATCATCAGGTTGGAAATTTAATGAGAACATCTCTGAGTAGTCAGATTCTGCACTCCCAGGATTGTGGTCCATCTCCTCCATGTCTGAATCACTGTAACCAAAGGACCCATCTCCATATACAGATTTCCCTGGTGAACTAGCATTTGGACTTGTGTTTGAAGAGATTCCTGAATCTGAGTCTGGCAATTCTGCCGTCAGATTTGGTTTGCCTCTGTCAAATGCATCTCCAGGTGAGAGGCTGTAAAGGTCCACTGGTATAAAGAGCGGCTTGGTCGGGATATCAGACATGATGTTACTTTCATTCCCCTCAAGGCTAGGCTGACCACTGCTCTCTTCCAGTATGGCGTTGGGGTAATATATGTCACAGAAACCTTCTGCATTGAAGTTACTATTTAACTGAGGATCTTTTTCCTTAATCTGGCCAAGATTGTCAGACGGGGCCATGCTGGGAACAGAGCCATCAAATGTATTCATAAATTCTGCAGGACAGACATTTAAATTGTTTGTTTCCCCTTCTGTGACAGTGGACATGGGGTAATAAGTATAGCTTGGATTCTGTACTTCAGGGCTGTTTGGAAGAGGATAGGTTGTAGTTTCCAGTGTGTCCTCCATTTGCATGTTTAGGCATTGCTTGAAAAAAAAGAAACAGGATGAAGAATTAGTTAAATATATACAATCAACGTGGCTATTACAGAGCTGGTATCACATTTTGTTTTGTGTAAAATACAAAGATTTATCATGCTTAAATCTTCATTTTTTATTGCACGACATGGTATGTTTTGCCATGCAGTTGGTCCTAGTGACAAATTCCTGTACGTAGTGCTAGATGTTCCAAAAGGAGGTGGATTCATTGATTTAAAAGCACAAGATAGCCTATGTGAATTTCCAAGACTAACTGGAAATTACCAGGACAGTTCTCCCAGCTTGCTGTTGCAGTGAGGTGAACCAATTGTTATCTTCACAACACAGAAGCAGCAAATTTCAAACAAAATACTTCAGAGCCCCATTTCTACAATGTGAGTCTTGTCAACAACTGGAACAATTCTGAAGCTGTATGGTTAGGACTGTCGTCTAGTCTATTCTGAAACAAGGCAATGAATGTTACACTGCCCCACCCATCAGCAAATGCAAATAGCTGCCTTGAAACAAAACTGATAAGGCAGCTACTGACAATCATGCACATCTTCACATTCCTGACAAAAAGCAAAGGTTTTAAGACTGCCACACCCTCACTGAACATGAACATGTTTTACTATTCATATAAACTGCATCACACTGTGAAACCCCCCATCCTAATGCTCTAAAAGGTCTCAACACAGAAACCTTGTGTAATCACAGTGGAATGAGCCCTTTGCACCTGTGTCCATATATATGAGACCCATAGGGCAAACAAAAAGTATCTGTACTCCACTGCCAGGGCTCCTGCCGTTGATGCATTCTTTGGGTATTTGTTCCACAACACAAACCACCATGCAATTGAGGCACTAGAATCCATGTATACCATACCTGCAGCTCTGGGAGGGACAAAAGCTCCATCCAGGCCTGCTCCAAATCTGGGGACATCCTCTGTGGTGGTGGTGGTGATAGTGGACCTGGGGAAAGAGTGACCGGTGGCAGAGCTGGTTGCTCAGGAGATATCATGATGGTGCTGCTGCTGCTAGGTGCTGAAACAGCAGTTGTGTCCAGGCAAACCGAGGTGTTCTATGAGACAAACACATAAATATATAGGTTACAATTATAAGGTTACAATTATAACTAAAAAGTCCTGTACAAGGTTGACAGCTATAATGTCGCATATGAGATAATCATTATATGTTCTTACCTCAGTTTCCTCTACAGGAAACGTTTCTGCCAGCAGCTGCAAACATTCATCAAACGACATGGTATCAACATTTTCTTCTGTGAAGCTGACATCCTGCAAGAGAGGTTGAGATACATACTATTAATTTACCACCTAGCATCCTTTATGGCCCATCATCTTTTAAAAACAGCGCATGATTTTATATTTATAGAGCTCAGGTCTCTGTAGAGTAGTTTCTAAAGCACAATACAGTGATGCAAAACTACAGACCCACCTGTGTTTCTGTAATTACACAAGATGAGGTGGTTACCTAGCTACAACAGAGCTGCAGCCTATCAAATGAGGTGGGAGTGGTCCAGCCCTGACATGAGTAATGATGGCTATGTGCAGGTACCTGTGTAACCTCTAGAGGTGAGACTGTCGACTGCAGTGGGGCACTGGATGGCGGGCGGGGTATGTACTCTCCCGTCTCCTCATCTAGCTGTAGCTGTGCCAGCAGGGCCTTCTCTTGCTCCCTGAGCAGATGCAGCCGCTTCTCTTCCTCCTGCTCCCGCTGCCTCTGGAGCTCATGCTCTTTCTGACGATGATTGTAGTCGAACACCTCACGCCTGGCACCAAGATCGATGTCCTGCTTCCACAGGATGTCAATCAGTTCCATGTCCTAGAAAAGAGAACAGCAGATCAGTTTAGAGAGTTGTGAGCCGTGGCCATGCTGTCCTGCAGTAAGAATGTGATCAGCATCGGAGCAAAGAAGAGCGTCCCTGCTGTGAAGCATGGCTGCCGCACCTGCCACACCCTGTCCCTCAGTATCTGTTCACTGACAACAACACTGGCAAGTGTGTCAACTAGGAGAAGCCTCATGAATAATGGATACACTTCTCTATTTCCCCTGTTGCCACCACAGACCAGCAGACACGTATCCTCACTTGATTCCCTTTCCAAGGGAGGTGGTCAGTACCCATCTGATTAAACTGAGGTGTGAATTCATTTGTCACATCCAGACTCACATATAGGACACACTTTCAGTCAAGTTTTTTCATTAATTGACTTCATGTTACAGGTTAAAATTGATCTGTGTGTTCTCTAGAAGTAAAGTTCCAAAAATCCATATTGCATTTTGCAGCATTTATAACATCAGAATTCTAAGAAATGTCTGTAATTTAGAAAATGTGGTATCACGATGCTGAGAGAATATATGATAAATGTACAAGATGACAACAGTAATATTCCTAAAAAAGGTAATATAGTGTAACCAAATAAAATTAAAAGGTAAGAATCAGTGTCTGGATGAAATTCCAGACCTTGTTTCCTTGTTTTCTTCCTTGCTACGTTTCAGAGTAAAACTATTTATAGCTGACCTCAACATATTCTGCCTGAAAACTGCACAAATTATTTTGCCCTATATTTAGTAATTGCGTATGAAGCTGTTGTTGACAGTACAGAATGTTAGACGCAAGGGTACTATGAGGGATATTTTAATACTATTTCCTGTAGATTTCCCCTCACATGCCTTTTTCAAACAAGAATGTGTTAAGATAAACTCTGCTGCTCTCTTCCTTGGGTCTGTTACCGGAACATATTTACAGAAGTAAACCATTTCACAAGGCCCTGAGACATTGCATAAACCAAAGATACTGGCTCACAAGAAAAATGTCTGAGCATGTGACTTGTTTGTTCCTCAGATTCGGGTATAAACATAACTTATGGGCTAGGCTTCAAACTGCTTGCTGTCAGTCATGTGGCTCATACAGTCATAGCCTAGAGGAAGCCAAAAAGGAAGCAAAAAAAGCAGAACAATACACAATACAGAGGATGTGAAAATGTGACAAGAAAATATTGTATAAAAAATGTCTGCTTTTTAATTATTATTATTGAGTACAATGGGTTGTGTGGTAAAACTTCATAAACTAACAATAATAGCCCACAAGCATCTATATATATCTATAATTTAAGACATTGTTGACACAGTTTCTGACTACAGCTGTGGCACAGCAAAATAAGAACCCGCTATAACCCTCTTTTACACAGTGTTGCATCAGAGAAATGGCCGCCGAAGGATTACACATTACTAAAGCTGCCGGCCATAAATCACACTCACCGGCTGAGAGGTGAACACACAACCAGACATTATGGCTGCAGCAGGAATGAGGAAGTTCCCTAAAATGTCTGAACAGACTTTTTGAGGTCATCGATGTTTTGCACGCTAAAAAAACCACACTCCTGTCCATTAACCACAACTTATATGCTCATCAGACAAGTCATATGAGTCACTTCAAAAAAACAATCTTGTCTAAAAAAGGTCTGTCACAAACCCTTTCACTGTCACTGATTAACGATCATGTTATATAATGTTACAGAACCAGAGCAATCTAACAAATCTTGGCTCATGATCTGTATCTGCACCAAATTTGATTGTGTAAACGTGGGCGTGTAAGATCGGGTTATCAGTATGGTATCAGTTACGTGGCTGTCACAAGACTTGGATTGGCACCAGAACAAGGAAACTAACTCATAAAATTACTCCAATTTCCCACATCTCTCTGCCAAACAATGAGCTGTTAGACAAACTGAACAACATGCCTTAAGTTTAAAATAGAGAGAAATATGCAGACCAGACAAGTCCCAATTAGCAGAAAACACATGTTTAAAAAAAAACACAGACCTACTTTGAAAACAGGAAAACCTAATAGCTAATGCTTCCTCTATCAAAGCAGGTGATCTGAAAAATATCTGAAATACATGTGTGTGCCCTTTCACTATGGGTTGTTCATTTACTGCTCTTATGCACTCTTAAACACAAAGGGCCTCAAAAGGGGACCTGGAGTTTATCACAATCCAGTGGACATCCACCCTTGACCGAGGATGATGAAACACAGTCACACATGTTCTAAAACAGCCCTTTTCCTGTCCTTACTTACTTCCAGAGACTATTGATTGAAGTTAAACTAAAGGCCACAAAAATTATACTTAAAAATAATTCATGTTCAACATTTTTTTTCAATATGTATGAAAAATTGGCAAAACAAGTCTAGACTGAGCTTATGTGTGTATTTTTATTCTTGTTTGTTTGTTTGTTTTTGTTGTTGTTGGGTTTTTTTGTTTGTTTTTTATACAAAATACACTAAAAGACAGACAGCAAAAGCTGAGGCAACATTATAGCCTTTATAGAAATCATTCACAGTGGTTCAAGCTGTTGCCTGTATCAGATATGGGATCACATGCTTGGAAGAAGGGGGTGGAGGGGGGAGGAGGGAGACACACTTACGGGAAAAAGAACCCAAAAGAAGACAGCCCATGGTTTTCTGTTTGCCCAACTTGTCAGAGTAAAGGAAATAATGTCATTTTGTTTTGAATATCAACACAAACGTCAACATTTCCACCTGTTTTTCATATAAGTCTTACTTAACTTCCTGCCGAGAGAAAAAACGTCACAACTCGATGACTTGCAGAACTGAAAGCGGTACAGAGGGCAACTTTAATATATCTAACTAGTGAAAGGCAAGTCTTCTCTATACTGACGCTACATTATAACGTCTTAACTACGCCATAAGCTGATTTATCATTATGTATTGATGAATTCATTCGAGACAAACATTTAAAAAGTTACCCTAAACTATAAACACGTCTCTTCTTCTCTATTAGATCACATAAAGGGAGTTAAGGGGAACTGCCAGCCTGTCAATTGATCTCTTCTGTAGTGATCACCCAATAAAAATGTGTTATTTAGCCTACCTGTTGACGGGAATGCATCACCTCCATTTCCATCATCATGGAGATCTGCCTTGCCGTAAAGAAACGCCTTATGTAGGGCCTAAATATATATATCTTTATGTGTATGTGTGTGTATTATTCCTCAATTGGCAGGTTAAAATGGCGAGATGAAATCCGGTGGCGATAGTCCGACGCGGTGGCTGAATTTGAGGGAAATATTGCTTCCTCTAATCTAATGATCGTTACGGAAATGATGGCCCTGCCCACCGCTGCGGCACCGGGATCGTCCCCCTCACCGGCCTATGAGGCGATAGATACGGGCTGTGCATGCGTGTGGAGCCCGCTAGGCTGAGCAGAGCAGCGAGGAGATATTACACTACTTATCCATTAAAAACATTAAATGATATGTTTATGTACATTTTGAGCCCTGAAAGTCGTAAATGTCGCTCACGTGATTATAAATAAATAGCCCCATATACAAAAAATTTGCCGTGTCCCTGTGTCTGATAACCATTAAATACACTAAAATATTATTGGTCTGAATTTCTGAACATCTTTTTTTTTTTTTTTTTTTTTACATTTTGAGGTCCCCATAAGCTCATTTTTATGTAATTGTGAAACAGAAAAACGACATCTACCATTTTAATCGTAACTCCGTCACCAGAAGAGTTTGGTTGTTTCATAGCGCCCCCTGCTGGTTATACAGCCCGGTGTGGACGTGGAGGCCCTGGGGCCCCAATGTCCCGTTGTGATGTGGAAACACTGTAGACAGACCCACTGCTGCTGGCAGACCACCACAAAGCTGTTATATGGGCCAAATATGCTTTAATACATAATTTATGTTAATCTTAATTGGTTTAAAATTTATATATTGACAATAAAGATGTAGGATTAGAAAATGAAAAAAGGAGAATAGCCTACAAAGTTAACTTACTTATGAGCAGAGTTCAGCAGTGGTGGAAAGTAATTATGTACACTTCCGCAAGTACAATTAGGATTGTACAGGTTGTTTTTTTTTTACCATAAAATATTTTCCCTTTGATACATATACAATCAAAACATATGTCCAGTTACATATGACTAAATATGATGCAGTGCTACACAGTTCAAGATTAGAGTAAGTACATTTGCTTGAGTACTGTATTTCATTAGAGTAAAATATTGAGGTACTTGTACTCAAGTATTTCCATTTTCTGCTACTTTAATCATCTACTTCCCTAATTTCATAGGGAAATATTGTACTGTTCTCTTTATTTAACAGCTATAGTTATGAGTTACTTTACATCAATTTTATGTACAAAACATTTGATAAGTAATAAATAATTACAACACATTTGTTTGATTAAAGTATCCCAACAGTATACAAAGTAAATACAATCTTAACAGCTACAACATTAAAAAAGCTGCTTTAATATTTATTCATCTGTAATAATGTACCAATAACATGTCATATTATTATTTAGTTTTAGGGGCTAATAAGGAGGCTATTTTTGACTTATTTTAAGCATGTTTTGCTGATACAACTTTTGTACTTCAGGTTTTTAAAGCAGAATTTTTACTCATAATAGAGTTTGTATCATTAAAGTGTGGTATTACCACTTTTACTTAAGTATTGGGTCTGAATACATCTTCCAGTAGTGGTGCTTTAGATTTGACAACCCACCAGTAAATACAGTTAAAACTGGCTCAACACTGACAACATTAAAATTCTACTTAAATGTTAATATATCAATACTAATAATAGAATAATATAGGCTACTATAATATCTACCGCTCTGAAAGAAAGCGTTCTCCATACTGAGTACTTTGACTTTTGATACTTGAAACTTGGTACTCAATGATGGAAAGTATATTTACTCTAGTACTGTACTTCATACATTTTTAGGTGCTTCTACTTTACTTGAACATTTCCAATTTATGTTGCTTTAACTTCTACTCCTTTCAGATGGGAATATTGTACTTTAACAGGTAGGCTATGTAACAGGTAGGTCTATTTAACAACTTTAATTATTATTTACCTACAAAACATATGATCAACTTATAAAATATGGTGCATTATTATAGATTAAAGGTCATGCATACACACACAGGTGTTTTCAGTTATGTGGCAGATTAGACCTGTTCAGGTTTGAGTTATACAAAGCTCGTCTGGGATGAGTTTACCAGTAAGAATGATGAAGTTGTAACTTTTCCTGCAACAAAACTAACTGGAGAGCTCCTGAAATCCTGAAAAAAGAATATTTTTCATCTTGATAATAACTTGTGCACATGAAATACTATCTCGTGCCAATAAGATTAAATCTTTTAGGACCTTAGGGTCTACCTATGTGTATGTAACACTCTGAAAGGGGCCATTATGTATCGTGAATACTTTTAGTTTGGATACTTTAAGTACTTTTTTCTCTAGTAATGCTTGTATCTTAATTGTGGTATTGCTACTTGTACTAAGTAAGGGATTTGAATAGACTGTATACTGCTTTAATTTTCTGACAATAGGCTTCCTCTTTTATATTTCCTAAGTAAACATTTGAATGCAGGACTTTATAATTAGAAGAGTATTTCGCTTTACTTTAACTTGTGAAATATCTGAAGTCTTAAACCTCTGGTGGACGGACATGTATTTCAGCTTAATATGCCATTAACTGCGAAATGTAAATTTAAAATGACCTGGCAGTCCAAGACTACTCCTGTTTTTAAAAAGTTGTTAAGGTTTATTAAATCCACACAGCTAATTAAACGTGGACCATACTGACACCTCAGCGTAAATAAGAAGTCGGATCGCGATGTAAAGTACCTTTCAAAATATGTCAAGGTAATAAGACAGGCTCCTGGCTCTAGCACCTATCTGCAAAGAACCTCACACTGAAGTGCAGCCCACTGTGCCACTGCGTGAAATTACACTAAAAAGCCCAATTTTTTCCCTCCTCGAGCGCGTTCATGAACACGCGTTCACGTTTGGCAGCTCCACGTCGACATTCTTCCAGCTGCATATAGTGAACTGCACAGGACTGGGGGAAGAAAAGGTAAAAGCGGCTGTAGCCACCTTACGATTAGAGCGCTGCAAGTCCGCAGACGGACATCAACCGCAGTGAAAACAGGCGTTTGCACTGCGAATCTATCCGTGGCCTGCAATGTCCTCAGATCGCTTTTCTGCTTTTGCATTTTATGATCTAGACTATTTGCCCCTCGTGTTGGATTGCAGCTGGTGCCTTGCGTCTACCTATATCAGGTACAGTATGACTTGCAGGACTTTCTCATATAACTTCTAATCATTTTCAGGGTAATGATTTAAACATGGCATGATTTGTTTTGTTTTATTATGTTGCACCTCTAAAGTTCCTGTCACTTGAATGCTGTTGAACTGGTAAGTGTCCTAACTACCTTTAAACTGGAGCAACATAATACCCTTGGAGCTCAGCTGGCCTTCTGCACTCCTCATTGCTATCATATTTATCTACATTGTTTGAGGAAAAGGTCATCCTCCAGGGGCCTGCTGAATTCGGAAAAAGTTGTCAAAGCTCAACAGGTAGAATCAATGACACAGTGGCACAGGAGTGAAATAATCCTAATACAGTTTGAAGTACCACCAAAACTGGAAACTTAAATATAGCAGCTGATATAGAGACTGGTTAATAGGTTAACTTTTCAGCCAAACAGATGGTCAAGCTTGAAGAGGTAAGTAAATACATATATGGGTCATTTTTGGGTATGAATTAAAGGGTCAACTACAGCACATGCCCAACTTGTAATATTTAATCATTGAATCACTTGTGTAGAGAACTGACTATGTGTAAGAAGGCTCCATCTGGTCTGCTTTACCTGTATGACTCTATAGGGAGGACCCACCACACAGCAAGGCTTTAGGCCCAGTCCTTAAAGCATTCAGCTTGTAACTTTCTTGTGCTCTAGTCTCATATAAGTCACACTAACTCAGTTCTAAAGGTGAAATTTGCTGTCATAAAATTAAATGTTTTACATTAAGGCAATATAAGAGACAATAAAGGAAGATAATGCATTCCCTTGGTTTTTTGTGCCTTGCTTACAGGTTACAGGAGCACCCAGTTGTGAGGTGGATAAGGCTCTGCACAAGGACAAACCTATGAGGTGGCACTGTGGCTTTCCAAATAAAGTTCTGTGATACACTCAGACTCTAATTGTTTGCAGTCAGTGCATTACAGAACTTTGTTTTGGGAGTTAATACTTTGACCATGTGGGAAATAAATCCTCAAGCATCTGGATATTTTAGTTTATAGCACGGTACAATATTTTTGTTGACTAATGACTGTTTACTCAAATAAAGTTCCTCTCTGTTTTAAACATTTGTTGCAGCCTCTGTCTTTTTTTTGTTTGTTGATAACTTAAACATGATTAAAACATGATCTTAGTACGGTTGCTGGTGATTTATATACTTTAACTTTGCGTTAAATTAGTACTTAGACCAGAGCACTGCTGTGTGCCATATGGAAACAGTAGTCAAGCTGGTCAGGTGACTCAGTGGAGGTGAGGTAGAAAGGTAAACAGTGAAGTCACATTCAAGTTATTCTCAGCTTTTAAAACCACGTCACATATACAACACATAAGGAATTAACAAGATGATGATGCTTTAATTGTCACAGTGAGTTATATAATGCTGTTTTAAAATGTGGTGTATAATGCAATTTTTAAAATGATTGGCCTAAAACTAAAGCTTTATCATCACAGGTTCAAGTTAAGCCATCCAGTTTCAGTCAAATATTACGATATATGAAAGTAACTTGGTAGAAAATGTGCAAAATTAAAATTTGCTATTAAAATATGTTTGATCAACTGTATTTTTCCACTTATCTTTCCATAAGGTTAACTGTTTTTTTTACACTATTCTCTCTCAAGTCAAGCATTTGTTCATTTGCATTTGCTTAATTTCACCATCTTAGTATTTGACTTGACTAGCAGTTAATGAATGTATCATTTGTAATCCACATTTCACTTCAATAGTCTTTTTAACTATCAAAATCTTTTTTTTTTTCTTTCTTTTTTTAGCACGTGACGTCCTGCCCTCTTATATGTTTCATGCTATAGTAGTAGAAGTCGGGCTGGATTCCTTTTGTGATTTCCTGTCAACTAGTTTATGCAAACTGACGGTAAATTCCAGCCTCAACAGTCTATGGAACATATGCAACCGGTCCTATACAGCAAGGCATGCTGGGAAATACGTATAATGGTGCCTTCAGGTGCTCCTTGTAAACTCTTATTCCAGAATGTAAAGAGCATGTCGATGTAACTATGTTTAGCCTAATTCTCTGGTTAAAAGTCAGATAAAGACAGAATCAAAACACAGAATAATATATATTGTTTGTACTGGAGATCATACATTATTATGAGCCTTATCATAATAACAGGTGGAAGTGTAATTCCCTCATATTTCCCCTGATTTAAACCACATCTAAACTTGCACATATCTGGACTACGGCAGCAATAAGGATACTTTTTTATTACTGATTAATCTGCCAATCTGTTTTCATTGATTTTTTTGTCCAATCTACAGTTCAAAAAACATACTCTGTTTCCCCCACCTCACCTGTTGTTTATGGTATTTCTTATGCATTTGTCTACTTCCTGTCATTTCTTATTTTAATAATAAAAAATAAACCTTCTGTCTAGCTTTCTTTCTCTGCATTATTTGAGAAAATGTACCACGGCTCTTTTGAGTCACTGTCCTGTAATGCTCATCTTGCCTCGTTTGTAAGTCCCTTTGGATAAAAGCAACTGCCAAATGACAAAATGTAATATAAATGGACTGTCATGTAAGACAATAAAAAGCATAAAATGCTCAAAACTGAGAGGCTAGAACAAGCCAATGTTTTGCAACAAGTATTTGATTAACAAATGTGTTTTAGGGTCATGACCAATCCAAAAAGAGGCAAATGCCTGCCTGGGAAAATGGAAATTTTCTGTTGCCATACTTGACAGTTAGAGAAACAGCATATGATGGAACAGAAAATTGAATGTATTCAGTTAAGAAATTTGTTAATCAAATACAGTTAATTCTGTCAGATACCTAATGATTAATCATTTCACACCTAATAACCATTTAACATACCACAAAGTAAATGTTAGATTTACTAAATGATATTGTGTTATAATTATTTAATAACCCTCTCTATAACTCCTCAACACCTACAGGAGTTTCAGCCTCACCTCATGTCTCTCTCTCTCTCCTGTGTGAATGATGTCCTCTCTCTCTCTCTCTCTCTCTCTCTCTCTCTCTCTCTCTCTCTCTCTCTCTCTCTCTCTCTCTCTCTCTCCTGTTTGTATGTGTAATCTGTCCTCCTCCCAGGTCTCCATGGCGATGGTGGTCGCATGGCTCAGGTCCTATTCCATTTAGCAGCATCTGGAAGCTGCTCATCATCCTCTTGATCACATTCTTCATATTATAAATCCATTACAATTTTGTAATCCTGTTTGTCCATGCTGTATTTCTGTAATTTGTGTTCTATTCTGTACACACAACATCTATTGCTTGTCTGTCGGTACTAGGAGAGGGATCAAGTCAAGTCAAGTCAATTTTATTTGTATAGTCCGATATCACAAATTTTCCTCAGGAGGCTTTATAATCTGTACAGGAATACAACATCCTCTATCCATAGACCATCAATTTGAATAAGGAAAAACTTCCTAAAAAAAACTTTTAACAGAGAAAACCTCAGGAAGAGCAACAGAGGAGAAATCCTTCCCCCAGGATAGACAGATGTGCAGTAGATATTATATGTACATAATAGAAGAAGAAAGACAAATTACATAAATACAGCATGGAACAGGATAACACATTTTTAATAGATTTATAATATACATGAAGAACTCCTCATCTCTTCGTCTTCCTGAGGTTTGTTCCATTTTCCCCCTAGAAAATTGTTTTTCCTCATTCATATCAAGAGTCTAAGGATAGAGGCTGTACAGATTGTAAAACCTGCTGCCGCAAATTTGTTATCTGTGATATTTGGCTATACAAATAAAATTGACTCGACTTGACATGACTATAATGTATTATCATATACAATTTCTCCAACTCCCAAACGTGGCAACAGAAAATTCCCCCTCCCCCCTCTCTCTCTTTTTTTTTTTTTTTTTTTGGTTCAGTCATGTGGACGGATTGTGATATTTTCGACGGGCAGTGAACGCAGCGCACTTTCCCTGCGCTGACCTCTGACAGCCGCCCATGGATCCATCCGCTCCCTCCCTTCACAAACACGGAAGCAGCATGGCGTCCAACAGCAGCGGCGGCGGCAGCTCCGACAGGCAAAGGAGTGCACAGCAAAGACTGAGGATAATTGCCGGACATTTACAGACACCGGTGGATGGACAACCGGCCGTCCTAGCTGCGGAGTGCAAAGCCCAAGGGAGCAAGGCAGATGTGTCTACCGTTACTGAGGAGAAGACGGTGCCGAGGAGGAGGTACAAGGCTGTGATGGAGCGGTGGACGAGGGTCCATCCTCTGTGGTTTTAGCTAGTTATTAAGTAAAACATCAGCGGGCTACCAGTTAAACAAGAACCAGGGGGTGACAGACAATATCTGGCTGTATTTCACCCTTTTCCAAGCCTAAATAACATAGCAAGACACGAGTAAAGCGGGTCTTTTTTCATAGTTTAGCCTGCTAGCTAGCCATTCATTCGCAGCGGAGTGGGTGCGGTTAGGTTTACATATTGAAAAGTTTAACGTTTAGTTTGGTCGACTTTCTTATAGTTAGTCAGCTGCAGTTCTCTCTGTGACTTTTTGATGGATAATCTAATTTGTCATATCATAATTGTCAGTGTCAAACAAGGTTGTTAAAGCTTAACAGAAGTGCTAATGGTATGGCTAATCTTCTGGCATTTTCTGCTGCCTCAGATAAAATCCATTTGTTCAACATTTTAAGTGCAACTTGTCGATTATTATTGTAGCCATTACTGCAATATACTGCTGTTATGTGCTGTTTAATTAACCAACTTTGACTTTCAATAACAGTACGTGAGCTATATGTTTTATTTTAGTTGATATTATTAAAGTTGACATGCTAACATATGTGTAGAAGGAGAATAATGAGATTTGGTCCTTGTATAAATGAGGGATTTGAAGATATAGGGTCACTTAGAAAAGCATGTAGTTGTAACAAGTGACGGAGGAGACGGTGAAACTTCTGTCTCCTCTGCGGATCTGATTGGCCAGGACAAGTGGTGGTCTGACTTTCAACCTATTGTGCAGCCCGGTTCCTCTTGAGGAAACACCACCAAGCTGTACTGACATCTAGTGTCAGTCCAACATAACAGCTGGGGCTGTTGTGTAAATGAGCAAAAGAGTTAAACTGGTTTACAATTTTTCAAGATGGTCTTAAAACATCAGGTGCAGAAATGAAGATTCAAACAGGTTTTTCTTGCTGTAATTATCCCTCCGGTTCATACTGACATGAGTACATTCCTACATAACACACTTACAGTGTAATTGATGACAGATGAAACCCACAGTCCTCCCTTTGTGTAACAATGTATTCAGAAGTTTATCAGAGGCTAATATGAAGCTTCAGTCATCCAAAATAGCCATATCAAGTACATATCTTTCAACTTTAGTGTTTTTATTGCCAAAATCTCTCTTTTTATTACTGTACTTCCGCTGTGGCTCAACAGGGAAACACAAAAAGGGAATTTGATGATAAACTGTAAATGTGGCAGATATCTACTTGATATGACTAACTCCACTGCTGAAGCCTCACAAAAGCTTCAGATAAGCTTTATTTTTTGAACAAAATAACTTTGTGGACAAACAAAGCACATTTAACAGCCAGTATGAACAGGAGGAATGATTACAGCAAGGAAAACCTCTTTCAACAGTCATATGGCATTGAAATTTGTCCTTTAAGGAATTTGACCATGTGAAACCTGTCATGTTGTGTTCTTGTCAATATGACAATGTGATAATATTGTAAAATGTTAATGTCCTGCCGCCCTGGCCTTTTCACCAAATATTTTACTGAGCTTCAGTCTGTACATTTCCAGTTTTCCAGTGTAGGCAGTTTGATAAGTAAAACAGTCAATAGGTTTCATATCACAGGTTGTTAACAGCCTAGTGACACATATATGAGACATCAGAAAAAAACAGGCTGTAAACTGATAAATATGGCATGTTTCTTTAACAGGAACCCATTTGGCACTTCCTCTTGTTTATTAGTGCTTAACCACATACCATCCTGTAATAATGAAATAGCAAATAGTCATGGTTTGTTTAGAGAAGTACAGAGAGACTTCCTGACATCAACCTTTCAGACATTTTAAACATCCACACTGCTGCCTTTCTCGTGTGGTTAGTTAAGTAGTTTCATGCAAAAATCCTGATTTGCTGGTTGAATGGGATCTCTGCTCCAAATGTATTATACAATTCAGTGAAATGCTCAGACACTGCAACTACCACTGATGCATTGTTACAGGGATATGTTTTCATTTGGATGAGCAGTGCCTTTATATATTAGTTTTAATGGCACCTTTTTTTTTTTTTTTTTTTTTTTTTACCTTCCTGAAGGTAATAATGTTCAGTTTTTGTTGAAACTGTTTTAGAAAGGTGTTGATGCAACTGTGTAGTCATTTTGGGGGATGTAGTTTGTGGTGGCATTTCTGATTATTCATCGGCTATGCTTATCCATACATCTATTTTAAGATGTCAGCAGCGCCGCCTCTCCCGTCTGCTGCCAGTAAACAGTACAGCTTAAATGTGTTTTCACTCATCTCTCATTTACCTCATCATAGATCAGAATATCTTGCTATGACTGATATTATACACAGCTTTTATCTGTAGTTGTTTCTGTATGATTAAGCATTCAATTCACTGTCTCAAGCAGCAAACTGTATAAAAATATTTGATAGTGCAGTTTGTTTGTTATTTCTTTTAATTGATAGGGTATATTTCAGACTAGTATTAAAAGCTGCTGCAACATTACTCCGACATTTATTTATTTATTTTTTTCAACTTTAATTTTCAACATTAACTTTTATTTTTCTTGAGGGTAAATTTATGTTGCAGGTAAAACAGAATACACACAGACTAATCAGACAGACTAAGATACATAAAACACATAAAAGAGTGTGTTTAGCCATCACAATGTAATCCACCTGTCAATTAGATGCACGCGGATGTGAAAGAGCATCTCTGACTCAGCTTATCCAAACAAATTCATAAGGATCTACTGTTGCTTCTTCAGACAAAAGACTAAAGTGTTTCTTGGTAACAACAGTCTGTACTCACTGACTTTGCCAACACTTGCCCTTTTTTGTTGATACATATTTAGTCAGCAGCCGTGACAGCACATCAATGGTGTCAAGGATTAATATGAAGAAGGACTCAGTGTCACTCTCTTTTTCTGCTCCTCACTCTGGATTTATAGGAAACCCCATTTGACAGGTATTAATCTTAATTACAGCTTTTACTTCACCGTCTTAGCGTCCCATCCCGAGTGACTCATGAGTTATAGTTGCAGAGCTCCCTTTCTAGCATTGTCTTTGGTTGTGAAGACAGTGATTATAGTGGAATAGCCCTCAACAGTAATAGCATAGTAGCAGTTGTTTGAGAAATTCCACATACTCTTTGCATAGTAAGCACAGCCATTTTTTTGGAGGGGGGGGCAATTTAGAGGCCTCTTGGCTACGTTCCAGTGTGACTGTCGTTCCTACAGTAAAGAGCAGAAAGTATGACTGGTTCTTGTGTGCTGTTAAAGTAGATATCTGCTTTTTTTTTTTTTTAACCTAAAGCTTATTAGTTCAGCCTTCATATTCAATACTGACATTATTAAGCATATTGTGTATCGGCCATGATGTGACAGGTCTCCATTAAATAAGGTTTTTTGGCAATCTAATGAAATCAGATTTTTAAAATTTGGGGTAAAATAGATCACTGCTATGAGATCCATACTGTGGAGTTCAGGTATCAGGATCAGTATCGGGACAGAAAGTTGTGTCCTTAATTTTCCAAATGTCTCTTGAACTGATGGTTTGGACCTAATGATAAAAACTGAGCAGTGCTGAATTTACCTCTGGATAAGATACCCTACAGGGTGCCATAAATGTAAAACATTTTAACATGTTGGAAGGGAAATGTCTTAACAGCAAAGGGTGTGTCTGTTGGTTTTGGCTATCTTCTTTTGATGATGGGTATGTTGTGAGAAGGTTTCTTTTCTGTTTTCTACATTTCCATGTCAACTAGTGGTTCGTTTGCATGCTTGTGTGCTGAACGTTATGTGGTGGTAGGCACCCAGATAATACTGTAGTCTGCAGCCTACCTTACTGTATATTTGCCAACTGATAGCCAGCCCCACCTCAAATGACTGGAAAGGTTGTGAATAACTGATTAAAATTTTTTAAAAGAATTCTGACACTTTCCCCAGAAAACTGCTGTGTGCCTATGTGTTCAAATGTCAACATCAAGAATCATATCACCAGGAAGGAATTTGATTTTATTTTTGTCTTGGTGAAATTGCTCATGCCATTGTGTATCATGTGTCATGTTTGTATCATCAGTATCACAGTGACAAATTAAGAATATAACAGGTTAACTCCCCCTAGGAATCCTTTTTATATGTAGCTTTTTTCTCTGAATATATATTTAATGTCACATCTTAACTTTAGTGTAAGAATTTTGAGTTGTTAACTTAACCTCTGCCAATATTTGTTTTTCCAAAGGCAGGAGATTATGAAATGGAACGGCTGGGGATATAGCGATTCAAAATTCCTCTTCAACAAGAAAGGTCAAGCAGAATTTTCCGGTAAAAGGTACAGTACAATATCACATCACTGTTCTTTGGTGTACAGTTTGTGCTTATCTCTTAAAAGGATTAATCAGTACTAGATCTCATTTGCAGATCTTATTTTATTACAGCCATTGTCTAGGTTCAGCAGTCATACTCTCCGTTTGACTGGAGGCTGGAGTTATGCATTGATCATTTTCTCAGCCCATACTGTGAACCCAGCTTTTCAAATCATTTGCTGCCTCCTTCCTACGCTCACAGCAATGTGGTGCTACTGCCACCTAGTGGTAGGCATTTGAACTATTAAATGTCATCTGAGAAGGTCACACTGGTTGTGATTTTCAGCGTGCCTCAAACTCTGTTGCTCATTAACAGAAGCCTCTCTCCGATTTGTTCAAAAACGGAAGATATTATATCAGTAATAATATATGTGTCTCTGAGGAGATTCAGATTTGAACGGCTGAGTGTGTCTAGACACAAAGCCTGTTGTCCTCAACCTGACTGCACCTGGCTTCAGTTTACACTGGCACCAGAAATGATAGCTCTTTTTATATTTATGTCCTCTGCTCCACACTTTTATCTCTGTTTCCCCTGTGACAAGAGCAGAGATAGAGATGGCTCTTGTTTTGCGTAATAACAAGCAGCCTTGCCTGTCAGATTGCAAACGCAGAGAATTGGCACGACGTTCATCAGGAGATGTACTTTGAGCAATGAGTCGAGCTGAACAGGACGTTGTGCAGCAAATGGTCTCCTCCTGTGCAAGCAGTTGCCACAGCTCCGTGCCCTGTCGACTGAAAAGCTACCTGGGCGGTGTACAGTAACCGAGGCTTGGGCGCGGTTGAATGAATGTCAGAGACGGAGGTGCTCTCCTCCTCCGCGCTCACTGTAACAGAGGCTTTTTCATTATAGAGTGTGTTTCATGGTTTCTTGGACAAAGGCAGACCACAGATGGGCCGGCCCAGGCTGTGCCAGCAGCTCAATTATGCAAGGGATGGTGAGAGCGATCACACGGTCAGCACTGTCACTGCTGCTCTGCTTCCCTAATAACCTCATTGGAGTCAAACCTCACACTCTATTCTTATTAGACACAGATCTGATTTTCCAAATGAATAAGCCCAGTCAAGCATTTAGATCTTTTCAATTGAGGGGTTTTGACTTGCACTGCTGGAAATCACTAATATATGAGGCATGCTTGACGTTTTTTTTTGTTTTTTTTTAAATTGGTTATTCAGACTGTCTGTGTCTCCTTTTACACAATCCAGGTATAGATTAAGTGGTATGATCATGCCTGGTCTTAAAGATTGGTTTGAGAGCACGTTTGGAGCCAGTCTGCAGCACAAAACTCCATCAACAGTGAGTGCAATTCATGTTTATTTGTTGTGTCTTTAGTGAATGGCAAAATTACAGCACTCAGTCACAGCTGCCACAACCAACTAACTACAATGGTTTGTTTTGTTTCAGCCCATTCTGAATAGCAGCGCTGTAAAGCCTCCTACTCTTAACGAGGCCTTCGTGGACGATCTGAAATCCACAAGTATTCCCTTCTCTCAAGATGCAGAGGACCGGGTTTTTCGTGGCCATGGTAAGGCATGCTGTGAGGGGAAAGAAAAAAAAAATCACCCACATTGTAACCTTTTAATGTTTGTAAACTGCAACCTGCGTAAGCCTGGACTTTGAATCCAGCAGTAGTGTTTTAAATTGTAATGATCTGTCATCTAATCCCTAATTCCTGTATTTTTCTTCCAGGGCATTGCTTACACGAGATCTTTGCTCTGCGAGAAGGGAAATTCGGTCGTGTTCCAGACATGGTGGTATGGCCAAGTGAGTTCAGAAGCTGTATCATCTCTCTGCTTTTATCGGTCTGTTTTTTTTTTTTTCCTCCTTCCACATAGCACCGCTGATATCCCCCCCTCTGGCATTGGTGATTTAAAGGGTTAATCTCTGCAGAGGCAGGGATATTAATATGTATGAGTGGAAGCTTAATAAGAAGCGTCAGGGGGAGGACGGTTGACACCCAATACTCCACGATCTGGCCCTGCACAATACTCCCATGAATTATGATTCTGAGATTGGTTTTCTGTTGTTATGGCTGGCACTATTTTATCATGCAAATGAGTGTTGACTGATGGTCGAAACTTGATTAGCAGTCTCCCAAATGGGCAGCAAATCACCAAGCAACTGTAAGCATAGTTTCATCCACACTGGCACCTAATTTTTTATTTCTGCCACCCCACACACAAACTCTAATTTACTAAGTATCTAATATATATTTTAACCTGTAATTTGCATTCCCACCCCCCAAGTCAAGCCATGTGTTTTAAGTGTAGGTTAAGTTTGCTGAACTGCGATCCACAGACCGAAGCTGTGTGTTTAATTGGATAACAAAATACCAGAATGAAGGCATTTCTCACTGCCTCTAAAAGCACTTGAGCCCAGTAAAGCACATCCATGTGGGTGGGTATTGCCGCTCTTCCTACTCACTCACCACTCCACTGTGAATGGATGTGGGCTCTGTGATTGGCTAAAGCATGTATGTATTGATCCAGCACATCCCACCACCCCAGAGAACGTAGCTTCACGCAGTCTGACTCCGCCCGAGGAAAGCCCCGGGCAAATCACAACCATCAGGCAAATCACAACGCACCCTGCCTTTCTGCTGCTCCCCTAGCTCTAGTGGCTGAGGCCGTATACATTTATTTATTGTCTTCTATACACATGTAGTGCAGTGTGCCATCCTGTATTTCCTCTGCAATGTGTCAACTCTTATTATTATGAGAAGACTTAATTTATGAATGCAATACAGGATAGCAAATGGAAATATTTCTACTGTGATGGCCTCTAATGGTAAAAAATGATGTTCTGTGTCTTTGCAGACTGCCACAGTGATGTAGAGAAAATTGTGGAACTGGCGTGCAAACACAATGTTTGTTTGATACCATACGGAGGTGAGACTCTAATCAGCATAATTAGCAGTGTCGTACTGTACACAAAGCTAGATGTGTGTTTATATTTTATGTTCTTTGATGTATTATTTATTCCCATCCTATGCTTGTGAAATTCATTTTTTTAATTGGTGAACTCAAATATTATAATTATTGAGTGAATGTTATTAATACGGTCCTGCAGACAGTGTTGTGGACGCTCTGCAGAGTGTCATGTCTTCTTGTGTTTATTTTCTGTGCTGAAACTAAAATAAAAATAATATCAGTCTAAGCATATGATGTAATCACAATATCTCTAGTTCAATTCTAGCCTGGGCATCTTTATTATATCACTTCTACTCACTACTGCAATATATCATAATGGCAGAAATTAATTAATCTTACAAAGTATTAGTGCAATTTGTGAGCAAGTTCATCAGAATAATATAACTAATAACGATCAGTCATTTGTCAGTCATTATGCAACAAATTTCCAGTCATTTTTTAAAAATGTAATGAATTATATTTATATATTATATGAATTAAATATTTGCACTTTGCAAACATATTTGCTGTGTTTTATACAACTTTTATCACAGACATTTCAGCATATTAAAGCGCCTAGCTCATCTACACTACTTTCTTAAATAATGGCAAGTCTGATTGATACCTTACTTTGATATCACATTTGATTTAAATTTTTTCTAAACTCTTTTATGTTAATTTAACCAAAGAAACTGCTGTGTTCTCAAACACAGCAATGCTTAATGTTGTCTTAATACAAAAAGTCATACAAGAAGTTTTCTAAAGTGAAATGGTTTAAACTTCCAGACTTAAGATCAAAAAAGATGTGAACAAAACCTGACAAAGCATTTGATGCCAACTTTAATTACTTGATACTTGGTGTTTGGGACAAATTTATTCGGTATTTAATCTGTATTGTTATGTTAGCCCTGGATTCATGCAGACTTTATACTGGCGCAGGATGCAACAGTTTGAAGGATTGTCATGACAGGCAGCTCTGTGTGTGTATCTTGAAAACCAGAAAACTGACCAGTATATTCACATGGTGCATTTGAAGGCTTTCATATTGTTAAGATATTTTTAAGATTTTAACTCCTGTTGTTTTTTTTCTACCAGGAGGGACTAGTGTCTCTAGTGCCCTAGAGTGCCCCCCGGAGGAAACTCGCTCCATTGTTTCTCTGGATACCTCACAGATGGTACGTAAACACCTCTGTCTGTAACCATAAGAGCTGATCTTCACTAATTAATGACAAGAGAACCTGAAACCAAATCAAATGCAGGCTGATAGACTTGCATCAGTTTTAGCACTGTGAAACTTCAAATGTCTGCATGTCTGTGGTTATTGAGGGCGTATTAAGTAGTGATGTACTGGCTTGCAACACATTTAAAAGTGTAATTTTTTTTCTTTATGTACATGGAGGTAGACATGCTATTAAATATGCCATTTAATATAATGTAATGCAACACAGCACCATGATGAACTGCTGCCTCAAAAATGATGATTCATCAGTCTGACACTGCCTGAACACAAATTAAACATTATACACTGAGTTACATTAAGTTAAGTTGATGTTTATTGTAGGGCTACTCTATTGGTATTGATTTATATTTTATGACGCATTATGATTTTAATTGAATACTTGATTTTAGAGTGTTGGTCAGACTGAACAACTCATCTTAAAACACAATCATTTCACTTATATCAACAAAACAATTATTCAGAAAAGCAATTAATAATAAGTTGGTTGTAAAGTTGTTAGTTTGAACTAACATATACATAGTATGCAGTTGGGACACAAATTTGATGCTTTGGCATCAGCCATTAATCTAAATGAAACAGCAGAGCAATCACCATGAACATGATGTTTCATTTGATAGAATATAAAATAGTGAATATCATCACCCGCACAGTATAGCCCTTTGATCCAGTCCCACGTGAAGATGATATATAAGCTGTCTGGATGCTGCTAGTCCTGAAGTTTGGTGCTAGACACCAGTGGCCAGTGTTCTGTGTCAGGGGTCAGAGGTGAGGTGGCTCCAATGGAAGCACATGAAAGAAGCAGTATGGTAGGAACATAAACTTTTATCACCTCTGGTGAATAATTGATGGCAGGTGCGAAATGACCTCCTGCAGGTAGAGGTAGGCGCATGCCCAGCGGCCCAGATAAGAGGCATATATTTGGAATTAGATGTTAAATTGAGTTTAACCTTGAGGACACTGACTCTTGTCTCCGTCCCCTAGCCTCTCTGTGCACATTTATCTCAAGACATGTGACAGTCAGGCTATAAGGACTTGCTAGTGTAAAACTTCCAGTATTGTAAGCAAACTGCCAAGGGACTTTGTCCATGGACTGCTGATGAGAGCAGTTTATGCCTGAGCCTGAGATATTTTAAGTCAGCAGAACAGATGTAGGAAAGTTTGGAGCTTTGAGGGCACACACAACAACGTTTTTTTTCCAAAGATCTTATAATCTGCATTGATTGAATGACAACCTGAAACATCATTACAGATTACAGATTTTCTTGGTATAAAGCATTCACTCAGATTGTTTATGACCTCCTCAGTCATGTTGTTGTTTGTCATTCATCTACAGAACCGCATTCTCTGGATTGATGAGAAAAATCTGACTGCCCATGTGGAAGCTGGCATCGTCGGTCAGGAGTTGGAGAGATTGGTAAGTACCGCTCATCCATCCATATTCATCAACCGAAAGAGCTTACATGAATGTGAAATGTTGTGCCAACAATCAGGCCGTGTGACCACTCACATGCAGGTTGTCCATGCTCAGTCACCTTGGGTACTCTTTGCTCAGAAGGTCTGACTGTGCTTAGGGAGGAGTTTTGAGACAGGAGCAGTGCTGAAGGGGAGAGATTAGAGAGTGAGGTTGCGGTCCTGAGCAGATGGCATCATCAAGCTAATTCAGAAAAATGGAGAAGGAGCAGGCGTTTGATGTAGAGGAATGCGTGTGTTGCATCTAAAGCAGACTCCACCTCTGCATTTAGACCGGGCCATTTTGATGGAGCAGATGGGTCTGCATTATAAACTGCCTTCCAGGGGAGTGCTGTGATAAAACAAGGCCTGACGTTACCCCATCTTGTGATGAGTGCCTCTGGTGTGGGTTGTTGTACTTTAAGGTCCTTATCATTATTATTATTATTATTACTGTTCAATGTTATGCCTAAAGATGTAGTCTTTTTGGGGTTGAGGAGAATGTGTGTGTTCCTGATGATCATGATTCCCTTCAAACCTTGACGGATGGTGCGTCTTTTTGCGTGACTTCTGAAAGTACATTTATCGCATTGTTATGTGGGAAGAAACTTACAAGTCATTCGCAGTACTCTGTGGTTTGGGTGGGGTTGTGGAAGCTGGATATACAGCAATCACGACTGTCTGAGACAACGTCTGTATAATTTACAGATTAAATTACAGATAAATGTGTGGAAATATCTGTAATTGTTTATTTACCTGTATGAATAACACTGCTTAAACATGGCACTAGTTTCCAGCCATTATTTTGCACATAACAGTCAAGCAGTGGAGTTTGGCGCTGCCCAAATAATGTACTGATCTCTCGTTTTAGCGCTTTCACGCTCCTTCCACTTGGTTTATTTTAGACTGTTGTAAAAATCTATGATGCCATAAAACCTGAGTTTCAGCTTTGCAGCATAACGAGAGCAGTCAAATTCTGCAGCAGACCTGCAATTATTTTTTTCCCTTTGCGTGCTCATTCTTTTTTCTTGCTATTAAAACATTCTTGTGGGTTTACAAAGTCATTGTTTCCCAAATGTTTTTTCAACAACAAATGCATTTTGTTGTTTTTTTCTCTTTTTTTTCACAGCTTAATGAGAGTGGCTACTGTACGGGGCATGAGCCCGACTCCATGGAGTTCAGCTCCCTCGGGGGCTGGGTAGCAACCAGAGCATCAGGCATGAAGAAGAACATCTACGGCAATATTGAAGACCTGGTGGGTCACATACCCTCCTCTTTACCTTCCTCTTTATGTTTGTTTCAAACCAGCCATGACAGTCAGGACACATGAGTTACTGCACAGTCATTAGGAAGGAAATTATTTGCTAAACTAAACCGTGGACTTTGCCTTCACCTCCAAAATGCAGGGGCCACAGCATTAATTATGAAATGTTGTCACATGGGGCATGGAGGTACCCCAAATATATCTATTTTTTTTTTTGCCAATAGGATTTTAGAATACTGGTTACAATTTGTAAATCTTTGACAGTAAAGTATATTACTGTTTGTAAATTTGTTTCTCAATGCAGTTATTTGATATGTCTCTGATTTAATAGGTCATCCACATTAAGATGGTGACTCCACGAGGTGTGATTGAAAAGAGCTGTCAAGGCCCTCGCATGTCCACGGGGCCAGACGTTCACCACTTCATCATGGGCTCAGAAGGTTAGCTAACTTCCTCATGTGATTCGAGTACACTGAGGCATGTGGGTACATGTGCAACTGTGTCATGTGTTATGTGTTAATGTGGGTTTGTGTGCATGTCTGTAAGTCTTTGTGATAAAACAGCAACATCAGGACAGTTCTCATGCTCTGAGCCTCTTACACATTAACCAGCTTTGGTGGAAAAGTGATCTGGAGGGGTGTTAGTTAGGAACCAGCCCTCCCCACCCCATCTGCGGTGCCCTGTCCTTGTGAATGCCCACAGAGAATACTACCATATGCCAGGTTCCCCCTACATAATGAGGAGGTTCAGAGACTCTTGGCGTCACTGTGTTAAACAGCTGTGGATACAAACTTTATATTCGCCCTACAAAGCTCAGCAATCTGCTCCCTGACTGAGCTGGGATCGCTGCAGAAATCTCTATTTGTACTCATTAGAACTGATTTCAATACTGAGAAAACACCAGTATGTAAGATTAAATTCAAATGTTTTCCAAAATATAGTTACAAGTGATAAATTGTGGACTACTTATGAAAGTATTATTACTAGTTAATATGATTGTTAGCAATTGTCAGCCTGAGTGATTTATGTGTTTCATTCATGCCTAGGTGCTTTTTTAAAATAAACTTTTATATATATATTACTATAATACATTTTTATACATTTAAGCTTTTGAAAGCAAAAATGCTTTTGCATCATGAATGTGCAGTTTGACTCTGAGTTATTCACTATTAACCATAATCTTCCTAGACCTGTATAAACTGGTTGCAATCAGGCTACATATGTTGGCAGACACTTGACATGCAACATATCTTATGTTAAGTGCGCATGATTTATGTTCAGTCTGTATGAACACTTGAGAGTTCAATGGGTTATATAGAGTTTATGTAGTTTTACTAATCCATACCTCTCCAAAAGGCAAACGTGTAGAGCAGTGACAGGTGAAAACATTACATACGTCAGGGTTTTTGTCAACATATCTACTGATGTAAAGTTGATGGACTTCTCAAAGTTTTAGATCCATTTAATTATAAAGTCCCCATCAGTCAATCTGGGCATCATAGTATAATTGAATTCAGATCAAACACGGTTTGAAACCAATTTCCTGAAGACCATCAAATTAAGATGTAAATTTTAACTTTTTTCTAACATTTTACAGACCAAACAAAAACAAATTAATCCACATAGGAATCGATAACAAAAATAATAATAATTAATTACCTAATTAACTAATAATTTTTAGTAGCCCCATGTGCTTGCCCACTGCGGTCTTAAAATATGCAGTATGCTATATGATGTCTTAACATTTGACCAGATGTGCAACATCAACAGCATTATGATTCAACTTAAAATCTGAAAATAATGTGGAGAAACATCAGTTGAATTTTGAATTGAGTCTCATGTATGAACCCTCAACTGTATAATCTTTGTAAAACAGCATTTTTGTAAACAAAACTTTTGTTTAACTAAAAAATCTCAAGACTGCAAGGTGAACGTTTCAAAAGGCAAAGTTTATGAATTAAGGCTGATGATAATGTTCCATATTGCGAGTGAATAGTAGTGTAAAACATCTGAAGGTGAGCTTTTGTGCAGAAGGAGATGGGACAAGACCACACGTCTGTGGGAGTGCAAGTACTTCTGGGAGGCCTAACGCTGGAACTAAGAGGTCACAACACCGCTTGGTCCCATTAAAATTATCTACCTCCTCACCCCCACAAGCCTCATCCTGCAGTCTGACAGTAGGCCACAACAACAACAAAACACCGCACCAAAACCCTCAACTACGCTCTGCATGTTAAGTGGAACGCATCCATTTTATTAAAATTACTGTGAAACCTCGAGCTTCTCATTCACCGCACAACAACCGGGTCTCTCTATCTCTCTGACCTTGAAGTCGCCTGCATGCAAAGTATTTCCCCCACTCCTCCCCTCCCCACCCTCCCACCCTCGCTCCAGCCAGTGTAAAGAATGATTGGAATAATCAATGATAATCCCTTTCTCTTTTAAACTTTTTCTCTTTTAAGCCAACCAGTCCTAATCTAATGCACAGAGTCAGTTCTTTTATTTTAAAGTGGAAGCTTCACGACATTCAGGGATGTGATTGCCCGCTCAAGTTTTACGTTAAAAGCAGAAGTCAAATAGTCACTCTCTTCAAATACTTATCCTGTAAGATGAGGCTGGTTTAGTAAAGACCGTCACATTAAAAAATGGCTTAAGCTGCACTCTAGCATTTCATTGCATGGCGTTCATCCCCATGAGAGTGTTTTTCTGACCTCGCTGCTCTTACCTCCCTTTTTTCCTCATTTGCTCACCTTCTGTTTCTTGCCTAAGCACTCTAGCTCCTCCCTAGTTCTCTCTCTCTCTCTCTCGCTCTCTCTCGCTCTCGCTCTCGCTCTCTCTCTCTCTCTCTCTCTCTCTCTCTCTCTCCCTCTCCCTCTCCCTCTCCGACTCCTCCTCGCTCGCTCTCTTGGTGGCTCCTCCTGCCTAAGGTCAGCTGGGAGGAGCCTGAGGGTCTTTCTTGGCTGAGGTGTATAATGGAGTCGCTTGTTTTTCACTGGGCCACTGGGGAGCAGCATGTGACATGTAGTGTCACGTTAGAGGGCTCATTAACGACCATAACATGCTGAGGAAGCCTGCTAATGGAACCAACAATGTTCAGGAGAGATGCATCTCTCTCTGCAAATGGACACCAGCTGTAGTAATACAGAACTGTTGAGTCTGTTAAATGTCAGAAAATAGCAAAAAAAAAAAAAGCCCATTACAAGTTATGGGAATCCATTGTGACTTCTTGTTAAACAGACATACCAAAATTGATAGATATTCATAAAAAAAGGAGCAAATCCTCACATTTAAGAGGCTGAAGTCAACACCAGTATTGTGCTGATAAATGACTTAAACAATAAATAGATGAGTAAAAAGAGCAAAAAAAGAATCAGCAAAAGTTCCAGCACACCGCAAAATGACTGTAATGCATTATTAACATACATGGAGTGTAATATTAGATCACAGTGGTGGGAACACAGATACACACACTTCCAGTAATGACTGAAGATGGGAATTGGCCTCTAAAGTTTATACGGGAAGCGGTTGTGAAAATGTGAAAACATTACAGGATAAAAATGAAACAAAATCAATAAAAGCGATGAGATAACGTAAACAATGGTTATACTAAAGTCATTATATAAATAAATTAATGTAGTAACAAGAAATCTTGATTCACAGAAGTATAGACTCACTGGCAAACATTGTCCCTTAGGCCAGGAAGAAATAAATTTCACCAGTGAAAGAACAACACAGGAAGTACAACTTGGTAATTAATCTACTGTAGTAACAATATGCATCATAACATAACAGTAGAAGTTAAAACAGTAATTGCATTGACTCGCTTAAAGGCTGTGTTTTGGACTGTCAGGAGTTCAGATGAGTTTGGGACATCGTCTGATCAACAGAGGATGTTTCCCAGTCTATCTCCCTTATAAGGTTTATTAAAACGCTAAGCAGCTAAGCAGACTCCTCTCTGATTCTTCTCTCTTCTTCAACCTGAAAACTGCCAGTGAGATCAGCTCCAAAATTCCACAACAGTATTAGCAACACACGAGCCTCAGAGTATAATTTTAGTGTGAACATTTATGTGGTTACAGACAAAATGGTAGCTGTAACTGTCAGTTAAACTGTGGCAGCAGCGGTTGCTACTAGCAACAGGACATTTAACTGAACCTAACTGCTGGTGCCACAACACAGAGTGAAAGATTTAAGATAAAGTATGCTTTAATTCTCATTTCCTTATTATATAATATGTATTGTATACATCCACAGATGGTTTAGATATGTGATTTTTAGTAGAATCAATCATCACAATTTGGGTTGGATGTTCTATTTATTGCTCTCTAAGGACAACAGAAGACTTGTTTGTTTTTTTCTTACTATGAACTGTGTCATTTACCATCAGCTCATACAAAGTCAAAGCCAGCCTCATTTCCTTGTGGCTCTCATATCCTCTTGTCTTTTCCAGCACATTACACATTACTTGATAAACTACTAAACCAAAATGACATTTATTTTTCATCCAAATGTTTGTGGAATTAACTCATTATATGTAATACACTGAGTGACCAGAAGAACAGAAACACTTGCACAGTTTATTACTATGTAAAACATTTAAGGGTGTATTTTGTGGTGGTCATGTTGCATTAGACTGCATGGTTTATCCACCTCCATGTACGGAAAGGTTTTTTTTGTTTTTTGTTTTTTTTTACAGCATTATGCAATCTAGTTTAACAACACCACAAACTACAGCCTCATTATTCAGGTTTCAAGGTGGCCTAGGGGTTAAGACGCATCGTCTTTTGCATTTTATCCTCTTGTCTATCATCCCATTCCATTATATATTCTCAATTAAAGGCAGGCATGTCCTCCAGAAATAAACAAAAAAACCTTTTAAAATGTATTGTTGAATTGAATCAACAGCAATCTAAAATCATAAGTTTCGCAAAGGTAGCATTTATCTCAGGGTTTATATGCTGATTGTAATAAATTGTGCAGCAGTTTCTAATTTTCTGGTCACACTTTGTAAGTTTTCTATTTTTATTTTTATACATTTCATCTTGACTTTTAAACTTTAAAGTGAACCAGCTTGCACAGATTTGTCTGGCCAAAGTCACAAAATGAGCAGATACTGTTACAGCATGTGAAACTGTGGAAGATGATTGTCAATGCAATATCTAGGTTTAGAGACTTAAGGGATTACTAACAATATTCCCCAGTTAACCATGAACTTGGATATTTGTATCAAAGCAGTTCTTTTACTATCAATCCCAGACATATTTGCTGTGTGAGAGAGAGTAGATACTCTGGTTTTCAGACATGCAATGTGACTCCTTCAGCAGCAGCTAATGATCGACAGTTTTCAGGGTCACAAGGTCAGCCAGAGGTTTAGGTGTATCTGTATATGTGGTGCTGCTGTTGGCCTCGCTGCCTTTGATAGAGACTTGCTTTACTTCCTCATGCTCTCAGCTGATAAATCTTAGTTGTCCCCCAGTGTGTGGTAGAAAACCAGATCCACTTGGTGAAATGTGAGACAAAGGTCAACCAAAGGACCCTCGGGACATGTACCAGAACCTTGTAAAATGGTCTTAACTTCCACTCTATGAGGGAGTAAGGTCATATAAATTGTGCGAACTGACTTCTGTCTTCTTTTTCTCACTCAAAATCTCACTGTGATTTTCCACAGGAACCCTGGGTGTGGTTACTGAAGTAACAATGAAGATTCGGCCCATGCCAGAATATCAGAAATACGGCTCGGTGGTATTCCCTAATTTTGAGCAGGGAGTTGCCTGTCTTCGAGAAGTTGCCAAACAGGTAACATGATAATCTCTCCTGGAACATGGCTTGAAACTTTCTGTGTGTGTTTGAGGTGTAAGTTTTGCTCAAACTGCAATACGTGCATCTAGGTTTTCACTTCCCCGCTTTACTGATCTGCAACAAAAAAAAGCAGCAAAGTGTTGTATTTTTATCTTCAAATCATTACAATCTAACAACCCTAAGCTAAGTTGTCCCCATAGTAAAAAAATCAACACTTTCTCTAGCTTTTACACAGTAAAACACATAATCAGACATCTATGTTGAGACTTTTTACTGCTACAGTACTGCAGAAAGTTTGTAGTTCGTATTAACAGCGTCATTTTGGCTCTCAAAATGACTCTCAAACACCAACAATGTTAGTAGTACAATGCAAATAAAAAACCTTTTGTCAGATAGATTCTCAGTTTGCATCACAACATACAAGGAGACCAGTTAATCAGATTATGAAGTGACAGTGGTTAGCTGCTTGTCATTTGTCTATGAGCTGTAATCTTTTCTGTGAAATTGCAACTTGTAACAGAAGACAAGAAGTGGCGCATTTGTCAGCCAATCTCAGCACAAGATCTTTGAGGTTAGCTTTTGTTTTTGTCAGACCCCTAACCCTCAACTGGGTTTGTATGTTATCTTTTGATCGCTTTGGTTTCCTTCAGTTTCCTCTCACAGACATTCAGGTCAGGAGAATTGGAGACTTTAAAAGAGCCCGTGTCAGATCTTGAGTCTAAAAGAAGAAGAAGAAAGAAAAAAAATCTGAATTAAAATGAAATGTCTTTAAGTTTTCAAAGAAATATTTTTATAGGATAAAAACTACACAGTAAAGCCAAACACTATTTACACTAAACACCTCCAACATGCTTCAAGCCACAAGAATGACTTAGTAAAGTCTGTAGACTGTATATTCAGGTTGTCAAACAAGAAACCAAAAGCTTTGAAGCCAAACTCCAACTGTTGCTCTCAATGTTGACACCAATAAATATAATCTGACAGCTTTATTTTGGCCGAATCATTAACAGACTGATATGGACCTTCCTTTTTTTTTTTTTTTTCTTTTTCTCACTTTTTGTTTGATTGTTTTCTTTTTACAGAGGTGTGCTCCGGCATCTATACGACTCATGGATAATGAACAATTTAAATTTGGTAAGTTTTATCTGATCATTCACAGTACAGACACTTAGAAAATTTCGTATTGCTTAAATGCGAACATCACTCTCATTCAGGCTCTATGAGTGATTTGTGGTACCCTTCCCTCCACAAGTAGGACTTGATGCGACTTGGTTTTAATCTTCAGGAAGTGTTTTTTGATTCTAGGCCCAGATGTAAACTTCGCTTTTGATTAAAGCTTTGCAGCATGTGGCACTTGGCATGCTTTTAACCAGCAACATAATAGTACTCATATTTGTTTTGAGCTGAAATTTGTTTCTCGTACTGTATCCAGTATTTGTGTTTCTGTTTCATTGATGTACTGTATACCTCTGAGAAAAGAACAATGAACGGCAATAGTACAGTATGCAACGATTTTGCCTTCTACAACACAGAATTGTTAAATTGATTATTATTTCAGCAGCAGAATAGCTGCACACACACACGCACACACACACACACACACAGCCAGAAGAACTGAAGCAAGATGAAAAATGACCACGGCCAAAATGAAGTAGTTGTTACATTGAAGTTTTATGATGTTGTTTCTTAGGGTCTAGTGGAATGCATCTGGCATTACCACAGATCTCTGTAAAGTTCCCCACTCTCCAGGGATCTCATTATCTCCTCTATATTTCCACTTTTCACATAGTAGGCACTTCTTAGCATTAAGTAGGGAAGATGAAGCGACCAGGTTTTTCACTAATAACTAAAACTCGTGGCTCTAAGATACCTTCTTGTGCTTATTAGTGGCTTGTCCTCACTTTTAATCATGTTGGATGTTGAGTAAGGAGTATTGATGTATTCACAGCGTCCCTTTCAGATTGGGACTGCAAGTACAATTTAGTACTGCCTGCCTTGATGCACAAGATGAAAAATGAGAATGTTGTAGTCAGTAGCACAATGTGTTTTGATATGTAAAAAAAAAAATAGGAATAAACCATAGAGAAGGGAGTTAACAGTAAAATTATGCACAGTGTAGGTGTAATTTTCTCTCTCTGGATGTTGAGTATTTAATTAACGAGTATGATGGCTGCGACAGACCTAAAGACCTGCAATCACCTTTTGGAATGGAAACAATTAGGACACTAAGTGATGAAGAGACTTGAGCATGGTGGGGGGTGGGGGGATAAATGAACTGTTAAGTCTCGCTGTGATTGATAACCATCCCATTGGCCCCAGCCCCTCATTTTCGCTTGTCCACAGGCGCTTTTGTGCGTCCGATCAGGAATAAATCAAAAAGTGTGGGTGAGGAAGACGGATATCGCTGTGTCAACCCCACTTCCCTTCGGAAACCCTCTGATTTATAGTCGCTGTCGCTGGCAGCCACTGGCCAGTTGTAAACTTATTCAAATGTTACCTTTTATTTTTCCTCCTTTGTTTGAAACCCCCAAATAAATCTGACTTGCTTGCCCTCTCAGAACACTGGAGGATGCAAGCAGAAGCGGGGTATGATAAACGTGTGAACAACAACAACAACAACAAAAAAAATTCTCAGTTTTTCAGGCCTACTTCTGTGCAAGTAGAAGGTGGTGACTTTTAGATGGTGTTTTCACAGGTCACGCCCTGAAACCTCAAGTATCTTCACTTTTCACATCCTTTTTGGACGGGTTGAAGAAGTTTTACATCACCAAGGTAAAAAAGATAATAATTACAAGTGAACATCACCGGTTGCTCGCTGCGAGTGTTTTCCATGACAAATGAATGCACCTCTTTAATCCTCAGTTCAAAGGGTTCGACCCCAACCGCTTGTGTGTGGCCACCCTGCTGTTTGAAGGAAACCGTGAGAAGGTCCTGCAGCACGAGAAGCAAGTTTATGACATTGCTGCGAAATTTGGGTAAGTAGTTGTTATCTCTTCAATCAGTTAAAGATCTGTAGCCATGTAAAGCACAGAAATAACAAAGCACCATTTGGTGGGACGTTAAATGTGATGGGGGAGCTGCTTGAGGCCCTGATGTCACTTTATTTAATCAGCCATTATGTAGTAGCTGGGAAAAGAGATAAAGAAGCACTGTTACCCACTCCATACTTGGTCTTCCACTCAGTAGTTTGTCTTGGTGTGGATTGATGGATCACCTGTGGACGTCCTCCTGTCAGGCCAGCTTTAATGTAAAAGTAAGTGTGGTGTGGGCGGTGATAGTAGGGGCACAGCTCCCCTCACAGCAGCACAGGGGCAAGAGGACACAGCCTGGGACTGCTTCACTGTTGTGACTGATCATGAAACGGATCAATGAGGACTTTGGTAGAAATCAGTTACCTGTCAGGCAGAGAGGGATGCCCTCTCTATCCTCAGCCTGTTTTTAAACCCCTTACAGCAGCTTCATAGATGGGTTTATCCTGGTATAAATTAACCTTTGTGCCGGTCCACCTGGTTATTATAATCAAGATTTATTGTTTATTGGTGATCCTGAGGGGTTCATATGTTTCAACACATTCCAATGAAGTGTTCACTGCCCTTAAACTTTAAAATATCATCTGTGCACAGGTACAGGTAGCAGTTAAATGTAGTTGTCTAACAAGAGAGTTTTACACATGTGAATGCAAACTGTTCTCTATTCCCTCTATACTCAGGGTTTATTATTTATGGTTTTATTTTTTTTAAAAACTGGAAAGTTGTTTTTAATGTACCATTCTTTTTTTTTTTAACTTAAGTGGCCTCTGGTATATAATTAGCAGTTCATTTGCATGTTTCCCCATTTTTCTTTAATTTGTCATTACCAAAGCTGTGTTTATCGAAGTTTTCTTTTACTGTAGACTATGTGGCAGCAAGAAACAGAACAATTTTTGGCTGCATGGGGACAAAAAAATATGTGATAATCAGTTTAAATCTGTGTCTTTAAAAAGATATGTGTATTTTTTTCTTACAATTGTGTCAAAACCAAAAACAGTAAGCCATATACATCGCCTGTGCATAAAATTTAAATAAAAAAGTTTGCATTTTAATAAAAGAAATTTTTACCAACAAAACAGCTTAAATAAGAAATTATGATCCACATGTATCAACCATTCTTAATATGAAACCAGTGAGAAAGTAGCAGCTCAGTACAGCACTAGTCTAACTCTACCAGGCATCCTCACCCAGCGATGTCAGTGATTTTTTTTTTTTTTTTGTGGGTGATGCTTATTGATTATATATTACTGTTAGTGTTACTCTTTGGCTCAGTGCCACATTTGCAGGTAGCTGGAGTGCTGCTCTGGTAATAGCCAGCAATAAAATCTTGAGAAACTTGTCAGTTACATGCAGCATCCTCTGCTTTATTGCATTATTTCAAATAAATCGTGATCCCCCATCACATCAAGTGCCAGTGATGGATTAGTGTGGTTCTACAAGGAATATTTTCCTGTGGTGTTGGGAAACAGGAAGAAGGGTGAAAATCGATGTAGTGATTTTCTAATGAGCTTGGCCTGATTAGTTTGGGTGGTAGATGAAAATTTGATTACACACCGCAGGTGATGGATGTGTGGCTGACCTGTGGCAATGCACAGAGCACAGCTTCATTGATCTGTACATTGTTGGATTGACAGGATCCCAGGCAGCTGTTGTGAGGAGGAGCGAGCAAGCCAACAAAGCTAAAAGAAAGAGCTGTTAAATATTAACCCTGTTATCTGCTTCCAGGGGCCTGGCAGCTGGAGAGGACAATGGGCAGAGGGGCTACATGTTGACCTTTGTCATCGCTTACCTCCGGGTGGGTCACTCCTCTGTCTTTTTTTCTGGCTGAGCTGAAGGGCGGGTGGGGCAGGCAAGGAGGACACAGTCTGACAGGACCTCTGACAGGAGATAGGATAGTGAGCAGCACAAAAAGCCTGCAGAATGTGACCTCTGGAGGTCTTTGATTTGATCTGGTCACAGTTGTCGCCAAGGTGTCTAACACTGAAGAGTGTGGAGACACTTTGACAACAAGAAACATGAAAAGAGCACAGTGATTGCAGTCAGGATGACAATGGAGAGTCGTCTTAGGTCAGTCCTGTCAGAGGGCCTTTCTGATAATCATAGAAACATCGAAGCAGTGCACCTGCATGCACTTAAGGAATTCTCTGCTTTCTTAAAACGATGATTTCTCAATGTCATGTAAACAAGAAATTTGAAAACGATGGAGGATTTCTCCTATAGAAAGCCAATTTGGTGGCCACATATACAAGTAACCAGGTTTCTAATTGATCATTTCACATAGTTAGTCATCCTCTCTTCTTTTGTTCAAAGGTTTTGTTTTTAAGAAATCTCATTGAGGAATATAACAAATAAACATTTGACAGGAGTTATATTTTGCTAGTTAGTTCAAACCCAGGCACCGGACTGCATGCAAACACATACAACCCATGATTTACGAAGAAGGTTTAACATGAGAAATGACGATTCTTTGCATGCAAAATAATTCAATTCAAAGTCCAAAAAACACTGAAACTCACACAAAGTAGCCTCTAGAAGTCTAGTAAGCCAGTTTTCACAGATGAACAGACTATTTGTAAAGTACAGTCCGAGATGCGCTGTGGAAAACTATGATGTTGGTTCAAAAAATCAAGGAAGTAGTATTATCTGTCAGTAATACACATAAAATAAGTAAGTCTTGATAAGGTTGGAGGTGTAGGGGAAATGAGATTACTGACCTGCTTTATGTACTGTAGTGGCTTTTACAGTAACCAGGTTACTTCAGTGCATGTAAACATGTCTGCTTACCTGTGTAAAGGGTCTTGGTTTTGTGTGCGTTTGTAAACGTACTGAATAATCATTCACTTGTCAGCCTACTAATATTAATATTCTGCTCTGAGTAGGACTTGGGGATGGACTACTACGTGATTGGGGAGTCTTTTGAAACCTCTGTGCCTTGGGACAGGTAAATACACACATGTAACCACAACGTTCGCATTTTGATTTCAGTAGCATGTCATGCACCATGTCTTTCTTCCCCCTAGTTTACTGTCATCTCTCTACTGTTGCTATGATAAAGGCATAACCTCCTCCCACTCCTGACCCCCCCCCCCCCAAATAAAAAAAACACACAGCCAAGACATGAAGGCTTTTCTGTTAATTTAAATAGTGGTAAACATTTTTCTTTATTCACCTCCCACACATTCATTCCTAAGAGAGTCCTCTGTCTTCCTCATGCTCCTGCTTCCCCTCCTTTCTTTTATTTCTCTTTGCTTCTGTCTTTGACATTCACCTTCATGCCTGCCTTCTCCCTCCCCATTAACCGTCTCTGCGTTGGCGGAAGCTTGCCTCCTCAGCCTACAAATGCACCATTACTGACACACACACACACACATAAACACACACACACACACACACACACGAGAGATCTATCTGTATGTTCAGTGTGGGAAAACACAATACGAGCTACAGATTCATCTCACATCCACTTGTGGTGTTTTCTTTATTTTCTACAGGTTCTCATCATCGTTTTTCTCAAACACACACATACACACAACATTGTGTAACATGCCTGACGGAAGAGACCAAGAGATCAGGCACTGAGGCGAGCATATGTGCTTGGCTCATTACCCATCCTCCTCCCCATCCTCCACATTCCACACACGGCTGCACATGCTCAGGACTGGCGGCCATTTCCACACCAGTGGGAACCTCTAACACAATAGTCTTCATCTTAATGTCTCTCCTCCTCTTCCTCTTTCTTGGTCGCTTGCCTTTTTTTTCTAAATTTTAACAAGTTTGCATAACGAATGAATGCAGTTTAAAGCAGGTTCCCTACACACATATATATATATATATATATATGAGTATAATATTTTCAATACATAAACGTCCAGTTTGACTTCTCCCTCAAAGTATTTCATGAAAAAGATTTTGCAATTCTGTTTTATCTGGTTCAGTTTTTTGTTTTTTTTTTAATTCTGCCATTTACTTAATTTCCAGGGTGTTGGACATCTGCCGGAACGTAAAGGCGCGCATCGTTGGAGAGTGTAAAGAGAGAGGAGTTCAGTTTCCTCCATTATCCACATGCAGGTAATGCTTGCAAACGGCAGCACAGTTGTAATGTAAATGCTTTGGTCTGTCTGTACTATACAGAATACTTTCCAACTTCGCTATCCTGTCTCTGGTATTCAACCTCTAGCCCATTTACTCCTGCTGAAGACTTTGCATATGAGTCACACATATACAGTATAATTTTAAAGGCGGCTTAATAACTTCTTCTAAAATGTTACTCAAACTGGAGTAAATGAAGTATGTGGCTCACTGATGTGTTTTTAGTAGTTTTTGGACAGCAATGGAGGTTTGTGGCACATAAGAATAAGTTATATCCGCTTTAAATGCTCTCTTAATTCAATCAGCTGTACACTGGAACTTTCTGATCAAAGAATAAATGAACATGATTATAGACTGAAATATCTAATCAGAAGTTTTGATGTTCTATACACTTTTACTCGCCCCGACCCCTGATAAGTTAGCCAGAGCCTGACAGACAGACGGCGAGCCAGTTGAGGAGCACCAGACTGCTGCTCACCGATTGCGGACAGATTAGGCCTCAGCCTGATTATGCTACAGCCATTCATTTCCCGGCTGCAGTCTGTCACATGATTGATTTGTCCATTTAACCTCTAGAACAGTCAGTGTGCCAGGTGATGGGCCATGTCAAATGAACAAGGGCTCTGCACCCTGCTCCTCCACAGGGAGTGAGGCCAGAGAGAGACTTTGCAAACTGGAAAAGGATTATTATTCTTTTAAAAAAAAAATTTTTTAACACATGTTTTTGATGGGAGAGTGCCTAAATTCAAGTTGTATTTTATTTAGAAACAGCCACATTAGCAGTAATGATATTTTTTTCAGGGTAAAATAACAAATGGATCAATTTTCTGTTCCACATTAAAGTGTCAGTTGAGTCATCCTGTTACGATTCAGTAAAAGCATTTAATGGCCATTTAATGTGTGTTAATGTCACGTTATTAAAGGTGCCTTCGCGCTGCCTCTCCATTCTGGAAACCCTGAATGGAAATAAGGAGGGGTTGACAAGGAAAAGCAAAACCTCCCACTTCACTTCACCTTCCAATTGCAAAGGAGAAAATGCACTTATTGTATGAAAATGTAACACTTTGCACTTTGGATTCTTATAAATTAGATTTCAGAGGGACAGTTGAGGGAGAAACATTAAGGAGTCCACTCTGCCTGTTTAAACGTGCGTCTTGCTTTTTGCAGGGTGACTCAGACGTACGATGCAGGCGCCTGTGTCTACTTCTACTTTGCCTTCAACTACAGGGGACTCAGTGATCCAGTACACGTGTATGAACAAGTCGAGGTATGTTCACTTTTATTTTTATCAACATCATTGCATATTCCAGTCCTCACAAAGATCATAATTACATCTGATATGATGATATTGTTCATATTCAGCACCTCAGAAAGTGAATGCTAGACTGAGTGTGGTTTTATTTTTTATTTCCCAGCATGCAGCTAGAGAGGAGATCCTTGCCAATGGAGGAAGTTTGTCACATCACCATGGAGGTACTACAACCTGAGAAATTCATACTAAAATATCGGCACACTGAACTGGATGAAAGTCTTATAACATGAGCATTTATATTTGCACCTTCTCCCTAAATTGCAGTTTATGAAAAGACGTTGGGAGTCGTGATGATAGTGTGGTGGGCCTTTTCCCGCATGCTCTTCCATGCTCAGTCGTGCTGTGAATGTGCATTCGGTCTTTCACAGCTTCCTTCATGTTTCCAAAATATGTTCCTGCAGCTCAGACGAATGGCTCTGACTCGGCTATTTGTTCAATTTCAGCAGTGACCAAATGAAACGTGAGCAGGGGAGGGCGGTGAAACAACTTCCTGGGGTCCCATCAGGGCTAACCGAAATGGCTGCCTTATCTATATTGCCATCCGCCTCGCTGTTTTCATACATCACTTCAGGCTATTCATCATGCCTGTCAAAAACAGTATGCAGTGAATCAGCTGCGATATTAAATCACAGTTTTTCCTGAAGGCGGGGACGGGTTCAAAATTAAAAGATTGCTAATAAAAAGGAGGCGGCGGGCCAGGGTAAATGATGCCGCCGTTATCGCCGGCTGTATACTGACCTCCAAACGGTGGCCCGGCCACCCTGAGCAGCCGGGGGAGGTGACAGAGAGGGGGGGGGGGAGGAGGGGATATTGATGCAGCTCCTGCGTGCGAGGCCCACTCTGTAATTGTGATTAATAACAGTGGGGCTCGCTATCTGGGCGCAGACAGGCCAGTTTGTCTGCCCACAATCAGTGTTTGACAAATGGAGCTAGTTTCACTGGGTTTTGTGTATCAAACAAAACAGATGTAGTCAAGGATGGTGAGGTGGGAGGGCAGCGGAGGAAATATACATTTTTGTGGCCCTGTATTTACAGCAGGTCAGTGTTGTGCTGAGTGGGCGTAGGTAAGGGAATCTGGGCGTGTAGAGTGTCTCTACAGGACAAAATACTCAGCTAACGACAGCATGTTAGGACAAAAATGGTGACTTAAAAAAAAATAAGTCTGATTTATCAAGCAAAAGCTCTGTTTCTTTGATCATTTGTTGGTTCTGAAAGCCAGAACATCGGGAGAAATGTCCTCTTTAACTAGGTCACTAGTGTTGCAGCAGTGAAGAGTTGTTGAGCATCCATCACTGCGAGAGTCGTCCATCCATCAACCCCGCACCGCAGCCTCTCAACCAATACTGTGGCTCGGCCGTATCACAGGAGCACAGGGCCACTACCTTAGCCTGTCTTTCGTGTCCTGACCCTCCATTTGTCAGAGGGGCTTGGGGAGAGTAAGAGCAGCGCGTCAGGGGGTCAGTGTCCTCTGTATGAGGGGCCACCCCTGGGTCCCCTGCATCCTCACCTGACCTTGTGGCTTCGCAGAGCTCCAATCTCACAAACTCTGCACCAGTGCACAGGTCAGTGCGCAGAGGAGATCAAATAATGACCTGATTTAGTGAAGTTCTCTTGCCACTCACCCAGCGCTGCACTGGGCTTTTCTACACAAGAGAAATATGACACTTTAAAAAAAAAAAAAAAATCTGTCATTTCTGAAATAACTACCTGCACTTCTTTGCATGTCTCAGCTGCACAGACGAAGCCTGGAGAGATTGATTGCAATAGCGAGCAAAAAAGAGAGAATATGACAAGATAGATGTGTAAATTATCACTGTGATGGAGGCAATGATGCAGTCCCAGCACCTTCTGTTTTCTCTCTCTTTTCCTGGGAGGAGGGAGGGATGGAGGTGGGACAAGGAGGGAAAGAGCGAGGAGAGGGAGGAGGTGGTTGAGACCAGGGGGACTTATTTAGTTATTGGGTAGCAGCTGATTGGTCCCTCTGTCACCATCTGGAGGTACGTGTGGTATCAGAGTCCCCGGTGACCCCGCTGTCTGCCCTGTTTTGTTAGGAGACGGGCCCCACTAGTCTCATGGCTGATCCCCATCTGGGTTCCCTGGCTGGACTCTGATAACACGGCGCCCCCTTTCCCTCAACATGCCCTATTAACACAGGGGCTCTCCGTGCTCGTGATGGAAAGAGGAGGCGTGTGTGCAGAGGGAAAGGAAGGCGTGTGAACACTCCCATCATACACCTTACCGTTTCCAGGCCTCCGTATCTTATCTTGGGTATTTCTACTGCAGGTTTTGAGTGTTTACTCAGCGAGCAGCACCTGTTCCAGGCTGCTCTATTCTCAAATCTATCTTTGGGAGTTTGTGAGAGATGTTGTGTTTCTCTAAAGTTGGCATGACCTCCAAAAGTTAACACACAGAGATGACCTGACATATTTAAGGCTAATTTCTATGCTGCTTTTTTATTCCGAGACTGGCTTTTATGTCATCATTACATTTTTAAATTCTTTTTTGGTTATTTCTTAACAAGCCAACATGAACTCTTTCTGACTATGGCCCCCTGACTTGATTTAACCACCACCTCCATCTACTGATAAACATAGTTATTGTTTTTTAAAAACAGATTTTCTGTTTTAAAAACATTACAATCTCCAGATGCTGTAAGAGTGATCTTGTGACCTACTTGTCAGAGGTGCATATTGTGTGATCGCAGAACTCTCAGTTCAATTCTGGCTGTGGACTGCAACTATTATTTTCATTATTGATTAACTCATTTAATTTTTCAATAAACATCCAAAAATAGTGAAAAAAATACCCATCACAACTATTTACAATGATATAAAACAGAGAGAAGCAGGAAATGCTCACATTTTAGAAGCTGGAACTTGAGAATGTTTGGCATTTTTACTCGAAATTTAATTAATCAATTATCAAAATTGTTTCAGATGAATTTTCTATCATTTGACTAATCAATTAATTGTTTCAGCCTTACAAAGGACCTCTGTTTCATGTCATCCCCCTCATCCTCGCCTCACTTTTCTCAACCTATCAAATACAGGCAAAATGCTAATAAATACATTCATGAAAACGCTGAGATGTTGCATTCACACATATGCAGATGATGTGGGTTTCATTTTTATGCCTCTGTTCGATCGTGCCAATAGAGAGATGATACACAGGTCCCCTGCTGGACTCAAACTGGGGACGTTGTGGTTCATTGTTGGTGTCTAAGCCACAAAAGTTGACAGTCGTCATACTGTTTGTGTCTCTTTTTACACCTTTTCATAAAATTCTGCTTTATTAGCTTGTAGGAAATCAAAGTTTCTTTTTTAATAGAAGTTTTCCAACAAGACTTTGGCTTCCCAGTGAGGTTCCCCAAAGCAGCCTCCACAGTCACCAGACCTCTTGCTGGCTCCAGACTCTCCGCTTAGAACCTGTCGGGTACAGACGCTATGGAGTATGTCGGACTGGACAGCTGGTGAAGCAATGGGCACCCTCACTAGGCTCCGTGCCACAGCCGTACTCGCTCCTCGGGTTGTGGTGGGAGGGGGATGGAGAAGGAAGGGAGGGTGAAGAGCGGCTGAAAGCCAAAGTCCTGCTGACAGAGGAGCATTGTGTGGCACTCCACGGTCGTCTCTGTGCACCCTGTTGGCGCTCGGGCCAGTGTCAGAGGGCACAGAAGAGCGTTCAGGACGAGCAAGCAAAACACCCTTGCAGGTTAGCCGGAGGAGCGCGCTCATGTGCACAATGAGCAGACAGAAGCACACACTGAAACACATAGCGCCCCGGTGTCTCGGGAGGGAGGGAATTGGAGGGGCGTGGCTGCTTGCAGGGTGAGAGAGAAAAGAGTGAGGGAGCCGGGGACGGCCCGCTACAGCCGCCAGCCGGCCCCTCCTCTGGGAACACACAGAGCCTAATGAGTTTGATAGTCTGCTGAGCTCCATAAATCATGCCATGCAAAACATTTCTCCTCTCTGAATAAAAGCATTTATCACCCTCTGTTTATTCACTCACTCTCACAAGATTGATTGGCTCACAGCAGCCTGCTGAGCAATCAGCCGTGCCGATTCCTCTATTTTCCCCCCTCGGTCTTCTTCCTTGAGTTTATTTATTTATTTATTTTCTCTCTCTCCCCCTCTCTCTCTCTCTCTCTCTCTCTCTCTCTCCTTGTCATTCAGTGGGGAAACTTCGGAAGGGGTGGATGAGAGAGACCATCTCCAATGTCGGCATTGGGATGCTCCAGTCTGTGAAGGACTACGTGGACCCTAATAACATCTTCGGCAACAGGAACCTCCTCTAATTCCCCGCTCTCGTCCATCTTTATCTCACCTTTTTCTAAAAAACAAAAGAAAAAAAAAAGAAGGCATCTTGGATTAATAGATACTAAATGTGAATTTAAATATGGACAGAGATCATGTCTTTTTCATCAAATTCATCATTCGGTGCCATTTACTGATTCACCCAAACATTTTTCTTTTTACATGATATTGCACTTAATATGCTGTAACAATCATGTTGAAGCTCATCGTTGCTGTTGTGTCCTGGCCTCTGCTTGTTGTTGGAGCTGCGAATACAGACTTTGTACAGTCAGAGTTTACCTACAAAAAAAAAAAAATACGGCCAAGATGCAACCGGACATGATGCAACATAAACTTGATTTTGTCATATTTGCTTACGTTTAACCGTTTTTCTAAATATCCTTGCCAACATAGTTAATTCATTTATTTGTTTTTACTTTTCCTCTTATGTGTGTGTATATGTGCGTGCATGTGTGTGTGTGTGTTTGTGTATGTATGTATGTATGTGTGTGTGTGTGTGTGTGGGGCACTTCTTTAGTGGTCATTTCTAGATGAATGCGCTTTCTAAAGCTCTGTGCCTTTCTAAAGCTTTGTCTGCCTTTTCCTACACTTCTCCACTCTCTCTGCTGTTGTACACCAAGTCCCTTTGTGACATGATGTGTCCTGTGTGTCTGTCTCCAGTTCACCGTTTTCATGCCTTTTCATTGTACTGACCTATTGCCATAAGAGACTTTTTTCTGGACTGTGTGTATGTATGTATGTATGTATGTGTGTGTGTGTGTGTGTGTGTGTGTGTGTGTGTGTGTGTGTGTGTGTGTGTGTGTGTGTGTGTGTGTGTGTGTGTGTGTGTGTGTGTACCTCCGCTGAAGAAATTCAAGCCCCACCAAATTTTAACAAAAACAAAACACTAGAGTACATTATGATTACAGAAGGACATATTTCCTCGTGTGTTTAGATTTTGTACTGAGAGCGTTTACCTTGCATGGTTTGTTACTGAGAAATGGAAAAAAGCCATTCGATCACGCCTGCTTCAATGTGACCGCGTCTGCAAACGCCTCTGGATCCCGGTGCTTTCGTCGTACCAAAGACTCAACACATCCAAACATGCAAACATACTTGTGCCCATATGTTTGACCACCACCATCACCTTCACACACATTTAGTAACTCGTGCACAGCTAAACTGCATTTTTTTTAAATGAGCATATGCAAAGATAACCCTAAACGTAGATATTTATGACTGTTACATGTGCTAAAACTTTGTTTCTTATTTTCAAGACACTGTATTGAATCCTTTTTTGCTCCATTTACTGTAATTGTCACCTAGAAATTCCTCAGCTCCTCAAATAGTTTCCCTCGTTTGTGTATTTGTTGTAATTTGATACCATACTGTTAACCATTGATTTTTTTGAAGGAAGGTTTAGCTTTAAGAGAGCTGTATTAACACCCCCCTCCTCCTCATCCCCTACACATTGTCCTGGACCTCTACATCCTTCTAATTCATAATAATTCCCCAAATAAAAGGACTCATTTGGGACCTCCCATCTCATATTGAATGGTTTCATATTTTACCCTTGTGTCAAAAAGAGCTTTTTGAATGTCATGGATGTGCCCTTTTGTTATTTTCCACTTCTCTACAAAACATAGTAACATCCAAGTACATTTTGTCAACGCTGTTTGTGCAATAAATTCAACTAAAACATCCCAGTTCATGATTTTCTTTTAGCACACACAACCTCATTCACTCCTGTGCAGGAAAGAGCAGAAATCCCTCCCTCTCTGGTCTACGCGTGTCATTTCCAATTCAGCTTTTCAGTAGAAGCCCTTATTTATATTGTCAGACAGCGCTAAAAGGGTCAACAAGAGCCTGAGAGAAGAGCTTTTTGTTTTGTTTTGCCTCGCTCTTCCTCTTCCTGCCCTCCGCAATGAGCTCGTGGTAATCCAGCTCAGAGGAGTTTTAACAGAGCTGGTCTTCTTGCTTCTTGACAGGTTTTTCTTTCTTCTCTACACACGGGCTCATTTGGGAGTCATCTTTACCCACACAGCCGCCCACACACTGCTTTGCTGACGTCACGGCCACCTATCAACAGCAGCAGAGCTCAGCCTTGGACTATGAAATACACTGCAGCTATCACACTCCTCACACTGTACTTTAATAGCTGGGATTGTGTGAATGGAGATGAAGTGGAAATGAAGGTTTTATGCTTCAGTATCACTAATTGTGCAGTATTGATCAAAGATTTCCAATTTTCCTGTTAATATTTCGTCTTTCTAATCCAACTGATTTAGTGTCGTTCATGCATTTTCTTCTTTTCATGACTCCAAATTCCTCTTAATGAAATGTGCTCATAGCTGCAGTGTTTCATTCATGAGATACGTTTTGTGTGTGAGGATACATTCGTCCACATGAGGTCAGCACTGTACCGAGAGAAACGAGAGGCAAAATGGATCACCACTTCTGCATTTCCATGTCAGAAAAAATCAGAAGACATATAGCAGCATATTTTTATTTAAAGTCTGAACAGAAACATTGCACATTTGCCTTTTCATGCCTTAGGTTTCTTTCAGTTTAGCTTGCCATGAATAAATCCAAACAAAGAGGGGTGGGGGGTGAGGGAAGAAACACAAGAAGCACATTACATTGCAAAAAAGACAAAAGTAGAGGTTGGCCACATTCGGAGGCCTGATAGAAAAATAGAACAGCGATATTCATAGTCCACGTAACATGATGCAATAGAATTTAAGTCATGCATTTCGATGAGATAACGTGTTTACTGATGGAGTTCAAAATACGAGGTATTCGTTGGCTCACGTGTTTGCTACATCCTTAGCAAGTGGTGGAATTTAATACTGCATAAAACATGCAAGTTTAAAGTTTTCTGATTGACTTCAATTCAGCTCTTCAACTAAAATACAGTAAAGTAGTACACAGATCCATGCCTCACAATGTGCACAGTCACAGTTTAAACTCCAATTAACAAAGCTACAACACAATTTATAAGGCATACCCTCCCAAAAAAATAATACTTATCATAATAATAATATGAAAATAATAGTTTGTGACTACATGGGCACTTCAGTAGTACAAGTATCAGTTTCTCAGTCTCCTTGACTTTATAAAAGCTGTCATACAGTAAGTAGCATTTGTGAGCTTTGAGAAAAGGCCAAATATTTGATTCAATGTCATTTATAGAGGAGTTTCTATTTAACAGTTTTATGTCTAGAGTTAAATCAGTAGAGGAAATGGCGTCTTCTGCAGAAATTAATGTGATATCAGAACAATTTCATCAAGGCACATTGTGTATGTGTGTGTGTGTTTGTGACAAGTGAGACCCTGCATTTAGAAAAGTGGGCAAAATAGATTTCCGTATGTAGGCTATTATAATGTCAATGCTTTTGTGGCTTAACATGGGGTCGAGACGTAACTGCGGACATTGGTTTTACAAATGATTTCAAAAAATACGTCATGGTTCAACATGGATTTCCGTACGATCTAAAAGAATGAGGAGGCCATGCATTTTTCATTAGGATCTTAAAACAAGGCACAGGAGGGGAGGGAGAGCAGCACTCAATTTGCATTGCAAGCACTGTCAAAGGTCCTGCTGTCCCTGCACCACTTTATCCTTCAGAAACTCTACAGCCACGTTACAATCCAGACCTTACAGTTTATAAACAGCACTTGTACATTAACAGTTTTTAAACTCAACAGCTTATGTACAGATTTACAAAAAAATATCTGTTACCCCGGAAAAAATGCGAGTAACGAGGAGGTACCGAGAGCAAAAAGAACCACAAACATTGCTCTCCAATATTCTCCATGCCTTTTACTGTGCAGAAAATCTGTGCGATGCCCATGAATAGTTAGTGTTAGCTCACTGGTTGACATGTTGACACAGTGGTTTGAGTTTCCTTTTTCTGACATGGTGTCATCAGCTGATTTGTAGCTGCTCCGACAAGCTCGCCAAACACAGCTCTGTCAGCCTTCAGCACTGGGAAACTGAAGGGAGCAGAAAAACCTCTACGATAGCGCCGCACTCAAGTCTAAAGCTCATCTCTAGTAGCAAAAGCGAGGAAGAGCAGAGAGCCCAAGAACCTCTGCATGCACTGCACTGCCTATGTTGCAGGCTGCATTTAAGAGGAAATAAAGCCTAAGAGATGGCTGCAGAAGTTAACTAACAGGCTTAGACATTGTGCCCTCAGCATCACTGCTACAGCAAGGTGTGCTGCCCGTTTTGGCCACAGTGCAGCCACTGGTTTCTGTGCTGCTGTCACCACTGCAGGGGCTCGCTGGAGCTGAAACACTCTGGCCACGTTGTCTCTTGTTGTTCAGCTCTTCCCATTTGGCCCTGTTCGCTTTGATCATGTCAAGCATCGGCTGAAGTTTAGGATTCAGTTTGACCAGAGTCTGAGAGAGAGAAAGATGGGGGAGGGAGAGAGAGGGAGAGGTGAGAATGTAAAAATATACATGAGATATAAAAGAAAAAGCACCATCAGCATGAAGAGCAGTAGCCCCACTTTGAACCTCACATGTATTAGTGTTACATTTGAGTCTCAGAGATACGCATCCGCATTTTTGAAGTTCCCTTCCACTCAAAAATATGTTTTTCTTTTTGTTCCTTCAGTTGGATGTTTGAGCTTCATTGTGCAGAATGATGTATGTTCAGAGTTTGACACTTAAAGACTGTTTACATATTTATTTGCTAAAAGCACAAAGCTTCACTGTGCTCACAGAAAATCTCAGTTTAAGAGGTGAGCCTACGAGCATGTTTTGTGACATCACAACTAGTTTGGAAGCCAATCCTGGTCCAATATTCAACTTACACAAGTGTGATGTGGAAGTAAGAGACATCTTGTTTCCAGCAGTTAAACTTTTGAAATGAAAAATATTTGCATATTTATAGATTCTGGAATTTTTAATGAGGAAGTAGTAGGTGTAATTTTATGGATTTTAATGAGATAATTAAACTTTTTTGTGGAAAAACCATCTCAGACACACATTATTATTAAAAGCAGAGTATCATATACATCTTAAAACATGTTTGGAGGAAAACAATTACCTGACAATGTTTGATGAACTAGTTTACTGTTGTTCTCAATCTGAATACATTTCCACAATCCTCAAAGACTTTTCTAGACATTATGATGAAAAAATATTCTGTCCACAGTACGATAAGAATGATTTTTAACCCATTTCATTTGTATTTCCTAATCTAAATGATAGCTAGATGCTGCTCAGTTTGTACTGCGCCAGAATTTTATTATCTTTTATATTAACATTCATTGATGTTCCTTTCCAGCATTATATATTTTTATACAAAATAAATAGTTTTTTGCTTGTCTTAAAAATAGCAAGGACTCCATGTCATTTCTGGCTACATATTAGAGCTGCAACAATTAGTCAATTTGTTGAAAATGAGAAAATTAATCTGCAGCTATTTTAATAATCAATTAATTGATGATTATAATTAATGAATGCATTAACTGCTTGTTAATTAACTTAACAAGCAAAAATAATCTGATGGTTCCAGCTTCTGAAATGTGAAGATTTGCTGGTTCTTTATACAGTATGGCAGTATTATAGTATAGCATTTCATAGTTTTAACACTTAATTGAAAAATAGAAAATAATCAACAGACTAAAGCAATAATGAAAATAATCATTAGATGCAGCTCTACTACGTGGATTATGAAATATAGTCACAACTTGAGAGATAATTAAAAAATCTTTTTAATTGTGCAGAAGACTTAATATTTCTTCACTCAGATGGTCAGAAGAGTCTTTGAGGATAAGTGTTGACTTCCTAGGTTTTCTTAAGACAATAAAGTGCTGTGCTTTATTTTGTTTGTTTGTTTGTTGTTGTTTTGTTTTTTGTTTTTTGTTGTTGTTTTGTTTTTTGTTTTTTTATTTTGGGGGGGGGGGGGGGGGGGGGGGGGGTGTTAAATGCTTAGCTCTGTGACTTTTAATGTAACAGTGATACATGAGTGGCTCAAACTGGGGCTAGCAAAACGGCACATTATTCATCAAATGCACCACGGGCAGAACAAATGAAACAATGCAGGGAAGAATAACAGCAACATACAGTCACTTAATGAAATGGCTGCTCTTTAAAGATTAGCAGCACATGTATGACTGAGATTAGTTGCCTTTGTCATTTTTCTGTGTTGAACTGTAAGTGGCAGTGTAGTCAAAGCTGCTGCCCGTCCACCGTTTAATAAATCACCTGCGAGACAAGGGGATTTTGTTCCCTCTGTTCTGTTAACATTGTCTGTAGCTCTAAGGGAAGTCTGTGTAATTAGTTATTGTTTCATTAACCCATTTCATATGGAAATATATCATGTGGGCATGGGTCCCACTCACAAAACAATAAAAAACTTTCTTCTATTCACACATACTGTAAGTAAGCATCGAATGGGCAGCCAATGTGAAAATGAATTAAATAAACAGTAATGTAAATACTGCACACACCTACACTAGGCATTGTGTACTGTATGCAAGCTGTTGTTACACTTCTGGGGAACTTTAAACTCATAATATTCAAAAGGTTTAATCACTAATTGATATAACCACTTAAAACGCTTGTGATGCTGCTCTACTGTACAATGTGGTGAAGTCCAGACATCAAGACTTTTCTTTTTTAATCAAATCTCCTAATATATTCTTCAAGGGGTGGTAAAAAAAAAAAACTGTATGTGGCTCAATAATTCATCATGTTATAAGTGGTGGGATGTGTGTGGTTCACCTGTGATTCCTCATCACATCACAGCACAACATGGATTTCCGTTTCCACGATTTGAGAGCGAGCCGATGCTCCCTTCTAGACAGAACTGCTTCAATTATGTATCTACTTTAGTGTTTTTACTCATCTGTGGTTTGGTATGTGCGTGATGTGTTGTACTGTAAGTGTAAAGTGTTGAATGAGTGTGTGTTTGATTCATCCGTCGTCACAGGGGGACGGCGTGATGCGGCCTACATAGAGCTGTCATTTTAACTACAAGGAACTACAAGCGCACTGATCGTCTCGGTCTTTATGGATTTGTATAGTCTGCGGGTTAGAAGAAGAGGATTTTCTAAAGGAGAACAAGAACAGTATACATCCACCTTGGGACATTGTCATTAATCCATTGAGGTAGACTCAGAGGAAGAGGGGGAAGAGAGACTGTCATATGGTGGGATATAAAAAAAAAAAAAAAAATGGAAGGTTATATAATGGGGGATTAATATTCCACAAAGTAGCAAGCCACCACCAGGAGAAGGAGATCAGTGAGATCAAGAACGAGATCTCTTCCGCCCACGGATAAAAAAACCCTGCTGCCTCTGAACTTCCTCTGTTCTCCCCCTTTGCAAGTTTAATTGGCAGCAGCATGATTGTGAGCTCCATATCTACATTCTCCAAACATCAGCCTTTACATGAGGCGGCGTGGAGGCAAACCCCCCACGCAGACAACACGCCGCTTTGATGCTTTTTTATCTACACTACACACACAGACAATAACTATGCTCTGCTCTAACTTTTGACACTAATCTTGTAATAATTCAATAAGCATGATCTGTTGTTTGTTTTTCTACTTGTGATGTGTTTAATATGACAGTAAGAAGGTTTAACTGTCCAAACATAGAGAGAGAAACAGCAACTGTAAGCGATGAATGAACTATTCTCGACTCCTTTTCGCAGCTCCTTGTCTGTCTGACTTGTTTTGCTTTCATAAATTTCCCTTCAACACGCCTCATCGTTTAACGGACCTGATCTCCTCAGTAACTCAGCCTTATTCTTTCTCCCACACAGCCGCTGCTGCTGGCAGTGGGAGTAGCAGGCAAGTCTCTTGACGTCATTCAGAAACACACACACACACATATATTACTACACACAGCACAGATTTCCATTCATTCACTGAAAGATAACCACTACCTCTCACTATGACCTTATAATTTTCTCCAATCTGAACCATAAAAACAGAGTTTCTCTCTTGCTGTGTGAGCCAAAAATAAGAAGAAGAAGAAAAATTGGGCAGCCAAGAGTCAGTTCTCGCTCATTTCATTATTGTGCAGCGAAGCCCAAAGTACACTGTCTTACTGGAGGGATTTAACCCGACTAACATTGTAGCTCTCCCCACACACTCGGCTACATCTGAGCTTTCTCACAGTCAGAAAATGCATGTTCATTCTGCTGTTCACAAAAGAACAGGATGCAACCTTGAAGCTATTTCAAAGCTTTCAATAAAAAAAAGCTTTTCTTCTTCACTGAGGAATCTGTGGCTGTAAAGAAAGTTGAATAGTTGTTGGTGACAGTTTCATTGCTAGCGTCAGTGAGGACAGTAGCCGAGGAAGGACAATGTCTACTGGTGTCAGGGGCAGGACTTTACTATAAGGTAAGGTAGACAACTGCCTGCCCCCCCTCCCAACTAAAAGGGGCCCAAATAGCTGTTGATTTATTATGATGCTTAGATATGAAAAAAATTAAATTATGTTACTATTCTAACTCATTGTACCCCAAAATTACGTACAGTAGGCCCCAAAGCGCTTAAAACATTGTACTACATTTACCTGAAAGATAAATGTTACTGGTCATGTTGCAGATTCAGATTTTACTCACAAAATATAACAATTAAAATATGATGCATTATTATTGATTAAACTATCCGGCATTATATAAGCTCCACCTTGAACACAAGTTAAGTAAATTGAAGTACATTGTGATAATAATGTCTCTCTTTCACTCTTCACTTAATAGTTTTAGAAGTACGTCTTCTACCACTGCCAATACCAACATTCCCAGTTATAGAAAGGGTGAAAATAAAGGAAGACAGAATTTGCCTGGGGCCTCCAAACCATTAAATCTGCCCCTGACTGATGTCAGCGGTGGCTCTGTGACGAGTGTGACACGATGACTGCTGGAGAACATTGAAGCATCACGAGAAGCGAGCGTTACCTCATACAGCGGCGCACAAATTCCATCAATCCACTCTAGCTGAAGTCCTGGCAACTCGTCCTTCCTGTTCCGATCGAAGATTGCCTGAAACACAAAAGTCACAATGAGCCTCTTGATTCCTCTATTGTCAGTTTACATCTCCGCTCACACCAGAGCAACAAAGGAGAAGCGTTGTTATTGGGCTTATTATGAGACTACAAGTCAACTAAGCGGCTGTTACTGCTGCTTTGGTCAAAGAAAATTCTCCCCCGGCACTTAAGACAACTTACTTAATTTCACATTTTCTATTCTACCTCATTCTTCTGCAGCTTGAGCCTAAGAGGCTCCACAGAGGCTGTGCTTCAGAGATAGTTACTGGGCTATGACTTAGAAGTTAATATTTAATTTCCCACACACCCACACACAAAGTGGTAAAGGTTTGACACAAGCGGCAGACCTGAGGCTACTGCCATAGTTATTTCAGAGCGAAGGCAATGTGGCCCAGCTTGATTAGTCAACAGCCATTAACTGCACATGGAAAGCTGCTGGTTCTTCCCTTTATGAACTTACATCTCAGTTCAGCCTTCAAAGCTCTTCAATAAAACACACAGGGATCTTCTGTTGTGCTTCCAGGATGGTTTTAATATAATCTGAATGAAGACAAGCATCTTCATTATCAATTATGTTTGCCTGCTATTAATATAATATTATTTTACACCTTTATGAGGAAGATAAACACTCACTATTTACTACCAGCAAGTGAAAGCTACTAGTCTTGACACAGTAACCTAAACAACACACCAAAATACCTCTCGTGTGTACACCTGAATGAATAGAAAGGTCAGTGTTTGCTTTGAATACAGTGCAACAAGAATGATTGTTACACAGTCCATAGTTTGTTCTTGGCACAGCAGCGGCGCAGTGAAGCGATCACGCTGACAATTCACTTTTCTCCCACTACGAGACTCAAGCGCTCACGTTTTTCTACCCAGTCAGTATGTTTGGAACTGTGGAAAGAAAAATATATCTTTGCCATTATCAGCTCGTGGAGGTCGTTGGGGTGAAACAAACTGCAAAAAAGCACAAAAGCAGAGATGGTCTGGTTTACTCACAGAGGGCGTGAGCTTCAGCTCTGATCTCTCTCTGTCACCCTGCTCGAAGAACTCGCTGGTCACCAACTCTGCAACCTGGAACCAGAGTATGATGGATGGTTTATGGGCTTTTTTTTTTTTTTGCTTATTTCATATCTGTAAGAGAGTTTGCCCTGTATGTCTCACCTTGCGTGATATTTCCCATGGTTTAGTGACAGCACCAAGATCACACGCTGTCATCATCATGGATCTGAGAACAAATCAGACAGATTTATTTTTTGTAGTGTTTGTAAAATTGCAGACTTTATACAAATAAATCTTTGTTAATCTAATTTAAGGAGACAAAGACACAGTTGTTTCTATGTGCAGAGCATTACCTGCACATGTCTCTATGAGCCTTCACATTCCAGTTGTATTCTCCTTTGCTGACAAGCTCAAAGAAGGTGTTTCTGTTCCTAAAGGGAAACAAGACATCTAAATATGCATGTGCAAGTAACACAGAATCCACAAGGGGGCAGTATTACCTAAAAGAAGACTACAAACCTACTGACAACAGTGTACAGAGAGACAGGCTGTAAATTAGTCAGTACTGTCTCAAGACATTTAACAGTCTAATAATGTTTGTGTTTAGCAGAACATACTCAAAGTAAAGTGTGAGGTCTGTGGCCAGAATGGACTGTTTCAGCAGCTGCATGAGGTCGCTATATTCTGTGGACGAGAGGTTGGAGAAGATATTGTGACCCTGTGGAGAAACATACAGAGATAACATGATAAAAACATTCAAAACATGTGTCTAATCACACAAAGAGCTACAGTCCCTTGATAAATAATTGATTATGTTGAACCATTTACAGTATTTACTGTAACAAAAGGTCCATATCGCCTTTTATCATCACATAATAAGAGCTTGAACATTTCTTTAGGCTGCTGCAGGCAAATATTGGCTTATCACAGATAACTGGATTAGGAACATATGGCACAATGTTGTTGGACAATAAAAACACAGCTACAAAAATGTTGGTGTGGAATCTGTTAAGAATATAAATTTATTATTCAATATTCAGTCTCTGGTATATATCTTTGTCATAATTCTTTGATAAATACATTTAAAAGATCCTATCTGAGTGTATTTTCAGATTATTTTGATTAGATAATATCTGCCTCGAATAATCCATCATCAACTCATCATAAGTTTGGACAGGAAGTGCCTCCACCCAGCTTAGTTACATAGCACTCTGTCCCTGTATATTAAAATAACTATTTGTGTCAACAATAGATGTATAATAGCAATTTTCCTTGCTGAATGTTGTTAAAGGGCTTTGTATATATACAATGTAAATTTTAACCTGGTTTTAGGCCTTGAGTGGGTGCTAAAATCTGTGATTTTTTTCAAATAATGGGATAAACAAAAAGAGCAAATTAGTTAGATTATCAGGCTATAGAAAAAATATATGATCCATTAAAAAAATAGTTGTGAGTGCTGCTTCTGTTTGATCTTTATGTTGTGATGAATGAACACAGGTCTGTGTAACAGCACAGCACACTTGGAGTTATTCCTCAGGTAGGATATGAAATCGAGCTGTAGAGATCAACTCATTCCTGTTGCTTTGATGAAAGGGAAATTTGCTGTTGGTTCAATAAGATTGGCCATTACAAGATGAGAGGAGCAGCTGTAGTTTTAGTTCACAGGCCTTTTACGATACAAACATTTTGACTTGTCACTGTAAGAGAAGCACAGGTGTTACTAATAACATTAATGATTGTTCATTCTCTTCACGTAGCTGGATACTGATCTTGATATTTGGGGATTTTTTAAAAATCTGATTACAGTCAAGTCTTTTTTAAAAAAACAAAAACAAAACATAAATACATAGCAATCTTGATACAGATCCCTTACATTTATTTATTTATTTTTATTGAGACCCAGATACAGTCCATACTGAGCGGGAGATTTTACTGTTGAAAAATCAACTTGTCCGTGCTCTCTGGTGGACAAACTATGTAATACAGACACTGTTCAAATTCACTCAAACGTAATTTAGCATTTCTGTACTGCAATGTCTTGTTACTTGTTGGCCAACATATACACATACATTGATATAGCTCCAATAAGGTCATAATGGCCAATACAATGTCTGGGTTGATTAGTCCATCTAGCTCTATAATATAGAAGAAGAAAATAAGTAGAGCTCATGTACACTAATTTCTGCTTACAATTCCACAATGCAAAATGTCACATTTAATAGATGTGAAAAATACAGACATTCAACACTACAGCTGTCCGTGATTCATGAGTGTATGAATTTTTTGCATGAATTTTTAGACAGCTTCTATCCGCAAGCCATCAGACTGCTGAACTCTGGGACTTTATGAACTTACATAACACACACACACACAGTCTCTCTTTCTATCTCTCTCTCCTACACACTTACTCATCCCCACCAAACACACACACTCTCTTCCTCACTTCAAAATATTTATATTTTTTATCAGACATATATATCACACATCACTTAGCACTGTATGCGCAGTACACTATTAATCTATTTATCACTTATGTGCAACACAGCACCTCTGCACCAATGTGCAATATAATATACATATATCTCTTTCTCTTTCATTTTATTAGAGTTCTCTCTCATTTTGTTATATACTCTAATTGGAAGTAGAGCTCAGAGTAGAAGTCACATTTCACTGCCTTCAATTTTACCATCTACTGTGTTGCATGTGACAATAAAACCTCTTGAATCTCTTAAACTAAAGAGTAAATTATTGACTGTCTATTAGAAGAGGGAGAAGTGAATGAGCGAGCAAGGAAGTGATTTCGTTTTTCCCTGCTGTGACATATCAAAAGCCTTTCTTGAAAAAGTCTTTTTTTTCCTTTGCGCAATTAAACCATAATGGTTGAAAACATGCAATAATCAAACTGAATGGTTATGTGCATGGGAAGAGGGAAGGCAGCAGCTCCCCCAGCAGCTCTTAATAACTAAGCAATGTCTCTCACTCTATCATTAAAACAGGCCTCTCTCCATCATGTATTATACATTCATTCACCACTTAGACACCCTCCTCTAATGGATGGTTTGAATGGATGGAGGGTCTGTCTGTGGACAAAGTGGAAGATGTAGAGGTGATAAAAGAAAAGGATCGAGATGAGAGGTTGTTAATGACCAGCAGGAATTAACCAAGGTCTTTAAAACTAGATTTTCCTTTTAAAATTAAAGAATAGAAGTCTTAAGATTGTTTCAGCACACCTGTGACTCCCATCCTCAGCTCATGTGTTCCCACGAAATACTGAACTATGTAACATTTGTAAAGGACTTCTCTCATTCTGTCACAACTGGAGCAGATGTAGAGGGGGAGGGGGGAGTAAAATAGAAAGTGAGAATGATGAGTGTAAATTGAGATACAAAGGGAGGGTGTGATGTTTAAAAGTTTACATTTTAATTCATGGTTTGTGCAGGCTGGCGGATTGAATCGTGAGCTTTCTCTTCTCCTTGAATTAGCCACACTATTCATTTATATGCTAATAGGACAGCGGTAGTTCAGCCCCAGTATCAACAGAAACCATTATGATATTCCAAGCAAACATTTGTCAGCTTACTGTGTTGTCAGCACCATGATAATGAAGCCACTGGAAACTACCCTACAAACCCTCTTCTCAGCTGCTCCCTCAGACCATCTTTAATTACAACTTCATGCAAACCCAGTCACCTGGTAAAATGTCTCTCTCAACCAATTACCACCAAATCTATCGCCTCTGTAATTACATTGATTTGAGGGCAGCATGAGCTATTTGTTTACTCGCTCACATACTATAGAAGTCGAGGCACCACATGTTTGCTTTTAGGCACAGAGAGCACAAACTTCTTTAATATTTTTAAGGGAAAATGGGCTAATAGCATTTTTTTTAAATTCATTTAGACAGCTAGACAATAAATGAAAGAGAGATGTAGTAGGTAAGAAACAGAAGGGAAATTTTTCATGTCTAGACCCAGATTTTAAATGCTAAATGCTATGATTTTAAGTGCTAACATTGGCATGCTAGATACAGATGTTTATACCTGCCAAATACCACACTAGCTTAGCTTGTTAGCATGCTAAAATGTACTAATGAGTGATAAACACTAAGTACAACTGAGGCTGATGGGAATGTTATTAGTTATGCACAAGCAGCAACATCCAGGGCTGAAAAATGAAGCAACACTGAACACTGAAGAGCCAAAAACTGAAGTTCCTCAAATGGCTACTTGAGGTTGGCTCCAAATGTGAGTCAATCCCCATACAAATACACATATTTATAGCCTGGTACAAAGAAAAGGTTTTGGTCTGTATACATTTTATTATTGCTTAAAGTTATGCATAATTAATGGTATGGTTGCTTTGAGTGACAGGTGGGTGCTGTCACAGGCAATTGGTTAGGTAATGTAACCTTGGCATAACCCCAGATTCACAGAGGCATAGCCATCACTATTTCAGTTCATGAAAGTTAACTGTAACATTGTGATCACCTAAAAAATTCTTGTTCAGCATTTGGTTGTATTAAAAGACCCTCTAAAGTCGGATGTTCAGTTTTTTCAGGTAAGTACATTTCCATTAACCATAACCCATAAATGCACCATGCTAACCAAGCTAACAGCTAGCGCTTGGGTCAGCACCAACCTCTCGTCCAAATATAGTCACTTCTGGCCCCCAAAATCCAAGATAACAGTCAAAATGCAAACTCGAGTCCACAAACCAATGGGTGATGTCATGGTGGATACATCCATTATTTTTTACAGTCTATGATTGTGTACGTAAACCAAAGTTTCGGACAAACTCAAATTTTGACCTGGTGTTGGCGCTACAGTAAAAGTCATGGGATCACTAAAGTAATTAAGATTGATCCTTTGGGAACCATATATGTCTGTACAAAATTTCATGGCAATTCATTCAATAGTTGGATAAAGTGATGAAACATCTAGGGCAGCAAATTGATTATTTTCATTATCGATTGAGCCATCAATTATTTTCTCAATTAATCGACTAGTTGTCTGGTCTATAAAATGTCAGCAAATGGTGAAAAATGACAATCACTATTTATTTATCATAGAGGACTCAAGAAACCAGAAAATGTTGACATCTGAGAAGCTGGAATCAGATCATTTTAGCAAAATTATCAAAATAGCTGATTATAGATTAATTTTCTGTTGATCAACTAATCGATTAATTAACTAATCATTGCAGCTCTAGAACCGACCTATTGACAGACTGACTTTGCCATTCCTAGAGCCGAGCTGCTAGCATGACATAAAATAATCTAGGTACAAGACATGGCAATGAAAAAAGGTCTCCAAGGGGGAACGTGTGTGTTAAAAACACACACTTGGTTGTAAATGCTGTTTGAAATGGCCTGATACACAATTAAATGTGTTGCACAAATATCAACATGCAGACACAGACATTAGCAGAACATCATGGTAATTGCATTGCAGCAGATAATTGAAACATAGTGTACCTCGCTCTGCAGGATCATAACAGCATGATTGAAGTGGTGGTGCTCCAGTGTAGCAGAGGTCCCATAAAGCAGAGCAAGGGCTGAGCCCGTCCTGACACGCACACAAAAACACACACAGGAAAAACATAATCAGTGTTCAACATGTTCTGAGAAACAAAGTCTGCTGTTGAGTCTGTTGTAATTCCCTCATCAATTCATTCTGCACTGAGTCGCCAACTTATGGCTCAATAATAAAAGAAATTGGAGAGCTATTACCTTAACTGCAGCTGAAATTCACCCATTCAACACTGAATATGATCATCATTTAATGTAGTGGCAATAACTAAATCTGCTGTACTGTATGTGAGGCATGTGGGCCAGAGTCAGTGATATTAGAATTTATTATCTTTATTTTTATTTTACATCAGTTTTCATTTCCACAGTAAAAAAAAAGTTAATATAATATACAGAAGTAGACTATGAAATGAAAACATTTACAAATTTTACATTTTAGTTTAGTTTCAATTTAAGTATTACAGTGACATCAGAAAGTATTCGGACAATACTTTGGATTTGATATGAAGTAAATGTGCTGACTTTTGGATGTTCGCGTCCTTATCGGGCAACCAGTGTGGGATTTGTTTGCCCCTTTTTTGGGGGCAATGATTATAAACATACAGATGGATTTTTGATGATTGGCCAACTCTGTCACTTGACCTTAATCCAACTAAAAAAATTGTTTTTACTTTCTGAAGACCACAAACAAGGTAACTAATACCTGAAACAAGCAAGAAGATATGAGAATCTGAACTGTGTCACTTTGCTAAACTTTTCACAGCATTGCTGTGTAATATTATTATATACTCTTTTTTTAATTGTTTCAGTGCATTCTCAACTACAGCTATCATACACCATCTAATGAAGACATTACACGTATTGCCATTGCCAATAAACTAAAGATTTCCAATTTTGTAACAAATAAGATGTGCTCTTTGGGTGAATCTGCCTTTTTGGCTACAAGAGCTTTATTACCTCCTCTGTCTTTTGTCACTCTAAACTAATTTTCCAGTAACCAAGTTAACAGTCGTCTAAATTCAAACCATTTAGCCCAAAATAACAAACAAAAATTGCAACTATATTTGACAGTCGACATAATGAGACTGGAAACATCAGCATTTCAAGAACTCTAGTAAAAGGACACCAAACAAGTCAGTGAATTGGATTGCACCATCCTGTGGTGTATTCAACAAAAACTGCTAAAAAAAAAAAAAAAGAAAAAGTCACAGCCACAAAATCATTTAAGCCATCCAGTTTACAGTTCAGCTCATGACAAAGTCTTTCTTCCACCTTGTTTCCATCTCAGTATTAGATGCAATTTACAATAATAACACAGAATACTAACCCTAAGCAATTTAACTGCAACTTTACCTGCTCATCTTAATGTGCTCAGAGTCAGCAGTGTTTACAGTCTCTTCGTTAAACGGACTCTTATATAAGCCTTATACAACTTGCCACTTGACTCTTGCTGATCTGGGCTGGACTACTGCAGACTGCTGCAGGTGGGAAAACATTCTCTAAACAGTGTGTGGGATGTATGGCAGCGATGGTATGAGAGAAAGAGAGACAGAAAGTGGGAACACTCACTTTGCCTGAAAAGCGTTGTTGGTACCCCTGTGGTCCAAGTCATGACACACACAACCTACAATGAGTGCTAATATCTCCACCTCTGTCAGCGTCTCCTGGAAGCCCGCCGTCTGATTGGCACAGAGAGGAAGAGGCCAATTAGAAAACAAACACACACTCTCTCTCCTTGAGCATCACAGACACATTTCTTGTTCTTTTATTTCACGATACCTTGAGGAGTGAACACCAGCATCATCCTAAAAAAACGTATCTCCCTAAAATGCCACTGGGACTGTAGTTACGCAGACACACGGGGAGATTTATGACTTGGATGAATGGCTTCTAGAGGCCATGTGCTGAGTGAGTCACTATAGGTCATTGTGGGGTAGCAGCAAAGATAGCACAGCCCCGCAGCCCACTCATTAAAAACACGTGGCAGGAGAGCAGAGGGACCCTGAACAGCTTACACACTACTATTTCATCTCCCTCTGCCAATAATCAATTCAGATGGGACATCATGCATTAATGCTGTGCTCAATTAAATTAACTACGCTCTGGTGTTTGTATAAGAGCTTGTATGTATATGTATGTGTAGCATATGTATGTATATGTAAGCATGCATTGCCCTAAGGACCTGATAAATGGTGCTGGAACAGCACAAAGTAATTTTCAACAAACTGGTTTGGTTCTGTGCAGAATTAGTTGTTTGTTATACATGTATATACATTTAAATGTAACTGACTTTGAAACTGAGTGATTTGGACGTAGGTCAAACAGAAATGTATCATGTACTCTTCACCTTTAATAATAACTAGATTGGAATAGTATTCAGTATATAGAGCATAGTGTCAGTTCAGGTAGAGTGCTGAGGTTGCAGCTGCTTCATTCATGCTTCACAGTCACTGGTTCATTCATGAGCTGCGTGGCTACCGGCTGACTAGTAGCACCCAACCATATTCATGTAGGTGTATGACGGTACGGTATTTATAACCTGACATATCTCACTATTATGCTGATATACTCATGCCAACACTGTGTGCTATAGCAGTGCTCTCCACAGAGTCCAGTGGTGGGAAAAATATCCTTCACTTAAACCTGCATTAACTGATTTTTTGGCCACTTGGGAGCAGCAGAAACACATTGTGAATATGACATATCTTAATCATTTAAGTTGATATGTTGATCATTAGCATTCCTTTGGAGATGTGTTTCTGGCCACCTGATGAATGTTGGTCCAATGTTCAATCTCTTTTAGCTCTGTTTTTGTTCTCTTTCTTGAGGGAAATATCTGACTGCATCTGTTTGCCGTTTGGTGCTGAGCAGGTAGTATACAGTGGATTTTTTTTTCTGAAAACAGCTGCCTGCTACAGCCAAACATGACATTATGAGAGTTGTGGTTCCGACAGCTAAACAATGAGCTGAAACTCACTGTAAAGCTCCGTAATGCCAAGGGAAGCTGCAGTGTCGCTGATAATTTTCTGCAGGTTCATCACTAAGAGTGACGCCTCTCACATTACATGCTGTCATTTCATACTGTGGTATCATGAATAATATAGCTATTTTCAGTAAAAGCATCAATACAAAACGCTCAATCACAAGGAATAGTTATTTATTTGCCATAATATAATATAAAGTTAGTTATTTAGTATTCAAAAAAGGGTCATTGTAATTGTATGATTATTGTATTGGTGTTTTTTATTTTTCTCAAATCTTTGAGAATCTTTTCTTAAATCAAATCTTTTTTGTTAAATATTGGAAAGTTTTTGTGTCTTGAACAGTTAAATCACTTGTGAAACATGAAGCATTGGTCAATGCATTATATTTTATAAACTTATCCAATGTTTTATGTAAAATCTGAATCTGAAAAGTAACCATAGACATGTAGATGTGTGTGATACATGTAGTAGGGTAAAAAGTGCATTATTTCTAACTGAAATGTAGTGAACTATGAAGAAGTGAAATGGAAACACTCAAGTAAAGTACAAGTTAATCCTAAATTTTACAGTATAGAAGAGTACTTAAGTAAATGCAGCTCTTCCTTATATTATAGGCCTTTGCTATTGTTAATGTAACTAGAATGTTGTGATCATGTATGTTTATCCTTGTTGCTTCTTCTCTCAAAGACTGGATCCTTTTCCTGCCGAATATGACTGCATGAACATTTGCAATGAATGATCAATTCTTTTGACATTAGTGTCTGTGACTGAAATTGATTTAATGATCTACAGACAGCGTGATCTTTACCGTTAGCATGGCAAACATGCACTGGCAGACATTGAAGGCATGTCTCCAGTTGTGGTAGAGGACCATCCGGTAATTTTTTCTGACAGTCAGCAGCCATCTGCACAGTGTCTGGAGGGGAACACAGAGAAGTAGATGAGCACATGGGTCAGCAGTCATTATGAGGATACATGGGGATTTGGCTACCAAAGGAACTGTGTTGTGTGCAAACTCAAACAAGTATTCAAAGGGAAGAAGGTAAGGAAAGTCAGTGGTCTCACCTCATAGTCAATCTTGAATTTCGGTACCATTCCCAACTCCATAAACATTCTCAGAGCGGCCGTTATCATGGCATCAACATCCAGAGAGAAATCGTCAAAGGAGAGCTTATCGATGCCCAGTTCGCACACCAGAGGAATGTTAGCAGCCTGTTTCATCACGGCGGGGAGAAAACATGGAGGGGGGAAAGAGAATATGAGCTCAGAGAGCAGAGGAGGATGGAGAGGTCAGAGGATGCTGTGCCATTTTCAGATGATACACGGAAATATGGAGACATGCTAATTAAGACTCTGAGGACTCATTCAGAGGGTTAAGATTAATGAGGGAGCTTAACCAAAGGATTTCACTGTTGTTTACTTTCAGAGCTCAGTGACAAACGTAGTTGTGCGGTGGTAATAATCAACAGCATTTTTCATCATTATTCAAACAAAAACAAAAACATACATGATCCAATTAACCACATTCATACTGAAGTATTCATGTCTTCTATCCTCAGTGTGGTCTAATGAGCACAATGGCAATCGGAGCAGATATATCCTTCCTGCCTCTAGACAGCATTTATAATACGACCATTTAATGCTGTGTAACCTGCATCTCTTACAAATCTGTGTTATAGTTTCAGTACAATGAGTGTTTCTCTTTTCTCATCCTCTCTTTCTCTCTCCTCTCTAACAGCCAACCAATGTTTCTCTCACAAATGTTTGCCTGTCAGGTCAGCAGGTCCTCTCTCTTAATTCACAGCTCCGGGTTACGAAATGTCAGCCAGGGTTTGTTTGCCGCTGCCATTTGCACTCCGGTGGAATCCCAGTCAAGTGCACGCCATAAGGCTCCATATGTAGAGCAGTTATAAAAGAAGGGGGAAAGGCAGGAAGCAGAGCGCAGCAGCGGCGCTGGATGAGGGGGCTGAGAGATCACACATGCACACTGGAAAGCGGGGTTCCTACTTCGCAGTAATGGCCACAGGGGAAAATCCTGCACATGAAAGTGCCAGAAAATAGGTCATATCTATATTTCAGAAATGTCATGCCAATTAAAAATGTAGATATTTTCATTTTTTCATCTTTATAAATAATGCATAGAGAATGATTGTCTATTGATTGGAGTAATCCATTTCAAATACCACAATTAGTTTATTTTCACTGGGGAATACTCACATATTAATGCTTGTGTGCTACTGCAGTTCTTTAGAAGGAACTGGAAAATGAAGTCTAGAAGACAGGCTGCCAATAATCCCCCTCTGTTGCTATAGATTTTTTTCTTTCCCATTAAAGTTAATGAGAGATTGTTATTTAATTAGAAAAAGATATCTTAATTAAAAGGCCCGTGAGCAAACTAAATGCTTTCTGAACTAAATATCTGAGATTTTATCATCCTGTAAACAATAGTTTTAGTCATCATCTGTTGCTTTGGATTTTATTTTTGTTAAAGGGAGGTGTATAGCAGAATCATAATTGATATTGTTATTTTCTTTAATATATCTTAATTGAACTGTACATAAAGCCTAGACATTAAGGAACACATCTACATTAGTAGGAATGAAATTATATTATGGCAATTATCTGCACCACCAGAGCAAACCTGATCATCACAAATTGTAATCCAAACCGAGTGTGTAGACACTTAAATATATCATCAGAAAAATTCCAGATCAAAAAACACTCATATGGGTTTTTTTGGAAGGCAATAATGGATGACCCATTTTTCATTTAGTAAAGGCTTGTTGCACTATTCCAGGTAACTAGGGGTAAAAAAAAATCTTCACACCATCCATCATTCAGTGAGATAAATACATTAGAACAGAGTTACTCAGCTGAAATTAGTTTTTTAGCTAAATGAGTTCTTTGATTAAAAAGCTCTGTAATAGAGTCCAAATGTGTTGTTATGAGCTTGGTCTGGTCAAGGTCTGTAGGTTTATTTAAAAGGATCAAACTGGTGTTTTTACTGTCAGAAAATACCAAAATCAAAAATGCATTAGTTCATATCTGAAGTGTCCTACACTTTGTGCAGCACTCAGCCCCGAGTCTTTGAAAACATGTCACATGTCATTCAGTGAAATGGTGTTACTGATGTGTTTTTTGACAATGGAGGTCTATGGCACAGAGAAATAACTTCTAATCAGGTTTTGGCTACACAGACAATACATGTTAGTAGGATCAATTCATAGCTGGTTTTGGTCTTTTCATGGCATTTAGTCACAGTAAGAAAAATATAAAAACATCATCAGACTTATTGTCTTCTGTGACAAAAGGACAAACACACAAATTCTCAGATTTGTGAGTTTAATATCTAAGTAGAACTCAGAGGTATGAAAAAAACTGAGACCCCAAACTACTGTATCTACTGAGAGAAACAGATGGGTTTGTGCTAAGAAAAATGTAATGATGACAACAGTAAATACCAGTTACCTTGAATTTGTCTACTTCAGTCTTGGAGCAAGTGGCATGGTAAGACAGAACCTGTAAAATAATGACATCTGTGTCACTCAAGGTATTTTTCAAATCATTAAATCGCAGTAAGTCTCTAGCAGAAGCACGACTGTGGCTACGGCTGAAAACATTGCACTCTGGTATCACCGCATTTCAGTGGAGAGAGCGTCTTCCAGATGAGGAAGTTAACGCTCGCCTACAGAACAGTCTACAAGAGCAGCTATGTCGGCCCTGATTCCATCGCCATGTTCCCTTCATTTCCTGAGAGAAATACCTCGCACCGACCTGCAGTTGCTTATTTGATCATAAACGCTCATGTTTATTCAATGCTGCCAGAAGCAATGCATCTACATATTAGTTCATTCTCTGCCTCTCCCTTAAATGCTCTATCTCTCTGTTCTCTACTTCCTATTTTGAAACCGATTGGTACTAACTACTATAATGCACCTGAAAGCTCCCTATTGTAATCTAAGGACATACTGTATAGGCTGAGTAGTGCTGAATGGCTACATACTGCAGGGCAGATGAGGGATTGCTTTTCACTGCCTCCCATTAATTTTCAATAAAACCTTTGTGAGAAGGTTATCTACAAAGAGAGATCAGCACTTTTTTCATGCGTACGTTCTTGTGGAAATATGAGACTAAAAAAAGGAGCCAAACACAAAGACCCCTGAGAGAGACTAAATCAGAAGAGGTTTTATATTAGCCATGCGGCAGCCTGTGAGTTCTGGGTAAATGTTTCAGTGCAGAGCATATGTTGATAAGAAAAAAAGAAAGTTTGATACCATTATAGCTAATGGAATAGGAGAGTAGATACATATGGGGGCAAAACATCATCTGAGGGACGCTAACATAAACACAATAAGCATACATGCATAAAAAAGTGAAGTAGAAAGCAGAAGCAGTTAAGACTCTGAAGGCAGATTTACAGTTTGCATAATCGTGGTTCGTAAATGTAAGTGGATATATAAATATTTGTTGTTCAAAACATGGCAGCAATTTTATATCTTTATTTTCAAAATGTCATATGAGACAAGAAATTAAATGGGATGTTCTTACATCCAAAGCCACAGACTGCTTGGCCCAGGACTTCTTCACCTGGTCGTACATGATGGTGTTGTTGATGCCGAGCCCGCAAAAGATCACAAATGCCTAAGAAATGAATCAAACGAAGAAATGCTCAACTGCAATAGTCTCCAATGTGCTCAAAGGTTAATGTAACTAGAAAAGATATAGAAGCAAGAGTAATACCTCAAAGAGACGCTGGTCTGCATCATCGAATGGTTTCCCATCGAGCCTGTTCAGCACTTGGGCGACACCTGTTGCACACAGTTCATGATCCAGCCAATAAGAACTTTACAGAAATGCTACAAGTTTGATATTGACAAGGCTCGAAGTGCATATTATCTCACTGTCTCACTGATGCATTATTAATAGAAATTAAGCAGAGACACAATATCCTTTAATACAAATAGCTGTTTATTCCTAAATTCTACAATACTGATATCTGTTATTGTACCATATTTTTAAAAAAAGTCTTAAAGAGGTTTGCAGTCAAGGTCTGAGGCCACAGTTCTCTGCTGAAAAATGATGGACTGCTCTCTCTGGGTTGGGATGCTGCCCCGTGTGAAGAAATCCAAGTATTTGAGGGTCTTATTCATGACTGAGGTTAAGTTACTGCAGCATCAGCAGCAATGTAAGTGTTGTACCGGACTGTTGCAGTGAAGAATTTACCACTCCATCTGCGATCCAACCCTCACTAATGTTCATGAGCTTTGAGTAGTGACCGAAAGAATGAGATCAAGCATACAAGCAGCCGATATGAGTTTCCTCCATAGTGTGTCTGAGCTCAGCATAAGAGATAAGGTGAGGGGCTCTGACATTTGGGGGATGCTTGGAATAGAGACACTTCTCCTTTGCGTAGAAAGGAGCCAGCTGAGGTTGTTCAGGCATCCCATTAGGAAACCTCCTGGGCACCTCCCTTCAGAGGTGTTACAGACACGTCCAGCTGTTAGGAGACCCAGAACAAGCTGGAGGGATTATATATCTCATTTGGGTTAGGAAGCCTGGAGGACATTACTGAGGAGAGGAACATCTGGGTTACCTTGCTCAAGCTACTACCACTGCAACCCAGACCCAGAGAAGCAGCATCCACTAAACTTGGAGGTGGTGAAAACATATGTACACAATTATTTTGTATTTTATCTTTGTAATATTCCGCATTGGTCATTACTGGTCATTAAACATCTATCCATCTATACCTGTGTAGCCCAGCTAGGTACACTCTGATTCTGTCCTGAATATAATCAGAATACTAATCTGACAATCAAGCAGGTGAGAGATCCAAATCCTGACCCCAAACACTATGAGAAGGACTGCAACATCTGGGGTGACCTGCCCTTACTGAATATGATCTTGAAAATCAGCCAAACTGTGGTTATAATTGTGCTTTAATAGTATGTTCCCTGGCCTGAGGCTGGTCAGTAAAATTATTTATTTACACATCTGGAACTTAAGTTACCTAGCTGTGATGTAATGGATTCATAATATAATAATTTGGTCTTACAGACCAATTTAGAGGTCTGGTTTCAGACTTCTAAATTAGATTTTCAGTGATTCAAATATAATCAAACATGAAATGGCATTTCAACAGGCAAGCAAGACCAACACATCTTCTAGGCTTCTCACTTGATGTTCATTTAAATCTGAAAAATGAATCATCCAAAAAAACACCTGGTAGTAGCAGCTACCTTTATTAAGGTGAATTTCACAGCATATTTCTAAAGGAAGTGCTAATATTGATTTTACTCACATTTGATATTTGATGTTAAACCTCATTATTGTTGATAGAGTCACAATAGTATTTCTTTTGGTTCTGTTTTGATGCTGCTGGCTGTAACACTGGCAGATGACACAAGGACATCCGTTTTCTAACTGAATGTATCCTTGGCTTGAGAATTTCATCTCCTACTGCTTTGTTTGTATAATGGTTTTTCACTCCAGATCCTCAGGTGCCGCCCACGCACAGAGCATTTTTTTTCTCCCATCACTCTTTCTGTTCTTCTTCCTCTCCTCTCTCCCCTCCTTGACAAATGCCCATACATCTTTTTGCATTTATGCAAAAAACTTGAGTATACACAGATATCACACACTCACAGGTCTAAACTAACCATCTGCCACAGATACGCTAATCACTTTGCACTCAAATAAAACTAATGACTTCCTGCGTCAAATCTCAGTGGACTGAGTAGAGCTGCTATCATTGCTTCTCCCTGCAATATCCAGCACCAAAACCAGACAAGAGATCAATGATTTATCAGAGTGTCAGTGTGGTGTTGGCCTGCAGCCGTTCACAAACACAAAGCACACAGCTAGAAGACGAGAACTCCACCTCCAAGTGTGGAGTGATGGAACAGCATGGGTCTAATTACACACGCAGCTTTCAGCCTCAACCTCTTCCTCTCCACATTCAAAAAATATTCATTCATTTTTTATATAGATATATCAAGTTCAAGAGAAAATGAAGCTCTGTTTGTTAACTTACCAATGATTTGGTGGTTGCTGTTCCATATAGGAACACAAAGCACAGAGCGGATGTGGAAGTCTGAGAACTGGTCTGCCTGAAAACAATGGGAGTGTAAACACATTATAAACAAGGATCACCATCCATGTGTATTTTCATGCACTGTTCTCAGATTTATACTGGTGTTAGTTTAAGTAAACCTCAACAAAAATATTTCCATAGAACGAGTATATATTTTCGTATTTACTAAACACGTAAGACATATTTGAAAAAGTCCTGTGAAGGTATCAAAAAAGTATCACTTTAGTTCCTGTTTGGAAACTCAAGCATTGTACTGGCACTGATATTAAAATATTTAAAATGACACCAGGCTCTCTAGTGTATAAACTGTATATTCACCACTGGAGTATTAACTATGCATACATGCCTCACCTCTAATGGAAGAGCAGTGCTACGTTGAAATGTATGAACTGCAGGATACAGCGTAAGAACCCTTTCAGAGCGAGAGGCAAGCCTGCTGGCAGCCTTTCTGCCCAGCCAGGCGGTAGTAGTAATAGTAGTGCCATGAATGAGTACAGATTTTCCATTTTTCTACTGTTTCAGGTTGAACATGTGAAACGTTTGCTGCTTACAGCTGGATGCGGAGTGAACGACTGTGCTGCTCGCTGAGGGTTTCTGTTAAGATCTATGCAGTAGAGCTAGACTGATAAATTGGCCGAGCTGATATTAGCTTATTGTAGATATATCAGTATTGTTGAGCATGTTGGCCGATAACTAACAGGAAACCACATTACAGAAATGCCAAATTAGGTTTGACTTAATTTAGAAGCAGTGTCACTGTTACATGGTTTGTCCACCAGAGAGCACTGACAAGTTGATTTTTCAATTTTAAAATGTCCTGCCTGCATGTATCTTGGTCAGCAACAACAAAAAAACAACTGTAAGAGATCTGTACCAAGACTATGTTTTTGAAAATTTCTACTGGCCAATATATCAGATATTTTTCTCCCAAATATCGATATCAGCCTCAAAATTCAAGCATCAGTCAGGTTATACTATGCAGCATTAGCACTAGCTGCTGCAGTTGGTTTGAAAGAACTTTTACAGAGATCAATTAACAGCAGACAAAAGGGCAAAATGGGTAGTTCCATGTGGTGAAAATATAAAAGGTTTAATGCTAGTTATAAAAAATAAATCGACCATTTCACCACTATTTCCAGAGGCTTCATCGGTTCTAGTAACTGGCAGCCATGTTAACCTGTGTGACATCTTCACACCTGAATGAGTCCTTAAGGTCACATGTAAGTCACTGAAATCACACAGCAATCACGTGAGAGATCAGAGTCCAATTAATTATGGTGTGAATTGTTTGGGAACCATCTTGGAGGAAAGTGTTACAGTTTGACACCGATGGTCTCCTTCATTTCTGTTTCAAACCATCTGTCTTCTCATTAAAATGCACACTTACAATACCATCCTGACAACACTTCCGAGGCAGTTTTACAGCCATCAAAGAATGATGTGTGACCTAAGTGACTCACATGTGACATCAAGGTGTGAACATCCATTTGTTTAAAATGCCAGGGACTGAAGATACCTTTTGAATGAACCATGTAACGTCTCCAACGCCAAACAGTGAGTCTAGTTTTGACTTTCTAGATATACTATGGCCTGGATTGGAGGCATCATAGGGACATTTACTGTAATAAAAATTCTCCTCTGATGCTGGTTGAGATCATTCACTGATCATGTTCATGTCAATTTTGGAAGGTGTGCTACTGTGTGGTTACCTCTGCATCAAAGCGAGGGTCCTGATAGGCGTCACTAATGTTCACAGGGAGTCCTGTGGATGCCACCAGCTCTGCAATACTGTTGTTGATGAGCCAGTCTGAGTACGACGATTTCTCCATACTGTCTTTGAAACTACAAATAGGGTCAGAAAGCAAGAAGGGAAGATGCAAAAAATCTGTTTGTGTGACGTTTCTCCGGAGACATTGTTTCTGAAAAATATTCCTCAAACACACTCCTTTAGGCAGTAACTCTGCTTTCCTGAAAATAAAAAAAAATCCCTTTTCATTGCATTTCAGTGAAAAAAGGTTTTATTCTCTTTCGCACCTGAATTGCAAGCTTGCAGAAGGGTATCCCTATGTCTATGGGCCCTCTTTTACGTTGACTTGCATTTAATGAACTCCTTATACTGTAGATATCAGTAAGCTTCTCCTGCAGCTCATGAAGTAATGAAAAGTTAATTGTGTGATTGTCTTCCTCAATGCCAAACGCCCCCACACTCTGGCAGAGAAACACCTGCATCGCTGCTTAGACTCCCCATTCACATTTATTGCAATAGGATGTCACTGACTTTTTAACCTTCAAACACAACAAGGTAAATGTTCAGTGTGGCTCATTTTGTCTTTAAAGATTAGTATAAAGGTAGAGAGACACTGATGTCAGATGTCTTTTGACTCCCTTTGATCTAGTGAGACAGCTGTGTGTAGATGTGAAAACTCACAGTGCAGCGGGGAATAAACCTCACGGGTGTGATGGCAAGATGCCTTAACTTCTTTTTTTCTTTTTTTGCTCTCTTCATTCTGTCTCTTGTCTGTCATTTAGCTGCCACAGACACACCAGCAGAACTATACACTAGCTCAACATTATCCTCCCCATGGGGGCGGCTGGGGATTTTGAGGCACATTAGAAATCCTACAGTACGCTCGCCTTTTGACACCAAATTTATTCACTTAATTACACACATAAATCTCGCACAGCTGCCCTTGTTATTCAGATATGAACATTTAGGAAGACTAGTGTCATCACAGAGATGATGTACTTTTGTCATTCCAGCTTGATTTGAAATGTTGTGTAGTTTTCATACTTGAAATCACAATCCTGCTTTTTATTTAATAAGTGACACCAGAAACAGATCAGAAGGGAGTGTGTCCAGACAGAAAGACTTAACTGGCCAGTCAAGCATCCTGACCTTTCTTTGATTACAAATTTCTCAATTCTATTGATATTTCTTGTGTTATGACATATTTTTTAAAGTATTGTTACATTCATCACTACTGCCTTGAAGTGACCACATCAGTTATGACGAGTGCGGGACTCCGGGAAGAATTAGTCTTCCTTTCAGTGTTACTTTTCATCCATAAACATCCCACACAGTATTAAGCCACTTTTTCTCTCCACTCAGCCATGCCTAGCAGTGGAAAGAATTCTCAAAACCCAATTAAGTAGGGCTCTTACAGTATGCCTTCTATTCAGAATCAGCATATTACTCCCACAGCACTACAGAATATTTATTTTTTATACTTCCCTTATTTTTGTCCTTGATGGAAGCTTTATGGATTCAAACAAGGTTCTCTGCACGTGTTGTGGTGCCAAAGGCAAACAAAGGTGGAGACTATTTAGTAAAAAAAGGTTACTGGTATAAAAAAGGGAAAATGGAAGGCATGTTTTTCATCAGGCCAGATGTTGCTCAGGGCTCTGTCTGTGCGTGCATCTAAAAGCAGAGGAAATTTTAACAGAGACAAGATACATACCTGCTTTCAGTGTCTGCACTACATTTAGGGGACAGTAGCTCAAATGACTTGGTGAACTTCACCACCTGAAAGATTTGAAAGGGAGGGAATCACTAAAGCAATTAGGGGGGAAATGCATGGAGGTACACAGTATTCACTGATAAAAACAGAGGTAGACAGAAAGAACAACTGTAGTACAGAGAAAAATAGTACCGGTGACTCGATGTCCTCCAGCAATTGAACAGAGCAGCGCTCACACTTTAGCAATGTTTGGGCGCGGTGCATGATCTTCCTGACAATCTTCTCCAGGTCAGTCTGCTCTTCAAATAGGTCATTGACTACCTCCAAGAGTGCCTGAATACAGGAGACAGAAAAAGATCACTGGCTCAACAATCTAAACCACAAGCTGCTGCAAACCCCACTTAATGTGTCAGCAGGTATTTTAGTCCCTTTAAATAAAGATGTTTTGCCTTTCTCAGCTGTTACATGACTATTAGTATTATCCTTAAACCATAAACCAACAGAATGATATAAATAGTTTCCCCAATAAAAGTACATTAGGCTCTTTATCTAAGGCAATTTAATGCACAAGCACATAAAAATCATACAGTGTAAAGAGAGCTCTTCTCATTTCTCTCCTCTAATTAACTGAATTGTGTTCTCATTATGTTCTCTTCCATCACAGATCAATGTGTGACATGAATTACTGCATATCTTAACATTCCCTGGGAGATTTAGATCATGGACCAGGCCCTATCTGGATATAGACCCATCCCCCTCTACACATCCAGAGAAAATGTCCATGCAGGGCTGCATGCTGCTCTGTGATCCCAACTGCAGTGGCAGCAAGTGGGCTGTTGCTGATCAATACTCAGCCTCAATGTCAGCATCAGGGGGGGAGTAATGCTGATCCTAGGGAAGGTGGGGGTTATTTTCCTGGTTGGCCCTGTGGCCCCTTACCCGACTCCTGTCATACTCCTTCCGCGAGGCAGCGAAGAGTTGGGCGTTAGAGATTGCGATACCACAGAAAGGCAGGTACATCTGCAGCACCTGTGGACATATTGAACATTTGTATTTGTAGACTTTTCTCATCAATGAGCTTCATACAGAAAATGACCTTTTTTTCAAATATGGTCCCTGATGTCACAAAAAGATTCTTATAAATTTTCATTGATGTAACCAATTTGAAAACTGGTTGTAAACTTGAAGCTACTTTAAAAAGAAGAAGTGAGTGAGTAATATTTTCACACTAGTAAAACGTAGCTTTTGAATTGGAACAAAGAAGAAATAGCCATTCATTGGCATCATTACATGCTAGGACAAATAAATCTATCTAACTGACATTTTACCATTTGACTGAATAGTCTGACTTACTGTGCCTTGGGCTAATAACATAAATTCACTCATATTTTCTGCACATAAATAATGTAATTACTTGATGTAGCCTGATGATGGTTAATATGTATCCTGAAATCGAATCAACGTCGTACTAGTTTGGAATCGAACTGCATTTCTTTCGCCTTCTCCACCCCTCGTTGATTCGTAATGCACACCAACATACAAACATACTCAGATACACAGAAGATACACAGAGGTGGCTACATCTGCATGCTTTTAAAACAGCTGTGATAAAAAAATACACAGGTTGAATCCTACAACTACAATTACCCCACAATGTGGCCTTATCTGAGAGACACTCAGCCCCCATAACGTGGAATCAATAGAATTTAGGTTGTATGCCTCCTTGCTCTGCCTCTTTGTTTAGCTATCTATCTTTAGCATCTGGCTGCTGTGTAAACAATACGATCAGTATAACAAACCCACTAATATTTACCAGCCTTCAGTCTAACCTGAGGGCAGGGACACAACAACAATACATGAATGGGAAGTTACTCAGCTGTGGCTGCTGATACAACGACATCTCTTTCCTTTTAGGAAAGATAATGTATCAATTACTCATCAGCAACAAATGAACACGTGAAGAGCAGGATCTTACAGCACAGTGTTGATAACTATGAAGCTTGTATCTATAACCTACTCCATAAAAATGGGCTTAGGTAGTCCACAGGTTGCAGCTTCACAACCCTGGGTGCAGTTGGATATGCAGGGAATTAATAGACTAATAAAGGCTATAAAGCCTATTTAAGTGTATTTATATCTGCTTTAGTATATATATATATATATATATATAGTTGTTATATTTATTTTCTTATGTTTATTTACCATATTGGTCATTTTAGTTCTGAATCTATTTGATATTAATGGGGGAAAAAATGTCTCAGCTTTTATCAATTTCTGTGTTTGCTGGCCAGTGTAGTAGTAGCAGCATTGGTTGGCATGTAAATCTTTTTTTCCAGCTGCCAGCGTATTCAAAATTGTTCCAGTTGCCAAATATCTTAGTGTTATGATCACTTTCATTTCTGGCATTATAGCGTTATTACATTTAGTGGGAAATCTTGTATTTCTAATGAGATCGACAACAAACATTATCCCTGCACGATCTAACCTGTAGCTTTTCATTAACTCATTGTTATTCAGCGTTTGGAGACTATTTCTCTTACCTCTTTCTGCCTTTCCACCATTTTCTTCTCTGCTTAAGAAACTCTTAAATCTCTTAAAAGTCCTCCTCCATACTCCTAACAGTTTTTCACTTTAGGAGCTCTCTTAAGGGCTAAAATGCTTTGTGAATAACTTTTATCTTTACCAGGATCTAGTCTTAACTCTGAGAGGAAATTCTTAGAAAACGTTACAATTATAGGAATTTTCTTAGAATTTTGTCATGAGGAACATCTCTCTTGGTCTTATGAAGCTCGAAACTGAAAATCGCTTTTACCTAAAACTTATATTTTAACCTCACCTGCAGTATTAGTTATCATTTCATTTGTTATAAATTTTATCCATTTTTAAATCTCTCTTTGATTAGTCTCTTTTTTAATACTTTTACACCTTCATGTTTTATGAAACACATTGTATTGCATCTTGTTGTATGAAATGTGATATATATATATATATATATATATATATATATATATATATATATATATATATATATATATATATATATATATATATATATATATATATAACTAAAGTTTTATATTACTATTATCATGTATGCTTTGCCATTACGCTAGTATGTGTGTTTGACTGGTTATATGATCTTAGTGTTGTGTTGTTTGTTGTACGTTGAAAGATCACAGAGGAGATAAGTCCTTGCCATGTGAAAATCGAAATGAGTCATTTTTTATAATCTGTGATTATAAATACTGATGTGCAGTGTTGCAGTATTGTGCTGATAGTGGTGTTTTTTTTAATCCTCAAATGAATTCAATCAATCAACACCATCAAAAACTGGAGTCCTCTGTTCTAGCATGTCGTACTGATTATGACACTGTTTAGTATTATGCTAAGCGCAAATTAAATCACCAAATTAATAACATTTAAAATCATAATGTAAATGAAATATTTACTCTGTCACACTAATGAGCACATTAACTTTATGCACTTCACTCAGTCATTATACACAATCATAAGTGCCTTATGCAGTTGTTTTCAAGACATGGAAAACAGATGATGCTGAGCAATAAGCTCATGCATAATGCTATTTCAGCTGTCCTGTGGAATTCTCTAATAATGATCTTCCAGAAAGGCAGTGGCCATCAATAGCCCCAGCAGGAGCAGATTCATTAGCAAGCAGGACTTTGGGGATCTGGCTATGGATCTGCCTGTGGAACTAACAGGCAAACCCAAGAAAAGCGCTGCTCTCTCTAATTATGTTCTGTCAGACAGGCCATTATACAAGGTTGCATTACAAACAAGACGTTTTTGCCTAGAGACCTGTGGACTGACCAGTAAAGAGTGGTTTAATAACAAAACTAACTGGCCAAGTCTTTAGGGACAGTCAGTTCCTCTATCCTCAATGACGTCCCGTTCCTGTTATCATTTATTTAGCCAGGGAGGTCCCATTGAGATACAAGATCTCTTCTTCTAGGGAGTCCTGATCAAACATAAGCAGTTTCACAACAATTTCACATGATGGACCACATACAAAACATAAAAGCTAACAAGAGAAAGAGTAAAAGAATAGAAACATGAAGGCCATTCCATCAATAACCATAACACAGGCAAAGCCAAGGAAAATTACATACCCATGTCTTTCTATCTCCACTTAGACCACATGAATGTCAACTAGTTGATTAAAAATAACTTAACTGTTCCCTTTGCATGTGTGGCATAGTGAAGCCTTTATTGTTTTCAGGAATAAAAATTAAGCCTTCAATTGTCTCTGATCTCATATGGGACTCCCTAGCTGGTGTCAGCAAAGCACATAGCAATTTTGCAAATACACTTAGCAATGATAGCTTTTTTTATTATTATTAAGTGATATCAAATATTTATGCAACCAGAATCTATCAAATTTTACATTTTATTTATTTAGAACATTTGAATATGAATATCGATATATAACAAGACACTTCACATATCAGGTTAACAGTAATGATCCTGTTTCCTCCCTTTTAAGTACAAATCAAATACATACAATAAAAATTAAATTTCATACAACCAGCTTTAGCATTTGAAATAAGCTGAATTGACTGACTGTAATTTGGGCACTAATACAACACATTTAATAAACACTGTACCACACCAGGTGTGCTACTCAATAACTGTCATACATAAATTATGAAATTGTCGTACACATCTCAGGTACATGGAAAAAAGCCATGAGCAAAGAGAGATAAGAGAGATCACTAACTAAGTTGCAGATGTTGCATCAGCGCAGTAACATCGAGACAGAGTGAGTCTTTGTAAACATTTACTGCTCCTCAGGCAAATCTTCCTGTGGCCATTAAGAGTGCTTGAAACTTAATCCCTCTGGATATGTGAACCTTTCAAACTACAATGACTCTACTGAGGGTTTTTTGTAAGCAAGTTCACATAAATCCTAAAAACAAATATGTCCTTTCTTTCAAAAGGCAAACTGTAAGTGAACAAAGATTGTATTTTTTTTGTGACAATAATTTACAGCTGTCTTGTCTTCAAATTCAGTATATTCTAAATAATCTAAACAGGTACAGATGTGACAACTGCAGATATTAACTTATAAACAACATCACAATGTAATAAAGCCTCACAGAGCAGCAACCAGCGCTAACAAAAATACCAGTAATTTAAAATATAGATTAAAAATGTAATATGAAAAACTGTTTGCATTAATCACTTACGCCACATTAAACTCATTAAGAATATAATGTAGTTTAGGTTGACGATGAATTGTCTCTTATCTTTCTCAAACAGTAAGGTGGATTCAGTCATTCAATTTGTGCCATTTAAGAGCATCAATGGCATCATTCAGCAGTGATACAAGATTGTATATACGTGCTAATTTCTCATCCAAGAAAATTTGAGTAATCAATTAGCATCAATAATTAAGAATTATGTAATGAATGAATTTACTAATCAGCAATAGAGAGTGTCACCATGCTTACTGTGATAGTCATGGGCTTATTTGCATGTTAAAGACTTGGAATTGTTTTTTGAAATAAAGTTTGACAAAAAAAAAAAAAAAACTGGAATAGTAATGGTAATTTGTGTAAAATATAACCAAGATAGAGACTGTTGTTCAAATGTAACAGTGTTGAGGTGAAGTATATTCTTTGCACAGTCATACAGTTCCTAATTATTTAGCAGACCTGCCCACAATGTAAAATATAAAAAAATATAAACTTTTTGATACTCCAGCTGATAAACTCTTAATGTCCTCTCTGGAGAATTAAAGCAAAATTATGCTATGGACTTGGAAGAACTACAAATTAACTATTAAAAATGCATAGTTGAAAGTTACATAACTGCAAAACTTTCTTTTTAGTTTAGTCTGTATTGATTAGACATTCCCTTCAGATCACACAGGTTGTGGGGATAACTGCAGCAAAAAATGACTAAAAATGCCACAGATTCTCCTACAAAAAAATATAGCTAAAATACAGTATGTGATGATTCTTGTGTTATTTTGCAATAAATTGTGGAAATACATTTACAAACTGCAAGTCAATTAAGAAATAATAATGATACCCATGTAGTTCCAGTGAGTTTAGGTATCTTTTAGGATTTCTTAGACATTTCTGTCAGTTACTGCTAGCTTCTGAAGTTAGCTAACCTGGAAGTTGAATGTGTTTCTGTCTTAAAGTTACAACAAGGAAATTTTAACTGATTATGAAACAGTCTCATGATGCCTTGATATGACCTACATAAGCAAACAAGACCATTAGAAGATTGTCCATTTCTATATAGTTATAGAATATAACTAAATATCTGCCACCAGGTCAGATTCCAGTAAAATCAGACAAAACGATTTAAGCCACTCAGACCAGAAGAGCCTGTGTTTATTTTACAGGTAGCATTGCGGGAGGGAGTAGCGGTGGTCAAGCAAGGTAGAGAGTGAATGAAGAGAGCGAGCAATGCTGTAGTGAGAACAAAACAGTGATTGTTTCATGGCGGTTAAATTGTAAAGCACAAATAAACACGCCCATTCTGCAACCTTACATGTAACCAAGGTGTATGAACGGCACTAAAATAAAGTTTACTTTGTTTCACTGATATATTTCAACAATTATGCCCTTATTTTTTTTTACCTTGGTCAGAGTTTTTACTTATTCAGTGAAATATCCCAACATCTATTAAATGTATTGTGCTGCAAAATTCTCTAGATATTCATGATTCCCAGATGATGAATCCTAATCCCTTGACTTTTCCTCCCGCACCATCATGAGGTTGACATTTTTGGTTATGCAAATCATGTCTTAACAACTGTGGATGGGTTGACATAAACAAGTATTCATGTAATGTTCCTCCCAGGATGAATTATAATCACTTTCCCTTTTCTAACACCATCATCAGGTCAAAATTTTAAGTTGACCAACACTTTAGTTTGTGATCAAATACCTGCAAAGCTATCCCATCAGCCTCAGCTGTACTTTGTGTTTTATGAAAATTAGCAAGGTTTAGCATGTTAACAAGCTAAATTATAACGTGAACATTTTACTTGCTATACATCAGAGTGTTGGCATTGTCATTTGTCATGAGCATGTTAGCATGCTAATGTTAGCACTCCTCTCAAAGCACCGCTGTGCCCAAGTAGAGCCTCACATGGCAGAAACTCTTAGTCATGTTAATATTTGTTAAATTTTTCTCTTGTGTTTTTCAGAGAGGGTTAACTTAGACCACATCCACATGAAATAATTGAATAGAATTATGAGAGGCCTCACTGTGAGGGAATTTGGTTCTTGAAGGCCAGGGTGATTTGGGGCAGTATTGTGCTTAATTTTTAATATGTGAAGGTTGATAGGTTGGTAGCTCTTCATTCAAAATTGGTGAAAATTTTTTTTTTAATTTTTTCGTTTTTTTCTGCCAAAATATTTTGAAAGTCAGTGAGTATTCCTGAAAAGGTACAGTGTTTGTCAGACTATTGAGAACACATGAAGGCCAGAGCAAACTGTAAATCAAGATCCTCCATTGTAAAAAAAAAAAAAAAAAAAAAGAAAGAAAGAAAATCATCTGCAGAGGAACAGAATTTGCTGAATGGTTACAGACCTTTCCCCTTATAATGCTATTGTTGTTGCTATTGTTTGTTTTTTAAATTTCCTCTTGATTAATTGAGTGGATTTTAGTGCTGTTACATAAAATACTTCTCAAGGAATTAGTTTGATATGATGTTCTGTATAACCTTGATTTGATCTGATATCCCACAAGACTGTATTAAAAACATCTGGCTCCAAGCAGAAATTGTGTTTTCTCTTCTTTCACTGTATATTTACATTTATTGTGAAATCGTGTGTGCGTGCTTATTACAGTATTGCTTCAAGTCACTTTGACAGGGAGTTTGTCAGCCAGAGGGAACACAGCACTGATTGTCAATGCTATTTGACAATCGACCCACACAGATGTTAAACCACATTGGCAGATTGGCAGAACTCACATGAGGGGAAGTTGTATCTTATTAGGAGAAAATTTATGAAAATGTCTACCTGTGAAAAATTTCATTTCATTTCACGCAAAACATATTAAAAGAAATGCAAAATGAAAGAAAGGCTAAATCAAGGTAATTATGCAAAATGTACAGAATGTGCATGACGAGGATGCCTTACACTTATGTTAAGTCAATAGCTATATCTTTCTAAAGAAGATAATGAGACAATATAATTGTACATGGGCTGAACCATTATCCAAGCTCCCTCAAGGACTTCAATCCTGCAGAGTATCAGTAATTATAAGGCAGTGTGGGATTTGAAACCAACCATATAATGTGTTAAAATATCCTATAAGGTTTCACTATGTAGATAACTGCATTTGTTCTAATAAAGGTACACTGAAATCTCTGGCTAATGATATCTGCTATCATTTAATGCTTTGAGAAGTGTGATGCATTCTCTTATTACAAGGTCTTCCATAAAAGCAGAGCTGCAGCTGCAGCTCTGCTGTGCAGGGAGCTTGCTGTGTTCTCTGATGCTAGCATTGCATTTCATTACTAATTCAACTGTAGCCATCCCAAGCATTAGTGTGATGTTAATGCAATGTGAAATGTACTCAACACATGGACAATGTGCTCAACACATTGGAAAGAAAAAATGAATTCATAATAAGCATCTATTATGAACAATAGATAGAATCTAGAGATGTAGTTTTGACAGTAGAACTTCAATTCAGGAAAAAAAAAATCCCATAAATATAAAACTACAGCCATTTGTTGCAGTAAAACCCATCTCTGATAGAAGAACGCCAGTTGTGCTTTCATGTTTAATTTTTTTTCTACCCTTCTATTCAACCAAGTATGCTGATGGACAATAATGCTTCAGTTGTCTTGGAAATGTTGGATCAAAAAGAGAATATATGTGGACAAATCATAGCAGCTGCTCTCAATTCCCTGTTACAAAAGTGTGCACTGAAACCTAATATGTAATAACTTCTTGTATTTTTTCCTGATCACACTTACAGTTTTACATATTCACACGTGAAACCAGACAGTACCAGTTTAATCTGTTGGCAGCTCCACTGGAGGAGTTGAGGGGAATCCAAAACTCCACCACATCTCCTATCTTCCTTTTGTTAACTCCTAGTCCACCATTAAAAATCACATAAAACTTGGACACTCTGGCTCTCCCCCTCAGCATGCAAGTGAAGTGATAACTAACAAGATTCTGAACAGCTCATATGAAGTTATTATTCTTGGTGATGCCATAAGACGATTTGATGGCACTGAAAGACAAGCTAGCTAGAAACGGAGCGCTCAGACTCAGGACAAATATGCTACACGTCAGACAAGTGAGCTGGGTGAATTATTTAAATAATAAATATTGTTTACATTCTGTTTGAAGTCAGGAACAAACAGAGCAAGAACAAACGTTGCCTGCTATTTATCAGACAACATATATACAGTTACTGCTGCTTGTGAAATATTCTATTTGAAAAAAGAGGATGCGATAGGAAAAGACAGATGTGACAGCACAGACACGAGCTCCATTCAAACTCTGAGGACAATATATGATGTGAATAACATTCAAGGTAGGAGAGCTTATCTGGCTTGATGATGAATTTGGTCTAACTTAAAGTGATTTCTATATTTTAAGCACTTTTCAGTTTTGTCACAGCAAAATATAATTACGGTCACACAACACAAAGGTTTGATTTAAATATGTACAGATCATGAAGCATAAACCTATAAAATACTTTTCTGGACATCAACGTTACTTATATCAAAAAGTGTAAAGACACTATACTGCTCTGTTAGATGCGAAGTCACATATATAATATAATTCATATTCATTTGAAATGTGCTTTTTAGGTTACTGTGAGAATATAATATGTAGTCATTCATTTAACTGCTTAACTACTATGTTACAGAAAGGAAATCAAATATTATAAAGTGAGAACGAGTAAGAAACAGATACATTTTGACGCATATTAGAGACTGCCATCAATCAGTCATAACAACAACAACAAAAACAAAGTTTAGAGCTAGTATTACTGAACAATTAAAGACAATAAATTACTTAAAATCATTCAAAACGCAGAGGACAGAACAGTTAGTTTGGTTCCAGACCTCTGAATCCCACCTACTGCACATCTACGATTTGTCCAGTGGTTCAAATAATATATAAGTAATGTGTAAAGATAAATAGAAAAAAACAATTATCAGAGTATCAGGCCACAGAAAGGTGCCCACAACTGAAGATTCAATGCTTGGAATGAATGGATTGTTCCTTAAGATGTTTCATGCCTGCAGGTCACAAATGCAAATCATAACATAAAAAAGGGACAAAATATGAGAAAAATGCCCCTTTTACTTTAATCCATCTTGCTTTTAATATCTTTGCTGTTGCAAACTCATGAATATTGCAACATTGACAGCAATGAAAAATGACATCACTACAACCCTGCTATGCGTGTGTACCACTAACACCACAAAACCATATTTGCCCCGAAAAAACTGAGTAACATCCCTGAAATGTCACGCATGAATCATGAAGCCTGTAAGCATTTACTTCAAGCCCACTTGTTCCTCTGCACTATCCTCCACTGTGCTGCAAAAATATCAAGACTAATAAAGAGTAAAGCCATGCTAGCAGCTCTGTAAAGCTGTACTTAAGCAATGCTGTGCCTACGTTCTGCTGTTAACATGACAATGTTAACATGTTTACCATGTTCTTGTGTTAGTTTAGTGTTAGAACACTAACATTCGCTAATTAAAAATTTGACCTGATGGTGGTGCTAGAGGAAAAGTCAGGGTATTACATATTATAGTTAGTACATGTCATAAAAATTTACATTTGTACCAAATTTCATTGCAAAAATGTTAACAAACAATAAAAGTCGGGGGATGACCAAACTTATTCAGATACGTAGTTAAGGACTCATGAATGTCTGCACCACATTTTGTGCCAATCAATAAAGGAAAAGGTATAGATATTTCACTGGAGAATCGACACTTTGCACATAAACAAGAAATGGTCAACCTTGCGGTGGCTCTAGAGAAGAGGTCATGTCATTACTAAGAAGGGGGCAGGAATTTCTAAAGAAAATTTCTTTGCTCTATGGACCAGAGGGATGGACTGACCAACCAACACTGCCAGCACTAGTGACCTGTCACAAGTATGGCTAAGAAAAGAGAGACCAAACTACAATATTGCCATATTTCCTACTATCTATATGATAATATGGTTATGTGTTCCTTTGCGATAAAAAGATACAATGGCCTAATATAATCCTTATCTATATAGTTTGATAGGATAGCAAAGGTGCTTTGCTATCCTATCAAACACAACACTAGTATTTAAGCATAATAAGTAACACACAAAAAAAAACATTAAACTAACAGGATAAAGAATTGCTTCCAGAGTGACTTACAGTCCCTTTACTCATAGCTGTTCTATTTATACACACATGTGGAGTGGCTGTACTAACACTGCCCCACATATTATTTTTTATCTGTTTTGTGCTTGATCAAGTTGATTGATTCAGACTTCAAAATTCGTTGGCCTTTTGTGGAAAACAAGCAATTAATACAAACGGACTGACTTTATACTAGAATCAAACAAAGAAAAATAAACTTTATCACATGCCAGGTTGGCAGCAGGATACACACTGTATTATGAGAGCGTGTGATCTTCACCCAGCATTTGTTCTCACAACTATAATGATGAAATTACCTTTTCGTCGTCTTCAGTGAAGAGTTCTCCACTTGAAGTCTTGTTGATGGCCTGAGCAACACCAATGATCTCTCCATCACTGTTGCGTATGGGCATGCACAAGAGTGACTTGGTTTTGTATCCTGTCAACTTGTCAATTTCGTCACTGAAGCGACGATCCTGCAATCCACAGATACAGTAAAAAATAAAGTCACAATGGCAGCACTTGCTGCAGAAAGGCAGTTTTTCCCTTCTTACTCTCAGATGACAGTGCAGTAGAGTATATAACTAATAGGACTCCATGTCTTGGACACAAAAAAAACCCAAAGTTCTACAACAAACCGTATACACATACAGCAGCACAGTCTCAGATGTGCTTTATAAATTTCAATCCCTGAACTTGGACAAACTGACTTGAAGAGGTGCTCAGATAACTGCTGTGTTTAGACAGTAAAACAATTTAAATCATTTCTACTGTAAAGGTTTGATCAACCAAGAAGAAGTCTTCCTTGCTTTGACTTTTCTTAACAAGAGGGTGCTGGAAACATCACATAGCTCGGTGCCTGGTGCTTAAATATAACATTGTCTAATTTTCTTAAAAATCAAGTGTCAGTTTCCCTTTATTATCTCATTCTTATTGCTAAGTGATGATTTGTCGGACACAATCTATGTCTAGATGGCTGTTAGTGTTGGTTTGAAGGCTTTTATTTCAGTTAGTCTGATTGATGATCAATTAACTGTGACAGATCTAATGACACACTGTAAGAAAATGATCTGTCTCCCTGGCTGAATCTCTCTTCCTATCTCTCTCTCTCTCTCTCTCTCTCTCTCTCTCTCTCTCTCTTTCTGTGAGTCATGCAGAAGCACACACAGGCATGCATGCACCAAGAGGAGGCACCTGATAAGCGTCAGGGATGTTCACTGTCTCTCCGTGTTCAGCCACATATCCAATGATCCCTTTCCCCCACGGCACTTGAACTTCATCTGAATTCATTGAGGGTAAAACTGTGGTACCTGCGTGCACGTCAAAGAATTTGGACACTAGTGTCTTCTTGTTGCCTGTGCCCTCCACTAAAAACAAGGAGCACCGATCTGCATCCACCATAATACAAACAAACACAAGGATTTTATAGCTGAGGCTCGTTAGATCCAAGTCGTTGGATATGTCTTTTACAAGTTCAAGGAAAAACTCTCTTTCGTTATTTTCTTTGAGGTAATATTTGAAATCCACAGCTGTGGACGGGTACTGGGGGATGTTGACTCTGGACTCCAGCAGTGCGCTCAGTATGTGCGCAGTGGTCGGAGGCAGAGAGCTCGCTTTCCTCAGCAGAGCTCTCCTCCTCATGCTCGTCAGTGGCTCCTGGGCCCTGGAGCTGACATGCTCGTCGTATGTCCTGTTGACATTAATGGCCTTTGATCTGGCGAAAGTTTTGCGCAGCTCCTTCTGCGAGGCTCTCCGTTGCAGACCGTCACATTTGCTCGCCCAGCTGTCCTTACACGCGTTGCTCTTCTCCTCTCTCGGCTCGGCGGGAGCTGCAGCCGCCGGACTTTTGCTCGCCTGGTGATTCTTGAGCCATTTCTCCACCATGCTATAATTCCCCTTTCTGTTCAGGTAGTCCTCGAATAACTCGGGGTGCGAGTCCAGAAAACTTTCCACGTCAGAGAACACCATATTTGGCATTGCCATGTCTGTTCTTCAGATGGTCCTCAGTGAACCAAATCCATGAAGTCGCACAGAGAAATATCATCTATGATGCTTTACTGAGGGTTAAAGTAGAGAATCACTTATACCACAACTTCCAAGATGCATATTACGCTGGAAACACCGCTGACGCTCTGGCTACATTTTCAGTTTCCACTCTGTGGGGAGTGGGATGGACACTTCCTTTGCGCACCAGTATATTCCTCCACAGCATCTCCACACCGGTGACTTGATGTAAGAACATTAAAGAAGATCTCATCAAAGCAGCGTGGATGCAAATTCCGGTTCGCGTAGACTGTCACAAGAACTGGAAACCACACAGAGAGCCACTACCGAGCATCACCGTCGTATGGGTCTTCTTGTGTGCAAATGATGCTGGCTGTGGTTGGCTCGATCCCGCTGACGCTCGCGTCGTCACACTGACAAGAGCTCAGGGTTTGTTTCAGCAGTCAGCCCTCTGGACATTTGAACCGTTTGCCCTCCTTTGAGAGCTCCAAGTATGATGATGGTGATGATGATGATGATGATGATAGCTCATGTACATTCAGCTATCATCATCATCATAGCGTGCATAATATAATATGCACGCTGTAAACTATACAAACATAAAACATGTTGTTAATGCTTACAGCGGTGGATGTTTGCCCGCTGATGCTCATTACTTTCAGCAATAATTAAGTGCTACTCTAGATTTATAAGGCGAAGGCTATAATGCTACTTTAAAGCAAAAGACCCCCAGGTGGGTTAATTATAATTTAATGAAAATTAAGCTTCAGTAGAGTCAAGTGGATTGGATTCATATGTATTCCCTCTCAGTGCTTCGGTCATGATATTGCTGACTGACAAGAGCAATCAAAGTGAAATAGTGTCGCTTTAGAAAAATGTTGATACAGTACATTAGATACTGGAACTCGACTGGACAATAAATTTATTTCATAAGCTCAAAACCTTGGCAAATGTGGAATCTGCAGTGGCTTATATCATTTATTTATGTAACATTGAGGGGTTTTGGCAGAAGGAGGATGTCAGAAAATCAAATTCCTTTATATACTATATTATTAGTTCATCTGGATGCAGATGTTGTATTTGAACGCTAGAGGGAGATATACTCCACACATTGGAATAGAAATGACTGTTTACAGCACAACAGAAATGGTTGATATGGTATAACTTGCCATCTCCTATCATGGACACCCCCTTATTTTAAAATGGAGTTTCATCCAACAATAATTTTCTCTCCTCATGTTGTTTCATTTGATTTCTTTTTTTTCTGAGGAGGCCAAAATTATGGAAAGTACTACTTCAACATAACATTTTGAACAAAAAACACTTTTTAAAATTACAAGATTGGAAAGTCTTTGTATGCAGGACAATAAAGAAAACCAAAACCATGACACCTTTAACCCTTTAATGTATGAACATGCAATGATCCAAACACATTCAGTAACTATCAGCCTGTCAAGACAATCAATTCATATGCAGAGTTTCTCCATCTTTCACTGAACAGAACAAAAAAAAAAAAACATGCAACAGGTGTGGTGCACATATCAACTTCCAAACTCAGCTACCCTCATGAAAGCTATAAACTTCAAGGCACCTCGTTTAAGGCAAGAAACTACTCTTCTTGAAATGATCCATACATTTGCTGCATAACACACATCACAGTAGCACAAACCCACACATGCAGTATTCCAATGTTGAGGTTTCATACATGTATTGCAAAATGCAAGGGACACACCAAGCCACTTCGCATTTAACCAAATCCTTCGATGAGGTTTAAGACTGTATATCACTCCAATTGGGTTCACAATTGTGTCATATTAGCTTTAACTGTCCAAACAAGAACATAACTATTGCCTTACATGATCATCCACATCATGTATTTAACAACTTTTCTGTAAAGAAACTTTATACTGAACAAATATTCACTTTCAGATACATATCAAGTCAAACAGATTTTTAAAAATTGTGTTTAGTGTCAGTTTTATTCAAATTGAAATTTCAAAAATGACATAAGTAGAGACAATTAAGATATCAACTCAGAAGCAGAAAATGCATATTCATTATCAGAATAGACAGTTATGAACACAACTTAATTATTAAGAATCAGGAATCTACAGGGAGAAAAAAAATACTGGATGACAGTTATTTAGCAAACAAAACACAGATTTCAGTCCCTACATTCTGAACACACAGTATATGGTTTAATAATTTATGTAAGAAAAAGAACCTGTTAAAACCAGGGGATATCATTCATTCCACCGAAGAGAAGGATCATGCCAGAAACAGGACAGCTGTGACAAATGTGGCAAGTAATCATGCCAGCGCCACTTAAGATTGCCTGCACTTCTGCCTGAGTTTGGATAAAAATGAAGATCCCTGGCCTCTTGAGCAGTTTGTCAAGACACAAAAATGTAGAGTTCTTTATGAAGTTGCAGACTTCAGATATGCTATAAGGTCAGCACGCTCGCCCTTCTTCTTGATGCCAGCGAAGATCATCTTTGTTCCTGGAATGTATTTCTTGGGGTTCTCCAGATAAACATTCAGGGTGTCCTCATCCCAGGTAATACCTAGAATTAAAGTGAGCAAACATAAATGACAATGTTTTAACCAAAAACAGCATGCTTTATAGGAATAATACTGTTAATGTACATCTACAATATTTACCTTTGCTTTTGTTGGCATCAGTATAGGAGTAGCCATCAGCCTGGCCTGTTTTACGTCCAAACAGACCCCAGAGATTAGGCCCAACCTTATGTTTTCCACCTTCCTCCACAGTATGACACTGAGCACACTTCTGGACGAATGCCTTCTTTCCTTTGTTAATGTCTGCAGGCATGATTTCTGTGGGGAAAAAAACACAAACACAAACTCAGGACATTTGAACTTCACTGCTTTATGATTACCTTTAAAATTTCCAATACTTACTATTTATTGTCACTCTTCTGGTTAAACAACATGATATTTGACTCAACTGCTGCCCTTTCAAAAGTTCATCAATGTAAAACCTCACTCAGCCACAAGGGGGAACCCTGAGGTTGCGCAACTAATGTGGGGCCGCCATTGTTACAAAACCGGCTTAGGTAACTTTAGTTTAGTTTAGTTTAGTTTAGTTTATATGATGTTATGATATAACACAAACGGTGCCTACATGCGCTTAATACTTAAGTGATATGAAGAAACCAGCAAAAAACAAGTAGTGTCATACTGCAGCTTAAACAGGCCCGATGTTAAATAACGTCAGATATTAACATCTGGCAAAAAAACTGTATCTACGGTACATGAATCCATATTTGTGCTGTGAAACACTGACTATCAGAGTAAGAGATAAAGTAATAGAAATGGCAAGGGAAAAAACCGGGAAATCTCCGGAAACCGGGCAGTTAAATTAGACCACGTTGCATATGAAGGAACCGGCACAGCCGAAACTACGTTAAATAGACAGATAGGTTAAGAACAACTAACAAAAACGTTTGATATTCAGATAATTAACCTCTTACCTTTACTTTAATGTAGTCAGTCAAACCAACTATGTGAAACTTATCCTTTCACTTCTCGGCTTTTGTCCTCTTGCCGGCTTCACTCACTAACGTTAGTGATTCACAAAACGTGCTTCCTTCCCGTCAAGTTACTCCACCTTCAACCTACGTCATCGGTCAGCTGACGTGTTTCATCATGCTCTTTACGTCAGACGGCTGATACCAAATACTGCAATACAACAATGTAATGTAACACTCCTCATGGTAAAATTAGCTATACCACAATGGAAAAAAAATACTCCATTACAAGTAAAAGAACTGCATTCAAAGTCTTGCTGAAGTCAAAAGTACGCAAATATTGTCAGCAAAATGTACGTAAAATATCAAAAATAAGTAATCTAAGTTCTCAACCCCCAGTTTCAGGATGTGAACATGAGCTTATAAGACAATCCCAGTAACGTTAATTATCTCTGGCATATTGTATTTTATTCCGTTATCAGACAACAGCATTGTCACAAAGTGATCATAAACATATAATTTGATTCAAGTTACAGTGTGATATTAATCTCTCCACTGTTGTCAGAGCATTAATTATATTATCTTCAAGGTCATGCATAACAGTAAACAATAAAGTGTGTTATGTCATACTGCTGTACTGCAGAAAAGGTATTGTTACATGCTAACGTATATAGGCTTGCATTTTATTGGTTCTCTTTTGTCACACCACACATTTTCACCAATCTCTGTCCATACAGGATTCACAGTTCCCTCGTTGTTCTACAGTAGAAAGCCTTAAAATTAGACTTTCAATCATGTCAAGAGCTACTCTGGTAATAACAAGTTGTGAGACAGAAAAGAATTCAGGTCTAGTATGCCAGCCATGAAAACCGATACTCAGCCATTTTTGAGAAGGACACAGATAGATGAGAAGACTTCATGGTCACTCTTGCTCATAAACTGCCTCTCAAGTTACTTTAACTCATAAACTATAATGAGCACAATCCTACACCTGTTTAATCAAACAACTATTCAAGCTTTCAATTAATCAATGACTGAATGCCTAAGATACTGATCTGTCTGCTTTTCCATATAAAATAGAACAGAGTAAATTTGCAAAATGCTTTCATTAATATGACTGGTTTCACCTTGTCTCACCTCTGAACATCAACTGAGTGCAGGACTTGATGCTCAGCTGCTTCTGGGCACTTGACCTTTGACCTATGGTTGACGGATAAAATAGTCTGATTACTAAGGCATCAATTTCTCAGCTGTCCCTAGCCTTCATTCTTTAAGCTTCATCTGTCCAAAACACATCTGCTAACTTCGCTAAATTGGTAGTTCAGCTAAATAAAAATATCTTTAAAAGCACAGTGGTTGTATGCTTTATAATCTTTTATGTTTGTACAATCAGATATTGAAGGAATGTATTGTTTGATATGGACAGTCAGTACTGAAAATTTTGTCTTTTTGCTGAAGAATTTTAGCATGTGAATATAAAATTTGGTCAAAATAGTAAAGAAATTTTACAATTTCTTTTCTTCATGGACTTCCTCTATTAGTCTTTCTGTAAAGACAAAGCAGGTTCACAGGTGTTTCTGTCCATTTTGTAGGTTAAATAGACAGAATGTACTGAATCATAAAATTCAAGCACATTATTCATTTAACAGTGATACAACAATTTCTTTATTGGCATGCTACAACTACCTAAAGGTCAGATAAGTCTTATGGCAGAATGCAATATAAAGACTATGGATGAGACTCATGGGGATGTCTCAGCAGATGAAGTCCCCATGAAAAACACCCTGGAGATGAAAAGCAACATGGATCTCCCATTAAAGTCCAATTTATGTCCACCTGATGAATGTGAGTCCAATCCGCACTCAACCTTAAGCTCTGGTTTGGTCCATCGACTCTGGAGAAAATTATCTGGGTCTTCAGATGCTTGACTTTTCCTTTTATAGGAACCACTCACATTGCTGGAAAAGTATTAAATCCTTCTATAAAAGTAGCAACACTACAGTGTAAATACTCCATTAGAAGTAAAAGTCTTGAACATTTTACTGGAGTAAAAGAAGAGTATTATCAGCAGAATGTAAGTAAAGGCCCTAAAGACCCACACTGGAAAAATACAAAATTTCACTTTGAAATGTAATGGATTAGAAGTATTATCAGTAACATAAGTAAAGACTCCTGTAAAGTACCCCAAAACTCTACTCAGATCCATTCCTTGAGTAAATGCATTTAGTTATAATTATTCTTTGATTCTCTGTTGTTTAAGCACTATAAATGTTGTTTACTCTCATCTTGTCTGAGTCAACCAGTAGTGGAAGTACTCACAGGACGGGTTCACAGTTTTTCAAGTCTGTCTTTAAACAACAGTCAGGGGCCCAACTGAACACTGAAACAGGTTTTTCTTGATGTAATTGTTCCTCCTGTTCATACTGACCATTAGAAGATCCTTTAATGATGCACTTACAATGTAAGAGAGGGGGGACAATATCCACAGTCCTCTTTCTGTGCAAAAATGTATTTAAAATTGATCTGAAGCTAATCTGAAGCCATTCAAAGTAGTTAAATCAAGTAGATACCTTTTGCACTTTTTAGTGCCAAAGTCTTTTTGTTGCTATACTTCTACTGCGGCTCAACAGGGAAACACAAAGAGGTAATTTGATGCTAAAAGACAATAAATGAGAACAGGAGGAATGATTACAGTGAGGAAAATCTCTTTCACCTCTTTCACTGTTCATATGGGGACCTGACTGTTGTTTTAAGACAGACTTGACAAATTTGTCCTTCACTTAAGTAAAAGCAGTAAGGTGGTTTCAGCAAAAGTGGGACATTTAAGCATTGCCTGATTTTAGTATTTTACTGGAGAGAAACAGCAAGTTTTTTTATCCAGAATTTTTGCCACAACAGTACTTGTTAATGAACAATCATTGCTGTTGCTCTGGCATCATTTCTTGAGGGGCGTGACTGGAAGTAAAACACAATAATTCCCAGCTAGATCAGACTTGATATTTTATTAAAGCCATTATGACTCTGATCTGCGCAAGACTGTCTTTTGATCTTTCTTTTGCACTGTCCCACTTTTGCTGAAGGTGTTCACCAAAACTGGGGCAGTGTTTTCATGTGAAGTGGGACACTTTTCTAACCATGTTTCATACAGTATTCCTGCAATAATATACATATATATATATATATATATATATATATATATATATATAATTAAAGCTGTTGTGTTGAATGGAAGAAGTTGAGGCTTCAAGTCATATCAAGAATATCAACATTTTTAATCATTGATTATTTTACAAATCTATGTCGATATAACAATTTCTTCTATTTATTTAGCCTGCTACAACAGATTGTGAGCTCCAGTTAAATCCATATTAGCCTACAGTTCTAATAGTATAGGTCACCTTTACAAAAAAAGGCTCCCACACCCTTTCACTCAGGAAAAGGTGATGAGAGAGAAATGCAAATTAACAAGAAGATAAAATAAGGCAGGAAAGCTTGATTAATGCAAAACTAATCAGAAAGGAAAAGAAAGAGAACAAGTGAAGCAGGGCTGATAAAATAAACCAATGAACTGAAGACAGAGTGAAAGGAGCCATGGATGAATGTAAACAGTTACTTGAGTCAAAGTTAGAGTTAGAGTCAGAGTTAACACATTGTCTTGCCTTTAAAGGACATTGTAGACCAGTGTCCCACTTTAGCAGACAAGCTGTCCCACTAAACCTGATAAACCTGAATGGGGGAAAGGATGTTCTTGTTGGATTTGAGAGTCTATAACTTTTAAATAATAATCAATTCCATTCAAACTTTACATCAGTATGTTAACAAGGTTTGTACCATTTCACAAAAACGTGACTGGTGCAAGTGGATATCTAGGCTATTATAGTAGTGCCCTGGCACATTTACCAAAAAGTGGCCCACATTTACTGAACCCATCCTAACACTATAATGAAAAAATGCTGAGTAAAGTCCTGCATTCAAAATTATTAAGTATAAGTACAGTATTGGCAGGAAAATGTACTTAAAGTATAATAAGTAAATATGCTGAATGGCTCTTTTCACTTACAGAGTGCCATATTTTTATATGCTGTATGTTGGAAAATTATTATTTTAGAATGTTGTCAAACTTGGTCAAGGTGGAACTCATATTAAAAGATTAATAGACTTGAGTTGTTTAATCCATCAGTATGTTCAAAACCAAATTAAAAAATCTGCTAAAAACCACTCTGCTCTGTAACCACTGAATCTACATTTAATCTCATAGCCTTCTCATTAATGCATATAATCTTGCTTTCAATTTGACAAGTTTACATGATTAATTTCTAGCTGACATTGTGGATGTATGTGATGTGTTGTTGTGTGTAGTTTTATATTTTGTATAATGTGTCCTGTGTGTTTTTTTTTTTTTGCTTGTACTGTTTGTTATCGTGCTGTTTAATGTTTTAGTTGTATCGCTAAATCTGCTACAGAACATCAAATTTCAACATTTAGCCTATGTTTCATACTGTACATGGTCCCATTTAATACAGTATAACAATCTATAACAATGCATATACTTTATAAACTAATACTTTTTAAAAACTTTTTTTAACTTTTTTTTTTAAAGAGAGAAATCTAACTTCAAACTAACTATATAGCCATATATAGTCACAATTGTAATGGAGTATAAAGTATAAAGCGGCATAAACTGGAAATACTGCTAAAGCTGACAGGATGGTGCCCATTATATGGATGTGAGAGCCGTTGCCAGGCAACCTACAATCTAGGTACTGTTGTATAAGTTAAGTTAAAGGGCAAAAAAGGCAAAAAAAAAAAAAAAAAAAAAAAAAAAAGGCCTGTGGGTGATTATTTATAGTGTTTTTGGGCAGTACATGAAGCATATATATTATATTGATCAATTTTCACTATTTTATCTAGCTAAACTAGTAGCATATAGTCTACGTCCAGTGGACCCATTACTGATCCCAGAGTCCCGTCCGATACTCCATTACTGAGTGCATCAGTGGAGCTATGATATCGCATAATATTTTCAACTAGACCTAATGTTCTCGAGGTTAAAATATCCGGATGAATGTCTACTCCGAGTCCGGATTGTGTGTGTACTCCATGGCCGTGTTTTGTGAACCCCCGGTTCCCGCCAGTGTTTGGATCCATCCCGGCGCTTTGTTCCCGCTCAGAGACGATCTTGCTGCAGGGAGGAGCGAGCGGAGTGCAGTTGAGCTGAGCGGAGCATCACAACCAGCCGCATTCAAGGAAACAGTCAAACACAGCACTTTTTTTCTTTTTTCTTTGTGACTTTCCCCACAATGCTGTTTTCGTACAACAACACGCTTCTTCAATAAGAAGAAACAGATCTATTCGACGTGGACGCCCTTATGGAAGCCGCTTGTCTTTGAAAAAGCTGGGAGTCTCTGCCCAGGCAAAAAAGAGGAGACCCGCTCAATTGTTTCCTGCGCCAAGAACTGTAAAGACATGGTCATTACACCGCATCTGTGGTAAGGCTATAAGCTTTTTTCTCTCTATCTTCTAAAGGCAACCTGAATGCCAGTCTTGCTTAAATAGAGGAAGCTACCGTGTCATAACAATGCTGTGTTGAATCAGCCGCTGCTCAGAGCATCCTTTTGTATTAGCATCCTGAGTGAATCACCGAGGACCAGTCAGACATGACCACCTAGCCGCCGCTGACTTAGCTAGCTGCTGCTAGTCTGACCCAGGGAAGAGGTGACCCTCCGACCATGTATCCAAACATGAATGTCCCCCCAACACCCGCAGGGACATTATTATGGACTCGGGCAACAAAAACATGGATGCAGTTAAGAGGAGCAATAACCCAACCAGGGCGGTCAGCTCTGTTAACTGACACTGATGATGAAGACGTAATGCGTCACTGACATTTTCACCTTATTTATTTATTTGTTTGTTTATTTTAAAAAAACTGAGCTTCATGGTTTCTCTTAACGTCCCATTTAGATGCCTCTCTCACCTTTCTATCAGTGTTATTGATGCACATAATCTCCACTCATCATCCTTTATATTCCACTCATCCTGTGGTCACTGTTGAGATGGCAACTAATTGAAAGTTTGCCAACTTCTGTCATTTACAGGATTTGCTCCACAATATCACTCTGACTGTTTTTTTCCCTCCCAACTGAAGGTCAGCCAGTGACTTTGCAGTTGTTTTAAAAACAGCCTCAAATCACATAAATTAAAGAACAGCAGAGGGGACTGGAAAGCTCAGTGCATTTACAGTTTGTCACTGGCATGCTTTCTTGAATAGATATTGCTTTGATCAGCAGCGATGATTGATTTTCCAATATATTTCTTAGCCCCGGCCTGAAAAACTCTCCCGCTGAAGGTGTCCCTGTCCCATTTAGATGAAATCTTTGCACAGCTTATCCTATGATAGAGGGAGGAGAGGGGATCATAATATTAGATTCAGAATGTCTTTTTTTATGCCACTATCGAATAATTACTACTTCTTACTCCTTTAGCTATCACAAAATTATAGCAGGAGTCAGACTGATATGTGGTTTTTAGGCCTATGACTCATCTGTAACAGTCCCTGTCCTTTGTTTTGATGATTGGTTGTTAATAACCACGAGCATGTCACGTGTCCTCTTATTAGTGTCGTTTTTTTTTCATTCATTTCCTTTGTCTTAAGGAAGTAAAGTGCTTCGTATCATTCAAGCTTTACTGGTGCCATCATAATACCATTTCCTAAATTAAACATTTAAAATGCATCAGTGTTCTCTTAACACAAAAAACTGTAGGACTTTGTGAGATACAGAATGTAAGAATAATATAAAGTTACACAAAGCTATCGAGACCCGAGGATTCAGTGCCACTTTTTAGTCCTTGACACTTCCCAATACTTCACTTCCCAATATGGGCGCAGGTCAGTCAGTCAGTCCCAGAAAGTATTGCAGCGTGATCCCCAGCTCTACCTAGATGATGTAATGTGTGTAGTGCAGGATAAACTGGCTCTTTCCAGTTACTGTTGTTAAAAAAAAAAAAGACAGGCCTTACTTTTAAGAGACGCGCTGCTCACTGCCTCCAGATGTCACGTAACATCGACATCCATTTAGGGCTCTTATTGTACACCTGGGTCAATAGTCAAAACACTGCTCCGCTGATCGATATGCATTATTAGCCAGTTGTAAATTCAGACAATAGTTCTCCTCAAAGACCCTGTAATGTAATCTTGGGACACAAAGTCTGCTTTTGTTGGCCCACTTTAATTATGCAACAGAGACGGGAGATCAGCAAACTTAGAGAGTCCTGGTCGATAGTGTGATATTGTGGGTGTTTTTAGATGTGATGAGACAAACAGGAAGGTGTTTCTGCCGCTGGTAAGTTACCATCATGCTTCATTATTAGGAACATGTGTGTCTTTGCGTTTAAAGTGTACTAACAGCAGTAGGCTTCCAAATATACAATAGAAAGTGATCAGATTTGGGTTTTCTTTCTTTTCTCAAGTTTATTTTCTTGATCTCTGCCAGATTTCACACAACAGGGCATATCTATCCTCTGGGATTACCGCAGTCTTCTGAACCTCTCTCTCCTTTGCTCTTCTTGGCTTGACCCACGTCACCACAGATGATAGTCACTGCTTTACTGTATTTGTGATACTCAAATGATCCCTGAAGGAGAAATTTGACTTTTTTCACACGTCACCCTCCACTAAGGTCGCAGCACATTTTCAGCCAGGGAAAAATACGCTGCAAGCCTGCAGGAATTTAGCATCTTATTCAAAGACATTTCAGCAAAGTAGATTGTTGTTATTGTAGGTAGTCGTTTATTCAGTTTTAGTCTTTTAATGTAAGAGGAAATGAAAGTATTCCACAATGGGATTCCTATGATCACAGATACAGTTTGCTACTGTTTTTGTTGGACTACGAAAAATACACACCAAACCCAATTTGAAAGAAGTAGATTTCTCAAAAATTTGCATTACATAACATTGGATTATTGGCTTTGGTGCATAAATGACACAACTATTATGAACTATTGAACCCTTGAACGTTTTATTACAATGTATTAACGTACAATGAGTGAACTTTATGTAAATACCACCACAATGTAGTGTCCAATGTATTTAATATCACCTGTTTTCCATAGTAATGTTGTAAAAATGCTGCTACAACATTATTGTCCAAATGAAGGCTTTGTCCCTTGTTTGTGCCAAATTATTGGAGTTGTTTACTCAACTTGTTCAGAGTCCAATTTTATGAACCTTGTAGTTTTGCACATGTGGCTTTGAATTATGCAAGAAATTAATTGCATAGTATATAATCAGTTGATGGCACTGGTTAGAGGTTGAATCATTTTCTCTCCAAAACATCTCTGACAGTTTTCATCATTACTTTTGATTCAGGAAAACCACTTTCCCTAAATTCTGTTGCTTGTCTGGAGCATGAACTGAGACAGATGAACATGTTTTATGTGTTATTGAGCTGAGTTTGCATCAGGAAAAGGAAGGTATTTTTCTTGTGCTTATTTAGACATTTACAGCCACACAACAGTGAACTTTAAACAGCTATGGGGAAATTATGCAAAGTATTGACTAATGACCACAAGGAAGCGTGTAGGGCTGCAACTAATGATTATTTTCATTATTGGTTAATTGGCTCATTCTTTTCTTGATTGATCTAATTATCATTTTGCCTATAAAATATCAGAAAAAAATGAAAAACGGCAATTATAATTTACAACATTTGACTTCTTCAAATGTCATGTTTTTGCTCGATCAACAGTTCAATGTTTGGCATTCAAATTCTATTATCAAATTAGCAATTCATTTGTTTTTGTGTTTATGGTTGTTAATTAATCTATAAATCCACTTAAGATACGATATGGAACAGTAGTGCTCTTTACACAGTGCACCTCCTCACATATTTAATATATCTTGGAGGGCTGCAGCTAACGATTATCTTCATTACAGATTAATCAGCAGAATATTTTTTTCGATTAATCAATTCATTTTCTAGTCTTTAAAATGTGAAAAAAAGCCATTTACAGTCCCACCAAGCTCATGTTCCAGTCCAAAACCTAATTATATTCAATTGTCATGTCAATATGTATCATGTGATCAGGTAAATCCAAGATGGCAGCATGTCAGTCCACGTCAGTGTTAAGTGTTGTCTTTTTTTACTACGTCTTTTAACATTCAAATTGAATTAAAGCAAAGTATTTACATAGTTCATTTGCAGACTTTATTTTATGAAAATTATAAGGGTATCTCTTTTTCTGGACCATCTCATTTGGATATAATCTGATCCGATCCTCTGAATCTACCTCTCCAATGCTCCGTGTCTCAAAAACTGCGCCTCTCAGTCCCCACCTGCCCTCGCCATCGCATCGCCTGCTCCCCGTTCCCCATCTCCACTCCTCTGCCTGCGGCCTACTGTGCACTCACACACACACACACACACACACACAGACAGTCTCTGGACAGAGACAATGGCGTTTCTCTGCATTGTCTATGTGAGGCTTATGAGCAAGTGATCATTCCTGGGTGAGTACATCTAACAATGTGTTTTGCCCGCTGGACATTGCTCTTGGATGCACTTGCTCTATGACTGTTGTACAATCCATGCAAACCCCAAAGCGGTTGGCACAGGACATGAACTTATCATGGAACTTACCCATAGACTTTACTCCGACTTCAAAGCCTTCTGGCTTTACATAACTACTCTCGTTTCTGATTTAACATATGAAACATTGAAGGAATCCTCATGAAATATTGTTAAACAGATGGTTGTTTTACTATTTACTTAAATCTGGTAAAAGGCAGCCTAACCCCGGACCCTAACTGGAATTTCCTGGCACTGAATGTGGAAATTGATGAAGGTCTCTGTGTAACTGTTGTTGGGTGTTATAGGCCTCCATCTGCCTTAATTGATGCATTGCAGTCTTTGATTCACCTTTTATCCAGACTGAATCATAGAAAAATTGTTTTAGCCTGTGATCTTAACTGAGATTGGCTTCATCTAGTATCTGATGATTTTAAATTTTTTTTTAATTCCATTAATCTTACCCAGTTGATTAATTGACCCACTCCCCTAGAAATCCACTTTAATTGACTTGATTCTGACAAATGTTCCTCATAAATTTTCAGCTGTTGGTGTTTTTTGCAATGACCTAAGTGACTATAGTGTTGTTAGCTCTGTATTAAGTCGACATTTTCTCACAGTTTATATAACTAATCAGGGTCAAAACATGTCAAATGCTAATTTAAATTTTTATGCTGATGACACTGTTATATACTGCTGTGCATTGACTCTTTTACAGGCCATTGAATAATTGCAAAATGCATTTATTGTTGTCCAAAATACCTGAACTCCAGCTAAAACTCCTTCTTAATGCAGATAAACTTACGTTGTTTACAAATTCTAGGAATAGGCCACCATCTCTGTGTTGGCCACTCTTGAGGGAAGTGGTTATATATAGAGGTTGTTAACTTATAAATACCTGGGTATTTTGATTGATGACTGCCTCATGTTTACACCATATGTGCAGTACCTGGTGAAAAAGCTGAATTTTTTGCAATAAATTGTTGTTTTTCTTTTAATGTAAAAAACTGACCCGTAGCTGGCACTTTTTTACACTTTTTTTGGACAGTGGTGATCTTTTACATACCTCTACTCATTGTCTTCATACGGTTGACAAAGCTTACCACGCTTCCTTGAGGTTCTTTACCAATGGCAAAGCTGTGACTCACCACTGTGACTTATACTCTAGGGTAGGATGGCCTGCTCAGGCCACCCATAGGCTTTTACATTGGTACTCCTTTATATAGAAGGCAATTATTGGTCTGCTCCCATAACTACTACTATGTGTTTTTATCATGCAGAAAAGTGCCAGACAGTACTCTTTGCATTCTCAAAACTTTTTTATGCTCTCTGTCCCAATTCAGAAATTGGAAAAGGGGCATTTGTGTATTCTACACGCTCGGCGTGGAATATGTTGCAGAATGATTTGAAACTCAACAAATGAATCTTGTTAAACACTTTTCAATCGCAAAATGAAAGACTTATTTTGTGTTTTCTGTCTTAACTATGTATTTTTATTCATGCTGCCGCCTGTCTTGGCCATGTCTGCCTTGAAAAAGAGATTCTTAATCTCAATGGGATTCTCCTGGACAAATAAAGATTAAATAAAAATAATGTATGACAGATGAAAGCAGTAAATCCTCACATTTGAGAAGCTGGAACAAGAGGATATTTGGCTTTTTTTTAAAAAAAAAAAGAAATTGATCATCAAAATAATTATTTTATATATTAAATGTTTACAGTACATTAGTTCTTTGAAACAGGATGGTATCACAGAGTTTACTACTCTGGTAGAGTACTTGTATGCTCTGTTCACACATCACCATCATTGAGCAACCACACACTTGTGGAGACAGAAGTGGTTGATTGGTTTGTGCCCATGTTCATGTTATTGTCCTTGAGGTCTTGACCAGGCGTTTAGGGAGTGTCTATGCAGCATTCACATGGCAGGGCTTGCCTTGTCCTCCTGCTTAGAGGACAGTAATCATGGTGACTGGATTTAGAAGATTAAGCTCATGACTAATCATTCCCCAACAAGGTAACTGGCTTCGTATGGAGCGACACTGCTGTGCATCTAAACAGGAGTCAAACAAACAGCTCCATACAGCTTCTGTGTAAATTTAACAACTTTTATACCCTTATGGACTGAAAGTTTACTATGGCTGGTTATGTTTGCACTACTGGTTAACACTACAAAACGTCTCTTGCTTACATTAACTAGCATTTACACAAACACTTATGTGCAAGCAATGTAGACAGTAAACAGTGTGCTATGATTCTGTTTGAGTGTATGTAGCAATATGTAGGCTTGTCTTGTCATATGTTCTACAATCATTCAAGTGAAGTGATAGTGAAAAAGCGAAGTTGGTTGCAAGTTTTCATTTCACTTTTACTTACAGCAGATCTACACCTGTTTCCAGCGCTGTTCATTTGGGGTTCATGGTTCTATGTGTATCTGGGTTTTGGGATCACAGGCCTGTTTTCGGTTTAGCAGGGGGAAATTATTTTAAAAATGTAAACATTCAACTATGACTCATTGGCCAAAACACAGTTTAGTTTTGCTGCAATGCAAGAAACTTTCTGTTTCTAATCAGGTCACCTGCTAACAGCTGTTTTATGGTATTTTATAGTCTAACTGTATATAAACTAGCTCCACTTCCAGCAGTAACAACAGTAACATGCTGTTCTAACACTGATGCTTCAGTATTAATAATCTAATGATGTCATATATAATAATATATCAGTCAGAAGGACCAAACTGTTACTTTTACTTGAATACTTTTTAACTATATTTTCTCTCTCAGAACTGGCTCTTACAACATGTTGTCTGACCACAAATCAAATGTTTTTATTGTTTTTCTGAACGGCTTCATTCAAAGATGGAGTGAAAAGCTGTCTGTCACAGGGAAGGGAGGAGGACGTGGAGATAACAGTGCATGTTTAATAATAGTATTGCACTCGGTCAGTGTTATGAGTCTGTCTTTGTCATTCTGACAGAAGCAACACAGGGTAACCAGGCTACCTTGGCTAAGCCAGCTAGCATACATAATTACATCCATGAGCATGGTACGCTGCCAAAATGTGGAGCATACCAAACTAAGGAATGTCACACACTAAACCAAACATCCTGTACCAATTTGGTTTGTTTGGGACAAATATACAAAGTGTTACACCCCTTCATGTACTAATAGATGGAACATGGCTGTTAATGCACCATCAAAGATTTTAACAGCATGTAAACACAATCAATTTTAAATTTAAAGTGGAGTACTCCTCACTTCTGTTTCCTTATTAGGTCAAGGAGGGTGGTTCTATTAAATAGGCTAAGTGGAATACACTATATGTGAATGGACTTAGCACCGTGTCTTACAGTGGCTTAGATCTTGGTTGGCTTAAGACAAGGCAGGGATGATGACGTTGTTATAGGATCTGAATTATAGATTACAGTGTGTGTGTATTTTGCATGGTTGCATGTAAGAGTGCATAATGCTGAAGTGTGCAGAGCTGCTCAGTGGACTCAGGGAGTTTCCCTGACACACAGGAGAGCCTAACATACACATCCTGTAGTCAAAACCACAGGGTGCTCCAGAGTTGTATACAATATGAACACAAACTCTGTGGTGCAACATATTACTGCCTGTGCTGGTGTGTTGATATTCTTGCCATTTTCTATGTCTACTCCTTTTAGGGTTTGCCTTTCATCTTGCAACCCTATCCCCACGGTTTAGCGGTTTACCGCCAGCGCCCCGCCCTTCCCGAAAAAAAGGTCTTTTTATTGGAGTTTACAGTCCAAAATTAATTTTAATAGATAAAAAGGGCTCACTTGCCGCACTTTTGCTTCCTCGGGCACCACTTTCAGCATCCCCATGCAGCAGTCGTGCTGGTGGAGCGATGTCGAAGTCTTGCCGCGTGGTGCCCGGAGCACACTGAGGCAGCGCAGATTCTCCAACGTATCTGATTGTGTGTGGCATCTAAAATTGTGCTGATGATAGTAATGAGCTCACCCCTGTGGTAGGCATCACATCGTCATATTATCAACACAGCCCTAATGTGAACAATTTATCAGTAAAATATTGTGCCATGTTATGAACATGGACGTATTACAGGAACTGAGTACTGGACTCAAAGATGGAGTGTGAAAATTACTCATCTGGCGCATGAGCTTAAAAAGTTATCTAGCTTCTGGGTTTGCTGTCGCATCGTTCATTGCCCCAAAATTCACAATATAAAGAGTAATAGCTGACCTTGTTTGCAGTTGGAGGTGACCTGTCAACAGCAAAACTTCCAGCAAGACTCAATGGAGGCGCTGTATCTAGCTCTCTTAATACATCCATGGATATGATACTCAATATTGTCTGTGAATTTGGTTACCATAACAAGGGCTGCAACAAATGATTCATCTGGTGATTAAAACATGTACAATGTCATAAAATGGCAAAATAGAAAAAATCCCAATCATCAAATTGCCAATTTTTTCCAACCAACAATCCAAATTCCAAAGATATTCAGCACACTTTTGGCTGCTCTTTAAATCTCCTGATTTTTTGTTTGTCTTATTAGTCTGATTATTATTTTAACTCAGTTTTTGTTTACTGTATCCACATTACTAATATCTGTATCTGTATAAAACTGCATCTTCTAAATATTACCCCAAAAGTCACTTTATCAACATAGAGGTATTTGATCAAAAAATATTGGAACATTGTTCTTTCTCAGTATCACCCAGGGCTGGGCTGAAAGTCAACATGCTTCACTGCTTATCTGCTTATCTGTTTGTTTTATGCAATCACTGTATGTTTTAGCAGTGCTGAGATCTCCTGAGAGCTCAGACAATTACACAGCAACACTGTAGGCAGTATTAAGGGTGTCAGCGTGAAGCAACACAGTGCCCGGACTAATGATGAAAACAAGCGCTCCCTGTTGCTATCTGAACATAAGGTTAATCAGCCATTTTAAATCTAGTAGCTAGTATGAGCTGGTATAACAACGTCACAGCTGGTTTCTGATCATTCAAGTAGAGCTATAGATACTTTCTTGTATTGATTTGGAATCCTAACTTAATTACTATCATTATTATAAAGGTAATTAGATGTTTAAGGATTTATGTTACAAACGCAGTCCTGTGGGATGACGTCAATCTTCTGTGGTGGAAGCAGTGACTCTTGTCTTAAATTGACATGCCGATCTTTTCAATTAAAGACAACATTACCTGATTGTAAACAAGGTTCAACTCCTTGATGTACAGAGATATACTGCATGCCATTCCACTGAAGTGTGTGACAAACAGTCGGAGCAACTGCAAGTCAATATAGGTTCAATTTGGATTGGAGATCATTTGGTGAAGTGCAGACCAGTGTGTTGAATAATCCTGAGTGGCACCAGTCTCATAGCAAACATAATGAAAGGCTTATTCGGTAATGCACATGTAATGAGAAGAATCTTAAAAACCCATGCTTCAAAGAATAGCTCCTGGCGTCTTGATTGAGCAGATGTGAGTGGGATTAACATATTGAAATTTATGGAGAATCGTTCCGAGAGCCTAGGAGTGGCCCGGACACTCGTTTCCCCGAGGAATAAACTACACTAAGTGTTGTCAGATCAATGCTTGTGTGGCTTTCTGCCTGGTATCGATACACAACAGCACTGTGATAGAACGAGGAAGGCAAGGTGGATGCGATCATGTAACATCACGTAACATGTAACTTCCTGATTGTGTTTCAGATGAACAGCAAGCAGCAGTGAGCGAGAGGAAGTGTCAAGAGGATGCTCCTGATCTGCGGGGCCCAGTGCTGAGGGAGGTCTACGGAGCCAACCGGTGCCCACCATGTCTCACCACCAACACTACCAGCGAGGCCCCCATGGCCGCACCATGAGTTCCGAAGAGAGGAGCTCCACGCCAGTCAACAAGTCCTCCACACCGGTTCACAAGAGCGCCTCCTCCTCTTCTTCCTCCCAGCGCGACAGCCGGCAGGTAATTTTCAGAGCGCAGGAGGCATCCATCAGGGATCAGTGTTAAGAGATAGCAGCAGTCTGAATAAATGTAACTCTAGAGAAAAAGGTAATATAAGGGAGGAGTGAATGTCGTTTCACTGTGCTGCAGTCTTCTGTCAGAGATAGTGTCTGCAACAGAAAAACAGATAAAATGGAACTGCGTCTGCCAAGAAAATGAGTAAATAATGAGATATTCATTCAATAGTTTTATAAAGTGTATCACAAAGACTACTTTAATGTGATGAAGCAAGTGGAGTAAACTTCAGTTTTTCACTGCAAACCTTGTGCATGTTTCATGTGGACAGTTTCAGCGTATTCCTTGTAGAGTTGTCTCCTTCCACTTAAAGCCCCTGAAAACATGGTTTCAAATCTTAAGTATTTCTCGGTAACATTAAATATTGGCGACTAGATAAGCAACAATCATGTTTAGGTTCATAAAAAACATTCTGAGTTAGTATTTACAAAGAGTTTAACCATCAACAAGTCAGCGAATCCGCTACATCAGCACTGTGTGGGTGGATCCGATTTGATTGATAGCGGCTTAGGCAACATTAGCAACCAACCCCACAACTGTCATCTGATTATTATTCAAATGTTGCCATAAACTTTTTTTTTTTAACTCAGCCCCCACCCACTATCTCCTCTGAAAATGACTGTTACATTATTCCCTTCAATAAAGAAAAAACTGATTGCTGACTAATCAACTAAGAGAGAGCAGCCTTAATTTCCTGGTTAGTAAATGAAAATCGTGCCGAGACATGGTAAACAGTGAGGAGATACGCTCTTATGTCACAGTTCACAGGGCAAGTGCTTAAATTTAACCCCTGCAGTAAAGCCAATTTTGAAGCCCCCCGGCTGTCCTTAGCTCACTGAGCTGCTGTGTCACTGTGGCCGTGCAGAAACAGGACACCGCAACTTGAATCTCTGACATCACAGCTTTTCCGTCGGCACTGGCTGATGAATATTTCATGAGGGACAGGCGGAGGCTTGGTGCTCCAGTGAACATGTGGTACAGCTCTGGTATACTGTGTGGGAGCCCAGCTTCTGTCCATGGGAGATGGCTCCCCGGGAGAAGAGGGAGTTGGTTTTGAGAAATGCCACTTGTTTAAAAGGCAGACCTGCTGCTTGATGAGACAGACAGTTAACCCCTCACACACTTCTGTTTGATGTTCCTTTCTTTAATGTAGCCCACTTGCTTTTGATAACAAGACTTTCGCAGGTGAAAGGGTTCAGCATTTCATTTCTTCCTAATTTAAAAGCCAGCTTCATCTCAAACTGAGGTTATCTATTAACTCTCCTTTTCTTATTCATCACTTTTAATGTGTTTAATGAAGTCAGGTACCAGGCAAGGAAGCAGCCACTGAGATAGCAACAAATTAACTCTTTGTCCAGTAGATTTGCTTAATTTTGTACACCTGCTCGATCAAGACCTCAAGATAGACAGTGGCATATTAAAGGAATCAGCAGAACATTGGGAATTTAATTGGAAATTAGTTTTTGATTGTTCCTAAACGATGCAGTGAAGTACCTATGGGCGAGCCAGATACTTGATGTATCAACTAGAGAGGCAGGTGTATCGTTCAAAAACACAGTTTGACTAACATTTCCTTCGCTGTTTGGTTGAAGTGTCTCTGGGGTTTATCTCACAACCATTATAAACATTTATAAGGTGGGAACACCCTGCTAGCAGCACATGCCACATACCCCCTCTCTTTCTCTCTCCCCTTGTTTCCTGTCTGCTTCTCCACTATCAACTGTCCATTGAAGGCAATCAGGCATCAGCTATTATCCCTCCCTTTTGGTAAAAGATGGAGGCGCCCAAGACAATTACCCCTCACTGTATGTTGGAAGTTGAGGCTAATTGTCATACTGATCAAAAGGTTTAAAAATAGTTTCTCAGCAATGAACATCTAGCATTAATCTCTGATATGCTGATGGATAAAAGCTGTAGACTTGTAATTTATTGTGTTTGCTTGAGATGTCTAATGTTGCTAGTCATAAATAATTTACATTAAGATTATTTATTTAAACTCAATCAGCAACTTAATTTTTTAATATATTTTTGGGCATTTTATGTCTTCATTGGATAGAGAAAGTAGAGAGAGATGAGTGGAAACATGGGGAGAGAGAGAGGGTGTGACATGATGCAACAATGGAATCAAGCCGTGGATGACTGTGTGGCATGTGTTTTCACCAATAGGATAGTGGGACACATCCATCAGCAACTTAAGTTTAGTGAGAATACATAAAATGTTAACTGAAGCTAGCCACCAGCTAAACTAGTGCTGTTTAGCTCCAACAGAAACATGTGTTTAAGTTCTCCTGACACAGTTAATATTCAGGTTGCTGTGTACAGAGCTGTGAACAGAAACAAAAACAAAGTAGCTTGTACTAAAATAAGAAAAAAATCAAAAGTCAGAATCAAAACTGGAAATGCCCAAAAACTCAATGTGTTTATGTTGAAGTGACAAAGCTTTCTAGCCTCTGTTTGACTCTTATTATGACTCAGTTAGAAGCAAACCTAGCCAGCAGCTAAGCTGGTGCTACAGCAGATACTTCTGCTGTGGTAATCCTGTTTATAAACTTTTTGGGGTGGTGGGTAAATATGTAGCTCCACCCCATGTGAACAAAAGGATGCCCCACCTTAACTTCCAGCTTGCAGTGATGGCTTTCTTGTTCAAGAAACGGGCAACACCTGCAGACTAAATACTACTACTACTCTAAAAAAAATCATCAGCGACTGATTTGTAATGTCTCCAACAGAGACATGTTTCTCTGAACTTTATTGAGATTATACAAAGTTAAGTTACGCCTGCATTTTGTTAGTGCATTAACCTATGTGATAGTGTTTTTCTGCATCACTGTGTGCTCAGTAAGTTCTGTGTAGGTTGATACTTTGTCAGCAGACTGCTGTAGAGAATACACTGTACATCATCCCCTGGGACATCCTGAGGAAGCACAGTAGACATTGAGAAAAGACCTTAGCTTGCTTGGCTGGGCCTCAGTTTTTGAGGAAAAATGAGAGCATTTTGTTCGGGGAAAGCCTTAGTGAGATCGAGCCCCCGTTTTCAAATCAATACTTGTCACTTTCCCCTCTGCTGATGACTACTGTTCACTCTGGAGATCCTCATGAGAGCAATTAGCGGTACCACCTGCAGTAAGCACAGACTCAATCACACTCGTAGTTTGTGGATGAAGACATTACACATTGATCCAGGATGTCGCTGCACTTATCCATTTTTCTCTTGCTGCTGCTATTCCTGGTCAGATAAGATGTTTGCAGCCCAGATATAGTAGGATGAATCACTCGCTATGTTCATGGTAAATAAGTAAGGTTTTCTTTGAAAGCAGCTGGCTACATTTACGACAGTAACCAACACTGATGTGATAAGTTGCTGTAAGATCAGATAGTAGCTGTTTTCAAAATGGTCATGCATTTTTTTGAATTAAAAAAGAAAACCCACACACACCAACTCAAAAAGGAGGAGAGGATTTTGACCGAGAGCAAAAATAAACTGGAAACTAAAATGTGTTAAAAAAAAAACCACACACACACATACAGAGGTGGTTCTAATCTTACACAGGTTTGGCACAGTCTGTGCGAGGAATGCCAGTCTTTCCATGATTATTTCTGTTCTCAGTTGAAGTTTTGCCATGATCTTTTCCGCAAGATAAACTGCCATAACCCCTTTTTCTCTGTTGCTGAATATGTGGAGGTTGTGGCTCATTGTTCGATATATTATCAGGAAGGACAGACTGAACAGAAGCTTTGGAACAACCTGCTGAGTAAGTTTAGACTGGCAGAATGAATCATTTCCTAAAGCTTGCTTTTGCTTTTTAAGACTTTTTTAATTACACAGTTTTATGTGGCACTTTGAGTGTGTTTTTAAGATATTATAAAACACATAAAAACACAGATCACAATCATTCATGGTTATTCAAACATAATGATGGTCTGTAAATGGTTTGCTCCTTTTTAAACCCTTTTTTAAAACCCTTCTTTATTATTGGACCCTGAGTTAAGATTTTGTCAAACCACTGTTTGACCAATTTGAAGAAGCAACACATACTCAGTTCTTGTCATATGTAATACTTTGGTTTTAGTTAGTTTTTTTTCTTTTTCTGAATCAATCAGCCACCAGCTTCTGTTTTCTGTCACATGAGGACTGTAGGTCTGCAGTTAAATCTGTAGTGTTTGCACTATGCTCATACTCAATCTCCCAGGGTGTTAGCTTCTTATCCATGTGGCAGCACCATCATCCTACTCCAAGCTTTACTGCTGAGCCAGCAAAACACTGCGGTGAAATCCATCCTCACAACAAGCCCTCTGTGGTTTTTAGTTGCTGAAATAATGTTGTTCAGTGGTGATTGTGGAAGACAATGTTACAGTTTTTCTAGGTCTAAGGTTTCATAACACAGTATATTCTTACACAGTGGAAAGACAACAGGAGGCCACATACTGTATGTTGCATCTTTAAATATTTAGCATTTGGTATTTTGGAGAGAAAACACACAGTTACATAATTATAAGACTAGGTTTTTAAATGATCTGATACACACATACAGTAAAAAATACTAAACAGTTCTTATCTTCTTACCATCTACTCTCATTATGTCCTCAGACAACCCCACATGTAACATCTTAAATTAGTAAACTCCAACCATATCACACCCTCCATAGACAGTTCAGTTCATTTATATGAAACAGCACAAATAATTAGTGATTTGTTGTCAGTGGAAGAGGCATCATGGGCACTTAACCTGAGCTGCTTAGATTTCATCTTCACATAAGTATAAACTTTAGACTGTTGAGTCTGCGTCATCTATGGAAGTAGTTGCAATAGTTTTTATTTTATATGTTATCTCGAGATAATACGTTATAATTATTGTAGGATAACAGGAAAATTTACCTTGAATAACGATTTAAGTTTCTTGAAATGACCTTTAATTTTTGAAATTTAACAACGTTAACGAGATGAGAATAGTCTGTAGCCATCTTCTCTAAACAGTGACTGAATGTTTTTCATATGAATTATTAACTTTATGGGCTTCATTTAGTATTTTTGGGTCATAAATGCTTATGTAAGGCCCATCGATTTAGAACTCCTATGAAAGATTTTGTCTGTTTTCTTATTTAATTGCTTTCAGAGCTGCAATGAGTAGTCAATTGACAGAAATTATTAAATTATATATAAATTATTATATTTTGATAACATTTTGGTCATATGTTAAACAGAGGAAGAGGAAGATTTATTGCTTTTCTCTGTTTTACATAATTCTACACTGAATATCTTTTAGTTGTGGACTGCTGGTCGGACAAAACGAGACTTTTGAAGATGTCACTCTGAGCTTCGGGTCATTTTAATGGACATTTTTAACTCTTAACCTGACATTTTATAGATTAAACGATTAATCGAGAAAATAGATTAATAGATGATGGAAATATTCATCAGTTGCAGCCCTAATGGCTTTCTATATTTTATTACATCATTATATTTTATTGCAGTGTGAATACACTGAGGGACACACTGAATAAATTGAAATAATTAAAGATAGAGAATGTTTAGATTTTAATTTAAATTTTAGTTGTTATTATTCTATGCAGCGCAACCTCTTACAGATCATGAAACTGTTAAGATTTATATCAGTCAGTCCTTTTTTGGCGGCCTGCAGCAGTAGACACTTTTACTCTCCATGTAAATCAGCATCCATGGGAGAAGTGGATGTGTAAGAGAAACTTGTCATCAGAAGTTGGCTCTTATACTGATACTTATAGTGCTGATTTAGCCTAAGGTGTCCCAGAGGAGTGTTTGTCCTCTCTCTTGCACAGTGAGACCTTAACTGTAATAGTTTGATTCATTGCAGCAATAAAAAGCTCTACAGAGCTGAGTGTCACTGCAGGTGTTGGATCCCGTAAGACTTGACTTATGAAACTGACACAGGAAGACTTTTTGATAGATTTATTTGATGATCAGGATTATGCAAGTCCTTTCACCATTAACTGTCTTTTTCTTTGATTCTGATAGGATGAGTCTTTTTTTTTCAAAGCAGACCTTGAAACAAATGCAGAAAATGTTTGGATTTAGATTTAAAAAAAAAAAAAGAAGCAAAATCAAGGGAAAGTCACTCAGTATCAAAGAACGAGCTCAGCGAACAAACCTTCTTAAATCTTGACATTGAAAAGCAGACAGCCTCTTACTGAATCTGACACAAGATCCCTCATTAAAGGGGTAAACTTACCAAGAAGGACCAGCTCATTCAACTTGAAATTATTCTGTGGCGAGATCAATGAATGTGAGCTGAGTGCAGGAAATCACTTTAGCTTAAATCAGTTGTGTTTTCAGGCTCAAATAACAAAGGCGAAATCTGTGACTATAGAAGTAATTTCCATTTACACTGATAGTTAGCGTAAATGCTCGGTCATTTACTGAGAGAAAGAGAATCTGTGGGCTGTTGTCTGAAGGAATTTGTTGATTTCTAGCGTTGGATGCTTCAGATCGTAAACGCCCAGGAAAGTGCATTGAATATTTGCAGTGTAAGCTATTCCTTATTTAGTGAAGTATATATTTATCAGTTTAGATCCATTTGAAAATCTGTTTGTTAGAATGAAGATAACGCAGAGCCAGTTTGTCAGGAAAGGCTTTCTTTTAGGCTGCTGCTTGTTATTACCAGTTAGGGAGGGTGCCGTTAAGTTCAAAATAAAGAAGCATTGATGTATTGATCATTTCACCGACATTATGGCAACATTATACAGTCGAGCTGTTCAAGTGATAATGACCAAATGGCTTTGAGTATGAGGAAACCACTTCCTTTTATGATATCATTGCTTTGAATGGGAAGAAACATTTTGCTAATGAAGTTGCGCTACTCCACTTCCCCCCCAGTTGCACGCAAGGCCACTGAGAGCAAGGGGTGCAGTAGGTGAAGATACATGACCTCATTACAGGACAGATCTGTCCGCCTGGTCATTAGATTAAACAAGCTGTTGTCTCCTTTTGTTAAATGTCCTGCGAAACCCAAGGTCGGGTGTCGTCGTCACACACACTCAGAAGAGCTGTCTGGAAGGTTGTAACTTCACATGGTGCAGTGAAGAGCCACAGGCCCATATTTGGTTCAGCAGAGAAGCTTGTGCATGTTAAGTTGTGGTTTTTGCCTCGAAGGATCCGCCATATGTAATTAAAAATCTAACCCTCTTTCGTTTTTAATTGCATTTCAATGTATTTATGTTGTACTTATTCTAACTAATAACTGCCTATTAATAAATAACTTCATGTCTGTTTGTTATCTCGTCTGATCAAGTGTGTGTGAGTGTTATCGTCAAAATCAACTATTTCTGCAAGTAATCTGTTAATTCATATGAAAAATGTATAAAATTGTATTTCCGATAATTCAGATAATCTGGCAGAAAAATACTATCTTCAAATGTGAGTCATAGCAGGAATGTAGTGATAAGTATCAATGTAAAACACACACAAATAAGCTAGAGCAAACAAAATGGCTCATGTCAGTACAGTGATGATCCTTTCCTGCTATGAGACATTTAACCTCCCTTCCATCCAAGCTGTGATCCCGTGATTCCCGATGCCACCCCTCCCCCCTCCCGCCTCCCTCCTTAGTGGGACGACGGTGTGATGTCTTACCTGTCCCTGCCTGACCCTGCCATCCCTCTACTCCAGAGGCGTCCTTTTGATTTACAGACCCACTAGAGGCAGGAAGAGCAAAGTCAGGAGAAAGCTAATGGAGTGGAAATGCTGAGAGAGCGAGAGGAATTTTAATGGGGCAGTATTTCTGTAAATGTGTAGTACACAGGAAAAGAATAAAGAAGAGTCAAGTGTTTTTTGTGTTGTTTACCTGTCCGTCAGATTACGGACATGATGGGAGCTCTTTTTTTTTTTTTTATTACAGCAAGTGTATCTCCTGTTTTCTTCTTATTCTGGCAGAATGAGTGGATTAGTTCTGACACAGGCTTATATTTTTATTCCTCTCTAGGAGGCTGACAGCTGGGAAATCATTGAGGGGCTGAAAATCGGTCAGAGCAACGTCCAGAGGCCAGATAAACATGAGGGTTTCATGTTGAAGAAGCGGAAATGGCCTCTGAAAGGCTGGCATAAGGTAGGCACGATAACTTTTGTTGTTGGAAAAACACTTTCAACACTGCCGCTCCTAGAATGTTAAACAGTCTGCTGTTTGGTAAAGTGCTATTGCTTAAAAGAAGTTCCCCTTTTTTCATGCACCTTGTTTTACCCTCACTGGGCCTCTTTCTAAAGCACGCTGGATATTTCCTTTCAAGTCACCGCCCTCAGCATCAGCTTAACTGTTGTTTCCTCAAAACACTCGAACGCCAGTTGAAACCAGTCCCTGACGTTTGCATATTTAAACTCACAACACCACAGAGCACACAGTGTTAACATCATGCAGCTAATGTTGAGAGAATAAACTGTAGACAACTTTGCATTTGCATAGAATCTACAGTATAAACAGCTCCAAACATCACGATCATGATTTCAGATATGATCTATATTCAATGTGTGACCTCGCTCTTATTTAACCACCACTTTTTTTTTTTTGTGCATATTTTCTCCGCAGCGGTTTTTTGTTCTGGACAATGGTATCCTGAAGTACTCCAAGTCCCCCATTGATGTAAGTAACCCTGACTTAAACCCACAGGCAGAAACAGGCCAGCCTGGCCTGACATCAGCTTGGCTTGGCAATGAGTCAGCAGAAACGTCTGCAACGAGGGTCACAATGTTCAAAGTGTTTCAGCACGCCATGTCACTTCACAGGAAAACTAAGATTAAAGTGACAAAATGAAAGTTTGATGCACTTACAGATAACTGCCAAGAAACCAAAGAATCAACACAATTTGGATCATTTCAGCTTACTTTAATAACCACAATTCAGTCCTCAGACCTTCAAGTACAGAAATGATTATCAATACAAGTGATGTTGTAGAGCTCTCACTTATATTGTAATTGTCAATTCATCTGTTTATTTTTATTTATTTCAGTAGTTGATGTGTAGATTAATTGCTTGTTTAGTTCAATCAAATATATTCAATTTAAAGGATATGGCTGGAGATTTTCTACATTTTTCTTATTGTCAACAAGTCTTGTGCAGATCAGGCTTTGGAGAAAATAACAAATGATGAAATTTAATATCATATAAGACAACAAAAAGCAACGACTCCCAACAGTTGACAACCTGAATTAAAGAATGATTGGCATACTATATTAAATATTGACTATTTGATTAATCTTCTAATTGTTTCAGCTTTAGCTGTTTGGCTTTATGAATTTTATCTGATGAGGATCTGAGGACTGAAACATCATTAAAGTGATGAACAGCGTGGGGGATTCTTTGGTTCCGATTTGATGGTGTGAAATAACTCTTGACATGTACACAAAATTTACAAATAACGTGATTCACTATAAACTGAGGAAATCTGTATCCATCACTTGCATCAGATCCAGAAAGGCAAACTGCATGGCAGCATCGACGTCGGCCTCTCAGTCATGTCCATCAAAAAGAGAGCCCGTCGCATCGACCTGGACACTGAGGAGCATATCTATCACCTGAAGGTAACACTGAGGGGAAGAGTCAGTATTGTCATTTCAGTACCAACAAACAGGAGGTCAACGGACAACAGATGACCTCTATGTCCTCTTCCTCTTTAGGTCAAATCCCAGGACATCTTTGATGCCTGGGTGTCCAAGTTGCGTCATCACCGGCTTTACAGGCAGAACGAGATTGTGCGATCTCCTCGGGAGGCCACCATGCGGACGTTTCCTCCACCAGCTGCCATGGAGTCCCCCCAACCCGCCCCCAGTGTGGGACATGAAGCCAAGGTGACCTCCCCCACCACATACCCATGAAACCACTTACTGTGTATTAATATTTAGTGCTCACAAATTGTGAGAAAATCCCGTTCACTCTCTAGTGATCAGCTGAAAATCTAAAACAAAACATTACAGATTTGGTGTTTAAAATGGACTTTTCTAAACAGAGAAAAGTATTTTTCATATTTCTACTGGATAAAATGTAGTCTTGTTCTCTCTCTGCTCTGAGCTGAGAGCAGTATCTTATTCAAGAAGGGGAATGTCTTATGACGGGGAATGATGGTCTGCCTTGCTTTGTTTTTATTGGAAACTGGGTTAGTATACAAAAATATCTCCTACAAACAGGGAAGTAAAAGTCGCTGAACATTCACAGTAATGACAGGCAGTCAGCTCAGATAAAAGTTTGTTGAGATCGGTTGTGATTTTCCACACCTGACATCTTTACACAGATCACTTTGTGGTGTGCAATGTTTTCTTTTCAATTACACTAATTTCATAGATACATTTCCATGCAAATGCTCTAGATGGCTGATGCCACTGTTTTATTTATTTACATTGTATGATCCGTCCGCTCTATTACATGGCTGAGAGTTAATGGCTGTGAATGTGTAGACACATCAGTCTAATGCAGTAGTGCTTGGCAGGTAATTGTACCCAGATCATTAAGATAACATAAAGTGTTGTTTGTTTAGACTGTTTCCAGTTTAGTGAGAACCCCTGGTCTTTCACAGTGACTACATTTACATGCATAAAATATTCATTCTTTTGCCCTTATTCCGAAAAAGACAATATTCCTACTAAGCTGTTTACATGGCTAATGAAAATGTATATTCCCGTCTACATGCGGAGGGGTTTTCAGGGTTTCCCTCTACTCCAGTGGGAATGAGAATCACAAGATCTCCGCAGGCAGTGAAGTAAACCAGCGAGATGGAAAACATTAGTGAGCTGTGATATTGATATCATTGATATTATAAATTTATAGTTACAGGCACATCCAGCACCTAGGCTGTCTCCCGATGTTCACTACACTGCTGAGTGTTTTTGGTGCATCACACTGAGTCGTCACCATCAGTCCACAGCTGCATGTCAGGATAATAAGTGGTCCCCTCCCTCCATCCCTGTTGTGGAGAAGGCATGCTCTGTCTGCCTTCCTGCTCCAGCATTTTGCCTGCGCAGGGGTAAACAGGCAAGAAGGCCATGTGTTGCAAACTTCTGTAAAAATCCCAATTGAGACGCATATTCCGAATGTGCTACATGTCCAAAGAATGCTCCAAAAACCCGAATAATATCGGGATATCCTACATGTCTCCACCAAATATCAAAACAGAATATATTGTCTACATGAACCGTATCAAATTTGGAATATTGTCATATCCAGAATAAGAGTGTAATATTAGTGCGCATGTAAACAGAATCATTGTGTCTGAAGTGCAGCTCTGGGTGGATTCTCTGGATTCAGAGCAGCTGCTTCAGCCTGATGAGCTCTCCCAGCAGAACAGCTTAAATGAAAGACTCAAATCCAAGAGTCAGAATTAACTACCACATCAAAGACTTAGAGAGGAAGACATTCAAAGTCTCCTGCACAAGCTTAAGAATGCTTCAGCACGGCAGCTGTACAGAATTCGACACCTCATTCTTGACGTCATTTTATTTAACCTGCTTTGTCCCAGAAGCACATTTTGTACTATTATTTTAAAGTTATGAAAGGCCAAATTATTTTCCCGCAGTGCACATTAATGCAGTTACAGAGTCACAGAGAACAACCAGTCTGTTGGCTGCCGAACAGCTTCACTGCAGTGGCTGCAGGTAGGTCAAGTCACTTGGTCAAGGGCACAGAAAATTCATTAGGAATTATTTAAATACCTGTTGGCAGAAAATTAATCTATAACAGTTCTTATTAAGGCATTTATCAAGCAAAAATCTGAAATCTCCACTACCTTCAGCTTCTTGAATATAAGTATGGGCTCAAAAAAAAAGGAATTTGAAAACATCAACCTGAGATTTGGGAAATTAGGATGGACATTTTTCTCTTGTTTTATAGACCAGAGGTTCTCAAACATTTCCTGCCTGTTGAATAAAAGGAGCCATGACATGTTTTAAGATGTATATTACTCTATTTTATATCCAATACAGTTTTTCCATTAAAAAAAAAATCTTGTTAAAATCCTTAAAATTACATCTTCTGCATTTCCCTCATTAAAAATTCCAGATTCTAGGAATATTAGTCATACTATATAATTCAAGTACTAGACACAAGATACTTCACTGAAAAGTCCATTCTCAGTTAATGTGCACTTGAGGCTTTAAGTTTCCACATCACACTTGTATAAGTTGCATACTGGACCATGATTGGCTCCAAACTAGCTGTGATGTCACAAATCATGCTGCTAGGTACACGCCTTAAACTGAGGTTTAAGGGGAGCGCAGAGAAACTTTCCCCCTTCAACAGATAAATGTGAAAACAGTCAAAATGTCAAACTCTGCATGTACATCATTCTGCACAGTGAAGCTCAAACATCTAAGTAACAATAAACAAAACACATTTTTGAGTGGAGGAACAATATCTGTAACTTGACCTTCATGTTTTATGTGTGTTCCTATGGAGTTACTATTGAAAATGAAAACTGACAGTGACCCAAGCACGACTTCATCATATAGTTGATTTGACTGACATAATTGCTCAATGAGCATCACTTGTTTTTCTTTTCTCCTCTGTCAAAAATATGTCCATCCTAAAATGTACATGCTATGTTGCTGTCCATTCTGGTAGCTTGTTTCTATCTGATGTCTGGTCGTTGTTCCCAATTATTCAGCTGCTTCACATTTTTCGCTCGGTCATGTGCGCTAACTCTTGTCTATTCTCGTATCACCCTACAGCAGGCCAAGCCGAGCAGCTTGCCGTGGCAGCCGGTGGTGCCTAGTAACAGCAGCAACAGCAGCCTGCCCGCCTCCTACAGTAACGGCCAGAGCAAGGTGGTTGCTTGGCTGCAGGAATCAGAGGAGATGGACAAGTGCGCAGAGGGTGAGGGCAATTTTTCCTTCATATGCCTGGAACAAATCTGATTTCACAAAGGAGTGGATTAAATCGTGCCTCAGACCTTACGATAAGTCTTTCAAACCACGAGAGGCGGATTGATGACCGTTTCATGACACATACTGTGACACCAAAATGTGTTCATGTGAGCGTGCGTGTGGGTGTGAATTTCATTTTTCAGAGCTCGCACGATGCCAGTCCAACCTGACCGAGCTGAGCCGGTTGTTGCAGAGTCTGGAGATTCTACAAAGGACGCAGTCGGCACCAAACTTCACAGATATGCAGGTTAAACACACACACACACGTTATACAGAGAGCAGGGGAGGCAAATCAGTTAGTGTTTCATTTAGAGGTTTCTTACTGCAGTGCATTGTGGGCGCTGTGTGTGTGGAGGTGCTCAGTAGCTGGCATTACTCAGCCAATGATAGAGGTCTGTCAGTCTAAGAAAGGTGCAGTCTTTTAAAACCTCAGCATCCACCCACATTAGGATTCAGCAATGCTTACAGAACATCTGCCTGCTTCTCTTACTGATCAGTATCTATTAAATTTCATTTTTTTGCACTGAGCTGACCTGTGTTTTTTTGTTTGTTTGTTTGTTTTTAACACCACACATTCCATTTTTGCCTTTTGCCTTCTCATTTGTGGGGAGTTTCATCTTTTTTTTTTTTTTTGTCATGTCACTGCTATCAATTTTATGTGTTGACGTTTGTTTTATGTATTTGTGATGTGTTTGTTGTATTAACCACACCTTTGCATATTCTGATCCACGTGTGCCAACATAGAGCAATTGTGTAGAATTGTCAAAGAAAGAAAAGCGCTTGAACAGAAGATGGCGAACAAAAAGTGTCGGCAAAGATGCGAAATTCCAGCTTCAGGTACATCTCTTCAGATTCCTACAACAAAAAACACACACAGACAGGATTTTTTTGTGTTAATAATTTTCTAGCAACTCTCAGTGATTCAAAATCTTCTATGAGCTCGTATGTTAAAGTTAGTTGAAGTGTTCTTGACTGAGACTGACATGTAAAAATGTAATCTGACTGTTTTCTTCACCTCTTTTAAAAGAAGAGGTCTTCACATCACACATACAAAATGTTTTTTGTTGTTGTTTTTGTTGTTCTTTAATTAGTCTGCATCTCAACTGACACTTGTGAGTGTGTTGTTGCCTCAGTTTTTTAAATTTTTGTCTTTGCTAATTCACACTTCTTTTGTTTAACACATTCTACATTAATCTGTGCTTCCTGAAACGACTTGAAATGTGCTTTCATACATTTCCGTGTACTTGATACTTTTCTTTAACTCAACCACCATGCTGAAGGAAGTTTTAAAACACTTTTCTTTAATGAACAGATAAGATAGCCTCCTCAATATTCTACTAGAGGTAACAATTCAAAGACAACTGGACTTGCTGTTTAGTGATAAAGTTTTTTGTAAGGTTGATACATTTCCAATGAAATGTCACATAACCAACCTAAAGTGAATGGTACCGTTACAATGTACGCTGGTTCTTGGTCTTCACAGCTGGTTCTGGCTGTCAGACACACAACACCAAACATCACTGTGCCTTTCAGGTGATTGACAAGTGGTCCTTTTGTGTGTCGTGATCTCTCTCCAGGTCCCTCTCTCTGCAAGCATGTCCCCCATCCGTCTCCACTCATCCAACCCCAACCTGTGTGCCGAGCTGGTGGACTTTCAGCCCCCTGTCTCACGGCTGACAGACAGCGTAGAGTGCGCTAGTGATTACATTAAACTGCAGGAGGAATTCTGCACCATTGCCCAGAAAGGTAAGCAGGCAGCGTGCATGGCTGCAGGCTTCAGGGATTATTAGGCGAGAGAAATCTCAAAAGAATTATTCCTGGACTTGGATTTTATTTTTTTCTTATTTTATCCTATTTTGTCTGGCTGTTTCTGTTGGTTCTGATAACATTGTGCAACAGCATTGTGTGTAATTGCTGTGATTTCTGAGGTAAATAGTGAAATTATTCCTCAAACTTTTTGTTGTAAACATCCTTAGGCTATATACTAGTCCCTATAAAAGACAGTTTAGTGACTGACTTCCTAATTGCACAAAGTTTTCTTGTGCAATGAGGATTTATTAGCATCGTTATGAATTAACTCAGTCTTTGTTTTACCCCCAAATAAAATGGTTCAGATAATCTGGATTTACATCCGATTATCTCACCGCCTCCCCCAGCAATGTCACCATTTTCCCAGATCTTATCAATCTTAGTAAGTACAGTGTTATCATAACCAAAACTAAAGCTACAAAAACAAGACCCACATTGTAACAGATTGTAATTTTCCTTTAAATTACAGTTTTTCTGAAGAACTGAGTGCAATCACCACATCAATAAATAGCATGAAACACAACACATTTGTCCATTTCTCCTGCAAAAGGACATCACTCACTGAAAACATGAATCACCTGCTACAATATCTCAGAAATTGATTAAACATTTATGTTTGAATGGTCATGAAGGATATCTAGAACATCTGGATATCTGGCGAACTCAGTGCACCATTGGTTCAACTGAAGATAACTGCTTTAACATTTGAATATTAAGCAACAAGAAACGCACAAACTGTTTTGAGAAAAATGAGGACTAGATGGGAGAATTTCATGCTGTGTTTTGAGAATAACCATTTCCATTCACAGATGGAGCCAAAAAACTACTGAGAAAAACTGTGATAATAGAAGGATAATTATTTCCTTTTGTCATGTCTCTCTGCAGTCCACTCTCTGCTGAAGTCGGCCTTCAACACAGTGGCTATAGAGAAAGAAAAGATCAAACAGATTCTGTGTGACCAGGAACAGTCAGACCAGTCAACCCAGATCAACTCTCTCAGGAAGTCTCTGTCACAGGTAATGAGCTGTCCTCAACCATTACCCATGGTGCCTCTTTTCTTTCTAGCCTTAGATTTATTTAATCTGAACTGTTTGTCAGTATTTTACCACTTTATATTCTAAGTGAGTATGATGCTGTCTTAAAATATAGTTATCAGGAGTGATCAGAACATTAGTGGAGAGATTACTGCTATAATTTGAGCGATGTGTCTTTAAACTCGCACACATTTTTGTAGTTGTCATGTTATACGATATGCTCATGATGACGGGCTGTCAGATGAAACGCACAAGCTACAGTTTATTCCGAGAAGTCACAGTAATCACAATTAAAAAAGATGATGTGTGGAGATGAGAGCAGAGGCAAGTGAGTCGTGAAAGTCCAATCATTTTTTCCCGTATTAATTGGCGAGAGAGAGAGAAATGCACCGTGCAGTTCATTAACTCTGCTCCTTTGGGCTGTCTCTCTACCCCGGTGATTTAATTGGACTGTTCCTCTGCTAACAGTTGACATCGTTTTGGTGAAATGTTTCTGCCGCTTTATCTCCGCTTTGTTCTTAATTGGATGTTTGTGTGACAATTTTGTCACAGGCTGGAGGTCAAGGTTTTATGGAAAAGCTCTGTGGGAAGATGATAGTCATCAATCATAGTTGTTATGGCTACAGCTGATGATGTAACTATTTTAAGTACACATATACTTAAAGAATACTATAATCAATCAATTGACAATGGATTACATGGTCTTCTTTGTGAAAGGGTTCAATCGTAGTGATGAACGCACAGAGAATTATTACCTGACTCTGCAGTTCCTCCTCAGCTCTAGGCAGCGTTTTAATGTCTTTCAGCTCACCACGTTATTTTCAGCTGTTGCATGCAGCTGCTTTCAGAAGAAGCTCTGAAAAACCCACATTATCCTCCCTGTCCAGCACCAAACAGCAGACAGTTAACAACTAGCTTGTGAACATAGTGGCGCATTAAGCAGCTAAAGAGCCAAATATTTCCCTCAGGGCTCAAAGGAGAGTGAATATTTGACTTAGATTCATCAGGTGGCCAGATATAATTCCAAATAACTTCATATCGCTGCTAATTTAGCTCAGTATTTGCTGAATGTGTAAATAGGCAGCTGTTTGCTAACAAGTTTTTCACATCAAAGTGTAATATTGTGTGTGAGTGTTGCATTTACTTTACTTTTTTCCAGACTACTTAAAAATGTCCCTCAAATGTTGCTGGTTTTTACACAAGAGCCAAAAACTGAAGCAGGCAAACAGATAATAAAATACGTTTTTGACAGCTGCCATCTCAAAAATAAGAGTTTGTCTGCACATTAAAAGATAAAACAAACTTTCATCTTTTAAATGAACTAAGTTACAGTTAAACAACCTACTCTGTTCATAATCATTTTAGGTGGAATTTGGAAAATAAATCAGAATTTTCATCTTTCAGGCTCTGTCCCAAAACTCAGAACTTCGAACCCGACTCAACCGCATCCACTCTGAATCAGTCCTGACAGAACAAGTTGTCAGTGTGAACATCATCTCCACGCCTGATGAGGTAAGTTATTGTGGTCAGTCTATCACCAACAGGGCTAATTTCTGACTGCTATATTGATAAAACAGCAGACTCCAAGGCTGGCTAGGTAGTGGTAGTGTTTGCTTCCTGCATTTGTCAATTGCATTATTGATTCCTGTCCTTATAGATTGATGGTTTTTCCAGTACGCGCTGGCAGGTGAGCTTAAAGGATCATTATTCTATGCAGAACCTGACATCAAGGTTAATGGAAGAAATAACTAATTAGAAATGGATGGGAGCTCGCCCTCTGGCAAGAATACACCTGCTGCAAAATGAAATCTGTGTTGTCTTCTTATACTGTTTGTTTTTGCTCAGACACATTATGGTTCTTAAACCTGTCGTCATAGCAAGAAACAGTAAAGGTCTCATGCGTTTGCATGTGTTTGCCCGCAGGCTGTGGAACAGATGGGGATCCCTCTGACTCAGCAGGCCTCTAATGAGAGCCGACTCTCCATGTCGGAGTCTGTCTCCGAGTTCTTTGATGCCCAGGAAGTGCTTCTGTCAGCCAGCTCGTCAGAGAACGAGGTATAACGGGGGACAGTGGCTCTTGAGTTTTTCAAAAATGATGTCAGTTTGGATCATGAGGAATTAGGAAGTGGATCGAGGGTGGGACTTAAACGTCACTGTGATGGAGCTGGAATTAGTCAGCAATTAAAGGGTAATTCTGGTATTTTGTAACCTGGATTGTTAATTATATTGATTATAAGTGTCTGACAACAAAAGTAAACACAGGAATTAGTCGCATTATGGCTGAAAAATACCAGAATTACCTTTTAATAAGAGCTGCATGAGAAGTTAAAATAGCATATAATGAAAAAGTCAAACAAAGGCACACAGGAGCACACTTTCACTCTGCCCTGAGGCCCGAACCCTCATTTTGATTCAGTTGTGTCCTAGAATTATAACACTCCTCTTCTGTCTGTATCTGAGGATTTGTAGCTTCTAGATTGGTTTAAAAAAAGGCAGTTTTCGTCCATCACTGGAAACAATCATTTCTACCTTCTCCGTCTTTTAACTCCTGTGAACAGCCAGCTTCAAATATATGCAGTCTCTTAGGGGCCATTAAGGATTGTAGCTCCCCAGGCATCCATCGAGCCGTGCTGAAGGATTACTCACCAAGGAAATTCATCAAACCCCATCCTGTAGCTGGAAAGGCAGCCTCATTCACACCCACAGTTGGCCAAACTCCTCGCCAGCAGCAGGCCACTGTAATAGAGGCTATTAGAGCGAGTGGCCACACTATGCTCCTCTTTGGCAGCCTCAATGGCCTCATTGTGTTTGCTATATATAAAGCATGAAAATGCTGCAGTGTCTCATCTTATGATTACTGCAGTGGGACAGATAGCCGGCGACTGCTGCAGTTTGTTAGCCACTGGCAAACTGCAGTAAGTGTGTGTGCATGTGTGTGGCTAAAGCCGTCTGCTGTTCAATCACAGTTGTGTGTGTGTGTGTGTGTGTGTTTTGTACGCCACTGCACTGACTCACTCTGCTCTGTACCTGTTCCCCTCACAGGGCTCAGACGATGAGTCATATGTCAGTGATGTGAGCGATAACATTTCGGAGGACAACGCCAGTGTGACTGATAACGTCTCCAGACAAAGTAGGTTCAATTCTGCACCGTGACCAACCTACACAAAGCATCTGCAGTTTTCTGTTCGAAAAGGGGTAAAATTCATGTAGGAGGGGATCCCACTCAGTGGATTAACAATGCTTCTTCTTCAACATCCTCACACACACACACACACACACACACACACTGAGATACACTGGTACGGTACTGTCAAACTCATTTATCAGTATGGCTGAGGCAGTTGACTTTGCAGGGCTGCTCTGTGCCAAGGGCTTCTCTCTAGCTTTATGAAGGCTATCTGTACGAGGGGGGATGAGATCTCCCTCCTCCATCTCTGTCACATACCACGCAGAGTTAGATAATATCTCATCATGATGAAAATCCTTATTGTATGTTCCTATACACGTCTGGAGGAGTCTGGAAAAGTACTGGAGCTGGTTTTAGTATTTAGGGATCACATAGAAAGTCAATATAGTCATGAAAAAAAGAAGAAAGTCTGGATACATGTACTACACATTTTTTTATGTAGACCAACTGTCATTTCAATGTATTTGATGTTGTGAAGAATGACCCACTACAACAAGTTTGTGCAAAGCCTCTATCAGCAAATATGCAAACCAACGGATGAAAGAACACATTGAGTCAGGAAGCGCCAGTCTGCAAAGAAGCAGGAAAGGTAAAAGTGATAAATGTGAACAACATGGATGCTAGAATAAGCAAGGCCAGACTTCAAGGACCATGATCACATCATACCTGCTCCTCAAGGAGGGAAAAAGCCTTTGTAGTGAGGGAATAAAGGTGTCAGAGCGCTTCATCCAAAGCGCTTGTTGAGTGGTGGAACAGTGTCTGAAAGCTCCGAACCAGACTATTTCATACTTTTGTTACTTTCCGAAACTGACAATCTGACACTCACGCCCACTTCACACAGTGATTGTACGGGCGTGCGGAGGTGAGAATTAAGCAGTGTTTGAGCTTCTCCCTTAAGCTCTCTCTTTTTTTTCTCTTTTTTTTTTTCACACAATTATTTCTGTCATGTTTGCGTGTGCCTTCAAGAAAACACTGTCTAAAAGCGTGCACATATTTAAACGGTTATCTTGTCTCACCCCTCTTTATGACATGGCCGTTTGAAAAACTTGTTATTTTCAAGCATGCTTACTTCTTAAAAGCTTGTCTTAATCGGGATCATCTTTTAAATCTTTTCTTAAAAACATACTTTCTATCAGATTGCTTATCCTGATTTTACTTGAATGGCATCTTTAGTTATTTTATTCTATATGACTGTAATCTGGTCCAGTTAATGTCTTTTGTCCCCTAAAAGTTTCCCTTCTTATTAGATTTGATTTGATTTGATATAATTGGTTGTTTTTGATTTGCTGTCTTCTGCTGCTCTATAATACAGTATATATAGTATAATTAAAGATTTGTATTATTATTACATTTTTCCCAGAGAGAACATGTTCCCAAGATCCACAGTGGCTAGTACAGATCATTTTGTACCACATATGGGCAGTTATGAAGTGTACTCTCTTCCCAGTGGCCAACGGAGACTTTGCTGGCTGTGCCTTCCGTAACGGGCGGCGTACCTGCCTGCCGGCGCCCTGTCCTGACACCAGCAACATCAACCTCTGGAACATCTTACGAAACAACATCGGCAAGGACCTGTCGAAAGTGTCCATGCCCGTGGAGCTCAACGAACCTCTCAACACCCTGCAGCGTATGTGTGAAGAGCTGGAGTACAGTGAGCTGCTGGATAAGGCTGCCGAGACCGAGGATCCCTTTGAACGCATGGTAAAGAACCCGTCAGTCACAGGTGTTAGATCTGGAGAACATAATGACCCCCCCATTGACTGCTCTTCAAAACACGTTTGCTTCTGTGGACTAGATGTCAAGAGAGGAATCTGCAGCTGAGGATTTTCAAGTTGAATCTTAACATCTTAAGTTCCTGCTGTATTTTTTTTTTCGTGTGTGTGTTTTTCACATCTGTGTTTGTTGATGTGTGAGGTGACATTGCCGGTCACAAGCCAACGTAAACAGTCTCTCACTCAGAGGCGTAACTGCGAGGTGGCGGTACGCTCCAGTGCAGCCGTCGACCTTCCATCCTCCTATTTTTATCCGTCTTCTGTCATTTTGATAGTGCCCAACGCATTCTAATGTTCAGCTTATGTGACAAAGCCTGTTAATATGAGCCCGCTAATCCTCTTGTTTATGTCGGCTGTGTTGTTCTGACTCTCTGACAGGTTCTCGTTGCTGCTTTTGCCATCTCAGGCTACTCATCCACTTACTACAGAGCAGGAAGTAAGCCATTCAACCCGCTACTCGGAGAGACGTATGAATGTATTCGAGAAGACAAGGGCTTCTGTTTTTTCTCTGAACAGGTACATTTGATCTCTGCTCATATTATTTCTTCTTTTTAATGATATTCAGCTCATTTTATACAGCAGTACTTACTTGTGTATGTACCCATTTTCGTGGTATTTGATCTTAAGCTCTTTTACAGCTTATACGCCAAGATGGACAACACTGGAATAAAACATCAAAGCTCACTCTTGACCTTGAAAATAGCAGCTGACAAAACAATCTCACTACAGGCTTCATCTAATAGTTGTTTTGAAGTTTTCAGTCCTCTCCTATGATCTTTATCAACAGATGGAGTTTGTCCAGGTGTCATGCAAATTGTAAATGTTCTATTTTTTTCTGAGATCTTTTGAGCACTTCTAGTTAATTTTGACTTAAAAGTTGAGCTTCATAGTTCACTCCTGACCTTGCAAACTGCAGTATTTGATTATGTAATATTTGTCTGGTTTATGAAGGAATAACTGCAGTATTGTTTTTTTGGTTGAACTGAGTGGCTGCTAACAATACAAATGAGTGACTTTATATACTGTATTCCTCTTTCTTACACAAATCATGTTACACACACACATTCGCATTGCCATTGTACATCTCTTTGGGGTTTTGGGCTGTCTGAGGCAAAAATCAACAAAAGTGAGAGAAGCGTGGTGGATTGTCAATCCAAAATGGTGGTCCAATGACTGATTTGGAGCTTTGGCAACTAATGACAGACTGGAGCAAAATTCTAACAGTGTTATCAATTTAAGACCAAATTCTCACAACGTGTCTGTTCGGGGAGAAAACATATTCTTGTTCTCATTAATACGAGGAGAACCAGTGGCACACATGGTATGCAAAAACACAAAACGATGGAGGTGAAACAATAAAGAACTCGGTGACTTTGCTGCATTTTCAAAACGTCGATGCAGATGGATGATGTGAGCTGATGAGCAGCTCTGCTTTCATATTCTTTTTTTTTTCTATTTACATTGTAGCACCATAGATTCACCGTACATTCAGCACTTGATCTGACAGCCTCAAACTGATATTGTATAGTCTGACACAGATCGTGACCTACATTTTACTACAGGCGTCTCGTATAATGTGACATGTAGTTAACTTACACGATTGTTGTTGTTGCATAGTCTAAAGGCGACATTAAGTCACATTTCACTCAATGTTGGTGTACAGTAGACTAGGGCTGCAACTAAAGATCATTTTAATGATTGATGCTAATTATTATTAGAATTAATTGAGTAACTGTTTTGTCTATAAAATGTCAGAAAATAGTGAAAAATGCCCTTTACATTTGCCTAGAGATGAAAATGTACATTTTTCAATCACTTGCTGTCTGATCAACAGTTTAAAAGCCTGAAATATTTCATCCATGATCATAAATGAGAGAGAAGAGAGAAAAACACAGAAAATATTCACATCAAGAGGAACCAGCTGTACTTGTAAAATGACTGTAAAATGATTAAGCTAATAGGTGCTAATTAATTTTTATTGACCGACTAATCCACTAATTGTTTCAGATGTGCAGGAAACTTACTGTTTTGTTGCATGTATTCTATTCCTTCATATTCTCTGTTTGTAGACTGAAAAACATCTATATGATGTGTAACCTCGGCAACAACAGCTGTCAGACTGTTTTTATTTGATCTTCTCTCCAAGGTGAGCCACCACCCTCCCATCTCCGCCTGCCACTGTGAGTCCAAGAACTTCACCTTCTGGCAAGGTAGGTTACACACCTAATTAGTGAGGGATTTTCCACATGGGAACTCTCAGTGGAGGAGCCAACACATCTCAATTAGCCTCTTTTTAATATTCAGATGAAATATAATAGATTAAAAAGTAGATTTCTTAGCATTTGAGAAGAAATACAAAAATGTGAAGGATCAGTGCGTTGTTCTTGATTTGTGATGTTTTTCAGATGTAAGATGGAAAAATAAATTCTGGGGAAAATCAATGGAGATATTACCAGTCGGCACCGTGAATCTTATGATTCCCAGGTAACTTTCAGCGAGCTGCTTAGTGTCTTAAATCAAAAGGTTTCATCTCAGCAGTCAATCTTATTTGTCTCAGTATCCCATACATGCATCTAATATTTATCTAATAGTGTGTTACTGAAATTTCAGTTCTTCTAAGTTAGTGGATTGGGTTTTTTTATAATTATGCATGTATAATTATATTTTAGTAGTGCGATCTATACTTACCTATTCAAAGTTTGATTTAGAAGAAACTGTGAAACCTTGAGATTTCCCCTCTCTTAGTAGTTTCTGTCCTGTTATAATGTCCTTTAGAAACAGAGGAATCTATAAAGAGTTCAAGCCTGTGAATAATGCCTTTGATGGGGAGGTTCGGGGAGGAGCATGACAATTTTTACCACACAAAATGTTGAAAATTTGGGGCTGTTGAATAAAACCAGATGAAGGTTTCTTTCTGTTAATCAATTTGTATTCTCCTGCCTACTTTGGACAGAACAAGGTGTCACATTTGACAGAATAATCATACAGTTGTACGTTCATGAAGATTTCCAGGATACTTTTCATCAGGGTTTCTGCTGTTATTGTGTCTTTCCAGGTTTGGAGATCTCTATGAATGGAACAAAGTCACCACCTGTGTGCACAACATCCTGAGTGGACGACGGTGGATTGAACACTACGGGGAGATCACTATCAGAAACATGAAGAGCAGCGCCTGCCTCTGCAAACTTACGTTTGTCAAGGTAAAACACATCGTCAGCAGGAATCAGTGATACCTGTTGGTTAGGACTGGTTTACTATAAATGCACAAAGCATCATTGTACAGCTGTGATTCACTGTATTTTTCTCTTTTAGGGAAATTACTGGAGCTCTAATGTGAACGAGGTCCAAGGATTTGTGATGGATCAAGAAGGGAAAGTGATCCACAGGCTTTTTGGAAAATGGCATGAAGGCCTTTACTGTGGCGTCCCGCCTTCTGCCAAATGTATCTGGAGGCCAGGTAAGCATCAGGTCCTCATCCACACTTCACATCAGACTTTTAACTGCTGTTAGAAAAGTTAGAAAAGACAATGGGGATGATTGGAAGTGCGTGGCTCATGTATGACATGCATAGATGACGTAGAGAACTACATCAGGGAAGGTAATAGAGTTTGATCCCTGACACATTTCATGTTCTTTCTTCGTCAGGCTCCATGCCCACAGACTATGAGCTGTACTACGGCTTCACCAGATTCGCCATTGAACTGAATGAGCTTTGCCCCGAGCTGAAAGACGTCCTGCCGCGCACAGATGCCCGATTCAGGCCCGATCAAAGGTACAGTATCACATCCCCACCTATGATCACGAGACCATTCACTTGTTACCACTCTTTGTTGGACCACCACCTTACTGAACTGTATGTGTTTACTGAGAAGTGTCATTTTGTTCACACAGGCATCTGGAAGAAGGGAACTTGGAGATGGCATCCTCGGATAAGCAGCGTATTGAGGACCTGCAGAGGACCAGGAGGAAGTGTAACGAAGAGAACAACATCAAACAGGAGCCACGCTTCTTCAAGTAAGCACAGAGACCAAGAGCCAAGATGCATGAAACCAGACTGAAACTCTGTCAAGTGTATGCACAAAGATAAAAATATGCATTTTTATCTTCTGATTTATAAAAACCTGTGTGTATGTGTCATCCTGGTTCATGTGTGGGTATGACATTTGCATGCTTTCTGTCACAGTGTTAACACATCTTGCTACAGCCAAGATAAAATCAGTCAGTTCATGCTTTCATTTCTATGTGAATGACAAGGACATTTTTTCCTGGTTGCTCTCAGGTTTATCAGTTACAACCGTCACTTCTCTGTCTTTTCTCCCAGGAAAGTGGTTGATGGCAATCACAGGGAGAGATGGGTCTCCAACAACATGTACTGGGAGCTCCGCAAAAACCCCGGCTTCATCAACATGGAACCTACAATGAGCCTGTGGTAGCAGACGGATTGCTACGTACATCATGTAGTTATCGCAGACACGAAGGCGGTTACCTATGCACAACAAGGTGTTAAAGAGAGAAACATGTTAACGATTTAAAAACATCTGTGTGCATGGATATGAACGACTGCAGAGCTGAGGGGTGGGCCCGATGCCCAGCGACCCCGTTGCCACATGGTTATCCGTCCATGGAAACGACTTCTAGGATCACCTTCATTGTGCTTGTCTAAGCCGGGTTGTCAGGGCAACAATGCCACCACTCATACGTAGATCTTTCCTCAGCTCCTTTGACTTCCGAGTATGTCCTTGCCTTAAAAAGACACCCATACAAGTCATGTGATTTAGCGCTTTTTTTTTTTTTTTTTTAGTTGAAGCCATTTGATTTCTGACAGCCGTCGAGGTTAGACTAATCTAAGTAGACATTTTGATTACCTACGATACCGTGCATGTTTAGAGAGCAGCTTTCACTGGCATTAAGCCGTATTTACTATATCATCAATGTTGTAGAAAAAGAGGTATTTTTATAAAATATCTTGGACTCAGAATTTAGTGAAAGAGTATTATGTGAATTGGCAGATTTTTATTTATTTTTGCCTTTTAATACTGTTGAATCTTTGTGATAGCAGTACTCTCTCTTGGGGAAACAACTTGTTTAAAATTCATCTTAACTGCCATAGATGAAGTATGGCGGTGAATTTTTTAGGAAGAGCTTTTAAAGTCCCCCCCAACCTACAGGCCTTCACACCCCTTACAGACACTTTTTCTTTCAACGCTGTCAACACAGATCTATCAGATACCGCCATAGACTTCAGTTCCTCGTCACGGTGGGATTCTGTGTCTCAGAGTAAATACTTCACCCCGTGACTCCGGGGCCAAGACCTCCACTGCCCCATGGTCTTATTTTAGGCATTGTAACATGAAACCAGCTCCTCTGAATCACATGGTTACATAAATACATGCAAAGACTCTCCTCCCATATATAGCGGGAAAACATTCAGTCTGTCCTCCGGTGTGAACGTGATACAGAGATCTGGTCTCAGTTAAATAACAAGACTCTCAGAAAAACATCTGACACATCTGAAGGTCTAAGAATAGAGAGTTTAAAGATTGACCCCATCAAGACCCTTGAGACTATTTTGTGGTTTGGGGGCCATTTAGACAGAAAAACAAGAGAAAGAGTCACATATTTCCAGTAAGAGGCCAAACACTCATCTATGTCCAGCCACATGACTGAAGAGTTACAACAGTCATTATTTGACTATTTAAGAAATCAGTTTTCTGTCATAATTAATGCCAAATTACCATCATGGTTCACAAAATCCCAAAGTGATCAATTTTTCATCCTTGCACTGACTAGCAACTAAAATTTTAAACTTATAATGATGTGACACACAAAAAAGTAGCAAATCTTGTCATTTATGAAGCTATTACCAGCAGATGTTTGGCATTTTTCTTGATAAATGACTTCTATTATTAATCAATCATCAAAACAGGACCATATTTTCTGCTGATTAATTCATCAGTTAATTATATCCATGCCTGCTACATATATTCAGTCCATCATGAAACAGCAGAGCCACCTGCAGATCGCTCTGTGAAAATGCAGTTTCAGGAAGAGAATCTGCTCTTTTTATTCTGAATGTTTTTAGATGTTAAAGCCAATTTTTTTTTTTAAATGGGTCTGATTCCCCAGAGAGTTTACTGCTATGATGCTTCTGCAAAGCACCACTTACTTACTTATTTGAAGTTTGTATATTTATTGCAAAGCAGATTAGCTTTAATGTTTTAACCAGTGTCCCCCCTTTTTGTGTTACAGAGTTAAGAAAAATATAACACAGGGGACCTTTGATTGAAATCAACCCCCAACACAAGTAGTCACACATTATCCACATGTATGAGGGCACATTTAATGTAATTCCCCTCATTCAGGACAGTAGGGTGAGGACACTGAAGGAGGAAAAAAAAAAAAAAAAAAAAAAAAGTGAATATAAATATGTAGAACTATGTGAAGCAAATCCATCTTGTGTGCACTGTTCACATGGTACTGTAGATTAAAACCAAAAAAGGTAGTACTGCTTTGCATCCATATCCCTTGGTTGTTGTTTTTTTTTTCTTTTTTTAAATATATAAACGTGCTTATCATTTTTTCTCCCCCTCCCTCCCCCCCTCGATCACAAACTCAATGCTACAACTTATCAGCGTCAGTCTCACTTGCTGTGCCTTAATGCATTTATTAATGCCTCACAAACACACTACTGATGAGAACCCACATGCCAAGAGGAAGGTATGCCATTCATTTAAATACAACTCTGCACATTCTCCAGTCTCCACCTGCCTGCAGACGATAACTGATACAGAGAAATGTTTTCAAGGGAGACGTCTTTGATGCTTAGATAAGTGGGGGAAAAAACTGGTTTATCGGACTGTAACAAGCTTGCAGGGTTAAAAGATGTTCTGTACCGCTCCGCTACTCCTGACATGTAACCGATATGTTTTTGGCGTTCACTGTAAATACAGCACATTTAAGAAGATGGGTCACTAAAAGCAAAAATCCTTTTTTCCTCCTCCATCAGTGGACAATTTTAAACAAAACAGCAGTTGTGTGCGTATGTGTGGAGGAGAGGGGCACGGTGTTGCTCTTGTGTGGAATCATAAATGAAAAAAAAAAGAAAAAAAATAATGCTTTGTTCCATCACCATGTAGGATTAATACTGTAGACCATCATGACCCCAACAAAGAGTTCATCCGTTCTTCTACCTGCATGTCTAGACAACATAGCCTGCCAATGAATGTTGCAGATGCCTTACCAAAAAAAAGGTTTTTTGTTTTCTCAATTGGACTCACATGTTTTTTCTCTTTTTTTTTGGTTTTGTTTTGTTTTGTTTTGGACTGACATGTATTACTAAGCACTGTGTCAGCTCAGTTTCTTTCCCATCTATTTCCTAATGGGTACCTTCTAAAGTGCAATTTTAACAAAGTACATATCTTTCCATGAACACTGTACACTGCTGCTACATAGTGCTTGTTCTAATAAAACTGTAAAACGCAGCTGACGATGAGTGTGTGATTTTCTATAAAAGAAAAGGCCATAAAAGAATTCATGTTCACATAACTGAGATTTTACTGTAAATAGGACTATGGTTATTTTCATTATCAATTAATCTGTGGTTGTTTAATTTAGTAAAAATAACGAAAAATGTCCTTCCAGGGTCCAAGATATCATCATCAAATGTCTTGTTTTATTCAACCAACACTCTAAATCCAAAGAATATTCAATTTGCAATGATATAAAACAAGAAAAGCAGGAAATTCAGGAGCTTTTTGGGCATTTTTTTTGTTTGACAAATGATGAGAAAAGGTTGCCAATAGACAGATTGTTTCAGCTCTAAGGGTAAATACTCCCAAATCACAGAATCTTTAACATCCTATCGTGCGATCGACATGTGCTTCCTTGTGTCTTACTTATTAAACCACACAAATCAAGAGTGAATGGAGCAGTGCAAAGTTCCTGATGTAATTGCCTTTGTACCAACACAGCAGGACGCGCTGTCTCGTAAATTGATGGCTGTCAAGTGGTCTGCCCCCTCGAGAGACGTTTTCATTACGCAGCAACAGCTCCTGGAGGCACCGTGGTCGATTCAGGCAGCTCAGTATCAGCAACTGTATGAGCATTAACAGAAACCGACACTCATTAATGTTTAGTGTTTGGGTTTATTTTCAGACTCATACACATGTTGTTGCTGCTGCTGTTATTCTTTAACCAGGGTTCAGTTCATAAAGCAAATACCACTCAGTTAATATTAAAATATAATCACAGATTTTACTTGTATGTACTATGAGGCACACTGCAAACAATAGCCACAGACCAGCAGATTGGGAATATGTGTGTCTGTAGCAAAGTAACTTCATTTTACACTTTGACAGTCAACCTGATAAAGATTGTAGTTTGCATTTAGACAGATGGAAAAGTAAAAAAAAATCCTATCTCACTGTAAATCAAATTGCAGACTATACTTTCAAATTTAACAAGGTCAAAATAATCTCTCTTCTTCAATTCACTTTTACACTTCAAGTTTTAAAACATCTTCAGGCATTTTTTATTAACTTGAAGTTGTCATAAAGGCAGGTATCTGAGGTAAATTAAAAATTAAAGTTCTTCAAAGAACAGCTAAATATGTCACTGGAGACACAAAACTGTAGAATAAAAACTTAAATTAGGTCAAAATAAACTGAAAGCATCTGCATCCTAAAAAAAAAATATATTTTCACACGCAACACAGAACATTTGTGGACAAATAAAGCACTGACAGCTCCAACTATGCACGTAAAAAGGAGTGCTTCATATTATTGTTCTTCATTTACACATGTACATTTCTTTAAATATGTTGGACATAAAACGTAAAACATAATGGCGTCCTAACAAACTCTAATACTAATACTCAGTATGTTTGTCTACTCACAAACACTGTTGTATCTTCACTTACTGTGGAACATGATCTGCTTTGATATACATTAATATAAAAATATACCTTGACCTCATATCGTCCACAGGCAGGAAGACTAGTGGGAAGAACAATCTATAGCCTCATCCTGACTCGACATCAGCTGGTTTACGTGACAACGTGGGTGAAGCAATGGTTGACTGTGATGGTTTTTACTTGATGGACGCCATGATCTTGATATACTGAAGGGCGCTGTGTGCTGCGTCATTGTGCGCGTTGCTACAGGAGATGCCTGTGCCGTGGCACACGGTGACGGGGGTGGTGGACAGTTCTGCCAAGCACTGATACTGGCCGTTTACCGTCAGCTCACCTGCAAAGCACAGATACACACTTAACGTGACATGCAACATCAAACTATCCTTTATATAACAGGAACAACAGCCAACCAACGGAGTCTCTAACCTTTCAGATGCTTTAACACATAAAGCATAAAACTAGAAGACCTGAAGCATCCATTGGTACCAACCGCATCATGCTAGCTTGTCGGGAAGAGGGCTAAATAATGTGAAATGTGAAATGGGAAAAACTGGCATGACCACTTTCAAAGGGGTCCTTTGACTTCTCACCTCAAGATATCTGAATGAAAATGGGATCTATGGCTGTCCATGAGTCTCCCCTTTACATACATGCCCATTTTATGCTAATCCCATGCAGTTTTTTTGCATGCAGTATAAATGTGTTATTTCCACCTATTCTAAAAATGGTGTATTTGAATATTTCTGCATACTGGGGTCCCTAAAGAGTCTTGGAATTGCATAAATTTGGTATGACTGGAAAGCTGAGACTCTTGTGGATTCAATTGTGTTCATGTATGATGATGTTGGAATATAGATTTTTTTTAATTTAGAGCATTTATAGGTGATCTTTTGTTTTGTTGTTTCAGTTACAAACAAATGTATCTACTGGTATTATGTTAAAGTGTTTTTAATCATGCCCTGACCCTGTAATGTATCCATAATTAGTATTAGAGCTGCATTTATCAGGCGTTTTTCTTTAAAACTGTTAATTAGGGGCACCATTGTGGGTTAGGAGTCAAAACGCAGATTTTTGTTGCACCTCTCTTTCCCCTGTTTCCTGTCATCTCTCCACTGTCACAATAAAATAAAGGCAGAAAGAAATAACTGGGGAAAAAAAGTATAGTCAGTCCTCATGAGCAATTGCAGTTTCAAAATGTCACTGAAATGACTGACGATGTCCCACTTGGTGAATATAATTTTTCTCTATAGCGTCTCTGTTGGAATGGCAAAGAAGCAAAGAGAAAATGGGAGTGGAGGAGGTACGTTAGCTGACTGGAAAAACCAAGAAATGCTGTGTTCTTACCGATGTCAAAGTATGTGACCTCAAAGCCCTGCTCCTTGGACAGCTCCAACATCATCTGAATGTAATCTGTGTTGGGAATGCTCAGTGGGTTTCTTCTCAATAAAGATATCTTCTCTGCCGATGAGTTCCTTAAGTTCTCAAATCGGACACTTGGTGTGGGAGCCTGAAAAAAGTAACATATCTCAAAAAATTTGGCACAAACTATCAATTTTTTTAAGCCAGAAATGTAGCAGCTGCCTCCTGCGGTCACTTCGCAAAGGCGACTGACATTTGACATACCCATGTGATTTCAGAACAGCCTGACAGACTTTGAAGCTTTGCCACCATTTTCTCTGCAGCTGCCTTTTTCGCTGATTTTTTTGAATTTCCCATAGCTGTTGAAACAACAAGTCATAGATTAATAACAGGGTGAACGACAAAAAAACTTGCAGTTTCTTGCCAAGTCTCAAAAGCATCCTTACCCTTCTCTGACAGGGACTCCAATCTGCAAGTAACAGTGAATTCTCTCTTGTGTGGCGGACCAGCCTCCATTAAAACTGTGTATTCAGGAAGACGCCATCCTCTCTGCAATGCTAGTTCCTAACATGGAAGGCAAAAATTACAAAAACAAAACAAAAAACAGCATTATAATATTATTTTAGTATATTTTTGTGCATACTACTGTGAACAGGATGTGCTTCCTATCAACCACACCGAATTACAGCCAAACGGACACATTTTTTAATATCTGGAAATAAATATTAAGCTTCCCCTGCTATGGATTAGTGTTTTTTTTTTTTTTTTTTTACAAAATAGCATTTAGCAGACAAAGACACTTGCTTCTATGGTGTATAATCACATGTACATAGAAAGACACAAGTACAAAGAAACATGATTCACATACCTGCAGTATCCCTACTGAGTTGGGATGGTTGTTTGTTTCTGCTGCTACACCGTTACTCTCAGACTTCACAGGAACATTCCTGTTGGGATTACATCAAAGCGGTTACCACAGCTGCAACACATCAGCATTCACTACAGGCTGGAAGTGGAGCTGTCTGATGTGTGTACTGCAACTCTGGATTGCTAAAAGGGCTCACATCAAACACACTCAATGTAAGGCTGCAGCTGATGATTATTTTCATTATCAGTTAATAGGCAGATTATTATGTTGATAATTTGATGATCTGCATGATCCATAAAATGTGAAAAGAAAATCCAGAAAATTGTGAAAAATTGCTATCATAGTTTCCCCAATTCCAAGTTCACATTTTAAAATTGCTTGAATTGTCAAACCAAAAGTCTAAAAATCAAATATATTCAGTTTACTATCTTAAAAGACTAAGAAACCTGACAAATATTCAGATTTGAGAGGCTGGAATAAATGATTTTGAGGCATTTTTTCTTTATGAAAATACATAAACGAATATTAAATGACTGCTGATTAATTTTATTTCTACTCACACTGTTCCAACGTCTATCTGCAGAATATTCAGGACAGCTTCTGCAGCCACGTGTTTGGCTGCTTTTTTACTGGGACCTTGACCTGAAACAAAATACAGTAAGCCACACACGCACCAGATTATATAATATATTACAGAAATTAATTTACAGCCAGATGAAATGCACCTTAATCTCAAGCTACCGCGGGCCAAAATTTAAGATTTTTGTTCTAAATTTAAAAAAGCAACTGTGCTTTAATGAATGATTCCAGAAAGTAAAGATTAACCCTGAGGGCTACTGAAAAGGACATTTTGGAAAAACATGAAGAGAAATCTGTGTGAAAATGAACTGTATCCAAAGCCTTTTCCTACAGCGCACTGTTGTTAAATGTCAGATGTCGAGACTGGATTATTTTCTCATCACCTCAACACTGACAGCTTTGCAAATGCTTCTTCTCTGTTCTACGCTTGATTAAAAAAAACATGAGCCATATATGGGATATATTTAAGAGTATATTGCAGCAACACGCAAGATGCAGGCTGGTGTCTCTCTGAATGAGCAGTGTGTGACTTTTAACTCAAATAAAAAGGCTTCATCCAGTGTCAGGTTGCTATGAACACAGTGGGGTTGTAACTCACCTGTGCAGCTAACGTCTCCGACTCTCACGCTGAAGACGAAGCTGGGTTGATGAGCTTCTCCTTCAGCCTTCTCCATCACATACACGGGGAGGTTGCCAGTTTTGGTGCCATATTCGTGCAAGACTTGTATCGGCGTCTTCCCGGGGCTGGTCCTCTGTGCTTCATCTGTATTCAAGCTGTGTGTGTTAAAAAACAAACAAACACTTAAGTAGGACCGTAAAATCTGCACTGTTGCAATAAAATGACTGTAATATACATCTGAGCTGCAAACCAGGATAGTTAATAGACCAGACATAATGACTACAGCAGGGAGGATTTAATTAAGCAGAACGTTTTGTCAACACTTTTAATATTTACATGCCATATAATTAACTTTTTCAGCAGATACTGGAGCTTATGATCCACTAAAATGATCAGCTATTGGTGGAATATCATTAGGCTATTAGTAGCATTGTTGTTTACTATTAAGCTATTTTTCATAGTAAATTAAAAGATATTGATGATTTCAGTAAGTTCTTTGGATAAAACCTCAACAGAACAGCAGCCAACTGATCAGCTGTGACGTGTGATGACACTGTCACACTAGAAAAGGTTTTTCAGTGGCCAGAAGAAGAGAAACCTGTGTAGAATGTAATGCAACTTAATACATCAACTCATTACTACACTGAGAAATGTAACTGGATTTGGAAATGTCCACCTTCATGTAAATTGAGGCAGACATAACTTTATATACATATTTTAATATAATGCGGTCAATTACAACATCACCAAAAACTACAGCCTGGGAAATAACCAGAGCTGAGTTCATTACTCTCTGACAGCTTCAACAAATCAAACCTTACGATTCATAAAGGTTTATAATATTTATTGCAGGACTGGTGTAGTGGATTACACTGTAGAGCTTTCTTTTTGCTGGTCTCAGTGTAACAGATCTAGGCTTGAGGCTCTTGTACATCGTCTATTTTCTATTCTATTTTGAAAGTCTAGTCGCAACTGTCTCTCTGTTAAATTGACCTTTGTGCACATATTTTGAATTTGTGAGATTTTTTCCACAATGTATGATGTTTTAATGTTAAAAACAAGGACAACACAAGAAGTCTTTAAGCATTATGTGTCTGAATCTTTGGTCTGTGAAACTAATTTTCATCGGAATAGATCGGATGTTTGAGGATATTATGACCATGATTTCATTTTATTAGACTGCATATGAAATGCAAGCCTCGCTTAAGTGACCACAGAAATGACCCTGGATAAAATCTGATTTCACAAAGCGGTTTTGAGTCCCAGCACCATTCCACACATTCTTGCTGAGCGCACTGAAGCTGATGTTAACTGAGGTCTGTGGCTTTGCTGCAGGGTGTGTAACTAGACTGGGCCGACAATTAGTTTTTACTTCATTGATCTGGGGAATTATCGCTGAAAGTAAAGGTCTTGTTGCAGAAACACTTCGCTCACACTCACGTGCTGCAAACATTCACACTAAAAGCTGGCCGGTACGACCACAGAGCAGCTCCACTGGAGCATTTCATTAAGGATTTTACCCACACAGACCTATCAACGAGACTGCTTCTTTAAACTTCAGACTACCACAAATGCAAATGAATGACAGCCCTAACTTAAGTAATTATGAAATAAATGTGAAGTGGTGAATCAACACCGTTTTTTGCTTGTTTTGTTTTTTTTTTACATTAAATAGCACATTATTGAGAGAGCAGAATTAACAAATAAGTTACAAAAAACAGGACATAGGTTAATCTATCCAATCAAGACATCAAAGCAAATAAATGTTGAATAGAGAGATTAGAAAGTAAAAAAAACAAACAAATGTTACTATGATGCTCAAAGGTTGAACTCATATTAGAGAATTTTTCACATATAGATACAATTTCTTTGGCAGTGAAATTGATGCTACCTTAGACAACTCAATTAGAAAAGGAGAAATAACATGAAAAGCATTGGGCAACGATTACAAAAAATATTGGCCCTTTCAAAATAACATTACCACTGCTTGCTGATGAAATATAGTCAGCTAGCTGTTATTTATTGTTTTACCCAATCAACAATTCAACAATTTTACGATTGCCAATTAAATCATATCTAAGACAGAAATTGTACTATAATATGATTATAGAAAAAACACTACTATGAACCAACGACCAAATACTTTTCTCCATCCAGTCTTTGTTGTACAATGATTTGTTTTTAACTATAATAATCTATTATTCTATAAAGGTGTATAATATGGGTTGATATTGTATAGTTTCCAATATAAAATGAGGGATAATTTAATTGGGAGTCTTTGAATATGTGAAATCACATTTAAGTAAAAATTGCATACCTCCCAATTCCTTGATTATTTCTCTGGGGAATTCATACCAAAGGTTATTGTTCAGAAAAGATTTTAAACAATTGATTTTCAAGGTTCAATTCATAAAATCAATAGCTTGTAGACCTCCTTCTTTAAATTCTTTAGTTATCTCTGCTTTCTCAAAATGGCAGATTTTCCTTTTCCAAAATATAATCATAATTAACCTGATTGATTTTTTAATGGCTCTACTTGGAATAGCAACTGAGTATGTCAGGTAGATGCCCTTTGAGATGCTTTCCATTTTACAACCAAGAGACACAAGTGTTCAAAATACAGTGAGCAGTCGGGTGTTTAAAATTGGGTGCTATCACTTCATCACTTTCTGAGGCGAAACCCTACATACAATTACTGTAAGAGAGAAACAATTCCCCACTCAAACTACCTTGTATGAACTAAGGTTGAGAAATAATATTGATTGAATTGGGCTTAAGAAATATTGATTTACAATGACATTATTAACATATTTTTTGAAAGCTAGTGGTTAATTATTGAGAGAGAGAGAAGGTGTAGCTTGTATTCAATATCATACTTCACATATTCATTTAGTGTGTGTTCACCTAACTGCCCACTAGATAGCAGCATTAAAGCACATATGGCAACCTGTTGAATTTTGAGGATGTTGGGGGGGGAAAGAATGCGTTTTTATGAACACTGTTGATTAGGAATCACAGTTTTCCAATTTACAACACAAACACCACAGTTGTTCAAAAAGTTTTTGGAGACCATTCTTTGCTTTCCTCAACTACCAGAGTTTAAAATTACCCGCAAAAACTGATCCATCCCGCACAAATGGATTGTCCTAAATATTTAATCATAATGTGTATACCGCAGCCCAAACGTGCCCCCACATGACCACAACATAGCCACACGTGCAATCCAACGTAGCCCCTACAAGTATGTCAAAAAAAAAAGCAGTAGCTATGATGATGCCAACCAATAATATGGAAGCCTTAATGGTCCAAACGCCTCCAGACGTTCAAAACGGACGTGTTAACAGAAACAAATTTGACATATTACTGCAGACGTCGATCTGGTCCAAACTGTTTCCACAAAAATATGTTCAATTCAATTCAAAATACTGAACTACGACAATTTCACATATTCGCATGCGTTACTCACGTCATTAGCATTAGTGAATAGATGCATTAATTTGTATGTAATCCCGCCGCGCGAATAATTCACTTCGTATTTGTAAGCAAGTAATCCAGACACGTGCAGTTTTTTGTATCAAATGCCATTAAATACGGTATAGTTGTTATTTCAAAACACTTACATGTAGTTATTCTCCATAAATAGCTTTTATTACGTAATATGGGCATCCGGTTAATTTCAATAAATCACCATTACAGGCAACCACGTGACATTAATTAGCTCGCAAAACTTGAACTAAGTCAAAACTGTAAGAATAAGACACATAACTCAGATAGTTTAATGTTTAAATGTTTAATGCACATGGAAACAAACTTGATTGAAATGTTAATTCAATATTAATTCCTAAATCAAAAAAGGTAATAAATACCTTAACATTAATTATAATATATATATATGAATAATACAATAAAATACTAAAATGAATAATAATTCATTAACAACAGAAGATGGAACAAGAATCGTCAAATATAGGTTAAATAAAAAGAAATGTCTCAGTTTGGTGTTTGTGTGCCTGTGAAAACTAAATATTTAACAATTTACAAAACTATTTGGATAAACTACGTACAGTTTTGTCTTTTCTCGGTCACAGTGTGAGAGTGTCATCTCCCTCACACAATTAGGCCACAGTCATTCTCCATCTGGAGCATCACAGACCCCGGTGCTATAATGTTCCTGCATGCTGCACAGTGGTCACTGTTTTCAGCAAGAGGTTTTCTCTCTTTTTCTTCTCTTTTCCTTCTATCCTGGCCCTTTTTTCTTCTCTTTTCTTTCCTTTTTTTTCATCTCGTCTTTTTCCTTCTTCGCAGCATCCAGGTTTTGAAGGATGTCTCTGAATTCATCGCTGGTGACAACCCTTACTTGCTTGTCTGCAGAAGAGGTCTTCTTCTGGGGCATGTTTCACAAAATAGTCCAGCCATTTTAGAAAGAGCTCTATGTTCATGTATCCCTTCTCTGAATAGCCATACAGGCTCCAGAGCGTACAACACACTGGGAAGGCAGCAGGGATGGATGATGAAGGACAGGATGTTGTCTGCTGGCGGTAAACATGCCTCTTTCCCTTCTGGCACAAAACTTTCTCCATGGACTTAAGCTTATCACCAAACCCTGTTTCATCACAGTTCCATACAAGGTGAGGCTTGTCATGGAGACTCTACATATTAGCAGTATTTTCCAGAAGTTTGAAGAAGGTCTCCAAAGCCTCTTCTGTTGCTCCATGGACCCTGGCCTGATCTAGGGAGTTTGGTGTGCAGCTGGTGAACTTGGGGTGGCGACCTTTGAAATGGGCACTCCTGTTGTCACTGAGGCCCTTCTGCACATTCACAAGTTTTGTCAATGTTGCTGAAACAGCTTTTGATCATTTCCAAAGCTAGACATTTTATGATTTAAGAAGAAATCCATCATCTGTCATCCACACAATGTAGTTCACCATGCGTCCTTCTCTTCCAGGGTGCTTGTCCTATGTGGATTAGGATCACAGTCATGTTTCCCTGCCTTGTGGTTAGCCAAGGTGGATTTAGGTACCCCATCCTCACACTTTCCCCTGATTTTACACTCTGCACTGTCAGAAGAAGCGTTTCCCTGCTGTAAGCCTTTTCTCTTGTCCCTGACATTCTTCCCTAACAAAAGAAAACATGTTCCCAGAGTTAAGTTATTTATTGTTTTGATCATTGTGACAATACATTGATATTGTATGTTTTTTTCTTTATAACAGTGGAGAAAAGACACCCTTTGCAGCAACATCCATATGCTTCAGATATGGATGTTGCTGCAAAGCTACAAATTCTAAAACTTAGATGCTTCAAACACATCGTCAACCCGGCAGCACAGAAGATCTATAAACTCACCACAGGGTGCGCAAAAAGACTGATTCATATAACAATCAAGACTTTTCTGGCCATTACTCAGGAACTGAAGGGGTAATGTCCAGGAAGGTCAAGTGTTATAGATAAATTTAAATACAGTGATGTCTGAAATACCATCTTAGAAGTCTCTGATACCATGAGACCGTTACAACGTATTTGGTGACCCATCAGATCTAGTGTTGGTAGACATACAGAGATCCTTTTCTTAAATAAAAGTATCAAAACCACAATGTTAAAACATTTAATTAAAGTAGTACATATTAAAAATAAAGTAAAAAAATCCTACATTTAAAATCATACTGAAGTAAAAGTATAGAAGTATTACATTTAAATGCAGGATTTTTACTTAAAATTAAGTATTTTTACATTGTGGTCGCAACACTGCAGGTCACAGAATCTGATGGGTCACCAAATGCGATGTAACACCTGCCAAAGCTAAGTAGGTTAACTTTAACTCACATTAGCATGTAACGCTAACATCATAGTTCGCAGTTAAAAATTTGTTTCCTGTGACGTCCACGACATGTTGTTGATTTTTCTTCTGTTAAATACAAGCAACATAACTCAACAAGGAAACTTATTTGCTAGATAAATATCATATTAAGGCGTATTGGCTGTCAGAACAATAAAAACATTAAGCTAACGTAGCGTTTAAAAACGGTCATTAACGCTGCTTCCTTAAGAAAAAAATTCTGTTATTAACATGTATCATGTAGTTGCGTTTCTCTTGAACTGTCATTCACATTCATTGAACTTGAGACATTTTACAGCGCCGATTTTAACCTAATGGCTGCATTTTAAGAGTTAGAAGAAACTGTTAAACACTGTCAATCTGCCATTGTTTACGGTTAGCAAACAGATGTTTAATCACACTGTAATCAATATAGTAAAGCAACTAACCTCGTGTCGGCGGAGGTTTGCCCTGATGTAGCCTGATATCCCTCCTGAGACATGTTTGCTCTTTTCTGTCGTTTGCACGCCGACTGAAGACTCTACTGCTGGTAAATGAAAGAAAAACTAAGACACCACTTTAAGGTATTTTCCTGGTCATTTAGTACTGTTATTGAGAGGAATATAAAGTGGCCTAAAGATGCTAACAAATCTTCATTATGAGCCTGACCAGGGAAATTACCGACGATAACATCATATCAACATCCAGGTCAGCAGCAGGTCAAATACAGCCAGTGTCTGCAGAAAGTGTCTACTGCCACCTACTGATGATTGACTGGGTGACTGAAGGTTGCATTTATTTCAATTTTCATTTTCAATATTAAAGCTGCCAAGAAACCGGACAATCAATAATAAACGTGATAGTTCCTTTTATAATTTCCTCAAAAACATTGAAGGCATAATTGGCATATCTACTCTCGTTAATGTGGTCATTATTATCATTATCATTATTATTATTATTATTATTATTATTATCATTATTATTATTATTATTGAAAATGCATGTGTTTTCATGAAAATGTGAGTCAATTAGTTCATTTGAGCTCATAATTTAAAATTATTGAGACAACACAACATCTGTCACACTATTATTATTGAATGTTTGTGTTGGTTAAAGGGTTATTTTAACCTTTGATGGGTAGTACATATGAGTAAACAGAATAGGGTATTGTGCTCTCACGCTGATCATTGAAAAGCTGGAGAGAGTTGTTAACTGTATTATACTGGTACATTAAAATATATGATGTGCTGTGCTCTTTCTTTTTTTCTTTTTGAAGGTAGAAAGAGTAGCATTGGTGCCACAGTAGTACAGATGCCCACTACTACAGAGCAACCTGCAGGTACAAGGTTCAACACCCTGCACCCACCATTGGTGAACTGATACCCACACTTCATTTTCTATTTTTTTAGTATATTAGTTGTTTATTTAGTTATTTATTATTTAATAACTAAATAAATACTGGTTAAAAGTTAGTCCTTGTGTCATCTCCCTCCTTAATGATATGTACCTTTGGTTTTATTTGAGGTTCATACCATTACATTGTACTAATTAGTTGTTGGTTCATTTGGGAACTGGAATGAATCCCATGTCTAGTAATTTATACAAACATACTACTACTATGTGAGAAATGTCAGAACTAATCCTGGAAAATGCAAAAATTCAGACCATGTGCACAATTGGGTTTTGAACTCTTAACCTTTGCATTGAAAGAAAACCACCTAATCACTCAACCACAGAGCCAATCAGACAACTATCAAGGTGCAGGTAGTTTCATGAAGCCTATTCCAACCCTGCCCACTGGCTCCTGAGCCAGGAAACCAAACCGATCTCATAAGCAGAAGGCAAAGAGAAGTTAAAACTTAAAAAATTCACAACAATTTAACTGTTGCTAATACAATTCTGAAAACAATCACACATCAACCTGCTTGTCTGGGGTGTATTGTCAAAAATTTAATTAAATTTGTTCAAAATTGAAATTGAATGAAAATTAAAGGAGAGTGCGTGATCTGTGAACCAGGAATTTGCATCAGACCTGTGTTACACACATGCCCTTATTTGGATGTTACCTAGTCACCTATAAACCTTGTGGCTCGAGGTATGAAAGCTATGTAATTTGTATAACTGTCAGATACTCAAATGTGCCATTCTACATTGCAGTCAAATTTGGCACAGATAAGATTTCCAACACTTGGCCACCAGACAAAATGTAATTTATTAATAAAAATGATCATATTAAGCCATTTAGCAAGATTAAACTATGAAAAATTTTACAGAAAAATGTTTAATCACTTTACAGAGTTCAGAATCCATAATCTTTAAATTAGTTTTTAAACATATTTACAAGTTTAGGAATCTAGTTTATTAACAAAGTTAACAGGATTCATAGTGTAGTTTTTAAACCAGTTTACATGAGCCCAAATTTAATCATTAGAAAGGTTTACAGATTGAGTCTGTTCTCTAAACTGGTTTACAGGATTAAGAACAAAGCTTTTAAACTGGTTTACAGGGGTCAGTATTCAGTGTTTGAACAGTTGTCGCATCAGTCAGTGTTCAAACATATAGTGATGGTCCCCTGGTAATTTTATAAAACTGTGTAACCTCATTATCTGTGGTGATGACGCTTTGGTGATGTTCTATGATCCTGTGTATAGGTGTAACTAATTTTCAGAGATAACAGAGGCCAGCAGCACCTGTCCGTTGAAAGGACAATGATGGATTGTGCATGTGTGTAGAGATTTAAAAAAAAAAAAAAAAAAGGCCAGCTGCACTCAGAGAACAATAGTGAACTGTGATAGTGTAGAGATAACTGAAGAGGAGGTCGGCTTTACCTATCTGCTGAGGGTATAACAATTGACTACTGCGAACACAACCCTCATCAACCTGAGCAGGTAAATAAACCAGCAGCAGTAGTTCATTCTGATAATCTGATTATTCATCCTATGCACTTTTCATCTCGTTGTTTTTTTCTTTTCAACTGTAGTTTGTGGAAACAGTGTTGAAGGTGAGAAACCGTTTGTCAGCTTGTTGGAGCTAACTGATGCACTGTCAACACAAAGGACTAAAATTTTGTACAACTGCAGACTAACCAATGACTCTGAGCTGCTTCTTAGAAACTTTAAATTTTAACCCTTGTGCCTCACATTAGTGATCTAAAAGGGCCCCATCAAAAACTGCCATAAAAATATTATATAAATATTTTTTTCACTTTCACTGAATTATTTTTTTAACCAAGATCAATATTGATCATAACTACCACATATTCATTCATTTTCAGAATTTTAACCCTTAAACCCCCATTTTTGTGATGATATGACTAGTATTTATAAAACAAAACACAAAAATTGAAATATTCTATAAATACTAAAGGAAAGAGGGATTTCTTTGATTATCACAGTCTGGGATATGTCAATTTAGCAACAACAGTGATATTTATGCATTATTATTTTTTGTATAGTATAAGAATAAAGTTTAAAATCTAACCTGTTATCTTATACTCTACGTAGAGTGTCCTATTGCCCATCAAAGTTTTTACTTTCTATTACCTTATTATTAGAATTTGACCTGGGAACAATGAGGAGTTCATTTGCAAAATCAGATCTCCATTTTTAGTCATTTTCATAAATCATGTTTTTTTGATTGTGCATTTCAGGTAATATCAGCCAAATTGCAATTGGGTTATTTTGATTAAATAAAAATAATTCGACAAAGTACAATTAGCTTACAAAATTATACTTTATTGAAAAAGTGTTTTTTTTTTTCAAATTTAAAGTTTGTTTTTTGTCAAAAACTTCAAATTTCAGGTTTCAGGATAAAACAATGCCATGAAATGGAAATAAGTTTCTTCTAAGTTCAATATTTAACTTTATTTATATAAAAAAAGTAGGTAAAGTGCTGAAAATTGCAACAAAAACAACAATATTACACATTTACAACATCATACCTTGAAAAATCCCAGTCAGACTACAAAACCCCTGAGCACGAATGTGTCAGTTTTTTAACCCTCAGAGAGTTATTAAAGACCAAAGCTGCCCTTTCTTTAAAGAGCAATCACAGTGGTGACCAGACAAGCCCAATGCAGAACTGACTCATTGAGCCTAAAGTTTGCAACAATTTTTAGTCCACAATCTATTCTTTGGGAACTGCAATAAACTGGGAAAAAACTATTTTAAAGTATTGCATTTAGTATTCAGCGTAACTTTCCATGTTACTTATTGTTACTCAGTATTTTACAGCATTCAGTTTAACTCACAATTCAGTGTTACTTAGTTCTTCACAGTATTCAGCATTTCACAGTTTAGTATTTCAATGTTTCATGTAACCAGTATTTTCTGGATTCAGTAACTCTCTTTTACTTCACTGAAAGAGAAAAATTTCACAGGCTCTTCAGTTTCGTCCAAATCATCCATCTTTAAAGATGATTTTGAGCCACAGTTACACTGAAATTTCAGACAGCACATCTCCAACTCAACCTAGTTGGTATATTGCATCACCTGACCTGAATACTGTGCACTGATGCGTTCTGATTTATTGAACAGATTTATTGGGTTCAGTTCAAGAAGACCACTGGTGTTTAACGCTTTCTACTGTAAATCATGAACTTGCAATGCTTTAACAATGGATAAAGAACAGTTTTGTGACAAAGTTCAGAATGTGCTATGTGTAGGAATAACTCAGTGACAGTCAGTTCATTATTTAAAAAGATGACACTTATCAGCTTTTGCAAATTAACTCTTCATATATAGTGAGAAAAGGACTGGACTTATTAGAGAACCTTGTGGCACCCCACAAGTAATATGAGCAGAGGAAGATGAGGAGCTACCAAACAGTATTGAAGATGTTCAATTAGAAAGATTTAAACCAGTTAAAAGCAGGACCTGAGATACCAACCCAATCCCTTAAACGATTTAAAAGAAGCTCATGATCTATTCATCGAAAGCAGCACTGATGTCAAAAAGAACTAAAATCAAGCAGAGCCCTCCAGCTGTCTCCAGCTGTATGTAAAACGAAAGCTTGATTGGAATTTATCTAGAATTTTCTTTTCATTTAAAAAAGCTCGTCAATTGATTCAAATCTATTTTCTAGATCTTTTCCTTTTATAAAAAATGATAGCTTAGATATAGGCCTATAGTTGTCTGGATAAACAGGGTCAAGGTTAGGTTTTTTAACAGGGGTTTTACCACAGCATTTTAAAAACTGGACAGAAAGTTTGCAGTGAATAGAGAGCTATTAATAATAGAAACTATGAAGGGACCCACAGTATCAATAATCTCTGTGAGGAAACTAGTGCAGTGCCAAAACGTGCCTGTTTAGCATGGGCCAATTGCTTGGCCTCTGGCCGCTACTTCAACACATTTACACAGTTGATGTGAGGTGTGTGAGTGTATATACCAACAACATGAAAGAACCTAAAATTCTATTATACACAGATGTCATAAATAATAAGTACTCTAATACAACATTAATATAATAAATGTTAATTTCTCATTTCAAGTATACATTTAAAAATAAAGCAATGTGCACCATAAAATAAAGTGGATATATCATATTGGGCGAGATGTGTTCCATAATATCAAGAACCTTAGAGCCATTGAAACAGTAAGTGATACCCTTAAGGATTTCCATAAACCTAACAATGGAATATCCAACAACTAGGAACTTTGGGTTCCTATCCTGACAACTGCCATCGTAAATAGTTGGTTTGGATGGTGAGTGGTGCTGTGTGTGTTTACCAGCAGACAGTGGAGGTGCCGGACCACTGGATCACAAAGCAGCGGTGAGGATCATGCATTTTTGTGGGACTTCCTCAGTGCGCAGAGAGAATATTTCATGTGGATGAAGACTGGCAGTCACCTGATTGGTCCAAAACCATTTTTTAATGGAAGGGTATCATCCTCCTCCTCCAGGTCGAAAAGTGGGAAAGAGATCCGTCTTCATCATTTCACTGTATTTTTGAACTGCTTGGCTCTCCACACCCAGCTGGCCCTGTCAATTCCAGCTGTGTGCATAGCCATAGGCCTACGAATACCATCTGGGGAGTCAGTGTTTTGGTTTAACAAGTGACCCTCTTAACTTTCAACTTTCCACCAAATGAGTTGTGGTTGCTCTTAGTCACGGAAACTGTTGAATACAAACAGAATATGTAGGTGTCTTCCTTAAACCCATTTCAATTTTACTTTAATCAATACATACTCATCTGTATTTATTATCTACGCTAACCATTTACATAAGTTAAATTGTAGCAATTGTAAGCATTCACTTCGTAATGATTCTTATAATATGGGAAACAAAATGAAGTTTGCAGTGCAGCTGTACACTATCTTGGGATTTTACACAATTATACTCAATTGGAAAATGGCCCATATTCAACCAATTAACCTACTTTGCCGTTGTGTACACACAATATGTCCAGTTTGTGGCTAAATATTGCATAAACTGTGTGGTCACATGGCCAGCAGCCACCTGCTTTGCAAGTCTACTGTCTGTTTAGCTTGTGACTATCAGTGTGAATAATGCAATGAGATTCAGCGTTTCGTTTACTCTTAACAAGCAAACATTTAAAAAGATTAATTTCAGAGAAATAAGTGAAGCAATGTGAATGCCTCTAATTGGTGACATCAATTAATTTACACAATGTAAGACAAAATGGACCAGACAGATATATACTGCATTGAACATTAACTTTAAGAGAATTTAAAGCTTTTGCGAGGACCCCTACATATTCTGTTTGTGTTTTCACCAGCTGTCATCACTACGAGCAACCGTAATGCATTCAGCCTAAAGTCACTGATTAATACGGTCACTTGTTAAACCAAAACACCTGTTAATTCCAAATCAGTCATATAGGAATGCAGTTCTTCCTGCTATTCAGTAAGGTCTCTGATCAGACTTTGACTAGATTGGAGCTGAGTCTTTAGTTTTAAGAGTTCAGTTACTGAGGCCATGTTTACTGACAGTTGCTCATGTGTGAAGTAAGGTTTATTTCAAGTCTCTGGAGTGAAGCCACAGTGGTAGTAGCTCCAGGGCATTACCTTGCCCAGGTATCCATGGTAGCATGTAAAGGCGCAAAACAAAGTCAAAGTGCCAGAAAAGTTATCCTGTAGTGCGATCTGATGCCTTGCTGTATAGTCGAGATACTTGGATTGATAAGCCTGATTATTAACTCTTACTTTTCTCTGTGAGGTTTTTGTTATATGAGTAAGACATGAATAGTGTCAGTCCTCATCTTCAGGCAGGCAGCAGCAGCAGGAGGTTTTTCTGAAACAGCTCAAGAAGCAGTGGTCCTCTTGGGGGGCTGGAGGTCTTTCTGGTTTACTGCTAGGTGCTGGGGATGGAGAAAAGGAGGGACCAGAGAGGAAACTGCCTGTGCAGCATGTACAGACACACACACACACACACACACACACACACACACACACACACACACACACACACAATAATTAGGATCATATAGTTAACAAAATGTAACAAAACAAACAACAAAATATAAATAAAAAACATGTTCAGTATGAGTGTGTTTAAATGTGCATCAATGTTGCATTTTTATAGTATTGCAATTTGAGATATTTTGATTATTACAATTTAAAAATTAAGATATAAAAATTCAAATATTGATCATTTGCAAAAAATAAATCACACTGACTGTTACAAAATGATTGCTGTCATAAAAAAAATAAAACAATATTTGATAATTCAGTCAGAAGGTATTAAAAAATGAAATCTCAAGCAGCAACATTTTTCTAAACCACATAGCCAGTGTAACAGACCAAAAGCCCTCATGTTAACCAGATACTGAGATACGAGCAAGTAGACAGAGCACTCTCTACAGTACCTGATATTTCCTGGTATGTATGAGCACTCTCATCACATGAATATGGATCAACCTGATAAAAAGCAGAACAAACAGATATTAGATCTTATAAATAGATAAAAAGATTAGATTTTATAAATATTTGAAGCAGGAATACACTCTCAGACAACAACAAGGCTCACAGTTGAAATGCTTACCTGGTCATCTCTTTCTCCTCTCTCTGTTGGGACGGGGCTCTGACCCTCTGACTCTCTCTGTATGGCTATATATGTCTCTGATGCCTGTATAGACGGGCACTATGTAATAAACTGTCATTGACAATCATGTTATGATTGTACAACATAACATCACAACTCACAGTTGAAATGCTTACCTGGTCGTCTCTTTCTCCTCTCTCTGTTGGGACTGGGCTATGTCGCTCTCTCTCTCTCTGTCTTCCTCTATCTCTCTCTGAGGCCACTCTGTTCATGCACTGAGAATGAGTGATGGTAGAAATTGGTTTAAAATAATGCTCAAATCACAAGGATCTGCTCTGTGAGGTAACATTACAGCTCACAGTAGAGATGGGCAATATACATCAATATTATATCAATATCATGATATGAGACTAGATATTGTCTTTATTTTGGATATTTTGGATATCATAATAACATGATATGGCATAAGAGTTGTCTTTTCCTGGTTTTAATGCTCCTCAGTAAAGTTAGATTTGTACTGCTGAGTAGGTCCATGTGCTCCATTTCCTGGAAGACTTCTAGTGTAGTCTGGAAAATTAAGCAAATTCCACTTAATCTTACCATAAGGCAAAAAATAAGGCAGAATTTCAAAAACATTGAAATTCTGAAGCACTTACAACATGTTTATCCAGTTTTTTGCGTGGGAGCAGATTGTTTAACAAAAATTTCACTTCTTTGAAGTCTTCATCAGTAATGTTCTCTGAAAGGTTGTAAAGCAGCTTCCTGGAATTACAGATAAATACAAACAGCACTTAGATGAATAACACTATTGAATCTCGGGAGAAGAAGAAGAGGAAGAAGAAGAAGAAGAAGAAAAAGAAGAAGAGGAAAAACAAATTACTTAGTCTGCCATAAATATTTGACAAGAAGCAAAATTCTTGATTTTCTTTAAAATAATTAATTGTGATCTTCACTATATGCTGATGCTCTGTTTAGGTATATAAATCTACTTTTAGAAATATTTGATGTAGTTTATGACCTTCAGTGAAGACATGTTTCACATGACTATGTTTGTATTGAATTTTTATTTTGTTCGAGATCTGGAATGACTCCCATGTCTAGTAATTTATACAAAAATACTGCTACCATGGGAGAAGTGTCAGAACTTATGCTTGAAAATGCAAAAATGCAGACCATGTGCAGGATGGCAAAAACCGGTTTTGAACTCTTAACCTTTGCATTAAAAGAAAACCACCTTACCATTCAACTACTGAGCAAATGCCTAAAAATACCTAAGGACATGTCTAGAAGGTTTCAACAGGATGAATTATGAATTGAATGACATTCTGTTTATTATTAGGCTGGTTCAGTATACAAGTAGTAACTGCACTGAAGTCAATGAGAGTGAATAACTTGGATGAATGAAGTCTGTGTAATGTGTGCAAACCGAGCGGGTAGCTCCCAGCCTGTAAAGTGAAGCCGACATTAAAGTGCATTAAACCTGTATTCTCTCTAATGGCCATCAGAGGGCGACTCCATTGGCTGCAAAAAGAGGTCCATTTGTATGGAAGTTTATGTGAAAATGATCCTACTTCTCAATTGATTTATTACTTCAGTAAACACTTTCCTAATGAGTTTATGGTCTCGTTTTCTACTTTCAAGTCTTCATGACAGCATGATGTTCATTTTGTAAATTATGGTCCCATTTATAGTAAAATAGACTATAAAGCAGCGTATGCTTTAGGGCATGGCTACGTTGTGATTGACAAGTCACCACCATGGCGACATTGTTGATTACATAACATATCCATGGCATAACCGAGAGTATAGGCGGTTTAATGATATATAATATAGTTAATTGTAACATTTTTGTTCCCTAAAAAGATCCTCTAAGGAGTCAGATGGTCAGTTTTTCCGGTGAGTGCATTTCGTTTTTATGGTTTTAGGCCTGTTTCTCACTCAAGGAAATTAGCATTAGCATTAGCATTATCACTGTCAACCATGAACTGTAAATGCACCGTGCTAACCAAGCTAGCAGCTAGCACTATGGTCAGCTCAACCCTCTTGTCCAAATATGGTCACTTCTGGCTCCAAAAATCAAACATGGTGACAGTCAAATCCAAGATGGTGATGGATAAATCACTAAACTCAAGGCTTCAAAACGGCAGTTCACAAACCAATGGGTGACATCACAGTGACTACATCCATATTTTTTAAAGTCTATGGTGCAAACAAAACACAAAACCCTAACCCATCTATCTGGTGGAGGTCTACGAGGTTGAGAAGAAAAAGAGGTTAACAAAGAAGTCACAACTACCCAGGTGCAGGTGCAGGTAGTTTAATGACGCCCTTTCCAACCCCACTCACTGGCTCCTGAGCCAGGAAACCAAACTGACCTCACAAAATCACAACAATTTAACTGTTGCAGAGCAAGTAATCACACATCAATCTCCTTTTCTCAGGTGTATTATCAAATATTTTGATGACATTTGCTCAAAAATTGGATAAAATAGAAAATATGCTTACAGGACAAATTACAGTAAGACACTTTATATTACTGCAGACTCATCATTTGAGCGATCTGAACACCATTTTAAACATGTGATAACTAGTATCCAAAGAATGTCCAAAAGAATTTTGGTATCAATTGAATGAAGACTTGTGGAGATATAGATGTTAATTGATTTTGCATATTTTGAGAAATATAGACTGACAGATGAGACAGGTGGTTTATTTAGAGTTTTTGAAGTTTAGACTGTGAAATGTCTAGAAATTTTCACATGCTGTAATAAATCACGCCGACTTTAATCATTCATTACCAAATTTTATGTGTTGACTGAGTCACCCTAGATCATGCAAACTGAATTTTGAACACAAATTCATGCAATCTATAATATGTGTCGGAGTAGTGGGTGGAATTTGACACTCACCTGCCAATTTCAGTGACTTGGTCTTACGGTTTTTGCTGCATGAACATTTACACAAAGACGAATGCAAAGAAAAATAAGAAAGAGAGAATAATGAGAAGAACAACAAAAGGGCTCCAGCAGCGAGCTTCGCTGCTTTGATCCCTATTAAGGTGAAACATTTGTGTGTAGGCAGCCCACTTGGTTGTAGATACTTGGTCATTGAGACCGAGGTCACGGACCAGTTGGAAGCGTTTGATTACCAGGAGAAGCTCGGTCAGCAGGTGTGGTCGCTCAGGTGATAGGTAGTCTTGACCCACCAGAAGAGGTCGCTGGCCAACTCCACTGAGGTTGGGTGTTGGCCCAGGAATTCAGTGCAAAGAAATGCTAAAGCTTTTACTTCGTCCCTACTAAGGGCCTTGCCTACATCTAACAGCTGCTTCCGGAAATCCATTTCCTGCACTAAAAGTGAGATAAAGATATTTAGTTTCTTTGTTTTTAATTTGTGAAAACTTTTAGCTTTACAATGAAGTAAATAATTCCTCTGTTCTCACGGCACTTCCTTGCTCATTATATCCCCTTCTAAAAATTTGGTGACATTGATTGCAGACAGCAATGTTAAAACTTTATGACATTCTGTATATGCTTGTGATTTTTTTTGAAAATCCTTTAACTGATTTGTCTACATGTTGTAGCTTGTTTAAAAACCGTTGGTGCCTCTATGTATGCATGTGTGTGTGTGTTAAAGAGAGCATGTCAATAAGTTACAAATGATAAGAAAATCAGTTTGAAAAGGAAAATAATGCCAGTATCTTGAACAGTAATCACAGCAGGAGCTATATAACAGTCTGACCTGTCATCATATGATCACTTCAACACACTACGGCTGCCTCACAGTCACTGATTTTCTGATTGATTTTACAATTTCTACAGATTTTCCTTCTTAAATCAAACTTGTGTTGTGCAATGCTACCTGTTTGGAGATGATCAAGTTTTCAGCAGGTCCGACCGAAGAGAATACTTGCTGTTAACTTCAACATACTTGATTTACTGTAAGCCACAAAGTACTGAAATGTGTTGTTTAATATCCCAAATACGAAATTCACAGAGACTTTGCAGTTCATGTCAAAACAGGTCCACAGAGCAGGAAGTGGAAAAGTAAAGTAAAGGAGAAGGGCGTGACCTAAGAACCAGAGATTTTCATCAGAGACATCTACTTGTGTGAAATTGAAAGTAAAGTAAAGGAGAAAGGTGTGACCTGTGAACCAGAGATTTGCATTAAACTTGTGTTACATACATGCCCTTACTAGGATGTCACTCAAAGATGAGAAAGTATCCTGACTGGAGCTGTACGCAAATATCAATTACCTATAACCTATAACTGTCACCTTTAATTTAAATTTTAAATAAAAAACAGTTCACTTCTCAATAATACTTATTAATATGTTCATTAAGGGTCTTGTATTACCAAATTGATGATTGACAGGTTGAATCAAATATTGAGGAGACCAGGTATAGTTGTAACATGGGGAGAGTCGTAAGACTACAAATTCCACCAATCAGGGGCAAGATAAGAGTCTTATGATCATTTCAGTGTTTAGCCACTTCCTCTATGGATCTATCAAGAGAACTGGATACAGAAAAAGCGCCAGGCTTTGAAGCAAATTTGACATAGCGGCCAAAGCATGTAATGACAATGTCACATGATGGACACTGGTCCAAAAAGACTTTTCCCATAGACTTACATTGTGAAATCAGTGGATACGTTTTTTTGAACATCAAAACCCCCGCGAAATGACTCGTCTAACTATCAGAATTTGATCCATTCGGTCTGATCACATTTCAAAAACGTAGAAGAGCCACATGGTTGAATTGTTTTATCCGGAGCCAGAGGGCTAAACTGGACGTAGCCGGCTTGGCCAGCAAAAGTCACCACACAATGCAGAAAATAGGCTACCCGAAAGTCGTTTTTTTTTCTTTTTTTTGCTTCATGCGATTTTTTTTTCTTTTTGCAATTTTCATAGGAATAAACAAGGCTCCGTTTCTGACGCTGTATCTAGTTCTCTTTATACATCCACAGCTTCTTCCCCGATGCCACATGGTGGTTGTCAAGGCTGGAATCAGGCATGTGCAGATTCTGTAGAGAAAAACAGACTTTAAGGTAAGGAAGTACATTTTTTGACCAAGATTATATTTTTGTTTATTAATTATACTATTCAGATAAAATCAAATGACTTAGATTAAATTGTAGTTCCTTAGGCAAAATGTGAAGTATTTTATCCTGCTAATTTCAAACCACTATGCTAATACAGCTAGCTAAACAATGGTTGACAGGGGTGAGTTGAGTTGTAACATTCCCTTACATACAGCTAGGAACAGTTTCTTGATTTTAACAATTTAACTGAGGTGCGCCTGTCACTGTTTTTAAAAAAGCATCTGATGGGGTCACAAAGAAAGGCAAGTCAGTCAGATCAGTTGCGAAGGCAGATGGGATCTACCATGTAAAGCTGAGCAGATCCTGCAAATCAGAAGCTGAGAGACTAGGGGTCCAATGATTTTCCCAGTGTAGGTTACCAGAGCAGCAACAGAGTTTTCTCTGAAGTGCAGGAGGAAGTGTTGGCTGACTATTTGACTCAAGCAGCATACCTGTATTATGACTCCAGGCGAGGTAAGCATATGACAGGTGAGCCACTGGAGACCAGAATAGAATTGAATACTAGCATAGGTGCCAGACAAATTGAAAAACATTTTGTACTCAGGTTTTCTATTCCACTTTCTTTTATGTCAGAAAGTTTACATATCAACTGACAGTAATATATAATGTCAAACACCACAAACAATGGATGAGAGGCAGATGGCAGGGTCCGACTGGTTCGCATTCTTTATGAAGCGAAACCCAGCCTTACCACAAAGTTTCAACCACAAAAATGTAAGAGCTTCTTCAGCAGCCTTGGACAGATCATTGAGAGAGACAACTTTGATGGCAGTGACATATGGAATGTAGACAAAACTGGTGTAACAGTCACCAGCTCACCAGACCGTGTTGATGCACGTCATGGATTCAAGCAGGTGGGTGCAATGTCATCAGGTGAGAGAGGTGTGCTTGTGTATATACGTACACACACACACACACACACACAAACACACACACACACACACACACACACACACACACACACACACACACACTCCTGAGTCAAACAAAAAGTGGATTTGAGTTAACAGAGAGAGAGAGAGAGAGAGACATTGTTCTGGGTTGTTCTTTTATTTCAATAAACCCCTATTTGAAGCATATCACATAGTGTGGCCTCTGTTTCTGCTCCTTATGTCTAATTGTTACAACTTGCCACAGCATGTCTTACAGTCTACCCCAGTATTTGGGTAAGTTGTAACAAAGGAACTCCATGTATTTGACATCAACTACTATGTATGTAAAAGGATGTTTGAGGGGCCCACTTACACAGATTTGGCAACGGTTTGGAGGACTGATGGCTGACCTTTTGTGAGCAAGGAGAACACCCAATGCCCCCACTGGTTCTCCCCGAGGGTAACCAATGCCAGGGAACCTGCACCATGCCGACTACATCAACTACAAGCTTTTTCCATCTATACAAATGCAGGCCATCTGTGATGCAAGAGGCAGATTCCTAGATGTGCTTGTAGACTATCCAGGCTCTGTACATGATGCCAGGATTCTGTACAACAGTCCCATCTTCTGCCAGGCCCTGAACCCTCCTCCTGTTACCTCCTTGAGGATGATGCCGTTGCCTGGAAAAAACCAAATGGCATCCTACAAACACCCCCTGCAAAGCTGGGTTCAGGACAGGTATAACTTCATCACTCCATTTTGTTTTGAGCACTACAAAATAAAAAAAATAAAAATCTTTAACTGTTGGACCATGAGGCGTAACATCCTGCCAAACATGCATGTTAGTAGGGGCCCTTCACTACAAAACAAAAGTGAAACATCTTCACTATATCAACTTATATCACTTCTGTGTAACCCCAAAACAAGATAAATGCAATTGTCTTACACAGCATTTTTACACAGTTTAAAAGTGTGACACACAATCATATATTTAAAATGCTACTATGCAGTTGTTGCCCTTCATAGCCTTCTCACTTGGGATATGATGACATTTCCTTTGTTGAAAAATATTGCTGCTGAATGTTTTGGTATAGATCACATCAGTACACTCCTTACATACTGGTCTTTTGTACAAGTGAAAATGAGCTATTGTCCAGAGCCATTTTGAAAGGACGCTTTTTATGCAGTAATTCAAAAAAATGTTTTCCTTTTTCTTAACTTTGCTATCCACATCATATTTCCTGTGTTACATTTGAATTTGCTACATTTTGCGTGTAACTGCCAATACACTACACTACAAATTTAAGTACAGTACTGAAAGCCTGTTGTGCATTGTTAGAATTTATTTGTGTACAAACATTAATGAATGTTTTCCCTCTAAAATGATAAATACATGTTAACTTTTTTTCTTTAGGGTACCTAAATGTGTGGTCATAAGTGTAGTTTAGATAATACAGGTCATAACACTAACTGGGATATAACAACCAGAGTTTGTGAACATTATTGTCTCTGGAGATATGAAAAGGGTAATTTTTTAAAGTTCATTTATAATTTCTCCATTGCAAGTAAAATAAAGACTGTCTAGATCATGCTCACTCCTTCACAGAAGAAACAGAACAGTTATACATAAATTATAATATATCATCACTAATTTTAAACATTTCTTATGCTCAGTCCAGTTCAAACAAAAAGAGAGATAAGTGTGAAGGCCTCTGGAGGACCGTGGAAAATAGCAGCTAGGGACACAGATTCAGATTGCAAACTGAAACATAATCTGACAGTAACATTCCCATCTGTCAGAACACGTTTCCACTGCTATGATGGACAAATCTGGGGACATCAGGCTGAAAATCACTTACCTTTTGTGGGGAAACAAGTCAGCAGTATGAATTTGACAGATGTGTGAGCTTCCTTTCATATTGAACACAGGGGGAACAGTATCTGATAGTAACATTCTCAGCTGTCAGGATGTGTTTTCCCTTGCCATGATGGAGGAGGTCTTAAGACAGATAAAACCTAAAAACTTGTGTGAAGTTTTTTTTTTTCTTTTTAAATAAATATTTTTTTGCCCTTTTCCTAGTAAATTGCAGTGAAAGTGTACTTATTGGGACAGAAAACCGTAAGATATAGTTTACTCTAAACAGCTGTACTAAAGTGGACAACAGAGCATATAAAATCAGTTATGGGAATGAGCACACGCTTTTTCCAACAGTCTGCAATATTCAAAATGAAAACTCCCTAACAAATATGATATTACTTATTGATAGAAATAACAGTAGTTGGTTGTGTTAATAAAGACATTAAAGTAATGCAACAAACAGGTATTGTTATCCCATCTTAAAAATATACCTAGACATGAAATTAGCCTTTCACTTCTAGAATACAACCTTCTACAGATAAAACTTTAGTGCCTTAGCACTCTCCATAGTATCTCAGTGGTACAAGCACAGCATCTCGGGGGTGAGCTTTATGTGAACGTGCACTGCTTTCAGTGTTTGGACAGAGGTGTGACCACCAACAAGCTGTTAGAGATATTTCTGTACACTGGAGTTCCCCCTCCCTCCTCCTGCATTATTGTGCTACAGGAGTTTGTGTATCTTTGCAAAGCACCAGGCCAGCCATTGTTTTCTATTGTTATTTTAACCTTTGTTTGTTTAATTCCCAATCCCCTCCCACCAGTTGTTTGCTTGCTGGGTCCTCTGCCCCATTATATTGGCATTCAAGGTTTACCTTCAGAAGGCTCAGCCAGGCTTTAACTGCTTAGCACCTTTTGTATGTTATATTTCTGAATGGTGATTTCATCTTATGAAAGTTGCTTTCCTCTCTTCTGTATCAACAGCTTGACTCTGTACAAGGCCGGGTCCGTGCTGACATACTTCCTGTTTTCTGTGGTGAGACTGTGTTATCTGACACTTAAGCCTGACACTGGGGTATTTCATCATCAGTATTGTGAGTCAGAGGTAACACCTTCACATTGTCATGTCTTACCAAAAGCTTCACAGGTATTATTGACAGTTAACTTAAACAATGAAATCCCCTCATTTGAGGAACTAAAAACAGCAAATATTTTTGCTGTCATTTTTGTTTAATTAAGGACTTGGATTATTAATCAGTTATCATGATTGCTGAAGATATATTTTATATCAATCAATTAATCACTAGCACTAGCAACATATTAATAGATCCACATTTTTAACTTTCATACAAATTGTAGCATTATGGTTAATTCAGCGTACTCACGCAGAACAGCTGCATTGAAGATTCAGCAAGTTATGAATGAATATAGTTCAAATTTTCTTAACGGTGCTTTGTAAGAGTTTATTTTTTGATTGACAGAAAATTGCTTTACATTACCTATTTGTGTGAGGACTTTATGTATACAGTGTTCTTAAACGACATTAGAGTAATGCAATAACATTTGGGTAATATACCTGCCACTGTGCTGGTAGTACGAGGAATCAATATCCAAATATAAAAATAGATGTAAGATGAAATAGAAAAAATAAAGAGCTGGATGTTTCAAATGTTACATCAAACCCCTGTATTGCATGATCAGCTCATTCTTTACAACAAACATTACAAATCATGTTAAAAATACTCAATCTTGGTAATGCTTTAGTGGAAGAAGTTATCAGGCAGGTATAACAGTCTTATATCAAATAATAAAATCATATTCTGACAAAATCATCTTTACTCAAGCTCCACTTACAATCCTTTTGTGAGTTTTCAAACAGATCCATCACAGTCCTCATCAGCAAATGGAGCTAATTCAGGTGTGATCATAAAAATATTGCATAACGCATTTGGACAATGCTTTATAACAACAAATTGTAAACAATGAATGTAAGATGTCAACACTTCAGGTCACTCAGGGATCATTTGTTGTTCAGGTCGATCAAACAGGTGGCAGGTGATTGTTTTCAGGGCTGCAGGCTGGGAGCAGGGGCGCTGGGGATCGGAAAGACCACTCTGTTCCTGAGCGTGAAGGCTGGTTGAGGCATCTGCTTTTTTTCACCGGTGTTATCAGTCCTCTGGCTAACGTCAGCGTTCACTTTTGTCAGGATAGACACAATGTCGAATTCCCTGGGAAAAATATAACACGTTATGTGAGATGGTGAACTAAAAAGCTAACAACTATAATTATAATTAATTATTCTCCGATCCAAATGTATCATATATAACTGGAATAACTATAATTTGGTTAGGTAAAAAATTACCTATAATTTAACTTGAATAATTAAATATTTGCTACAAAATGTACTTAAGGTATCAAAAGTAAAAATACTCATTATGCAGAATGGTCCCTGTCAGTGTTACATTATTATATTATTGGATCATTATCATTAATGTATAATTAATATGTAAGCTGTACTTAAATGTTGTAGTTGGTTGAGTTTGAGCTAAATTTAATTATGTCGTATACTGGTGGGTAGTTTAATATGAAACAATGCATCATATTTTATAAACTGATCAACTCCAGCTGTTAAATAAATGTAGTGGAGTAGATGTATTAAGTAACATAAAATGGAGATACTATATACAGTGCAAGGACCCGAAAATTGTGCTGAAGTACATTATTAGAGTAAATTAATTTATTTACTTTCTACCACTGACTAAAATCCACATCATCTTATAGCTGATATTTTGTTTATCTTACTTGGGTACCATATGAACAAGGTTTTTGCACAATGACTGAATGAACCACGTGCCATGCTTCCTGTCTCTGAACGAGACGAAAGAAGGGACAGTGGCCACTCCCAGCAGGAAATCTGCATTAGATGGGATGGAAATTTTAGGTTCTGATGGCCTTATGGTTGGAGAAGGTTGGTGGTTCCATCTCTGGACTGTAGGGCCATCAGACTCGATGTAGACAGCCGCCTGCTCACGGGTGCCCTGGCAGGCCTGGATGAAAAACAGCTTGGGTTTTTTAACCAAGGAGGAGCACTGAGATCCATTAAAAGGTTCCATCAGATCCTTGTGCTCGACGGTGAGGCCATCCACGCCATAGACACTTTGTTCCTGACCATGGCTAAGAATGCAGCATACCAGGCAGTCCATCTGACTGTGGTTTCTTTTTGCAAGCTCCCAGATAAAAGACAGCATGTCATCCCTCTTACAGTCTCTCCGTATCTCTACCTCAAAGCCCAGCCACTCAAACACAATTTTCAGATTGCCTGGAAGAGACACAGATAAGTGTAAATACATGCAATTATGTTGCACTATGTCCACACATGGAGTAGGGCTTGAATACTGTTTTACTTTAGGATTTCCAGGGTTAATCAAACTTACTTTCATCAGTCATGGTCCCCTCTCGTGTTTTGAGTGTCACTTTGGATTCAGAGAAGTTGTAGTTGTTTATTATCAAGCAGATGCCTCTCTTTGCTGAATTCATTGGATACGTCCCCAAACCCTACAGAGATAAATCAGACCTGGAGTAAATGAAAAAGGACTATAATGTGTAATTTGCTTTATGCATCATGTACATGTTTTGCCAGATAATACATGTAATTACATAAAATTAAGAAATAATCAGACACCTCAATGTTTGTGTTTGTAGTCTGGAACTGCTTGGGGCGAAAGGTCATCGGTTTAGTGGAAGTCTTGTCTCCTTGAGACGGCAATATTTCTACAGCATCAGTTCTCTCTATGGGACAAATAATCAGAGGTGGAAGGTGGCGATGATTTTAGGCAAAGATGAAGACCACAAAATTATATTTGAATAATTACATAGTTCTGTTATGTCATTTAACTCATAGAACTACAGAAAATACTTATAATGACCTTCTGAGGAGTCGTAGTTGCTTGTTCTGGTGCTTAATTCTCTCAGTCCATGTGACAGGTCCTCACAGTCATCTCCACCATGTAAAACATTTGGAAAATTTAGTTAGGTGATAAAAGAGGGTTCAGAATAAATACATCCACTCTATTGTTCTTAAAAATATGTTCCAGTTGTAAAACAGCCAATCCAATGCAAGTCTCACCTATAGAGGTGTAGGAAAAATTCAATAAAGGCTGTGTAAGTGTATTTATATGTGCATTAGTGTAGCATTTTTATAGTTTTACAATTCAAGATCTTTTAATTATTATAATATAAAAATGAACCCATTGTTAAAAAATGATTACTGTCATGAAGATAAGTCTTAAAATGGGTGAGTCATTGGATGGATGAGTCAAGTCATGAGTCATAAATGATAGCATATCTTTATTTTAAATAAGTAAAGATATGCTATGACTTTGTCATCAAATAAGCAACATTTTTCTAAACTGCATAGCCAGTATAATGGACTAAAAGCCCCCAAATTAACCAGATACAGCGATATGAGCAGGTATTCGCTATAGTACCTGGTATTTCACATGAAGCAGTATTTTCACTATTGAAAGATTGAGGGACCTGATAAAAAAATAAAAAATAAAAAAAAGAATAAAACAAACATATATTAGATTGACTATAGTAAAAACAATAAATAATAAAAGAAGAATAAAGTGTCAGTAATTCAGCACAATATCAAAGAACATACTTGGCTTTGTTCAGGATATGACGCAGACATTGGTTGACCCGTCTCTTGGGCTATGGGGCCGCTGAACCTCTCTGTAGTTTAAAATGATAATAATAAAACAAGTTAGATTCATCAGAAAATATTAAAATTGCATAGAAATGAATTCTTAAATATACTCGGTAAGAAAGACAAAAGCTATTATAGCATTGTCATCCTCAACTTTCGCCCTCTACCCTAGTCCTTGCTTCCCCGCCTTCAAGTCTGTGAGTGTGTGTGTGTTTTTGTGTGTGTGAGCAGGCCATGTCAGGCCATGTCATCACTCCCTATCTGCACGGTGTTTCCTCTCCATTACTGCTCTTCCTGCTTCAACCTGCTCTATTTCTGTTGAATCAGTGTAGTTTACTGTAGCTCACCCTGTGTTGCTTCAAACTGGTTGATCTTTTCCTTCAATATGGGACAGACGGACTCGATTATGTTCTTCAGTAAACTTAGATTAGTGCTGTTGATGAGGTCCTTGTGCTCCATTTCCAGTAAGACTTCCAGTGTAGTCTGAAAAATTAGCAAATTACACTTTTTGTCATAAGGAACTTAAAAAATAATTATTATTGACTTTATGCAGCAGAAGTTGGAAGATTCCAAGATGATATAATTAACTCCTTTTTTTTTTAGGAAAATTAAACATAGTTTGACATTGTAATACTATCATAAATATGATTTGTATGTGTGATATGTATATAAAGGAGGGAAACTACTTGCCTTAACAACATCTAACTCTTCTCCAGCTTCAGAAAATGAACCTCTACATGATCTTCATGGCATGTCAATTTCTGTTTTCACCGCAAACTGCAAACTTAGGTCACAAAAATTGAAATTCTGAAGAAACACTTACGACATTTTCATCCAGTTTTCTGCGTGGGAGCTGTTTGTTTAACAAGAACTTCACTTCTTTTAAGTCTTCATCAGTAATGTCCTCTGAAAGGTCATAAAGCAGTTTCCTGGAATTACAGATAAATACAATACAGATTTGTTTTTTGTGTTTCCAAAGGAAGTCTGGTCCCAGACCAGACATAGATTAATTTACAACACATTTAATGGTAAATGGCTGCATTTATATATATTTTCTGTGAACTAAATCATGCTTAATAACATGAAACATTTGTGTGTTGGCAGCCCACCTGTAAGGAGAGATAAGGCTGCTGGGTGTTTTGTCATTGAGACTGAGGTCACGGACCAGACGGGTGCGTTGGATTATCAGGAGAAGTTCGGTCAGCAGGTGTGGTTGCTCAGGTGATAGGTAGTCTTGATCCACCAGACGAGAGAAGAGGTCGCTGGCCAAATTCACTGAGGTTGGGCGTTGGCCCAGGAGGTCAGTGCAAAGAAATGCTAAAGCTTTTACCTCGTCCTTACTAAGGGCCTTGCCTACATCTAACAGCTGCTTCTGAAAATCCATTTCCTGCACTAAAAGTGAGAAACAGATATTTAGTTTTCATTTGTTAAAGTTTTAAACTTGACAGTTCACTGTGAAGTAGATCATTTCTCTGTTTCCCAGCCCTTCGTAGTTCATTATATGAATATACCCTCTTCTACGAACATGGTGACAACAATGTTAATAAAACTGGATGACAATCTGTAGATGCTTGTGTGATTTTTTTTATTCCCTTAACCCATTTGTCTACATGTTACAGCTGGTTTAAGAACAGTTGGTGCCTCTATATGTGTGTGACAGAGAGCATGTTAATAAGTTACAGTTGTTAAGAAAATCGTTTTAGTGCCTACAAAGAAAAAAATCTCATAAAAAGGACAAAAATAAATCCTTATTGTCAAGGTGGATTTTACCATTAGTAAAGGTAGGCAACTGCCTGGGGCCCCATACAGCTGTAGATTTATATTGATGTTTAGATATGAAAAATAATTAATTATGTTACTATTCTAACTTGTTGTACAAAAGGCCCCAAAGCACTTACAAAAAACATGCAACTGTATATTTCTACTTAAGAGGAAAACATTTTATTATTACATTTACCTGACAGATAAATGTTACTGGTGACACTACAGATTCAGATTTTACTCACAAAATATAACAATTAAAATATGATGTTTACCTGAGGCCTCCTAATCATTAAATCCGCCCCTGTTCATTAACAGTAATCACAACAGCAGGAGCTATTTAATATATTTCATTCTTACTTTTCATCACATGATCGCTTCAGCACACTACAGCTGCTTCACAGTCACTGATTTTCTGATTAATTTTACCATTTCAACAGATTTGTATACGTTAACCAAACATGAGTTGCGCAATGCTACCTGTTTGGAGACGATCAGATTTTCAGCAGGTCCGACAGAAGAGAAAACTTCCTGTTAACTTCAACATACTAGATTTAGTGCAGGCTGAAATGTACTGAAATGTGTTGTTTAATCCCAAATATGAACTGCACAGAGACGTTTCGGCTTAATGTCAAAACAAGTCCAGAGCAGGAAGTAGAAATTGAAAGAAAAGTTAAGGAGAGGGTGCGACTTATGAACCAGATTTGCATCAGACCTGCGTGACGCGCTTTTCCTTATTTGTATTTCACTGTTGGGAGTGTATCCTGTCTGGACGTTATTTCCAGCATGTGCAAGGGCGCACGTCATTTTGGAATAACCTGTAGGTTTATATATAGATTTATCAGGAACATAAAGTTAAAACCAGCATGACATAAAAGCTGTGTTCCTCTCCTGTCTTCCTGCAGTTTCTGTTTCCCAGCCTGTTTTTTCCCCCACACTCGCCCTGCATAAGTCTCACCAACCCCGCCCTGTTCCCTGTGTTTCCCTCAGCCAATCAGCTCGCAGCCTGCCTTGTTTCATTCAGGTTGTATTTAAGTCCTGGTTTCAGTTTTGTTGGATTCTCTCTTCTGTTTATTCAGCCTGTCCTGTTAACAATCTCCAGTTGCTTCTCCAGCTCAGTCTGGTCAGTTTCTTCAGTCTTGTCTTGTGTTCAGTTTTCCTCAGTTCAGCCAGATTTTTGTTTTTGCCTGCTCAGTCTCAAATTAAAGAACTATCTAAGAATTATTATTATTATTATCAGCCTGGATCAGCCTGCAGTCTCTGCTTTTATTTCCGCCTCATCCACTTATCATAACAGAATTGACGTTATGAAAGTTCAAGTATGATGATTGTGTAGTTCATATAAATGTCAGTTACTCAAAATGAAAAATGAAAATGAAATGTACTATTAAACATTGAGGTCAAATTTGTCTCAGATAAGATTTCCAACTCTGCCCACCAGGAAAAATGTAATTTATTTTAGCTTTGGTTTCAAATAAAAAAAAACCTTTCTCACTTATACTTATTAATATGCTCATTAAAGGTGTTGTTTTACCAAATTGATGACTGGTGATGATTGACAAGCTGAATCAAATATTGTACTGAACTAGCATATGTTACTGCATGTAGTGTGGATTTAAGATTATTTTGTTATTGCCACCTATTGCAAAGTAAGGTGTATTACAGGTCATCATTTCCTAGAAGTTTCCTGGAAAGAACAAGGCTGTCTGAAACACATGTTGAAGAAAGGAGAAGCAGCTGTTGAAGGAAATTCCCCTTTTTATATTTAGAGACAATACATTAACCAAGACATTAAACATGTGGGAATGGGGGTGGAGTAACATTTATAAAGTTTCCAACAGGAAAACACAGTATTTGTTTTCTATTACATTTACACCTTAAATATAAGGCTCCGATGTGCTTTAAAAGGCATCCAACCACTCCATCACAGTGTTTTTTGGCCAACCAGTTGTTCCACTTGATGTCAGGATGTACATGTCTCTTCAAATGTTCTATTAATGTTGTTTGTCAACCTTGAGTTTTTTCATGACATCATAGATTGTAGTCAGTTTTTCAGTTTGTCTTGAGCCCAAGAAGAAAAAAATAATCTGAGATCTCAAGAAAGATAAAAACAGAATGTTCCTTAGTTTGGTTCTCTTTGATTTTGTTCCTCTTGCCCACTTGGAACAGTGTAACATCCACATGTCAGCATCCTGACAAGATGATGACATCCACGAGCAGTGATGATGACGATCACACAATCTAAAATTGCATTGTCCATCACATTGAAAATTACACAGAATTAATTTCTTACGATGACTAAAATAAACATTACAGTAACAGTTTCTATGATGCCCATGTCTATAATGTATTATAAATATATTTGTAATGAGTTCAATGTTTCACGCAGAATTAGATACTGTGGATCTGTGGTGGTAGCTGACTCAGGGGTGGGGTTGTTCTTCAATTAATTATGTATATGAGGTGCTCCACTGCAAATAGCATGAAGCTATGTACAGCTGACCTTGACAGCCCAGCTGTTGATGTGCTATGTTGTGTAGAACATAGACTAAGTTATCGGAGATAACTTGCAGGGTTTCTGTCAGTGTATTGCAAGCTGACACCCTGCCGTCCTAAGCATCTGGGGATTTTTTTGTTTTTTAGTATTTTAATATGATTTCTAGATGTTTCTGAGTGATTACATCTGTAAAAAAAGAGTGCCTTTTATTCTATTGAATTTCATGTTTTTGTTGTTTGCATATTATTGTATATTTATTGCTAATCATAAATCAAGTAAATTAAATAATTAAATTAATTTTCTTTACTGCTTTGGCAATATAGGTTTCTGATTTGTCATACCAATAAAGCTTATTTGAATGAGCGAGAGCGAGTTAGAGAGTGAATGAAGAGAGAGCAGGCACTTAGCCTAGCTTCTAGGCCGCAATTAAGCCCACAGTGGTTAGCGACTAAAAAGCTTAGCGCCTTCAGCTAGACTATCATCTGTAGAAAATCCTCCTTCCTGCCCAGACCTAGGTGGACAGGACAACATCTTGGAAAGAGACTGACCAAGGCCTGGCTCAGGCCTTGGTCAGTCTCTTTCCATTGTTTGCTGCAGCATGGTGACATGTGGGTCATTAGTTTCCTTCTACTGTTGACTGTGCATTCTTTAAGTTTGTTATAGTTATTGTGGTTTCTTTGTTTATATGACAAATAAATATTTTTGAGTTGACATTTCAAGTATTAGAGTACCTTTGTTTGCTTATTATTGTTTCATCTGCTTTTAGCCTTTAAATCATCATCAACATCTGCCAGTCAACAACTAAACTCTGGAAATTTCAAAGGGGTTACTTACTAATTACCACCTAATTACCACGAAATTTGTGGTTCCGTAAAATTAAATGTTACCTTTAAGTCTTGCTAAGCGTTAAACTTTATGCTGCCTGTAAACAAATTTCACATTCTTTTATGTTCAGCTGATCTACTGTGCTCTGACTAAAAGACTCTCCTGGTTACACAGACAGTAATTGGACTCAATTAATCAGTAGTATAATTAGTATAAGTACATCTTTATTTGACCTTTAATTAATATCACATTACAGGAAAATGTTTGAGAAAGGTAGGGTAGGGTAGGTATCAGGAAATTATTAGACAATTATGAAATCAGACTAGACTTGTAAATAAATAAAATAATATTCTGACCTTGTGTCATTTTTAGTTAATTTTTAATACTAGAATTTGGTTTGTGAGCCAAAACTTGTTCAACACCAAAACAAGCCAAAAATGTCCACCACAGTCAGGCTGCTCATTCACTTTATTTATTTATTTTTTTAGAAATCTGCTGGCAGATGGTGTATTGGACAGCCAAGGAAATACAATTTACAGCAATAATACATGAATTTATTGTATTTAAAATTAACAAACAAACAAACACACAAACACAATGATTTTGAGAAGTACTGTCGTTTCCTCATCACATATCACTGTAATATATGATGGCCAAAAAAAGCAATGCTTGGTGTGAAGGTTTATGTCATAATCAAACATAATGGCAAATCAAACATAGTTCAAATGTTTAACCATCATTCCTAATTTGTGTACAAGATATATTAACGAGCAGGTAAGCATAACAAACTAGTTCTTTATTCAACATTAGCAGTTAAAGTACCAGTGTGTAGGATTTAGTGGCATCTAATGGTGAGGTAGCAGATTGCAACCTATTGAAAAATGCAAAAGACCCTCTCAAGAGCCAGTGTTTGGTTTATCTGTTCTGGGCTACTGTAGAAACATGGTGGTGCAACATGGCGGCCTTCGTGGAAGAAGGCCTGGTGATATGAAGGGCTCATTCTAAGGTAACAAAACACCATAATTCTTATTTTCAGGTGATGATACACTAATTAAAACATACTCATGAATATCATATTCCATTTCTGCCAATAGCCCCTAATCCCTCCAAATCTTACATACTGGTCCTTTAACTCTCATAGAGGAAATAATTAATCAAACTGTTTCTTTTCTTTGAAGGGTGGAATATGTGTGATAATACACTTGTCCTAATATATAATAAAATGAAATACAATAATGCAGTCAGGTGAGGCCTGCATCTTATCAGGATGCCTCATTGTGCTTTACAGCTAACATATTATACTGATGCCACACACACAAACACACAAAAAAATGTATGTTCATGATAATGTCAATAAAACTCACTATTGGCAACAACACATATCCTCCATGTTCCTGTAGCAATGATTACAGTGAAATAGTCTTTTCTTTTTAGTTAGGAAGTAAATCATCAATAAAGTCTATCAACAACAGAGTGTCACTGATAATGTGTTATTGAGTGTTTGGTTTTGGTTTGGTCTTCAGGATCTTGATGTGACCACTGCGTCTCACCCTTACGCTGAGCCACGCCCACAGATATGCTCCCGAGCTGTTGAACTTGAAGGACTCTGTGTGGAGAACATACACACACAGAATCACACACACACACACACACACACACACACAAAGGGTGAGCATGGTACAGCATTTATGGCACAACAATATTTACAGATTCAGCCACATCTACAAAAACTTCTGGGCATCATACTGTATATTATTAACTTCTTAATGCAGTATTGTGCCCCCAGCTCACTTTACTGATTCAAAATTGAACTAAAACACAGACAAAGTAGTCATAAGAGGAGTTGAGGGCGATGCCTGTCCTGCTATGCAATGAGTTGTACAATCTGATGAATGAGGTGATACTTAATCCCTTGATGAGCCCAAAACATCTCCACAGGGTTCATCTGTGCAATGTGGTGTCCCAGATTCTTTACCTTTTTAATTTTGTTTAATCTAGGTTCTCTCTCTTCAGCCCTCTTAAAGCAGCTTTGGCAGCATTAATGAGGTTAAAGGTGAATTCAGTAAGAAACGTCACACATTCCCGAAAGAAGCAGAGCTTGCTCTAGTTAAATTAACAACTGTGGAATGTAATGAAATGGAAGAACCACGCCTTGAAAACCACACTAAGGTCAGGGTTAGTCTATGTTAGGAGGACTTTTCAGCATCTAATTGAGAAAGGCTAAATCAAATTACTTTATTGAATTAAATGGCGCTAAAGGGAATTGCAGGCAAACTTGGAAAACAGCAGGAAAACAACAGAGTTCTGAAGAAAGATGACAACAAAGAAGGTGAAGGGTTTGGATTACATATTCAGGGAATTTTAACTCAAGACAAAGTCCTGATTTCTTCTGTGTTTAGTAATTATTTTATAGATTAAGTTCAGGATCTGGTATGATATTTTGTCTTATGAAGTACATTCACTATACCATCAAATTGTAATTTGTTAAATTTCATTATTTAATTAAACTATTTTCCCTGACTTTAAATATTACTTAAACAAACCTTTTGAAGAAATAACAGATTAACAGATTTAGTTGTCGTCTAGTGTTAGTGACTATAGTCAGGTAGTCATTTTTTTTTATTTTTTTTTTTATTTTTTTTTTTTTTACATTTGAATCACAGAATGTGCCTCAAAATTCTTTAAGACAAGTTGTAAAAAAGGAAGTAATTGATAAATAATGGGTAAAAGTAGGCCTAATTGATAAATCGTGTCTTCAAAGATTATAGTTAGATAGTTGGATCCAATCTGACCAGTCTTCTTGTACCAGTGGTGGAAGTTTCCAGATGCTTCAGAGCCAGAAAAATGCGCTAGTGCAGTGTGAAGTAAAAGTGAAATTATTCTTATGCAGCAGAATGGCTCCGGTCAATATTATAATATTATATATAGTATATCAAATTATTGACTTATAATTACTGATGTGTGTAATGTGTTAGCAGCATTTTAAAGTTGTGCCTACAAGATTAGTTAATTTTAACTACTTTACAGTGTACTGTTCGATACATTTATCTATAGTCCACCAACGCATCATATTTTATAAACTATTAACAAATTTTTAATGTCAAATTTTCATCCGTGCATAGCTAGTAATAATAGCTGTAGGAGTAGCATACAATGGTAATACCCAAGTGTAGTACTTCAAAGTTGTATTTAAGAACAGCTCTTGAGTAAAGGTGTTAAATTACACTCCACCACTGTAGCCTACCGACCAAAAACTAACTAATAACCAATGGAAAAGTTAATAAAACATCTGAATCACAAATTACAATTAAAATAGGGAGAAAAAACATAGACAGCAATATAATAAACCCACATTCAGACGAGCTTCTCCTGGCTGTGTGTGCGTGTGTGTGTGTGTGTTGGACTCTTACTGTCAGTGATGAGGGAGTGTATCGCGGTGATGTGTCTCCTCCCCAGGCCGTGACTCCTGGACAGCACGCAGTCCACGTAAATGTCCCAGAAGAGGCGGGCCAGGTCCCAGAACAGCTCCGTGTGTTTGTTGTTGTCTGAGGACCTGAGAAACACCATCAAGTCCCAGAAGGCGGGCACCGTGTCAGCGATCCTCGGGGAGCGCATCTCTAGCAACAGAGCCGAAGAGGAGTCCCAACACTGCGGGTTCGCCCGGTGGGCCGTCAGCGGGTCCACCTGGCCCGGCTTCTGGCCCTGCAGGGGCGCGGCACACATGCAGATCAGCACAAACACTGTGGCCACAGGTATATTCAGGAGCCGCGGGACCATCTGCACAGGGCAAAACATACCACAAGTCAGCTGGTTCTACTATTGAATCATCAATAAAGTTCAATTAACAAATTAATTTAGCAACACGTGATTATCTAGCTCATTTAGCAGCTCAGTAAACACTTTTAAAACACCTCTCAAAACATTTTCTTTGCAATTTAACTGCTAAATGTTACTTATATTGCATTCCAGGCTGCAAACTCATATGTCAGTCTGTGTAAGTCTTAATGCTGGCTAATAAATAAATATTACACCGAGCAGTGTAACATAGTCCTGATGAGTAACAATTACTAACCAGAGAAAAAACATAATAAGGGCCTAAATTTTAATAATACTATAAAAGTAGTCAAAATGAAATGCAATTAGAATATCTTCCAATAAAAGACTACTTACCATTAAAGCTGGGCCGACTACCAAGACTATAGTGTTGATTGGAGTTTGGTTAAGTATATGTTGGGTCTTAATTGACGTCAGTGCCTCCCTCCTTTGCAGGCAGTGTTAGCCCTTCGCTTGTCACGTATATTAATCATGGTTTTTTCCCCAATAATATATGCAGCCTTATCTTAAGAAAAAATGCAGCTCTTATCAGAATAACATGAATACAATGAACCTGCATTGTACAAAAAGTGCAATGTATGCAGGTGAATTGTCCCTTGAAAAGGTACTAATTATTTTTATTATTATTGTGCTATAAAGGTTTGTCCACCAAACACTGATCAGTCTGATCATCAGGAGAAAATAGCCCCTAGCTTTCAGATCATAACTGATCAATAGTGGGAGGGTCCCTGCAATCATATAACAGGATTTCTACTTTTCACAGATGAAGATCCTGCTGTGTTTAATGTTAATATCCAGCTGCATTTGATGCTAGAGAGACTAACTGACCATATGAGTGGTCCACTTGATTAAAGGATAGGTTCAGATTTTTTTTTTAAGTCAGTCTCAATTAAATCTACACATGCCTGTTGGGCTGCAACTAACAATTAGTTAAATTAATTGTCAATTAATGTGCTGATAGTTTTCTTGATTAATTTTTGCTCTATTAAATGTTGGAACTTAGTGAAGAGTCCCTGGAGCCCAAGCTGACATCTTAAAATAGCTGTTTTAGTCCAAACAACAGTCCAAAATCTGAAGATATTCAATTTACTATAATGAAAAGCAAGGAAAATCGGCAAGGTATCACATTTTAGAAGTGCTTGAAAATCTACATAAGCAATCAATTGATTGTAAACAATTAATTGATTTTTTCTAACATGTCCCAGGCAGATCATTGCGCTGGATGACATCAAATCATCATTCCTGTGGCAGGGAATTTTTTGTATGAGCAAAAGACTTTTGACTTCTTTGCAGTAAGAAAACCAGATTGTTTGTGGTGCAAATAAAGAAAATACATTTTGTGATTATAATGTTCCTACATTGACATCTGTTTTTTAAAGGATTAGAGAATCTTCATTCAGAGCTTTATTGCAATGCAGTATATATATTTCTTAATGTATATGTATGTATATGTACGCAGGACACAAGTTTCCAGTTCAAGATAAAAAAGCCAGCACATGCAATCCCACCACAGAAACTAGGGAGGGTCTGCTATCTGTAAAAACAAGCACAGCGATGAACAGTGTTTCAGAGAGTGGTGCACGAGTTACATCTATGCTTTTACTGAAATGTCACATGCATACCTGATCTCAAATGTAATTACTTTCACAGTGAGAGGCCAACACTAAATGTACTGGGTGGGATTGTTACTCACTCATTCATTCTTCTGATGATGCAAAAAAGCAGACTTTATGACAATTTCCTCTGCAAGGCCTAAATTATAAACTTAAATGTAATGTTATGGTGCTTCTAGACAGGAAGAGAGGCTGGAAAGAACAAATTATTATTATTAAATGAGAAATAATTTTAGTTTTGCGCTACAAGGGAAGAACATTTCTAAGACATGTGTACAGAGATTTTTTTCTCCATACGCTGATCAACGTCATATAGATCAGTGTTTTTATATATATATATATGTATGCGTGTGTGTGTGTACCAGAGTGCATTGTATTGAAAAGTATTTCCTAATATTATTGCTCATTCAAGAGAATGACTAACACATATGTTGCAATTGAGAGAGCATGAAAACCAGTAAACGAGTGAGCAAAGCAACACTTAGCTAAAAATAATTAATAAACTGTTCGAATGTAGAAGTAATGGATAAACAGTTCAAACAATTAGCTAAAAGTAATGAATAAACAGTTGCAATAGTTAAAAACTTTAACAAAGGTAGCCACTTATTTATCACTGATGACCCGACACACACAGTCTCTCAGTGTCTTCCAAACATACTCGCTCGCTGTATGTTAGATTATTAACAATTAACTATATAAAAATATACTACGAGCAATGTCTCAGTGCTGAGTCTGAATATGTGAGATGTTTATAAATGCACCAGATGGAGCATAGGAACAGACAGCTGCTAAGTATGGGGAGCTCTGGAGGAGAGAGCCGCACACAGGCACACAGGATTCTGCTCTGATCTGGAGCTGTTTACTGGTGAGAGAAGAGCTCAGAGTTTATTTTTAAAACTTTGAGCAGCTGCAATAGTGAGTGCGCAGTCTGTGTGTGTCTGCTAGCATGTTCAGCACAGTGAGTGGTCCGTCTGTGTCTCTGTTAGCATGTTAACAGTGAGTGCTCAGTCCATCTCTGTGGCTACTAGCTAGGAGCGCTAGAGGGGTTATATCAGTTTATATGTAGAAACATCATCATGCAGAAACCTGCGTCCGCTAACATGGGGCCTGGAAAAATAGCATTTTGATGCTAAAACATACATATCTTGACCAAAATTTGAATTTTCAGATTTGAATACATATGGACACTAATGTAAAACTACAGAATGACATAAAAACCTGAAAAACTCAAACAATAATGTATCCACCCTTCAAACAGTTGAAAAAGCTAAAATGATATGAATAAGCAATTGCTAAATGGTTGGAACAGTTATATAAAAGTAATGGAAACACATTCAGCAGACTGTTTAGACAACATGATGAATGTGGGTCCAACATTCATTCCCATTTTAGCTCTTTTTTTTCTTGAGAGAAATATGTGTCTCTTTATCTGCTAAATGCTCCACTTTGTTCACCAGCTGGTTGATAACTGTCTGATGTTTGGTTTCAGGCAGCTAATGTGATGATTATCACTGCTGAAAACAGCTGCCTGCTGCATAAACAATGGTGGCGAGAACAGAGCTGCAGCACTGAAAATCAAGACAGTTGTTATAGATTTGGTTGATTCACTGTGGTTTTGTTAGAGAAAGATCCTCTTTATATTATAGCCCTTTAATCCATCGTTAATAGGCCCGTAGAAAATATTTATATCGATTAGTGGAGTTTTACAAACAGCAACCAAATAATTCTCCAGAATGTGTAGTCCAGCGATTTAGGGGTAGTAACCCTCATAGCACCATACCTAGTGATATGGTACTATGAACACAATTTTCTGCCAAAGTTAGACCAGTTTTGGTAAATTGACATGAGAGATTTCTGTGTGTGGATTTTTGTCAATGCTCTTCTTTCTTTTAGCTCAGAAAAAGGTGACAGTATTAACTTACAATCTATATGTCAGTGGAAGAGGCCAATTTTCGCCAGAACATTTGTTTAATTTTAATACTTAAAGTACATTTAGCTGATAATACTTCTGTACTTTTACTGAAGTAGGATTTTGAAAGCTGGACTTTTGGATTATTTTCACATTGTGCTATTAGTAATTTTACTTAAGTGAAGGCTCTGAGAACTTCTGCACTAAACTTTGAATCTATAGGACCATAAATGTTGCACCTTTTTTTAAAAGTTTGAATTATTGAATAGTAAGATGTTTTCATGCAAAAATCTATTTTTTCTTTTTTTATATTTGAACATTTGAAATTCTGTGACAAAAAGTTAATTGACCTTAATAACTGTTCTTAAGCTTTCAATTGTAACACATGATCTTCCTCAGCAGACGGAGTTTAGTTGATGACATTTGACATTTTAAATGTTCAAACTTCCACAAAACACTTTAAGGACCTTTATCCATGTTATCTTAAAGTGATACTTAGTCATTATTTAATAAGAAATAACACATTCTTCCTTTTACAAATAAAAGTTTACTTAACATGCAATAAAACACAACGTGACTCAGTTCAGTATACTCAACAGTTTTGTTGCTACAGCCTGACTTGTTCTGATGTGACCAGTAGCTTATGGTGGCTAATAATAGATGACATGTTTCTGTATTTTGTTGACTATACAACTCTTATCAACTTGTGCTACTGTTACACTACATTTCAGATTTTTCCATCATCCCATAATTCGCACTTCCCACACAGCTGAGAAAAAAAATGTTGAAATTGAGGGTTAATTTTTGACTTTGGAAACAGCAGTTGAAAATAGCAAAATTGAATTCAAGACAGAACAGATGTCCTCTTTAATCTAATCTATTTAAATTAGACAGATGTATTTTCTGTACTTTACAAAATAACTTGCCTTTTTGAAAAGAAAAACATGTTAAACAGTCAACAAAAAAGAAATAAGAAAAAAAGAATAAAAGGCTTCTAACAAATGTCTATGAATAAATCTATAGATAATGTATGTGAAGTGATATATGCTACAGTGAAATACATATTTAAGTGTTGTCTATACTAATTCATGAAGTTAAGATGTAGTTTAATGTTTTTCTTGGCAGAGAAAATGTAAATGTAAAAAGTTAATCAGAAAGGCAGCTTCACTGAGATGCTGTCAGATTTGTTACATAGCAGTTATGTTTCACAGGATAAATTAAGCTAAGTGAGAATTTGATAGAGAAAGAGACAGAGACGCTCTGATAAAATTTGTCAGTAGTTTATTCATCGGTCCAACTGTACATGATGCAGTGAGAGAGGGACACCAGACGATGAGTAACATGGAGGATTACAACGATGCCAGCGCTATGGCAGCACCTGGAACACACCAACTATCAGCTGGACTGGAAATAATAGCCCTGCACAAGGAAACTGTTCAGGCCTCAATATGTACAGGCACCATACAGTGTGTGTGTTTGTGTATTTGTGTGCATGTGTGTGATTAAAAATATCAGATCGATTGGATGAAAAAACACACAAAAATGATTTTCAGTTCCACAAATGTAAAAGAAAAGGTGCTCTCTCTCGCTTTTCGTTGTAAATATTGATCCAGTTCTTTTTTTTTTATATTTGTCCATTTGTAGTTTGAGTACGTTGAAGCGAAATGAAATGAGATGTCAGAATGGCCAAATACAAAAGTTTAGCTGATTAGCGGAGGTTTTTGTAATTCCATGTCTATGTTGATATCATTATTACCCATACTTTTGTGCAATATCTCTCTTTGCATAGTAAATAAAAGTTAAATGTTTTGTTGTTGACATGCACCTATCTTTTGTAGCATATTTTTCTTGCAGATTTTTGGGGGCTCCCATATAGAATTATAAGCCCACTATAGTGATTGCATGCAGCGTTACCAGTAGAGCTGAACTTGTTTTCTACTAAGAGTTTATGAGAGCAAAAGGCTAAGCCGGGTATAGTGGGTGTTGATGAGGACTGTTAAGTGAGACCTGGCTGGACAGGTGAGCGCCTGCATGGACAGACTTCATGCCCTCAGCAGTAGGAGAGGCACCACTGGCTGCAGACAGAGGGGAAAGTGCTCTGTGTGCAACAACATCCATATGTTCAGGGTGATTGGTTCTTTGGCTTTTGAGTCACTGTTGAAAACACTGCAGGGGGCGGGGGGTGGGGGGAAATCTTGTGACATTGAATTGACCTGATCTCAGTCTGAATCCCTCTAGAACTGACATGCTTCTCCTCGACACCACAGCCGTGTAACCTTCACAGTCTGTGCAGCGTGCGGTTACAATTTTGGCCCAAATCACAATTGCGGTTTGTTCAATAACATTGCCAAAAACACCCGCTATACAACATGCTTAGATAAAAAACAAAAGCAATTGATGTCCTTGTAAAATATGCTGTTAAATTCCAAACCTGAACTCCTCTCTTATGTACAATTTTGCAACCTGTGTGTGTGCATTCACTATGTGGTCTGCACTGCCCTTATGGGTCCTCACATGAAGCCTTTTTTATGCTTCGTAATCATCTATAAAAATGGTTTCCACAGGATTTGCTTTTTAATGAGGTTATCTCCTGCAATGCATTTTTTTTCTCTTTATATGTTTTTTTTTTTTTTTTGCAGTATATTCATAGCTTTTGTAGCCATGCAGAGTCCTGCGGGGAGGGCTCTTCATGCCAGAGGGGCAAGCAGTACGCTTTGTGCGGATAATCATGCCAGGTGAGAGAGTGGTGTGGATTCCTCCTGAACGCCTGTGCACTGGCACTAAAGAATGGAAGAGGAGCTCTGTCATTCTAGAGATCAGGGTGGGGGTGGGCGTTGTTACATGGGTGAAGTGGAGTTTGAAAAGGCTGCATTTCTAATGTCACTACGATGGAATTTGTTAAAATGTCCACTATGTCTTTTTCAAGTAAATCTAATGCCAAAGATCAGCAGCAATAAGTGCAGTCCAGCTGTCAGGTAGCCCACTAAAGGAAGCCTTGAAGGAGTCCATCTCTGATTACCATCTCTCCTTGGGTTAAATGGCTGTGGCGTTGGGATCGTATCGCCGTTTCTTCACATTTCTTATGAGGGAGACAAGAAACAATGTCAGCATCAGCTATTAGCACATCTGTAAACACGACTAGTGCAACCTGGACAAGCAACCGCACTCATCTCTTCAGTTGACTCATGAGTAAAACAGTTCTGGCAAATGAAAATTTTTCATTTTTGAGGATTTCAAGATCAAAATGCTGAAGATGTGTGAGGAAAGGCTGGTCCGTGTTGGCCAGTGCAGCCTGGTCTGCAAAGAGGCAGACAGGGGTATTTACATTCACAAACCTTCATACCTCAGTATATGATGATGCACAGTATGGTAAACTTGTTTTTCTTTTCGTTACAAGACCATACTGAAGACCAGTGTCACGTGACATCAATGAAAACTGTCACTAGGTTCGTTAAGAGAAAGAACAAACATCTACTTTCACATAAGCTGATACCAGTATATGACTTTTGAAGGCCTGTGAACGTAAATATCTCCTGTTGCCTACTTGCAGACAACTGCCAACTGGCTTGTGCGTGCAACATCAGTTTACAAGGTGAAGTGTAGGAGACATGTCTCATTACCAGTTTTGATGGGAAAGACATTAGTTCCACTCAAAACATAATCATCTGGGAGGAGAGAGCTAACATACAATATACTCTATAGAGGAGGGAAAGAGGAGACAACCACATCAACAACAACCACAGCAGCAGCAGCAGCAACGATAAATACTACCACAACAGTGGGACAACAACAAATACGACAACAGGAGTGATGCATAACCTCCCCGTACTGTGGCTTGTTGTGGGGCTTCTATCACTCTGTCATGCACCTGTTCCAATAGTAGGCCAGTTGAAGGTGGCACTATTGCTGTGCGAGGTTCATGCAGTGCAATGCGCCGTGTCTGTACCAGGTCTGTGAAGCAGGCAGCAATGGCAGCTGGTGTGGGCGGGTCCGAGAGTCCTGCTCTGCTCTAGGGCGGAGCCTGGCCATCCAGGTGGGTGTGGCCAGCCATGGCACAAAGGCTGCGGCAAACAAAAACGGTCCTGGCTTCTCTCTCTCTCACCACTCCATTTAAAGTCTCACCCTCAAACAGTAACGGATTGGGAAAAAGATCATGGAAGCGATGAGAGCACGACAACCCTGGACCGAATCACTCTGGGTTCGGCTCAGCCTTTGTGCAATGAACTGACCTCCTCCAAATCAAGAAGTCAACATGCAGAAATGTTTTGTTTCTTATTCTTTATCTCTTTCTTTTTGTTTTCTTTTTTTGTGACAACCATGATGCTTTGCTATTTGGCATGCTTTGGTGGCTGCATGATTGTATTTCTCAATTACTCCTTAGGCCTATTTAGATTAAGATAAAGATGTAACACCCCTGTTGCTCAAGACAGCAGGCTAATCAGTGGTAGATTGGAACATACTCAACATAAACTATTGTACAATAAAGTACATTTCTTGGCTACAAAGAGGTATGTTAGACGGTCTATCTTTTGATTTCAGAGGGGAAATAAGATGTTAACTTAAAAAATACAGGCATACACAAGCTTTTTGTAACGATTTAACTCTTACAAGTACTTTCCCCTCTGTTTTGTGTCACTGTCATAAGATCCTTCACTGAACATGCATGTCAAGCATTGAGCTCTGCCCGTCCAATCAGTTTGAGGTTCTACTACAGATCCACAGAAGACCCCCCACATGGTGTCTTTCCAAATCACCCTAACACATTTACACCCCTGAATGTCATCTACAGTCTCTTAATTAGAAGAACAAATATACACTGGATGAAGCTGAACATTTCAGATATGTGTTAATCATGTGCTTTCCAGTGTTCATAACAAGACTTTTCAGAAAGATTACTCAATTTAATAAGCTTTATGTTTGTGTGTTGTTAATCCTGGGGTCCATATTCTGTAGCAGGAGCTCAAACCCTGGTGTCTAGAAGCAGCAGGGATGCTAGAGTTACAGCAGGAGAGGCATGCGGCGTGTTGCTTACTTAAAGCCCCATCCAGTCCCCCCCAGCACTATGGCAGCCACAAGGATGGCTCCGGCGATGGAGCCTATTATTAGATTGGTGGCACTAGGACCTGTAAAGGGTTATGGGGAAAAAGACATGAGTTTCTATACTCACTCAATGTATCAATAACATGTAACTATACAGAGACGATTTCACATGGAACAGAAAACATACCATAAATATACTATTACAGTAAAATGACTGAATCTGAGACTGTATTTTGCATGCTTTTCAGCCCCCTTAGTGTGCAACGTGAAGACAATGAGGTAAAGGCCCTGGGAATATTTACATTTATCTGATGTCAGTTGATTATCAGTGGTCTTTTTTTTTTTATTAAGGTTGTGTAGAGGACTAGACCCTGGGTATCCATCACTATATGTATATATGTATATGTGGCCTGCAGTATGAGTGGTAGAAAATATTTTAGGGGTCCCAGTCACCACACAGCCTACCACTGACTGGCAAGCCAGGTCACTAACTGGACACTTCTCAGGACTGTTTTTCCATCTAAATGCCCCACATGCCCCAGAAAGGAGAGGATCACAGGAGCAACCACATAACGACTAAGAATAAGAGAAAGAAAAGGGACAAGAAGAGGAAGAGGGAGGATGAAGAAAGAGGCTTGTAGTAATGGGGAACAACAGGAAGTGGCAGGAGAGGAGGAGGAGGAGGAGGAGGAGGAATCCATCAATCAATCACACGACACTGAAAACATCCAATCACATGACAATTATATGGTCATCACCAACACACAAGAAAACACAAAGCCACCGGGACGCACACACGGGCTCAGGCCGGCTCACGAGACCGCCCGCACACTGAGGCACCACTATGAGAGGAAGAGCTGTGAAAGGGTTAAAGATGCTTACTCTATTCCCCACCCTGTGCCTCCAAAAATCACCCCCAGGGCCAGAATGGTCCCTGCTACTGCCCCTATCAGCCTGTTAGTGGCCACGCTCACTGTGCAGAAGGAAAAGGAGCATTATTACCACCCTGTCAAAAACAAACAGCAGGCTTCCGCTTCAGAGTCATGGATGAAGTGACACGGTTTTCTCTCTGTGACGGTTCCCACCTCCTTAACCACCTCCCCACCCTCCCCTGTACTGAAAGCATCAGGTGTACGAGCTGGACTGTGCGTCCATTTCAACTGCTGAATCAAACTAAACAAATGTATCACTGCTTTCATATTCTCCTTCAGTCGCCATTTTACATGGAAAATCTTTACCACCCCAGTACACCTGTGCAGCTGAAATGATCTTCCATACTTTCTGACATCTAAGAATCTGTGCTGACTCAGAGTACTCAGAGTATATAGAATGACATCGCAGTATTGCAGAACAACATATACATTATATACCGTATATATGTCAGTGCTGCTGATGTGCATCGTGGCTAAATTTAAATGAGCGCACATAAAACTTGTGTGTTATTCATTCTATCAGATGCCAGAGGTTGAAAGAGGTGGAAACCGACCCTTGGGTCCTTCGTCCTGAGTGGCCTCAGGCTCTTTAGGCGGGTCAGGCATGCTACAGTCTGTCCCCGCCCAGGTGGTGTCACAGGTGCATGTGGCTTCATTGTTGCACACCTGTACGGATCAGACAGAAATAGATGAGGTGTCGAGGGGAACAGAGGAGCTGTATATAGAGGTTCTGGTACATTAGGGTTATTTTTGGGAACCATCCCCACTGGCACCACTCCCAGCAGCTGTCTTCACATTGGGTGTTTATAGAAAGTTATTGATCATCCAAGTTTTTAACAGAAGATACAGACTTCCATACAAACGCTTCGTACAGTGTAAAGATGATCATACCACATAAATAAAGATAAGGGCAAAGAAAGGAGAACTCATTTAGATTAATTCTGTATCAGCTCTACAATTGCATTTTAATAATGCAAACCTTTCTTATAACAGAGCTGCTCTACAGGTGGAATTCAATGAAACTGTGTGAGTTACTGAATAGTGAATGAAGCCAAAGAACCAAAGTTTCTATGGCTACACGATGCTAAATTGAAGCCCAATGAAAAAAGTAAGAAGCAAGGAATAAGTTGGGATCTAGTGCTATGTTCACTAATTGAAAAAATAATATAGACATACTTCAGCAAGTTAGCAAACAATGGGGATTGTTTTGATGATGACATGTCTGTCAAACTCTTATGAGTCTTATGAATAAATACTTAAACAATCTGTTACAGATATTAAAATAAATGCATAATCTAACCTACAAACTGATTCTGGTGGATAAATTTTACATTTCCAGGACAGCTGCCATGTTTTCCAGTTTGTAAATTAGCAAGTGTCGGGTGCATTCATCCAATTGGAAGAGTTTCTGTTGTTGTTTACATGAAAGAAAGAACTGATAATACAGACATAATGAGTGTAAATAGTGCGTTAGTTTACATCAGGACTCACCCCATGGGTAGAGCACACCTGCCCATTAGGTCCAGTAGGGCAAGTGCTCATGTTGAGTGACTGGATGGGCAGACACTTGCGGTCAAGGCACATCATTGACGGCCCACAGGGAGTCCCATCATCCACGTAGCCTAAATCAGTCTCATCATCCAAAAGGACATGGCCACCACTGTGATGAAAGGTTGGAGGGTACAAATAGAGACAGGGACTAGAGAAAGCACTGAGGACAGGTACAAGCACTGACTGTAGTAATATTCTATACTGGATAAGCTTCCAGGACATGAACAAGTGTTATGATCAAGTGTTATGATATAGTAATCATATGTTTACCTGCATTCTATCACCGTGCCTTGATGGTTAAAGGAGGTGGGAGTGATTTCTCCCTTCATTATTCCGATGCGTGGGTTGCGGCCAATGTTGGTACACAACAGGTAACCACAGAACACATCACTGTAAAAGACAAGCAGAAAGAAACATGTACAGACATCAGAATTCCCCTGAATATTCATATTGATTTTCCCTATCTATCACCATCTTTAAATCTCTCCTTAAAGGATATGGCTTGCAATTTTCTATATTTTTCTTATGGCCAAAAATCTCAGAGCCAACAATGAACTTATCTTACTTACATGTATTGTGTGTGCATCCAAAGCCTGATATTCCTCTGTGCTGTAAAGCTCTGTTGTTCAAAAACTATTAAAAACACATCGAGTCACACTACTGCAATAGGTGACATCTTCCTTTGCCCTGAAGATTACAATCACAGTAGTTTGTTTAGGAACAGCCCTTAAGACTAACGTTTAAACTCACGTTTTTAGTCTCCAGAGAGTAGTTCTATGTAAGGCCCTGATTAGACAGAGCGCTTTTTAGCTCCTGGGTGGATTGTTGTAATTGTTTTCAATGAGAGTGAAGCTTTTGCTTGCTGCTTTTGTGTTGCTGAGCAACTGTGATGTTTTTGTAGGAGCGCCCTTAATGACTCAAGTTGAGAAAACTTTAACTCAAAACAGAAAAGGGCCCCATGTCATTTGTGTTTTTTCCCATTGTCCAATGGGATGAATTGAGAGACCAGCCTTCTGTGGTAGTGACAACAATAAGTGGAGATAACCAGACTGATCTGGGACAAAGTGGCAGATGCAACTGGGGCTACATGACTTTATCAACTGTAGTTACCATGATCTGAAAAGAAAACAGCAGGCCTGGAGTGAGTGTGGTGTGCCTTGCATTTTGCAACCTGCAAAGAGTGCTCTGTGTGAGCCTAAGGCAGACGCCACTGTGCTTGAGCAGGGATGCAGTTGTATTTACAGTGCTTTGTTAGCTTGTTGACAATAAGAAAAACATAGAATTGTCTTAACCTTTTTAACACTGCATCTGAGCCTAATTATTAATAACTATATGATTGCTATAGTCTTGAGTGTTACAGTAATTGATTTTATTTCAAGTTATTTAATTGGACTTTAAATTTCTTTGTAAAGCATTTTAGTCAGCATTTGTTGTTTTTAAATATGCTCTACAAATAAATTGACATGATTGACAGTGAAAAGTGGCCCCCGCTGTTAACATGGATGTGTTAAGAGAGTTGGTCTCATCAGGTTAACCTATGGAAAGTACTTTCATTCTGACATTTTAAAGGAAATACCATACTTCATTTAATTATCCGCAGTGTCCTCTCTTGAAACTCACTGTTTGCTACACTGGAGCCATTTCTCTCCATCCCTTCCACAGTTGCCTTTCTCTGTGCCCTCCGTGTTTAGCTTCTCATAGCAGAACTTCTCCGAGCCTCCAGCCTCTGCACAAGAGACAGAAGAAGAAGAGAGGAGAGGGGGCTGAACTATACACAACTGACTACCAGAGCCTCTTTTCATACACTACACTAGTAAGAGTAATGTGAAGTTGATGTGTGAAGGTATATTAATCTTACTTGATCCCCAGATGTATTTACACTGGTTCTCTCGGGTCTTGCACTCTCCATTGTAGCAGCGGCCCTTCAGACAGCGAGGAAAAATAATAAAAAGACTCTAAGTGCTGCTCCTGAACTGCTATTCTGTTGTGTGATTGCTCCAGTTAGGACCAATAAGAAGCTTTCAAAAATCATGCCTACCTGGTTTACCTGGCAGTGATAACCGTCTTGTTTATGAAGGTTGGGAGGGCACTGTAAACAAACACAAGACTTCTTAACTATGCACATTTTCTTCAATATTCAAAGAATGATAGAGATGAACAATTTGAAACCAGAAAAAAAAATATATGTAACAGTGCTACACTAGAACACCTGTCCAGAGTCCCCAGAGCAGGTCTCTGATATATCACAGTCATTCACAGCATAGCGGCAACTGTACCCTCGTGGATAGAACTGGCAAGAAAAGGAGAGAAGACAAGAATCTAAATAAGGATTTCAGAAGTATAATTTAATATCTGTATTTACTAATGTATATATTATGCAAAAGTAAGAATAGACCAAGCTCATACCAGACATGTGTTATTGCAGCAGGGGCCATCGCTGCATTGTGCCCCGTTGGCGAGGGAACACTTCTTGCAGCATTCTTTGTAGCACTCCTGAAAATAAACCTTAGCTTCACCCATCTGAACAAATGTGACAACAACAAACAGACGTGACTTAGTGAACCGAAAAGCAACTCACTGCTCTAGCTCCGCAGTCACACTCCTCTCCCACCTCTACGAATCCATTCCCGCATTCGGTCGCCTCAAACAGCTGCCAAAAAAAGTCAAGAGAGTGTAAAAGGCCTCAGGAGGCATGTGTGATGTATAACAGTTGTGACACGTGCATGGAGGAGGAGATTTGTCAGCCTCTAACCTGGGTTGGCCTGTTAAACAGACACGAGCCTCCACCTTTCAAAAGGAACTCCTTGTAGTCCAAGATGCTGCATTTGGAGAATTTCCGTGAGTGTTGGACTCTGTGGAAGAAGAAAATGTCTGTGATGCTCTGATAGATATTTTACAGATAGTGTGCCATATGTGTGATTCTGATGAGCGAAAGAGATTTCCAGTCACCATAAGCTAGAGCATCTTTTGGACATGCACACTATTGTAAGCTATTTATTACTGATTACTGTCACTGCTATCAATCAGTTACACTACATCAAATTAACATCTTGGTTCATTTATTTTATGCTGCTGCTAATGCATCAAGTTGCCGACATGCTTTGTGTCTCAGTATTGGATGAATTGCAAAATAAATACTGTTTAATTGCTGACAATGTAGATGCAGATTCATCTAATGTATATTTCTTCCCCTCTCCTTCCCCTCAACAACAAACAAACAATACAAGACAAAAGCACAATCAATACGTGTGGACAGCAGAAACTAATTAATTGACATTAATATAAATGTCAATAAAAAGGTGGGAAGCAGCAATGATGGATTTATCAGAGTTACTGGGGCTCTTCTTAATATATTACCTTTCTAAAAAATATTCTCATTACAGTAGTTTTAATTACATGTGACCTTTGTCGCATGTCCCTCCCAAAATGCATTTTGAAAAACAGTTCTGCAGTTTGACACAGTGATAACATCACTCCCACACTCCTAGAGTGGTCATAGATACATTATTTAGGGCACATAAAACCAGCATTAGTCATTGTTCCAGTATTTCTCTCTTTTCTGTGTGTGCATGCTTGTGTGTGTGTATTACCCAGTGTCCTCCATTATGCAGCCAGACCACGTGTCAGCACAACCGCATTCCTCTGAAAACAGGAACGAGAGAACAGAAAAACAGAGAGGGAGCTAAATTAAAAATTTAAAGATTTTTTGGATCTTTTTTTTGTTTTTGGAGACTTCTGAAGATACTGTGAGAGACTGACAGTGACATCTTTGAAATGTATTGTCACATTTCAATAAAAAGGGGGAAAATCAATAAAAATGATCAATTTACAATGTAAAAAGTGAATGTATTGCCACTTTATCACCTCAAAGACAACCATTAACCAGTGGGATTTAGCACCTAATTTAGTACCTGACTCAAAGCTTTGAGTGGAGTTACAACTCTGTTAAAAGGCTTCATTTTATTTTTCACTGACATACTCACACTCTCCTGTAAAGCTCAGCCAGTTCTGGGACCACAAAGAATTTCTCTCATCGTTTACATTTTTTTTAGCTTGTGATGAATGACTGCTCAATGACTCTGCCTCATTACACACCACCATCTTAAACTGATAGCATGAGTCTTTCTTGAGCTTCAACTTGGCCTCATTAGAGACACTTTTGTCAAGACAGTCATTGTGTTTCTCCATTTAACTCCTTTTCACCGCAGTAGTCAAGAAACAATTTGCTTCAATCAAGAAACCTTTTTGTTTTACAGGCGCCATCTGCTGTTTTAAATACCTAAAGACATCCAAATGTCTAGACCACACATGTAATTTGAAGAAAAATGTACTGCCTTATGACCACTATAGTACTTATAGTAGGTCACAGGTATGTTCACAGAAAACATAAAAAAGATCTTGTCCTTATGCCTAGCATACAAGATGCCAGCAGATTTGGTTTATTTGCTGAAGTTTTAAGATATCTGCTGTCATCACAGTACACTGAGGGTTAATTGGATTTCTGGTGCTCAAAGCACTAAAAATGACATTTTGAAAAATTCAAAAGCAAAGTGCCTTTTAAACAACAATGTCCTGAATTAAACCACAAACCACTTTATTGGGAACAATAAAATAATAGTAGAAGGATATCTCAAAACCTCAGCAAATTACTTTGGCAGATGCTTTTGTCCAAAGCAACTTAAAGTAAGTGCATTCAGCTTCTGTAAAACAAAGCTAGATGTCATCCAGAATTGGATGTACTCTAATTAATTTTTTTAGGGATAAAACGGGATCCTCAATAACACTTTGGTCAATATGGTTGAAAGACTTGGGTGACCTGGGTGATCTTTTAAAGTGGTTTTAGCTCTGTGGTTTGCCCTCACTAACTCACTTATACTAGCTGATAAGCAACAGCATGTAAAAAACAAAAAAAAAAGAAAACAGAAAAATGTGTATTTCATGTATACTTCTCTTAGCTGCCGGGTCCCACTGGATGCCTAGGTTCTGAGCCAGGCTCTGGGATAGAGACCCTGCCATGGACCAGGTGGCACCGTACTGTGGGAACAGCGGAGACCAGAGATCATTCACCTGCGGTCACACTCTGTGATACATGAACAGTGTGATACTGGATGTTCAGCAGCAAATCTGACCTCATTGACGCCTACACCACGGCTTACAGAACACATGCCCCCGAAGTAGGCTGCGCTGCTTCTGCGGTAGTGGAAGGTCACATTTCTACAAGAGAGTTGAGAAGATAAAAGATACAAATATCACAGATGATCAGATCTGTGGTTCCTAAACTTTTTATGTCTCCCTTTAAAGGTTAAAAACAACAAAATACACATGAATTGATTTCATTTGTAGTAACAGGTAAATACTAGTGAAACTAGTAAACAAAACCAGCTAAGTTAATTTTATTGACAACCATTATTACAGCCCCTACACAATTATAGTCTAATCACACAAGTGAGAATACTTATGTTTCCAGAGTACAGACTATGCTTAACTAACAGCTGCAATATTAGGGTGGGACAACTTATAGGGTTATCATTGTTATCAATTTGATGACATCACATAAATCCCACCATAGCTAGCAAGGGTCAGTGAAAACACCCGTATGGGAGTGTAGTGCCTTCAAAATGGCTATAATCAATAATTCTAAATCAACACATTATCACTTGACTACCTGTATGTAAAGATTTTATGTGGATGAACCAACAAAGAATCATAACCCAACTCTGCAGTTCCCCTCAGCTCTATGTAGCTACTTTGAGCTCATTTATTTAATTTTACAGCCTGTTACTTTACTGTTTTGATTCATCCACACCCCTGTCATTTTTCATCATCGTCATCATTTTTCGCCACAGCAGGAAGCTGTTTTCAGTGGACCTACCTTCTGAAATGGCAGAAAGACAAAGTAAGCATCTAACCAATGAACATAGTGGAAAATTTAGCAGCTGAAGAGACAGATAATTCCCTCAGAGGTGGGGTGAGAGCAAAACAGAGCTAAAAGGAGGGTCAATATTAGACTTAAAGTCAGGTGGCCAGAGATGATGACTCCTAATGAATGCTAACGTTGTTCCCTTCTGCCAATGTCAACTTAAGAAGTGTAATATGTTAGTGTTGTGTTTCAGCCCCTGAGCAGCCAAGAAAATCTGTTTTTCAGGTATAAGATCCTAAATTGAATGTCCGTTAATGCTTTTCTTTTATTCTTTCTCCTTCTTGTACTTTATATGTCACCTTGCTCCCTGAATAAATCTTGCTAAACTGAATTTTGCTTGCCTGCTACCATCAGAACTCTCTTTTCTATAATTCCCAGATGAATCAGATTCACAGCACATATTCTGAAAAGAAAAGAGCACAGAGGGAATTAATGACCTTTTCCAGCAATTATTTCACTGCAGGAATTAATACTGTTGTTACACTTGTGTTCGACAAATCAGAATGTTTGCTGTGAAAGACATCTATTCAACTTGAGTTTTACTTCACATTCTTCTACTTGGTCATGTACATCCCTACCTCCCTGCAATTCCTCTACACCTCTCAAGACCCAGACACTGGGCTATCTTAAGCAACATACATTTTCACTACCAGGTATAATATTGGTAATACACCAGTACTAAAGCACCAGAAATATACTACATTTATAAGCCACATGCCGAGTGTTTTTTGTTTCTTTTTGGTTGGCTGCAACCAGGCTCTCAGAGCACCATGAACTTACGAGAAAAGGTGGACAGCGTCTGCGTGGTGCTTGATGCTCTGCTGCCGGTACTTAGAGAAATCTCGCAGCATTTCCAGTGGCTTCACGCTGATGGGTATCTGATCCTTGTCTGTCCAGATCTCCACAGCGACGAGCACCACACGAGTATGTAGTTGCTCTTTGAAGATCTGCCATTGAAGCGTACAGTGAATGGAAGGAAGAAAAAAGACAGAGAAAGAGAGAGAGAGAGAAAGAGAGAGAGAGACAGAAGGAACAGCACAGGGACAGGAGAACAACACTGGGTGTGAATTAGAGTCTGAACTGTCTCAGGAGGACAGACAAGGGGATGCAACACACTGGGAGTGAGGAGGTACAAGAGGAGTATTAATGCACATGACGAGAACACAGAGCAAACACGAGCACAATAAGGGCTAACAATAAGACAACTGCGGGGCTGACTGAGGGTTGTTCTCCATTGTGACACATGAGGAGATGTTTAGAACAAACTTTGGAGGTATAACTGTCTCAGGTTTTGTAGACAAACTGGTAGTGCTAGAAGAAAAGTCAGTCATTAAGACGTATGCTCTGGGGAACATAAATGTAATCACAATTTGTGGCTATCCAACTTAAAGATGTAGAATTTATTATTGTTGTTATTGTTCTTCTTCTTCTTCTTCTTCTTCTTATTATTATTATTATTAAAAGTCAAGGGATTACCAAAGTCAATCCTCTGGAGACCATAAATGTCATGTTGAGTTATTCAGTCTTGAACAAAGTGGTGAGCTGACCAACTGACATTACCAGCCTTAGCACGGCTAGAATAACAAGAGCGAATTGTACATATGTAAACTCAACATTTCTCAAAGGGTAACTAAAGAGCTTACTCACAGCATCCACAAGATTCACCACTGACTTGGCAAAATTCCTTGTGTGCTGCTTGGTCTTGTGTCGTTTATACTGCAGGGACAAAGAAAAGGAAACAAGGCAAAGATGAATAAAGTGGAGTGACGCCCACACAGTGCCGCACACTCAGTATACTAGCATCAGAGGCACAACTCCCTGTTGTGGGAAAAGTCGGGGGGGGGCAAAAATGGATCTGAAATATTGATGAGTTTTTATAAATATAAAACTACCAATTATGTAATATGGAAAGGTAAAAGTCAAATCCGGTCACAGGCATTTAATATTGCAGCTTTGAATAAGAACACATACCATACTGTGGTCACTGACAATCATGATCTCCATATATTTCATTTCTTCAAATACACTGCGAGGCATCTGCAATATAAAGCCACAGACTATCAGCCATGATCAGGTAACAGAGACTTTTATTCCAACTATGCATACAGTTCAACACTCATTAAACTTATTGTATGACTATTCAGGGGGTGGGTGAACTAAACTTTGCTTCATTACTTTAGAGTATTGAGATCAGACACTTACTGCTCGCTTTTTCCTGCGCTTCAGCCAGGACAAGTCATCCAGCTCTGAGAAGAGCTGCTCCTCCTCCACTGCGAACACACACAAGGAAACAGTGCTGCTTCAACACACATACTGTGTATTTACAAATGGGTTTCACGCCACTGTCATGAGTTCAGTTCCACAGGGGATGTGTTTTTCTTGTGATTTTTGTCCACTAGAAATTCCAAAATAGTTTCACTAAATTTCCGATGAAGCCCTGTGTTAAATTAATTAAGCATGTTAGTCTAGAATGAAGATGAAATGATAGAGCTGAACTGCCACGACTTCTCAGGCTTTATGAAAGTAACTACCTTTAGGTCAGTTTGACTATATTTATTCCACTGTAAAATGCATTCCTCTAATGTTTTCATATTTTAGCTAACCAAAACTGCATATCATAAAATGTTAAGTTGTTACCGACAATAAAAATGTATTTTCTTGAATCCTGGCAGGCTACATGTCATTTGCTTTAACTTTGTAACATGTAGTTACGTGTTTGGCACACATAAGTGGAAGGAAATGTCAGGGGTCAACAGAGGTGTGGTGATGCTCTGAGGGGGTTATGGTTATGAAAAGTGACAGATCACAGTGATAGAAACCCTTACCTTGTTCCTCTGAATCATTGTTCCACTGAAGGGTGGCTGTTCTTCTTAATTTGTGAGGCCTTGCAGCTGTATCCTGTGGGGGGTGACGTCACAAAGTGTTAAAAAATTAAAGAGGAACTGAGGAAGATGTACTGGGGAAGGACAGTCTTCACTGGAAACTGGAAAGATTTAACCTTTACAACAGCAGCAAATTAATGTAGAAAACAAATGTGTGCATCAATAGTGATGACAGCAACACTACTAATTTGGGTTGGGCAATAATTCAATATTAGTGTTTAAATAATGTTTAATAATATGTTTAAAATACACTTATCAGCTTTATTACTGAGAGCTAGATAAGGAGATTGATACTACTCTAATATCGCTCCATTAAATATGAAGCTACAGCCATTAGCCAGTTAGCTTAGCTGAACACAAAGAACGAAAACAGCTACTGTGCCTCTCCAAAAGTAACAAAATCAGCCTATAAGCAGCTCTAAAGCTTCCTCATTAAAACATTATATCTTGTTTGTTTAATCTATACAAAAACTGAAGTGAAAAAATGACACGTTGTGGACTGTTTCTGTAGAATCTCTGCTGGTTGCTTGGCAACCTCGCAGTGACATCAGGACTCCAGGTGGTCACTGCACACCTCCAAGAACAAGTCCAAAATACAATATGTCAAAAATGACCTTTACAGGTGCTGTCAGGCAGATTTTTTTTTTAAAAAAAATCTTGGACAGCTAAGCTAAGCTAAGCTAGCTGATATCTGGCATATTTACTGTACAGATATGATAGCGGTATCAATCTTTTCATCTAACTCCTGGCAAGAAAGCACACTGAAAATCAGAAAAAAATCCTTATTAATATCCTCCTGATATACCGTCTAGCACTAATAGTGATGTTAACAGTAATAATACAAAACATTACTTTTTTAAATATTACTTAATGAACTGAAATTGACATAAGTATAAATAGAAGTCAAAATTGTGTAAATAAATATATTGAATGTTTTGCCAGTAGCCAGTAGATATTACTGTAATAGAATTAATTCAATAAATCAAAAAAATCTAAATCAAAATGTCCACATTGCAAATACTAGAACATAAGCATATTTACTCAATTGCATGTTGGCATTTACTCAGGCCACACTGCATCATTATCTCATATGACTCATCTCCTTCCGCAAAAGACAGAAACGTCATTGGAGTCATTAGGATATCCTTAGCTGAAAAACTAAAAAGCAGTGAATGTTATGCACATGCGTCAGAAGGCAACGCACAGCATGTGGGTAACAGGGAGGGAGATCACATATTTTCCATATTTTCGTTGTCTGTGACAGAAATAACTTACGATTGAATGAGTCTGTCGTAAGGGCTCGATTAGATACACATAGACTCCATCGTCAAACATCCCACTGCACAGCAAAGAGAGAAGAAAAGCGAGAGAAGCCAGTCGATATTGAGTCAATAGGAGCTAGGGAGTAGAGATGAGTGTATCCAGAGATATTCTGAAGACGATTACGCAGAACTCTGTTGTTCACTTACTGCAGCCCGTTGCAGGTAGATAAGGCCACATGGGAGTCATCGTTCCCCCTCACCTGGCCGTGGTAGTAACAGTGCTCACCGCCCTGAGGGAAGATAAGGCAGCACTAATGCATCACAGCAAACCCTGGGTGCAACTAACACTTTCGCTACTGGCAAAACAACACATAGAACTATATATATATTGACCGATCACTCAGATTTCACCAGTTTTTACTTAATTGTCGTAAGTTTGAATTTTCTAAAGATGTAACAGCTTGTCTCACAGATGCCAGTTTGCCATATTTGCAATGCATTCCTGCAGGGAATCATGCTTGTTAAGATGGTGAGTTAATACATTGCTGGCACTATCTGTGACTCAGCTGTCAGACGCAGGGTGAGTAGAGGACATTCTCTCTCCCTCTCTCCCTCTCTCTCACTTCACCCATCCCACGCTGCACTGATACTGCAGAGTGCTTTCTCTCCCCCGTCACGTGACCAGAGCTCCAGCAGGAGGCTGCAGGGGAGCAAAAAACCCTGCTGATTCAGCTACAGTGTGCCCAGCCCAACCCTCTACCTGAATCAGCAGCAACAGCAGCAGCAGCCAGCTCTCATTCCCAGCCCTACACCCCCCCCTCTCTATCTCCTCTTTCCTTCTGTTGAGAGCCCTATCTCGCTATCTCTCTCAATCTATCACTGCCACTCTTCCTCCTGTACATTGTGTTCTTTCTGGTAGTGTACGAAAGAAGGTTTCCAGGATGTGTCGATTTGATTGCCAGAGTGTAGAAGGTTTAACACCGAAAGATCACAAAGAAGCTGATTCATAGGAAAATAACTCATCCCAACATCCTTGCTTGTGTTTCAGTTGAGACAAAGCGTATTTGTACATTTTGCTTTACGGGCACATGACTGTATAAAATAGAAACAGCAGGACACATTGTATGAATATAACACACTGAACCAGAAAAAACAAGAGAAAAAACATCCATCTTAATATTTTAGTCACAGCTCGAGAAAACATTACCTTTGACAGAACAGGTTTGCCGTCCTCATAGTGGATCTCAACATAATCTGAAGACAGCAAGTCACTGAAAAAGCAGAGATTTGTGTGTGGTCAGGATGGAAGGATGTGATGCAGCAACAATAAAAAGACATCTGTTGGTCTGGTTTGTTTTTGCTTTCTCTGACTCACATATTGTGGTTTAAACTAGTGGTGAGTACAGCTTAGGCTGGCTATTTTAACACTCGTCATCACTATGCCGAGATCAGCCTGCACATATACTTCCATGACATCTCAAAAGCGGATGTCAAAATGTGGCCTGTCCTCAGAAAAATTATGATCCATTTACTCCTGTGGATAATTAGTTATCACAGGAAGAGGCTGCACAAGCAAGAATAAAAAACATGTAAATAAATAGTCATTACAAGATGCAAAGTAGAGTTATCAAAATGAGAGTCATGTTTCTTCCTCACATTTCTCCAAATCTCTAGTTGAGAAACAGCGCACATAACAGGAACAGAAATTTTGTCTTGAAAGCTGCCAATGAGCCCTAATGTGATAAATGATTGCAAGGCCTCGGCTTCACCTTGAACACAACAGTCCTCCTGGCAGTTCTCACTGTCTGAGTCAGCGTCCCTCACCATTACACACACTCAATCTGTTAGCTGACAGTTGACTTCAAGAGACTGCAATTTCTGCCACAATGGCGCTTTTTTTTTTTTTTTGAGTACCCTTGCAAATCAAAAACATCCTCCTCTCCGTGGACATGTAGTGGCGTCGCAGCAGAATAAAAAGCAAAAAAAAAACAAACTGTGATGGATCTGTCTGGTGCTGTGACATTTTTGAGTGATGCTCAGCAGCATGTGAGCAGGAAGTGCACCATTATGAGAGGAGAATCGAGGCATGAGCGGTGTCTGAGAGATTCCTAAGTGAGGGGCTATTTTTAGCTTGACAGATGAGGCAGAGAGAGGAGAGTGGGCCACACAAGAGTGTCTTGGTGTTTGTGTAATTGTGTGTGCATATGGGTGGTGGGCAGGATTGCAGAGCATGGAGGGATAGGTGCTGGAGTGTCTCAAAGTGTGTGTTCGTGTGTGTGTGTGTGTGTGTGTGTGTGTGTTTGTGTTTAAGTGGCAGTGTGTTTGTGTGATTGTGTGAGAAGGGAGTCCTGCCCTCAGGTCTCTCAGTCCACAGGAGTGCCACAATGCAGCAGCAGCAGTAGCAACAGCAGAGGAAAGTGAGACAGAAATGAGGCAGAGAGGGAGGACCAAAAAACTGCAGGAGGTTTTTAAGTCTGGCGCCAGATCAAATGCAGCTCTGAATCCTGTAGCGACACACGACACTGTCATTTCATGCTGTTCATACCTCTGACACATGGAAATAATCTGCTTTGAAGCTAAATGAACAGAGATGCTCTGAAGAAGGGTCGGCAACACTAAAAGAAACTGAAATCCATTACAGGGAAGTTCCCATTAATGCTTTACTAAATATGGCATCCATTCATCCATTATTCTCTCAATATATGATTTATATTAATTGGAAAATTTTCAGGGGTAAAAAAACCTCCCAGGTACAGAAAGAGGTGAGCAGATAAAGTAGCAGCCATTGGCAGGTTGCAGACCTATCTATATATAGACCAGTACTGTCGCAGCTACAACACCAAGCAGAATTCAAACCCCTGTTCTCACACAAAAAAAGGGTACACACTGAAGTTAGCCCATGTATCTCACAGATAACCTACAAGCAAACAGCTGGGAATCAAGGTCACACTTTTCAGGCTCCTCTACTGCCTACACTGTATTATGTGGTGGCTCCTGAATGTCTGACAATGTACAGGACAACATCTGTTACGCACATTTCACTGTGGGTGTCAGTCTTTTGAGAATGTACAAGAGGAGATGTGTGTCCACACCTCTTGTCCTTGTCTCTCTTAAGATACAGTGTGTTATGTGTACAGTACATACTGTACATGCTGCAGACAACAAATGCAGAAACAAGATATGGAACAGAAGTCAATTGTTTTGTTCTGCTTTTTTTCAGTTCAACAAAACCACACTGAATGAAATTCGTTTAGAAAAAAAGCATGCACATTTGAGGAGAATTGAAGATATAGCAGAGGACACCAGTCTCTCAATGTGCATCAACCATTAATTAAACATCAGTCATGGTGATTCTAACACTGCCAGAAATGTCGTCTTCCAAAACATAGAGGTCAATGGCAAATTTACCATTTGCTGCTGAAATCCACACCTTATTGGCCTTTAAAGTGGCACTGATGCACTGAGACAATGCTCAAGCTACAGTAGAGATGGCAGATCATCCAGAGTCTTTAATTCTGTCAGCAGCAATCTAGCTGAATAAAAATCCTGGACAGAAAGTAACATGGAATGACAGTGATTTTGTGATATGAAGAGTAAGCTCACAGTCTCTTGGGTAGATGATGGCTCTGTTTTGAACAGCAGCAGACACTGCATACCAGAACACAGACTGTAAATTGTGCCAGTGTTAAGATCTAACACCACTCAGCCATGCAGATGGTATAAAATTACAATATTTTATTACAGGATCCAGCTTTAAATCACATTAAGGGGACCTGAGATTCAATTAGCACTTTAAAGTCCTTGTACACATGCACATTAAGCCTTCATGTATGTAGACTGCCTACTCAGTGATGGGACTAAATCAATATCATTGAGTGTCCGGAGCCTCATGTGTATGTCCAGAGCCTCATGTCTCCTGACTGGGACAGTGATCACAGGCCACAGATAATTCTGACGCAAACCAATTAAGCCTCATTAAAGATACAGGGTTTGGTTTTCCAAAAATAATCCTGTAAAACAGTTTGTCTAAAATCTGGCAGCTGAGCTAGGAACTCTCTTAGCAATTGGAGGATTCTGGAAACAAACGCGCTGACCCATTCAATTACAGTTTCTCTGATTACATTATCTTCGACCGATGCTGCATTAATCACCAAAGTGAGACATAATAGTATATACAATTTGGAAACAAAGGTTATCTACAGACGGGAACCACACATGTTGTCATTTTTGGTTTAAGATATGACACAACACAGCTCAGAAGAGTCAGTACTTTGCACAGATACATTCATGGTGATTTTAATGTTCTGGGCCTGACTTCCACTATCGCCTCTGGGTGATTTGATCTGTTCAAATTCAAATAACTTATTGACGTTTTAGCCTCCTTTAGCCACCTTTTCCGCACGATTCTACCAGTTTTCTGATCGTCAACTCTCCACTTTCAGGATGAATGTAGCTATATCAGACTTTCACATCCTGATCATGCTTTTTCCACTCTGATGCAACGTTTACTCTAAGTTTTTTTTGTTTCATTTTCTTTGAACTTTTCCTGCATCATATGGCATTGAGCCCACATTAAAATCAGTGGCTCAGCATTAAAAAACAGAATCTGCGGCATCAAAGCTTTTCTTCTTTAATGGTTTCCTTTAATATTTTATGGTTATTAACAGTGTGCTTAAGTATTTTGTATATCTGTAGAGAGGGGTGTCTCTGTGATCTGTCGCCTCTCTTTGACGACAGCATGAACACAAAATACTACATTTCTACTGGTTTTAACCAGATAATCTCTGAACAGCAGATATTGTTGTGATAGACAGACAACTCACTCTGACTTAAAGTTAAACCACAGTCTCAAACCTTATGTCTTACAACCACAGTGGCTGAGATTTAGTTATAAAATAATGGTGTAAACTAATATGTTAAAATCATATGAGCATCCAATTAATGTGAGATGAGGTGAGAGGGACTTACGTGTTCAGTGTTAGATCCAGAACAAATCTGGCGCCAAAGGCCTCTAACTGGAAGCTGGCTTGAGCAAGATGGACCGCCTGTAGGGGAGGAAAAAATAATTTAGATACAAGTCACTATTTCACTCTCAGTTTGAGGAAAGCTGTAGATGTAGCAGTCTGCAGATCCAAAAATCCTCTAGAGTCCACTTTCAACATCCTCCACAACACAGTGCACAAAAAACAGATGTGGTGGATGTGTGACAGATGGTATTGTTCAGTTAGTATACAGGAAGAATCACTTTCATCAGCATGATCGCTTTGGCATTCCAGTTCTTGAGGACACACATAAAACATGTCGGTTAATATGCTGGTGTGTGGTGAATGTAAAGTTGTGAGGTGGATCTAAAGCTTCAAAGCCTTGACCACTCCTGCTATTGATCACAAGAGTATTTCCAAGAACTAACGTCCCACTGCACCCCAGTATCAACCTCCCTCATCAATCCTCCCTCAGTGCTGGCTTACCTGGCCTTCTGTGGCTTGGTTCTTGGCCCGGGTGTCCAGATCATGGTAGGTACTCTCTGAGTCCTCATTTAGGTAGTAGATCAACCGCGAGGGGTAGGTGATCACATGCTCTACTGCATGGTGTGTTGTGTTGTCTGTAGCAGGTGCTGCAGTCGCCTGTTGCTCCAGCAGTGGTGGCACTGCGTCCCTCTCAACCTTGTCCTCTGCTCCTGGAGAAACTGCAAGAGAATTCCCGCCGCACAGACATGAAAACCCTGACACAACCCTCAAACACCGAGCCAGCTGTCATCCTTTATTCATGGAACGCATTGATAATACCGAGGGCAATTCTTCAGGACACAGTTCAGCAAGATTGGTTACATGCTATAGTATACTGACAGCCAAATACGACAGCTAAGCTGATTTAGAATACAGAATATAAATTGCTTCATTTCATTGAAAGGTACTTGTGATATGCTTATTGCCAAAGTGAAAAACTCTGCAGTAGATACATGCAGTGTTCATTATGCAATACTAATTCAAACAGCCTCAGACAGCCGCTGAGTATCATGTACTTCAGTCAAGAATGGTCCTTTTAATAGGTCTTAATTCAAATGAGACACTCATACATAATAAAGAGTACTATTTTTACAAGCTGAACAAAAGATGCTGAGATGTTGTAGTCTGCCCTCATACACCATCACGTTGAAGACGCCGCATACAACATATGACAGTTCCCTGCCTTCTTGAGGAGGAAATGCGATGATGTGCACATACACTACAACGCCTGGTATCATTTTAGCCAAAAATATTAAGTGAAATATGTATTTGATAAGGTGAAAGTGATAAGAAAAAACAGCCAGAAGGCGATTCGCAATACGTACCGGATGACGCTAGTGATGGATGAAGCCAAACCGAAAGGGTGCTGACGAGCAAAGTGGCCAGAAATGTCAAATGCATGATTCATATTTCATAACTGAAATATCTCAATATCAACACATCAACGCAGTGAATAGCTTGCGGCCCATCGTGGCGGGGAGGTGCCGTGCATGAGGGCTTTCTTCATGGATGCAGGAGGCACTGGTATGCTGCTGCTGCAGTAGCTGATGCTGAAGACGAGGAGGAGGAGGAGGAGGATGAGGAGGAGGGGGGCAGGAAGAAGGCGGTGGCCAGGCAGCTACTGGAAGTCCTCCAGCAGACTCCTCCTCGATGGATGTGCACAAAGATGTCCTCCCTCCCCTACAGGACCACAGAAAGCCTGTGCAGGTGACTTCAAAGACACAATAACCAAGAAGATGATCGGTGAGACAGGACTGTATATTAATGATGATCACATGAAGGTGGTGGGGAGCCTCAAAAGAATACAAAGATATATTTATTTTCACATTTTATGCATGTGATGCATATAAAGTAGTATGTTTTCCATCAAAGCAGATTCTGCATTTAAAAGGCCTTTCTATCCTAAGAGTCATTGTAATGGTGAGGAGAGCTAACCCTTTTAAAAGTTTAATTAATGCCATACTGGTGAATCAGGTGGTGCTCTAAAAGATATTACAGATATTACTTTTCCAGTCTGAAGGAATACATCTGTGAGGCAAATGCAATAAAAAGCAATAATAGCTGGTCAAACACAGCTGTAACTTTTAAATTTCACTAATGGATGCATTCATGTGTTATTGTTGGAGCTGCCATTACTGTTGCGGCCTACGCTTTTCCTGATATTACAAATCAAAATGTCTGCTGGGAAACAGGCTGATCTATGAGATATTCTGTCTATATTGGTAAAATGTTGGGAACATAATTGTAAAAACACTGCTGTCTGTAGAGGCTCTTAAGAGCTTGATCCAAACTTTAGGAGACGTTGCATGTTTGAACAGCTAATTTTAGTGCCATGGATGAGCAAGTGAATATAAAAGGAAATGAGAGTAATTCATGAATGTGCTATTAGCCTGTTGAGGCAGTATGTGAAGAAAAGCATGCATGAATACTGGTGTTCAAAAGATGATGATTTGCTCCATTACGTTTACACTTAATATGCCTTTTTCAGTTAGTCTCTATATGAGACAGCAGAAAATCTTCAAGAAAGAAACTGTAATATGAGCCATGGCTCTAATCGGGGCCTGGTATGGCTTTTAGGTTTGATTATAAGGCTACGCAGATCACACACACAAACAGAGCGACTGGAGGATGTGACAGCTCCCCCCTCAGGGCTGAATGGTCCACAGAGTGGATGAAATGGTCATTTTGGGTCGTTGGAGATGGAGACAACTGGGACGGGGCTGTCTGTTTAGCTGATGAAATAAGAAGGGATGACTTAACTGCAGCGTCCGCATGAACAGTCTAAGTCTTTGTTCAAGCTGCAGCAGTTTAGTAAAGTTGCTATTAACTTTGAATAATTTAATATGAATTAGTGTAATGGTCAGCTGATTAACATTATGAGATTCAAATGTCATCAGTATACTATGACCTTTAAGGTAATTTACTGTCACACAACCTGTAGTAACTTTTACTTCTTGTTCAAGATGTAAAGGGTAAATCCACAATGATCCACACAGCGCAGAAAGCTGAAATGTTCAATTTGAAAAGAAGTTCTGGCTATGCTTGGCAGATGTTTTTTGTCTTTGACTCTTCAGACATTGTTGATCGGGGTGTTGCCCAAGGGAGCCGTTTGCTAGTGTAGCAGCAGTTTTTTTTTATCAGTTGTAGCCCTTATCTGTAATTTCAGCCAAAAATTAGCTGTGTTTTGCAATAACAGCTGCCAAAAACACTTTTAAGAACGAGTATTCCTAACTTATATTGGGCGGATTTGTAGCACACAGTTTATTTTTAATGCAAAAGTTCAGCAGCTATGTATTTTGTGTACAATGTCTTCTGTCAAGTTTGAGCTTCAGATTTGTTCATTTTTAACAGAAAGCCTGATTTACAAGTTGGAGGCATGAAGTTTTGTGTCACAAAGTAAAACACCTTTTAAAGCACCCAAACCATGGAATTAATTAACAAAAACATACTACCGGGACAACAACCAGGACGCAAAATAAATGCTATAAATCAAAATACAACAGCAAAACAAAATAACATAAAATCCCAGGCTGAAAGGCAAGACCAGCAGTCCACAAACAAGAGGCTCCCTCTCTGCAGCAGGAACCTAGAGAGAGGAGAGGAAAAGGACAGAAAACACAGGCAATACATACAACCATAACAGGGTCAAGTAAAGGAAGTTAAGTGTAGGATCAAGTGAGCCGCACCCATACTTGAAATATCAGGACATCTTGGCCTCTCCTGCATTGATTCGGACCCTTCTTTCTTGAATCTTTCGCCTACGAATTTCATACCTTTAAGGAAGCCCGTTACTCATTTACTGGAGCCTCTCTTTAACCACACCTGATATAGTGGCTGTCATGCATGGATAATGTAGAGATAAATAATTTAAAAAGGCACTTCAGTTTTACACATGACGGTTAGTTTACTCATTCAGCCTGTAAAAACAGTTGTATAATGTCTTCTGTGGCTTTACCAAGTCTGAGAAAATAACCACTGATGATGTCATTGGGGATTTTCTTGGCTTGGGTTTGTAGACTCCAAAATTAACTGAAAGTCTGTTACATGGAGTTGGAAAGACATGGGTCATGTACCAGGCAACGAGGACCTAACGACAGACACTATTGAGTTGCATGATGGAAAATATAGTATTTTTATGTACTATGTAGTAGTAGTAATGCAATTATTATCATTTTTTATGACCGCTGCATCAATTTGGACCTAAAACTTTTCTCTTTCTCTTCAAGTCTTCAAGTCCTCTAACTTTATGGAAGCACAATTTTAAATCACCCCTTTCAAACAAACAAAAAAAAAAAACAAACATAATTGCACATAATTTTCCAGACCAGTCTAATTTGTGTCTGGGTTGAAATAACGCTAGTTTTAGAAAGTTGTTTTATCAAACATTATAAAGTGCAGTCAAGCTTACTTGCACATCCACATTCAGCCTATGATGAGCCTATCATCCATGAGTAAAATAAGTCTACAATATAATCATACACAATCCTCTTAATATCGAAACCATCATAAATCAAACTGTCTTAGAATTACATAAATATAACTTAAAGTGAACAAGTCATACTAAGAGAAACAACAAATAAGCAGCATTACATTTGCCAACAAAGGAACTTTTACCTTAAAGACTAAAAACACATGAACCAATAAATCTGTCAAGCAAGAGTGGGCCTGCATATTAATGCATGTTATAACATAAAGAAACATATGAAGGTCATGGCACTAATATATAAAATATGTTACATTACATAATAGTGTCAGTGCACTATGAGGGTCGTACCACTGCCTCAAGTCTATTCTCTTTTAATGAGCACCAAGAAACATGCTGTGTTCGTGGAAAGCAAATGAAGAAGTGAGAGAGGCAGCAACAGCCTCTGAATAAATTTCCCCTAAGTTAGCCCTTCCCACTGAAGCAGTTGGTGCTTTTGGGAAAGAGAGAGAGAGAGAAAAAATCTGCTGTATGTCAACAAAAAAAAATCTGCAGCATTCAAGCCCTTCCCGTTTATTCAGTGAGGGAAGGAGCGTGCGTTGAGGGTTTACCCTGCTTGTTATGAAAAGCAGCCGCAGCTCGTCTGAATGAAAGCATTCTTCTTCGTGCGGGTGACCAATAACTTCTCTTCATTCTGTGGTCCATGTGTGACGCGTCAGCCAGGCGCGCCCACTGCACATCTCAGCTCCTCTGTGCACCCCCTAACTGTTTAGTTTAGTTTGGATGGACTCAACGGAAAGACAGACTACACAAGCCGCAGAAAGATTTTAAGGACTGACTAAAGGACTAGCAGTCACTTTGATGCGGGAGCTGTCGATGTTTTGATCCAGAAAACTGATAAAAAAGGAAGCGCTGCACTTTTGGGTAAGCAATGCGCTCCCCGTCAAATCCTAAGAATGCACTCCGTCTTTATTCACACTGTCAATACTGTGTATGTGGCACTTTTGTGCCATGATTTCAGTGTTCTCTTATTTGAAAGGCTATATTCGTTTTTGTAATCTGTTTGTATTGTTTACTGAGATGTTAATATAGACTATAATGAGTGCTTCTTTATTTGTCGATTGCACTGACTCTGCATTCAGCATTTTATGCCATGTAGTTGTTTTTGTTTCAGTTACCGTCCAGTCTAAAATGTGTTTCCAATAGTTTTTTTTTTTTTAATGGGAAAATCACAGATTCTTGCCATTTTTTTTAAAATCCATGTTTCTTTTTTTTCTCCTTGAAAACGAGGTTCAAATCCCATTCTTCTGGCACTTGGCTAGATGTTTTCCAGAACACTTGTTTTCCTATTGTTTACTGAAATACCTACAGTAGAGTTCTACCTCTATCTTTTTGATTTTGTCGATAGCACTGATTTTGCATTCAGCATTTTGTCTGGTATCTTTGTTAGAGTAATTGTCAAGTCTACCCTTTCCAACATATTTTCATGTCAAAGTCACAGATACCGTCCTGATTACTACACCATGTTTCTTTTTTCTCTTAAAGGTGTAAATCCTTTTTTTTATTATTGTTGTTTGTTGTTCTGGTTGTTTTGAATGGCTTAAACCTTCCTTTTCCTTATATTTTTTACTTACATTTCTGTTATCCAGTTGTTGTTGTTTTTTTTACTAGCCTTTATACAATATTAATACATTTATAATCTAATGTAATGAGACTAGAAATAGTTAAACTTTTCACTTGGGTAAAAGTTATAGCCATTCTGGCCATGATACTAAATTGTTGATATATATAAAAATATAACCAAGGTGCCTTGTTGTTAATGACTTTAGTATTTTTCTGTCTGTACCAACATTAAAATTGAGCCTCTACATGTATAAGTTGTGCAACAGTATGTGTCAGTCTTTCCACGGCACCACATAACAAACAACATGAATCATACTATGAGAGCTCTCTCTGCCTCATCTGTGGGGCGTCTTACCATCCACATTCATGGACCAAAGGGATGTTGACACTATGTTGCAGGGTTTGTCAGGAACACACCCAGCCCTAACAGTTACAAAGGAAGTGAAAGATTGGGAAGAAGAACGGGACAGGCAACTGGATCCCTTTTGGAGAGGAGCCCAGCAGGATAACAAAAAGTGTGAGGTGAGACTTTGTGATAGAGGTTGACTATAACATATTTGGGATTCTTTAAGGAAAGGAATGCATCTTATCACTTGATTTTCCTTCCTGCAGATAACTTCACAATAATGGGTGACTCCAGCGAGGACTACGGAAACTACACCTATGAATATTACCTGGAGTATGGCGACTTGGAAGAAATGAAAACAGGCTACAGCCAGAGTGAAACTTTGCACATTATCTCAGTGGTCATTTACATTATTTCCTTTGTGCTTGGCCTGATTGGAAATGGAATCATCATCTGGGTGACAGGCTGTAAAAGCAAAAAGACTGTCAACAGTGTTTGGTTGCTTAATCTAGCAATCGCAGACTTTGTATTTGTGCTTTTTCTACCCTTCTACATTGATTACATACTGCGGGACTTCCACTGGGACTTTGGTGTGTTCATGTGTAAGATTAACTCATTTGTCTCTGTGATGAACATGTACGCCAGTGTGCTTTTTCTCACAGTGCTCAGTATAGACAGATATGTGTCTCTGGTCCACCTGAACTGGTCTCAAAGGCATCGCACTGTAGAGAGAGCCTGGGTGATATGTGGTTGCATTTGGGCGATAGCTGCCGCCTTGAGCTGTCCTGCACTGATCTTTCGTGACATCATGCACGTACATGACAAGGTGGTGTGCTTCAACAACTTCCACTCACAGGACGCACACACGGCAGCTGTAAGACACATTATAATAGTGGTCATCCGTACCACTGTGGGCTTCCTTCTACCGTTTACTGCTATATGTGTGACAGGCATACTTCTGACAGTCAAAGTGAGTCGATCTCAGGGCTCAGTTCGCCCGTCTAGCTTCTCTAGAACAGTCTCTGCAATGATTCTAGCCTTCTTTTTATGCTGGGCTCCTTTTCATACTTTCAGCTTGATGGAGTTATCCATACATTCCTCATTATACTTACATAACGTCCTGAAAACTGGCTTTGCTCTGGCCACCAGCTTAGGTTTTTTTAACAGTTGCATTAACCCCCTGCTATATATGCTCCTGGGCAAAAAGGTTCGTTATATCCTGAAGCGTGCGTGCCTGGATATTACAAAGAGTTCACTAAGAGAGTTCAGCCAGTCAATCTCTGCTACTGAAATTGAGACTGTGCCAGGGCTTCCTCAGGACAGTTCACCGGAAGAGCCTGTGGAGTCGTCAACTCTATGATTGCAATCATCATCATCCACGGACTCTCGTAGTTGTCTATGAAAAATACGAGGGTGAGACGGGCTATTATTTGGGCGTAAATGTGGAGGATTATCGTAGCTGTTCTTTCCAGCTGTAGGGTTAAGATTTTCCTATTTTGTTTCATTTGGACGGAGTTATGCCCACTTCAACCGACAATTACTCTCGATGGAAAAGTATGCACATGCTCCATGCACACTGAGTTTGTATCTTTCCACTTATTTTGCTGTTGCAAAACCTACAGAAAAAGAGGCAAAAAGAAAATTAGAGCTGAAACAGTCAATTTGTTGATCAACAGAAAATTCAGCAACGATCATAATTTACATAATTTTTACTATAAAAATGTAAAAAATGTTCCTCTTTCAGCTTCTCAGTTGTGAGGATTTGATAGTAAGTGTTGGTCGGATAAGGAGTGATTGACATTTTACACTATTTTTAAAAAAAAAAAAAAACTTAGAAGATAATTGATAAATTAATCCATATCGAAAATATTACATCCATAAATGAAATGCATCTTACATATTTACAAATTTTTTTATTGTTGTATTCTTTTGAACAAAGGGCATCTGCTTATTAATGCACAATAGGCTACTCTGCTTAAAGATGAGATATGATGCAGATATCTAATCGTAGTCAACATTATTTTGTTTTGTACAGTTTTATACTGGCTGCTAGAATCACCTATTAATGTATTTTCTAATGAGCTGAGGGTTGTATAAATGTTTTATTATAATATATTCCAAGTAAATAGTATATAATAAATGTGTACTTCTGAACACATACTATACCTTGTTTGAATGTCTTTCTTGCATTGTTTGACCTGATGTTATAAGAGTCTGTAACCTCATTAAAGAGGAGGCTTTAAGTTTTCATGTACACACACAGACAAGATTTCCAGGGGGGATTGACACAAGCCTGATGGAAATCCAGATGCGCTTTTCCTTCCTTTTCCTGAGGCCCTCTTTACAATTTCAGCCATTTCCTGTTATTTCCTACTCGTGAACTGTGACTTATCTTGGTTATATCTGTAGGGTTAGTTAGCATCCTGTGACTGGAAAGTTGCCGGTTTGAAAATACAAACAGATGGAAGCAAACATTGTACCTTTCTTCAACAACAAGCATCAGCATGCTCTTGTTTGTGTATGTGCATCATTATGCACAAACAACTGTAGTGGACCTGTTACTCTCTACACTGTTTCTTTGTACACACTTTGTACTCTTGAAAGTGATTCATTATACACTGAAAAAAAGAGAATAATCTATGATTGACAGCCTAAATCTGAGGGAAAAACTCAGATTGAGGCTATTATTGTCTTATCACAACTGTCACAATTTGGTGTAGATTAGTTGTGGAAGAAGTATTCAGATACTTTACTTAAGTAAAAGTACCAATGCCGCAATGTAAAAAATACTCCATTACAAGTAAAAGTCTCACATGAAAAATTCTACTTAAGTAAAAGTACACAAGCAATAGCAATAAAATGTAGTTCCTCTGACTGATATATTATTATATATAACGTCAGCAGATTTTTAATAGTGAAGCATCAGTGTTAGAGAAGCATGTTAATTTTGTAGCTGCTGGAGGTGGATCCAGTTTCAATTACTTCATATAAAGTTAGCTAGTTTAGTCCAGTGGTTCCTAACCTAGGGGTCGGGCCCCTCCAAAGGGCCACCATATAAGGGTTGTGAGATGATTAATTGGAGAGGAAAGAAGAAAAAACAAAGTTCTGAAACACAAATCTGTTTTCAGTTTTGGGACTTTTTCTCTAATCTTTGATTTGTGGTGAAATATTGGACATTTATTGAAATGAAACCATGTGAGAAGTTTAGAGGGAAAAATCACTATTTGGTGGAGCTGTTAACAACTCATAGACATCTGAAATGTGACTTCGACTTCACACTGCTTTTTGTAAGACATCAAAAGCCAAAAAGGTTGGAAACCACTGGTTTCATCTGTAACAATGTGTTGTATTTGAAAAGCTTGTTATATTAACAATTGTGTCAAATCTGCATTTGAAAAGTAACTAAAGCTGTCAAATAAATGTGGTGGAATAGAAAGCACAATATTTCCCTCTGAAATGTAGTGGAGTGGAAGTATAAAGTAGTATAAAAAAAGATATAAATTACTCAAGTAAAATACAAGTAACGTTACCTTAAAATTGCACTTTAGTACAATACTTGAGTAAATGTACACAGATACTTTCAACCACTGAGTACATGACTTTAGCGTCAGGTTAGTGTTGAAAACCTGCACCATCAGATCAGCATTTACAGAAAAGTAGCCTTCCAATGAGGATTATGGTATACAGGATGGATTACTTAATCCGTGACGCAGCAGAAAAGACGGTGCGCAATCTGCGTAGTAGGCAGTCTCATGAGAACACTGGCGAGGTAAGTGCTCCCATCAATACACATTGTTTGACATGTAACGTTAGATAATTTATAATATAACGTTACGCCACCATTAAATGAGCATTTGAAATATATGGTTACATCAGAATAAACTAGAGAAGCGTTTACCATTAGTTAGTCGGTTGACGTTACGTGTGTTACGTTAGCTTGTTAGTAAGAAACTATGTTAAAAATGGTGGGTTTAAATTTAACGTTTCAGTCGATATTTATCACCAAGCAACGATGGAATATGACGACAATGTCACGAGCTGACACAGTTAGCGTCATGTCACATATCAACCTTTGCTAGCTTTGCTCTCAACGTTAGCTTTGCACATCATTTGTTCCAGTTAGCTCCTGTTTGCGTGAGAGTTCATTACATTTCTAACTTGACGCGGGGGTGTCAAAAACGTGAAATATTCAGTTATACCTGTAAAGCATTGTACAGTGCATCCTGAAATGTTCAGGCACGCTGTTTTAAACATGCCGCAGCAGCAGCTCGCTAACGTTGCTTTTGTTTTTGTTTTGGTAATCGTGTGAGGGCTGTACGGTTCGCCATGCATCAGCTATAATAATCTTAGCGTTGTTTGTTAAAACGAGCCAAACATTAGAGATGGACCTTACAGATAATGTGCCTTCTTGCCTCTCTTACAGCATGTTGCGTCTGCCTGTTGTGAGTCGAAGTCTTTTTCCAGCAGCAATTACCAAAAGAGGCGCTGCTGCAACTAACAATGGTAACAATATGCCACTTCATCAGCTGATCAATTGGCCGTGCCTTCGTTATTCACAATATGTGTCTTGTATTTCTGCAGAATAGCTATTTTGTTTGTTGTGTACAAGCACTAAATTTATCAAAGCCTAGAAGCCTTGTCACTTTGCTCCACTGATGGATTACAGTCAGGATTACAGATTTGCCACCTACCACATTTGGTGCCAGGCTATTGCTGGCTCAATTTAGTCAGTTGTGTCAGTAACTTGTCATTACTGTGAAACACCATGAATTCATAGTAATATGCAGTGATTTCTTTATTAAAAGTAACAGTAACAGTAACAGTCCTTGTATGAAAGAAGTATTGCATAACAGTCTTTTCTGTCTGTGCTGTTAAGTTCGTGCTGCAGCTACAGCAACAGCAGCCGCCAGTAACCTTGTGGAGGTGTTTGTGGATGGGATCCCTGTCATGGTGGAGCCAGGAACCACTGTGTTACAGGTAACATGGCAAATTCATGGATTCTGTGAGTTGAGTAATGTAGCCAATTTGTTGATATCTTGAGTCATAATATCTCTCGTCCTAGGCATGTGAAAAAGTAGGCATGCAGATTCCTCGCTTCTGCTACCATGAGCGCCTGTCAGTTGCTGGAAACTGTCGCATGTGTCTTGTGGAGATAGAGAAAGTTCCTAAGGTATGTTTTTGTTTTCTTATCTACGTAGATATGTCGATCTTTCAGTCTAGTATTTCTTTAGTTAATGTCAAATATTTGAAAGCAGGGCTATGCTGGATTATTATTATTATTCTTTATATCTTCCAGCCGGTGGCAGCTTGTGCTATGCCAGTCATGAAGGGCTGGAACATTTTAACCAACTCTGACAAAACAAGGAAGGCCAGGTAGGATCATCCTTACAACTAAAAGTCATTGCAGGCTTTGTGGTAAACTAAAGATGATGTATTTGGGTTGTAAAGTTAACAATGTTCTATAATTATACTTAATTGTCTAATAGGCAGTGTGATAAGATATTTTTGTGGAAGAATGATTACTTGTATTTCTGTTAGGTAACCTGAAACAATTAAATTCAAAATTGTTGTGTAATTTTACAGAGAGGGTGTGATGGAGTTCCTCCTGGCTAACCACCCATTAGATTGTCCAATTTGTGATCAGGGAGGAGAATGTGATCTTCAGGTAAATCAAAAATAGTAGTGTTTTGAAAGTCACCACCTCCACTGTAGATGTGTTCTTAATTATGCCTGTTAATCAGCTTGATTGCATATATGATAGACATGGTTTTGTTTATAAGATTTATTAATAAGATTGGAAACCTTTTTTTGTGTGTGTAAAGGACCAGTCCATGCAGTTTGGCAGTGACAGGAGCCGCTTCACAGAGAGCAAAAGAGCTGTGGAGGACAAGAACATTGGCCCGCTCATCAAAACCATTATGACTCGCTGTATCCAGTGCACTCGCTGCGTGCGGTGAGTCACGCTTGACATCTACAGTCGATGCGGTTGTAAATTTCAAAGTGTAACTAAATATGACGTTTGTATTTCACTTTTACAGCTTCGCCAGTGAGATTGCTGGTGTGGAGGACCTGGGCACCACAGGCAGAGGCAATGACCTGCAGATTGGGACCTATGTGGAGAAGATGTTCATGTCAGAGTTATCTGGGAATGTTATTGACATATGCCCGGTTGGGGCCCTGACCTCTAAACCATATGCGTTCACTGCTCGCCCTTGGGAGACCAGGTTTTTGCATTCTGCTCTACATTTTGATCAGCTTTTTTTGGAGTTAAAGGTTATTTTTTTTACACTCATGCAATCTCTTTGGTTCTCTACAGGAAGACTGAATCCATTGATGTTCTGGATGCTGTTGGTAGTAACATTGTTGTGAGCACTCGTGGCGGTGAGGTGATGAGAATCCTTCCTCGTATTAATGAGGATATTAATGAGGAGTGGATCTCAGACAAAACCAGGTTCCTTACCACACAAAGCTTATTCACATATGTGTGTGTATGATCTTTGAATCGCTACTGAATCTCATTCGTTTCCTTCCTCATAGGTTTGCTTATGATGGACTTAAGCGGCAGAGGCTTACCCAGCCAATGGTGAAAAATGAGTCTGGACAGTTGGTGCCCACAACCTGGGAAGATGTGCTGACTCGAGTTGCTGGAGCAGTATGTAATTTATGATGATTAAGCTTTTCCTAACAGCATATGGTTAAGTTGCAACCTGTGATGTCAACCCCGGGCTTCCCTGAATAGCATCTGTTTGATTTGACAGCTGCAAGGAGTTGCAGGACATGATGTTGCGGCTGTTGTTGGAGGCTTGGTGGATGCAGAGAGTCTCATTTCCCTGAAAGACTTGTTGAACCGTTTAAATAGTGACAACCTGTGCACTGAGGAGGTGTTCCCCATCGCTGGAGCAGGGTAAGAACATACAGGGAGGAAAACTGATTGTGGTACAAAGCAGATTTTGTGTTAGGTTCCCTATTTCGACCTTGGCTTTTGTTTTTTTTAGAACTGATCTGCGTTCAAACTACCTTCTTAACACTGGGATTGCTGGCATTGAAGAAGCTGACCTGCTGCTTCTGGTTGGGACTAACCCACGCTATGAGGCTCCTCTTTTCAATGCACGAATCAGAAAAAGGCAAGGGAAATACAATATCTTTGACTGTTGAATAATGTTGAAATCTTAGTAATGTTAAGTAAAAATTTCTGTTGTTTAATATGAACTTGCCTCTCTGTTTTAGTTGGCTTCACAATGAGCTGCAAGTGGCTCTAGTGGGAAGGGAAGTGGACCTAAGTTATACCTATGACCATCTTGGAGAGTCTGCCAAGGTTCTGCAAGAAATAGCTTCAGGAACTCACCCATTCTCTCAGGTAACACTCCGAGCACTCTTGTTATACAATGAATATTATTAATCCACTTGAATGTCCCTTCCTAATTTTGTGTATTTAATTTGTCTTGCAGGTCTTGGCTAAAGCAAAGCATCCTGTTGTTGTGGTTGGCAGCAGTTGCCTGCAAAAAGAAGATGGGGCTGCGATAATGGCCACTGTGTCAACTATCGCTCAGAATGCTCGCATCAGCAGTGAAGTGGAGGAAAGCTGGAAGGTTCTCAATGTGCTTCACAGGTCATTGTCTGGGAAAATTAGGGGAAGTTGTCAATAGCATTACAATGGAAAATGGGGATGCTTACTGTAATATATTCTGTACTGTTTTGCTGCATCCTCAGGGTTGCCAGTCAAGTGGCTGCACTTGATCTTGGGTATAAGCCAGGAGTGGAGGCCATCCGAAAGAACCTACCCAAAGTTCTGTTCCTTCTAGGAGCTGATGCTGGCTGTATTACTCGCCAAGACCTTCCGAAGGATAGCTTCATAATTTATCAAGGTCAGCTGTTTGACTTCACAGCAGCAGACGCTCTAACGTAGCATCTCTCATCTACATACATTTATGTATAGCATCTGTGAAAGGAGGTGTGATTCTTGACAAATAATTCACAGAAAAATAAAAATAAGAAAAAAAACTTCAGTGAAGAAATGTAACAAATGCAGAGGCTTCCATACAAGGTACAAAGGTGGTTTGATGAATATTAAAATTATGTGAATCATATACTTTGGCTTTCACAGTAACCAGAGCTTAACCCAACTTAACACCTGTTGGAGATTTTGGACTTTGTGTTAGACAACAAACATAAAATGAGTGAATTCCCTTCAGTTTAGCTCCAGAAACTTGTGCAATCTATTCCAATGAGCATTCAAGCTGTTCTGGTGGCACTTGATGTTGGTCTTGTTACTCAACTGTATATGTTTGGTTAACTTTAATACAAGTGGTCTGTGTAATTTCTCAGGTCACCATGGTGATGTTGGTGCACCAATGGCTGATATCATAATTCCTGGAGCTGCATATACTGAGAAATGTAGCACCTATGTGAACACTGAGGGCCGTGCCCAGCAGACCAAAGTGGCTGTGACTCCTCCAGGCATGGCCAGGGAGGACTGGAGGATCATCAGAGCTATATCTGAGGTGAACTACAATACTAGACGACCATGTTGTAATAAATAATAAGAAATAAGACCAAATGCTGAGTATTTTTCTGTTCTCATTTAAGCTTGCTGGAGTGACTCTGCCCTATGACACCCTTGATGAAGTGCGTGAGAGACTGGCAGAGGTTTCTCCAAATCTGGTGCGATATGATGACGTCGAGGAGGCCAACTACTTTAAGCAGGCTAATGAACTGTCTAAGGCAAGCTGTTATCTTCCTTTGGCATCTGTTTAGTTTATTATAGAGACACTGTAAAAGTATTATTTTTAGTTTAGCTTATTGAGTTTGCTCCATGCTGTTCTCCATGATGATGGTGATTTCTGGTTTATCTCTTTCAGGCAGTGAACCAAGCTGTCCTTACTGAACCTTTAGTCCCTCCACAGATTACTGTGAAAGACTTCTATATGACAGGTGGGCCACTAGTACTCAATTCAAGTTTCTCTCCTTTGACCAAACCTGGTGTAAATGAAATTAGTGAAAGCAAAAACAAAATTTACATAAAACAAGAACATGTTTCATAACATCAACAACAGATAATTGAAATCATGAGATTACACAAACAAAGGCTTTCGTGTTGGAGAAAAAAAGGCTCCTACCATACTGGTCCAGAGTAGATTTCAGTGGAGCCTGTAAATATCATACTATAAGTCACAAAAACAGGACAAGCTAGTTGAGGTTTTGTACAAAAAGACCTACATTATTCCTCCAACTAAGTATTAAATTATGATTAAGCATTTTTGTCATGGATCTATGACAAAATCATAAATGAAATGTCCTTGTAACACAAAACATGTCAATATACATTTTCTTTTTTTTTCTTGTGTTAAAACTTTTTATCACAATCAGTTGTTACCAACAAACATGACATAATATTATATCCTAGTCTTAACATTAATTAAAACACTCCTTAGTCTAAACCCAGTATACTATAGTTTTGTCACATTCTTCTTTTGATGACAAATATGAATCTACAAAAATAAACAAAAATGAAGTAGCATACTGTTCTGAGAATTATTGACATATAGAAAACATATTGAGACTTTAAAGTCATTAAAATCCTCCTCCACTTAAAATATGTTTTGCTTATTGTTAATTCAGTTGGATGTTTGAGCTTCACTGTTCAGAATGATGAACATGCAGTTTGATACTGGAAAACTGTTTTCACATTAATCTGCTGACGAGGAAAATTTCCTCTGTGCTCATTGAAAATCTGATTATAAGGGGTGGGTGTGCCTGCAAGCATGATCACAGGTAGTTTGGTGCCAATTGTGTCCCAATATGCAATTACACGAGTGTGATGTGGAAACTTGAAACCTCCAGAGCACATGCACGGAGACTGAACTTTACAGTAAAGTAGGAAACATCTTGTGTCAAACAGTTAAACCTTTGAAATGAGAATATTTGCATATTCATAGATTCTGGATTTTTTTTAATCACAGAGAAAGGGTGATGTAGTTTTAAGAATTTTAACCAGGTAATTGAACTTCTAAATATGCAAATTTTAAATCTGCTCTCAACCTTTATCCACAGATCCGATAAGCAGAGCCTCCCAGACGATGGCCAAGTGTGTGAAAGCCGTCAAAGAGGGAGCACAAGCTGTAGACGAGCCTGCCATATGCTAAATAATCTATAATCAACGCACAATGAAAGTCTTGAAAAAGAAAAAATGATACGCACAACTCCTGTATTTGCACATTCCTAGAAACACACTTACCTGCAATTGTGTTTTACTATACAAGCTGTTTTCCTATAGTAGATGCCTCATCATCTATGCACATTATACACTGTACTAACCTGCTGAAACATGTGTTTGTGATACTTGCAGAATCAAGAAGTAAGCTTAGGTTTACCAAATCTCCAGAGACGCACATTAACAGTTTAATGTTTGCACTTGTTAGGACATTCACATTTTAGGAGGTGTGACCAAAGGTTTAAAATACTCCAAAGTACAATCTAGTATCTTGTCTTCCTGTAAAAAAAAAAAAAAAATACTAGTATTGAAAGTGTTAAATTATATTTTCCTAAATTCTGTGGTATATTGAAAGTGTAGCTATTTGTAAGTATGATATTTAATAAACCAGTTTTCTTTAGCAAGCCTAATGAATCTTTGCGAACCCTCTATTTAAGTTTGTGGGGTTTTTTTTTTCTTCTTCTTCTCTTTAAGAAAATGTTAAAAGTATCATGTATGTGCTAGTGCCTTGGGTGGATCTTCTTTTGGTATGTTATCGATTCCACTTTTGCAGTCTCGAGCTCCGGTATCTGATTGGCACGTGGTCCATCATCAGTCGGCAACAGTGTGGCAGCAGGGCTGATAACTCATTCATACGGAGGATGAGAGCCGTGGTCCAGGTGGATTTTACACTCAAACACTCTGTCGGACCTCTCTGTCAACATGTTTTAACCGAATTGTTTGTATATGTGGAAAATGGGAACTACAATGCCCCGTCACACAAACTGCTATGTCCTTCACAAAGAGTTTGACATAACACTTCAACACTGTAGGGGATTTTTTAACAAAGTTGAATTTCCAATATGGTAGGAGAGGTTGTTGTTGTTGAGCGGATTGTTGTCATGTCCCCGCAGTGCCTGTAGTGGTGCTGTGAGGAGTCTGCTGTGGATCCAACAAAAATCCTGAGCAAGCCTACCTTCTGCTTATAATTTGCTCTGGATAGCCTTTATTTACATGCATCCTTAATTCAAGATATTCCGAGCTCGATGAAGATCACTATTACTACTCTATCACGAATATCGATGCACAAATAGCCTAGCTGATTGTAATAGACATTTCGGCCGTCTATCTGGAGCGAATACCTTACACAGCCCATACCAATTCAAGGTAAGCGGGATCGCACACAGCCTCGGCCTCGATTTCTGAGCGGGCCGTTTAGCACTGGCTTCTATCGGGCGAGCGGCCACTACTCAAGGCCGCCGGCTAACGAGGCTAAAAGGCCTCTTTCTTAATGACTCGTTTATTTTTATAACTTGTGATCTGAGCAAATGACTCAGTACCTCAAGCAGGTGTGGAGAGTTATGCTATGTTGGTAGTTTTAAGTCTGGTACCTGCCTAATGTCATATTATGTATCGATATTGGCTATAATTTATATCGATTATTGCGGAGGCCTACGGGGACAGGCCGTAAGCCTCGTATGTAGACCCTTTGTTTGAAAGTATTTAGCCATAAATGTATCATGTTTACATACTGTAAAACGCCACTACTGGGGCCGATCAATTATTGTTTGTATGTTGTAATTACGCTCACATTTTTCTAAATGATACTAGACTGAAAATAGACCTTTTATAGTGTTACCATTTGCTGATGTTTCCGTTTCCTGGTTAGCTACCGCCTACTAATTTGTGTTTTTAGCTTCGATAGCTAGTTAGCTAACTAGCATTTGTGTCCGAGTTTTCATGGCCGATCAATGTTTATAAAATGTATTTCTGCCTCAAGATGGGTAAAGTTGTGTTTTATGAATTAGGACACGAGTGTATGTTACACGTAGATGCGTTTATAATTTCTCAGTATAAAGTTTCACATCTGTCTATCGGCTCCAAGCTAATGTTGGCAAGCTAACGTTAGTCACCGTTTGCTGCCTGTTTGGTTCTCCTTCTTTAACAAGCCTAAAGTTGTTATTCTACACCCGTTTTGTTATAAATGACACCTGGCCGACCCTCCTTCTCTATCCAACTTATACTTTAGGTGTCAGAAGGTTAGCGCGCGCGAAACTAACTAAAAAAAATTCCCATAATGAAAGTGAAAGATAGCAGCTGAGCTACTACTGTAGATCGGTATTGCGAGATATATATGTTTATATGTAGCGTTACGTGTAGTATACTATTTCTTTATTATTAATAAGCGCTACATATTTTTTAAAGCACTATACACGTTTCTTGCTTCTAGTTGAGTGTTCAGCTCGCCCTGTAATGATGACTATACTCGAGCAAGTATTTCTAGCTTTACTTTTTCCGTGTACGAGCAGACCGATGTCTTGCAGTGTGCTGAGCCTTACTACTGTCATATAAGCTTTAAGGATAGTTGAATGGACTGTTGAAAAACATAACATACCCTCTGTTTAACACATGTCTCTCAATGAGAGATTTTGAGACTGAAAATTAGAGGGCGTGAAAGCAACCAGCCAAAGTTTGTCTAGACTGCAATGCCCTCAAATTAAGTATTTAAAAATTAGCCTCAGTATGAGGTTCAATATGCAAATTATGGTCTTGTATAGTAGTTCAATAAACAAATAATCAAATGATGAATGCAGTTGCAACTGAAATATAATTTTTGACTTGATAGTAAACACATTGAAGCAGAAATTCATGTCGTAGTATTATGATAACTTACTGACTACATAATCTCACTGAATATCTATAATAGCTAAGGACTGACTAAACAGTCGCTTGTTGTTAAAGTGACTAATATTTCCCTGCCTCTTAACCCTGCATACGTACGCATGGTTACCTCCTCATTATGAAGTGTTAGTGATGTAATTCTTGGTTTTTCCCTTACTTTATCCCATCAGCTGATGTTGTCAAGGACAAGAGTCACGTGATGTATGAAGGCAAACACATACACTTCTCAGAGGTGGACAATAAGCCGTTGTGCTCGTACAGCCCAAAGCTGTGCAAGCAGCGCAGACTAAATGGCTATGCTTTCTGTATCCGGCACGTTCTGGAGGATAAGACGGCCCCCTTCAAGCAATGTGAATATGTGGCCAAGTACAACAGCCAGCGATGTACCAACCCCATCCCAAAGTCTGAGGACCGTAGGTGTGTATTTTTTGTGTGTGTGTGTGTGTCAGATTTAACTGTGCTGTACAGAAAAATCATTCATATATGTGCGCAGCATATTGAGGATGTGCTCCTGTTTTCCAGATACTGCAACAGTCACCTGCAGGTTCTCGGCTTTATCCCCAAGAAGGAGCGGAAAAAGAAACATGATGCTTTGGAGGATATGCGCTCGCGGGCTCACCTGGAGTCAGTGGCTCTCAACATAACTGTGCCCTCTTTAGCTCTGAAAGCTTCCAATGGTCTAGATGAACTTCCACCATCTCCCCCATGTACACGCCTGTTACCCCTTCCTGATGGGGAACTCCTGGACCCTTTTGCCTTTTATGAGGACGACACAGACGGGGAGGAGGTGGGCACTCCTCGGAAGAGCAACGCCATCAAGAAGAAATTACAGAGTCGGCTGGTGCTTAACCAGAAACTCTGCCATGACAAGGACCTCTTCCAGCCACCTCCTGAGCACTTTACCCCCTCCCCTGTCCCCCGTGTCCACCCCTCGTCACCGCTCAACACTCATCTCCCACGGCAGCAGTCAGGTCTTCTCCAGCCGCCCCAGCACTCCAGCGTGACTTCCTTCATCTTCCCAGGACAGCAGCAGGGTTTATTATGCAATCCACCACCACCTCAGACAGTCAACTTTCTGCCTCCAGGGATGCCTGCTAATGCAGCACCCAGTCCAGTACAACCTTCTGGGCCATCACTCAGCAGGAAAATGCCTTTCACTGCTACACACTTGGTTGTCATGCGTCCCGCTGCCTTTTCACCTTCTGCCAGCTGCCTGGCCAGGTTGCAACATCTGGTGCAGCTCTGTGCCAAGAGACACCGGGAGCATGGAGACCTTTTTCCTCATCTAGGTGCCTCATTTTAATGTTTTTTTTTTTTTTTTTTTTTTACCACCAGTTTTCAAACGCAATGTGGTTTGCTTTACTTTTTAAATCTTAAGCACTTTGTAAGATATTCTTGATAAACAGTAGCTACTAAGATATGAGCCTGTTAAGATAGATGAGCTGTTCTAACAAGTTCTCTTCCAGGATTGGACTGGTCAGAGGACAGTGCTGATGATGATGAAGAGGAGGAGGAGGAGGACGCTGATAGATTTGTTCCCTGTCAGAACTCTTGGAGACCACAGAACGGGTTGGTTTGGTGTGAATACTTCACCTTACAGCATAAATTTGACCTCGCATTTCGTTGTCGCGATGGCTAATCGTTCTTGTTCCCTAAATAGGTTGGAAGACGATGGCGGTTCGTCTCGGAGAACGCGGCTACTTAGGCTTTGCTCGTACCTCCAGGAGAAATACAAGCACATGTGCAGGCAGGAGAGGGCAAGTATCCGCCAGAAGAGATATCGCTATGCCTTCCGCAAAGCCTTGCTGCACGCTGCCAGTAAAAACCCCGACTGCGCGGGCCAGCTCATCCAGGAGTTGCGTGGTGCCTCTCGAAGCTCTTCAAGGTATTCTCACAACTGTCACATCGGACAGTTTTGTTCTCTTAGGACTGATATGAATGCGATAATATCACGACCTCATGTGCTAATAGGCGCCAGCTGGGTCAACATGGTGACATACCTGCCGTGTGATTCAAAATAACACAACATACACTTGAGTTAAAACCAGCAATGTGTGTTTATGACTAATTTGTTGATCTTACTTTCTTGTGATGTTGGGCAGTAGTTGTGTTGTAGTTGTTTTCACTCAGTCCTGGATCTGAATGTCTCTACAGTGTGGCTCCAGCAAAGCAGCAGAACACAGATACAGGGACCTGCACAGGCAGCACAAAGGGTCAGGCCTGCAACAACAGAGCTCTGCCCTTCACTCAACACTGTTTTCAACGTATCCTTTGCACAGCTCGATTGTACAGCTGCTCACTACAAGCACAGCACAATTGCTGTAATTCTGTTATCCACCGAGGTTGGAAAATATGGTTTTATTGTACATCATTTTTAGAAATCCAGATGCTTTGATGTATCCCCTTGTGTTGGAGTATCATGATCTCACCCCCTCTATCAAGCGTATTATGTTATTTCCTTTATTGCTGTCTGTAGACATTCTGTTGAATCGTTCCCAGCAGCTCTTTGCTAGTTGCACAGCCAAATTTGCGGATGGCCAGCAGTGCTCCATCCCTGTGTTTGACATCACGCACCAGACACCACTCTGTGAAGAGCATGCCAAAAAGATGGTGAGTCCGACGTTAAAATGTCCTCTTGATCGATAGATCGCTCCGCTTGATTTCACACGGACTTAATGTTATTGTGACTCGAGACTCAAAGCTCTCCCATACGTTTCACACAGGATAACTTCCTGCGTGGGGATGGTAACCGACGAGTGCAGCACCAGCAGCAGCAACAGCGTAAGCCACGTAAAAAGACCAAACCACCGGCGCTCACCAAAAAACACAAGAAGAAGAGGAGGAGAGGGCCTTGGAGGCCTCAGAAACCCATCCCTCCAGCATTGCCGCAGGGGAACCTGGGAATGCCTTCTACAAGCCTAGCAATGCCCTCACAGGCCAGCATCAGGTCTGCTACACCTGTGTCTCTGTTAACCCTTTACGCTGTAGAGTTGACAAATTGAATGTGTGTTGAGATGCAGTGTCTCTATTCAGAGGCTCTCATGTCACATGTTCTTCACACGTAACATACAGCAGTGACTTGTTGCGTTTCTTCTCTAAGCTCTCTCATCTCATCTTTGTGGCAGGAGCCCTTCAACTCCAGACCTGAGTACAGAAGAGCTTCCTGACGATATCACCAATGAAATGGCAGACATTCCAAATGACCTTGAGCTAAACCAGGAGGATTTCTCTGACGTATTACCCAGATTACCTGACGACCTGCAGGACTTTGACTTGTTTGAAGGTTGTCTTAGAACACATTCGTATGCTACCATTATACATTTCATGTGCACACCAAAAATGTTCCTGGTCTATGATTTTAGTAATGTTAAATGTTGGCTGTATGTGTGTGTGTGTGTAGGTAAGAACGGGGAGCTACTGCCCACAACGGAAGAAGCTGAGGAGCTGGTGCGTGCACTGCAGGCTATGGGGTCTTACCCAGACTCCTTGGTGTGCCTGACCTCCATGGGAGACCTGGCCCCTTCAGAAGGAGTGGACCATCGAGCCATGTCTGTGTTCCCTGGTCCAGTCCAACCGGGGGGCATGGGTGACCTACTCAACAGTCGCATCCCGACAGAGAACTTCACCAGCCTTGAGCTGGAGGACAATCTATTGCAGTCCACAGGGGGTCACTTTCCTCCCTCGCCGCCATCTCAGCCTGCTAACCAACCCCCAACGTCGGGCTCCAACCTGGCCTCATCGTCTTCTACAGTAGCCCCCTCCACCACCTCCCTGCTCACTCAGACCTCCCTGACAGAGCGAACGTTTTCCCGGACGCACACGTCCCACGTCTTGGCCAAGTCAGACGCACCCACATCATCTCCCCAAGGCAGCCACTACAGCAGTGAGCATGTGCCATCCCCATATAGTGACCAAATATCTTCGCCCCATGCCAGCTCCTTCCAGACAGACACCCCCCTGTTACTGGAAGTCTCTCTTAGCGGGGTACCAGGACCCCCACGCTCATCATGGAACAATCTCCCTCTCCCCCTCACCGATCCTACGCAGTTTGGCAATCTCATCGGATCAGAAAGTCATCTCATATCCACTTCCCTGTCCACTCCCCCCGCTACTACCCACTCTGTGACGCTGCAGCCCATGGCTGCTCTCTCGGCGATGCCTCAGAGCGGTTTGACAGGCTTATCGACACCCCCTGCCCCCTCGTCCTCCCTGCCATCCTCTTCACATGATCCCCTGACCTCCACACAGCCCAAGCAACAGCTCCCTCAGTTCAGCGCGGCCTTTGGCCATCAATTGGCCTCCCACAGTGGCATCCCGAAAGACGTGCAGCCCAGCCACAGCTCCACAGCACCCCCCGCTGGCTTTTCCATAGTTAGTGCCACCGCTGCAAGTGCCAACAGCGCCACACCACCCTTCACGCAAAGTAAATGAGAGCAGGCAGCCTGCAGCGGCTGCATGATGGTCCGTGGACTCACAGTCACTTACAATCCACCCAACTGGCTTCTGATTGACCACCCTTCCCTCGTCTGCTACATGTGTGCAATGTGGTAATCGTGCACTATTTGATAATGAATTTGCACAACCTCAGATTTTCCTCAATATTTTCTATTTTCATTCTTTTATTCTGTAGCCAGATGGTCTCTGGGATTCTAAGTCAGTGTGAGTCCACTTGTTTGATGCCTTGTGGTTTCGTCAGTTGGGGGTTACAGTCACAGACAGATTTTGTGATGAAATAAACGGGTGAAAATTGGCAGAAGGACCTTTAGCAGAGATTATCTGTGTCACAGCGCTCAGAATCTATTGACGTAGAATCCTCAAATCAGTGGTCGGTTTTGTTTGCTTTGCCGGTTCAGTCCTGTCTTTAAATGATCAAGTGTACCCTGCCTTGCTCAGATGGCCATTGCATTTTTATTTTTTGCATCTGTTTCATACACTGCTTCTGTCAACCCTTTGAAAAACAAGAGTGCAGATCGTGATATTTGTGACCCATTATGTTTCAAGCTATTTAACCGTTATCATGATATAGAATCTTAATGAGTCAGATTTCACAGTCATATAAATTTACCAAAATACTTTTAAAATGTTTTTATATTGTGTATACTGTATATGTGCTCATTTATTGGTTTGCTCAGACGTTAAAATCTCTGACCTCACCATTGGTTGTGGGACTGAGTGGCCCAGTAGACACTTGAAGGTAAATATAGTTTCTTAAAGCAATAAACACATTAACATAAATCTAGCATTGTAAGGTATTTTATTGGTCTCATTACATGTAGCTTCACTGGGTGAATCCAGTCTGATGTGGATCAGGAATATATTTTGGTCTCTATAAGAATTTCACTCTGAACTAGAGCCTATAGAGACCAGTGATCAGGTCAGCCCAACCTCTTCGCTCGGGTCACACTGAGTTGATTTCTAAGGCTAATAAATGAGCTTCAGTGTTGAAGGATGATGAAGGTGTAATCCAGGGACTTTTAAGTGTCTACTCTCAAAGGTGCTCTCTGGTCCCCATATACAATAGTCTTGCATGTCTCGTAAAAGGCTAATTCAGTTTTGGGACTGCTTAGTCAATTTGTATTGAAGATTCATATTTTACTCACCAAGCAGGTGTAACATGATGGTATAGATTGATGTGCTGCGCACATACGAGGTATAGCACTGTCTGTTTTACTCTACAACTCCATAATAAAATGATTTTAAGGTAAATGATGAAAATCTGGGGTCTGATGTTAATTTTTAGGCCACCTGAGAGCTCCTAATACAGCAGAACAACCATGGCTTTTGATAGATATTATATTAGACATATGACAGCTTGTCAGACATTGTTGAGTATTAGGTATATAGAGTAGCGATCTCTATCTTGGAGTTTGTTGGTGAATTATTGAGTAGTATTCAGTGGAACCTGTGTCTTGTAGAACAAGTCTATTGTTTTTAATGGCTATCAAAATGGTTGTACATTCTCTTTGAAGCTGTGTATGTTGTCATTTTGTATTTAATAATATTCTGATGGAGAATATTTTTGATAGCTATTAAACACCTGCTAAAAGTCTGAGATTGCATGGGGCAGCGACCGTTTGTGTGAGAGCATAATATTAATATAAGATTATGGTCAAAGGCTTGATTCTTGGTGATATGAAACAGGAATATATGCATTGCCATTTCATTTCCTGGAGGAAAACAGATCAACGGATGTTGTATTTCAACACAGATTTGCACAGAATTGAGTGGATGAGGCCGGTGGTGTTTCACATGTCCTGTGTCTGTCTTGCCTTTTTTTTTTTTTTTTTTCTTTTATTGCTTGGACGCTCATTGAATTAACAGCGGCCATCATTACCAGCTCTGAGCCTGCACCAGACCCCCATTTCCAGCTGTGAGAAGGCCCAGTTCTGTCTCTCCCTTCCAAAGAGAAAACACATTATTGCGTGTAAAACCCGTAGCTCCGCCAGAGACGACTGGGCTTCTCAGCGACTGCAGCGTTGTCACTTAAAGTCATGAAGGGTGCCCCCTACAAAAAAAAAAAAACAACATAAAAAAAAACAACAAAAAAAAGTCTGTTTGGATGAAATTGTTTGTTTGACATAAGCAAGGCAATACTGCTGTACCCACATAGCATGAGATTAGTTGCACCAGTTTACTCTCCTGACAACCACGTAGAACAAAATGAACAGGGCTCGTAGGCACATGTAACTGCTTGAATTCAGAGATGGCTGACAAATTCCTATATTCATTGAATGTACTGTATTACTGTTTTTAAAGATAGGATGAGCTAATCTAGTCACCTTTTGTTATTGGTCTTGTTTAATTTGTCTAAGGTATTTTTTTGTATACAAAGGTTTACATTTTTATGTATATTTTTCTTGTGTACAAATTATGTAATATGTGTACAAACACTGTATGTAATATCTGTATATAGTGTGAGAAATTTGATCTTTTGTTTTTGGATGTATAAATAAAACTTGCTGTGAGGTATTTGCTGACACAGTTTGCAGTATTTTTTCCACTACTTGAAATAATACATGTACAATCAATATATAACATTTTAATATTTTACTTTAAACATTTATCTTAATGTATGTGGTTTGGGTTTCTCCTCTTTAAAAGTCTCCATTACAATAAGTTGTGCAATATCAAAAATGTGGATTTCAAATCGAGCAATCTCACCATAAGTTCCACTTAGTAGCTGTTCTGAAGTGTTTGGTGAATCATACAGCAGGTGGATTTCATTTTAAAAAATATTTTAGGGTTCAAAAAATTCCAAGTGTCCAAAATTCAAAAAACTATGTTCAAGTGGCTCAAATGTATTTATTCAATTCAGATTTAAAAAGTAAAAAAAAAACAAAACAAAACAAAAAAAACCTCAATGAATGGACATCCTATCAGGTTACCTTCTGTCAGTCATGTGATCCAAGAAAGAAACGTCACACAAGCAACTGGAGACCTACGACACATGATTTTATATCTGAATTTTAAAAGCCGCTCAAAATAAATGAAAAGCAGAGAAAAAAATATTCTTAACATTTAGTAGCTGTTCTGGAGCTTTTGATCATATCATATGATCATTATCATTATCATCAGATGGATGTTTGCCTTGTTAGTTTTTTAAGCCACTGTGGAAAAAAAGGGCCTTGAAGTGCTGAAACAAATGGGAAAATCAATGTGTACATTTCCATGACAAGTGGGCAACTCCATAAACAGATGAAGACCATGTAATGTGAAGGAAAGCCACAGGACAGCTAAGTATAAATCTTCTGTTTCTCTCTCTCTCTCTCTCTCTCTATATATATATATATATATATATCTATATATATATCATATATATCTATATATATATATATCTATATATATATATATATATATATATATATATATATATATATATATATATATATATATATATATATATATATATATATATATATATATATATATATATATATATATATAGATAGATAGATATAGATATAGATATATATTTATATATAGATATATATTTATATATAGATATAGATATAGATATATCACATCTTTTAAGAGAACATTGAGATCCAAGTTAATCGTAGTAGTTCAATCACAGAGGTGTGAAAGTGCCCTTGATGGGAACATTGCAGCCAAAAAAATATGAATTCTATTAAGAATGTTTCAACAATAACATATTAAACATTGTATTTTGTAGTCAAGAAATGTGTTATTCAACTCTGAGTTGATGCGTCATAGAGATTTTTAGCAATTACAGTTTGTTAATCAGCTTAGAATTTGTCCTGCTCTACTTTGAGCTTCCTGGTTTGGCTAAACACGTCTTTGTTGCTCTACTTGACGATGAATCAAACACTCTGATGTTGTTGCTAAGAATCTGCCTTCATTAATTGTTACACCCCCCCGTCTCATAAAACTCAATCTGAGACAACTCATACGCTCAAAATAACTTGGATACAACTGAAGCACTCAAGTGCTGCAGAATCTCACTGCACAAGGGCGAAGGCTTTACTCATCGATTCCGATTAGTGCATTTTAAAAATCCAGTTATTGTATAAAGGTTAGTCTGATTTCCCTACAGCACCACAACGTGTACTTCCTGAAGGTACTTTAGGTTGAAAGAAGCACATGAACTTTAAAAGCTCTCACAGGCAAGTCAATGTCAAATGTGTTAAGATGTGTGACTTAGTGAAACAATGGCAAAAAAAATGTTCTTCAAATATGTACTGGATTTTTATTTGTTTTCCATAATCATTTGACAACTTCCAATAAATCCAACAGCACTGTCCTGAATTTGCAAACATGTATACTGGACTATAAACTGCCCAGCAATGTCACACAAAATGAAATGTACATTTTTAGTGATTGCTATCCAGTGTTTACTGATACTTTTAAAACACATCACAGACTCCCTCTATTACATAATACTGCTCTTTTGGGTTATAAAAATAGTTTAATATATGCCTACTTGTGCTAAGAAATTACTCCTGGCGATCACACTGCTTTATTGCCATACAACACACAAGGGGGAGGAAAAAAAAAAAAAAAAAGACAGACAATAAAACTGGTTTAACTGCAACATAACATTGTAGCCTTATTAAGTACCATATTTTTTGAAAACCAAAAGAAATCTACAAAGTGCAACACATAAAAAGAAACCAAGTCATATTAGACCATGTAAAAAGGTGCAAATTGTATTGAATTTGTCTGAGTTTTGGGTGGAGGGCTTACATGGCACATTGCACATGAAAAGTCTCAATGGGAGCTGAGAAGAGCAGAAAAAAGAAAAAAGAAAAACTGAAGTAGCATTCTGGTACCTTTTCTTGACGTTATGTAAAAAAAAAAAGAAAAAAAAGAAAGAAAAGTATTTGACTTTTTACTAACTCAACTGTGTATTTGACCACAATTAGTAAGCAGAGAAGAGAAAATGGTGATGTATCTGGATAGGTCTGCAGGGAATGTTCTCTTTATATGATACTGTGTGCCGTGTTTCGCCTCATGGCGAGAAGAATACGTCATCCGATCCCCCCGTTTGTCTATGAGGGAGTAAAATGAGTCAGTTTGTTCATGAACTCATGATTCTGGCAAGGAATGAAATATTTTTGATCTTTTAAAGTATTGCTGCATTTGCATTTTTAATGCCGGGGGGGGGGGAATAAAATAAATCACAACAAAAACTTCTGAATTAACATTTTTAAAGCTGATACTATTCATCACAAATACTCTAAGGCTGATTCAACTCTGGTCAGGACTCAACAGTCCTCCAGTCCTGTAGGAGTATGCTACAACGCATACCGACCAATAGGCTTTATTTATACTGTTATACTATCATGCACGTTCCTTTTAAACTACAGTCAGAAGTAGTAGAGGTGCCGCTGGTCTCTGAACACCTTTGTGTTAATATTTACATCTGAGAGCAGTATCTAGGTCTAAATGCATTTACTGTACAACCGAAAAAGAAAAAAAAAACAAAAAAAAACGTGTCGCCTGCATCTTGAATCACACGAATCCCAATAGAAAGATACGGCCACCGCACAACCAGCTGTGAGACCACAATGTGGTCTTTGTCCCAGATAGCACGGGTCATACCTGCAAATACTGTAAGTCTCATGCTACTGTTTTATGGCTACTTTGTTTATAGTCGAAGGCATTTATACTTGAAGTGCAATTTAAAGCTGTAGGTACGCTGAGGAGATAAGATAGTACCACGGCAGCTCCTAGGAAGACTAACAGAGTCTGCTGATTTTTTTTTTTAGAAACTAGATGATGGTACTGCCCTGTTAAAGGAATGAATGGACGAAAACCTCAGTTTATCTAACCAATCAATCACACACACAGCATTTAAAAAAAAAAAAAAAAAAAGAATAGAAAAAAAAGAAAGGAATGAGGCAAGGTCCAACAAACCAACTCGAGGCCTTGTGGAATCAGAGCGTCCAGTGTTTAAAACTGGTGGGGGCTTGAGCAATCCAGCCATTTTGTCTTTTTTTTTTTGTTTGTTTTTTTGTTTTTTTTACATTCTTCAACATTATTACAGCCACAGCATAAGAGAGTGAAACTAAATATCAAAGAGATTTAAGAAATATATAATAAATCAATAGTAAAACATGATAGAGGGCAGCCATTTTCATTCATTGGATGAGTACTTAAAAAGTTTTACAACTGGAGAAATCAAAGACCGATATACAAAAGAACAAAGTACAAAGGCAAGGCAATCTCATTTATGGCCGTTTTTGTCTCAAAATATTTACCTCACAGCTATTATTTACACTTTTGCATTTGGCCATTTGTACACAGTGGTTCCATTACAATTAATCCATTTTTTTTAATCAGTAATCTGTAGAAATTAGCTTATTTACAAGTCTGTACAACCACCCTATTGAGCTCTTTCCGTCTCCCCGAGGACCCGATCCACTTAAAGCAGGATACCTGAGTTTTCAATAGAATGCTTCAACCCACTCTTCACCACACATTTCACAGGATATCGCGCACAGCTGCACACACACACACGCGCGCGCGCACACACACAATTAATTAAGCAAGATACTTTCTCCAAAAAGGATGCTTCTGAGTGTAAACCTTTGTGATTAAGCCACAAACTTGCCAAAAACCAAAAAAACAAAACAAAAGAACAACAAAAAAAGAAAAACTCAGAGTCCTTGCAGAAAGACATCTAACTCCACCCTCAAAATAAAAAACAGTTGTGAAGGAGGTATTGAGAAGGGACATCTTACAGCAGGTGGCAGTCAGAGTGACTGGCCGGCTGACTGTCCTGAATAGGACCCTCTGGTGGTGTGCGAGCGTATAAAGAGACATTAAGTAGGCCAGGATTTGCTTCAGGCAAATGAGTGATGGGGACCTTCCAGGGAGACTTCATCCCGGCTTGTGGAGGTCAGATGAAAAGATCTGATTGCTGCCACCAGGGTGGAAAATTAGAGCAGAGCTGGACATAGCTCCTCTTACTGAGTGGTGGCGGCCTGAGGCGCAGTAAACCTGACAAACACAAGAGGAAAAAAAACAAAAGAGGTTAATGTTTATCCTCTGAAGAGACCCCGGGTTAAAACAAAGTCTTGAGTCATGCTAGCAGCCTGAGATGCTGTAATGCTCATTATACACCAGAAAACAAAACAGTTGGATAGATTAAAAAAGGGATGAATGTCTGTAATCCATTCAATGCTGTAAAGGTATTTCACTTTGAACTCAAGTATAGGACCAACAGATCTCTTAAAGATCTCATGAAATGAGCAACCCAGTGACCAGGAACTCTGCTTCTTTCTATCTTTAGTTATGAGCTCATGCTGCACTAATACATAAAACCAATAAATGAATCACACATGTTTTTACAGTCACTTCCTGTTAAATTACAATACCTCCATAACTTAAAACCCATTAGTTCACATTTAAAATGGATCCCAACTGACTGGAAATACATTGCATTTAGGAAGTAATTGTACTATTTCACTGGACTTTTACAAAACAAAAACACAATACAGTGGGAAGTAGCGATATGAACTTCCATTACCTCTGAAGTCTCTGCACTAGTTCAGCCACCAGGGAGTCACAGATCCCCGGATGTGATTCTTCTGCCAGGAAAATGGCCTCCCGCAGCTCCTCTGCAGCCTCTGGCTTGCCATTGCTTGTCTCACCCTTGTCTTTCAACTGCAACAATGACACAGCGTTTTAGCCAACAGTACAATGTGACCTGCCAAAAATATTACATTTGTAGAGCACTGCTTATTTACGACACAGTTAGCTTCAAATCATTTATATTAGTGATGCAATTGTTTTAATTTGGAGTGACATACTCATGTCATTACCTCAGAAAACAGTGGAGAGAAGATTGTTGATAGGCTTTGTGACAAAGGCCTCTTTGGAGTCTCTTGCTCCTGGGAAAAAAAGCATGATTTTAGGTGAAAAGGCAAATGGGAGAGACATTTGACACATGAGAGAGGCTTAAAAACTGATTCACAGTTCCTCCTGTACAACGGTGTACAGTCCTACCTCTTTCCTTTCGAGCTCTGCAGGCTGTGGAGCTCCATTCTGAAGCTTTTTCATGTCTTTCTCCCTGATGGTGTTAAAGATCCAGTCATCATTGCCAGAGTCGTCACCCTCCAGACGCCTGACCATGTGGCTCCCTGCAGTGACACAGCATTTCAGGAACATCACAAGCATATCAACAGTTGCTAGATTTAGCTTCAGAGTGTAAATATGAAAATGTCCCTAACCCCTCCTCCCCCCTTCCCCACTGAACTGGACGACAACTTACTCATCAGATTCATCAGAGCTGGATTCATCCCGAGATCGCTCTGCTTTATACCTCTTGTATCGGTCAATCAACTCTGTCAGATAGGACGTCTTTTTGGCATGCCTTACAATCAACTTGTGTTTTAACAGCTCTTTGGCAGTTGGCCTCTAAGGAAAACACACAGAACAAACTTAACAGTGAATATTAAAAGCACAATTTCTTTTTTTTTTTAAATTTATGTACAGGTATAAACTCGAGTCTTTTAAACTTACAAAACTAGGCTCCTTATTTAAACAGGCTTCCACAAATTCTTTAAGTGGTTTACTGTAGTTTTCCTTCCAGTGTGGGTGGATTGTTCTTTGGGATGAGGAATAAGACCTTCATGGGATGGAGCTCTGAGTGGGGCGGCTCTCCTTTAGCCAGCTCTATTGCTGTTATTCCTAATGACCAGATGTCTGCCTATAAAACAAAGACATTGGAACAAAACAGATCCTGTTATTAAAAAAAAAAAAGAAAAGAAACAGCAGAATCTCACATGCTTGGCCACAAAACACTCTGACAGAACGCTGTGAGAAATGACAGTTAAACGTGGCTGACTGAAGTATCATGAGTGTATTTGAGGAAGCTCTGCAAACATAAGACTGTGACATACTAGTTGTGCTAACAAGCCACACTGACTCATATTGTGGTTTTCTAAAAATATGTACACGCTCATTTGTACTCTAGAAATCCTGTAAAAGTGCTTAAAACTAAAAAAAAAAAAAACTAAAAGCAAGCACATCGCAGTCGGCAGAGCAATAAAAAGAAACACAAAAAAGGTCATTTGGGAACAATTTTGCTTTTTTTCTTAATCACTATTTTATTTGTTGATTTTCGTTATATTGATGCTTCTCTCTCTCTCTCTCTCTCTCTCGCTCTCTCTCCTCTCTCTCTCTCTCTCCTCTCTCTCTCTCTCTCCTCTCTCTCCTCTCTCCTCTCTCTCTCTCTCTCTCCTCTCTCCTCTCTCTCATCTCTCTCTCTCCTCTCTCTCCTCTCTCTCTCTCTCTCTCTCCTCTCTCTCTCTCTCTCTCTCTCTCTCTCTCTCTCTCTCTCTCTCTCTCTCTCTCTCTCTCTCTCTCTCTCTCTCTCTCTCTCTCTCCTCTCTCTCTCTCTCTCTCTCTCTTTCACCAAAGGAAGTCGGTAAACTGATTTTCATACATCAGTGATTCCATCCTTTGTAGAGACAAAGTGTGTTTGACACTTGACACGATGTCAAGCGGGATGAAACACTTGATTTTGTTCAGCTGACATGGATTATGAGGCCACTTCTAAAAACTATTCCTGGTCCCGCCCCCCCCTCCACCCAACAATAAGCTGCTGGAGTCACTGCTGACCCACAGGCCAACAACAATAAAATAAAATAATCTGATAGAAAACCTCCCACTACTCCAGATGTTCAGTTCAGAACTGCTAATGTGGTAAACCTACTTTTCTAACTGAGCTGAACGCAGAGTGACTGAGCTGTCAGCCACATAGACACAGTTTACATACTTTTTGTAAATAAAATAGAGCTGCAATGATTAGTCAGAAAATTAATTGGTTCCAGCTTCTCAAATTTCCTATCATTGCTTGTCATATATATGACAGAAAAATGTGTATCTTAACCCATTGTGACCAAAGGCACCCTGTAAAAAAAACCATTTAAAACCTGAAGCACTGTTTGAAAACAATCTTCTAAAACCTGCAGCTACAACGGGCTGAAGAGCTGGAAAAAAACAAACAAAAAAACAAAAAACACACACACAGCAACAAATGTATTCCATAATGCATTTCACCCTCCCCGTGTGTATTTTAGTGAATCGCAATGCACAATTTCATCAGTCATGCGTCTTGAAAACAATGACATCATGCTCACGTAGCATTTGGCTCTAAAAGGAGAAGCACACAAATGTCATCTGGTTTTAAAAGGATATACCAGTAAATGCAAATGTTGCAGCCTGTCTCAGTGTGTTTTAGGATCTTAGTCAGAAAAAAACAAGCAAATTGAAGACATCATTGTGGCCTCTGAGAAACTGTGAAGGTCATTTTTTAGCATTTGACAAACTAAGCATTTAATCGATTAATCAAGAAAATAACCGTCAGATTAATTTGTTCGTTAGTAATTTACTGTTGTCAATTAAAGCATTTTCTCCCCAAAACTGTCCATTTTCTTGGGATTCTGTTGCATAATAAACAAACAAAATGTGATAACTGACCTTTGAATCGTAGGCAGACTGCTTTATGACCTCAGGTGCCATCCAGAAAGGAGTACCAACAAATGTGTTTCTTTTTATCTGGGTGTCTGTCAACTGGCCCGCCACTCCGAAGTCTGCCAGCTTCACGTCGCCTTGTTCTGCCAGCAACACATTGGCAGCTAAAACAAACAAACAAACAAACAAACAAACGATAAGATGCATCATTTACTGCTCTTATAAAAAGGGTGCATTATAAAACATTTAGTATTTCAGCATTTAAATTATACAGGAAATGCAAAGTCTTAACCCAATTTCTGAAATTGTATCTCTGTGTTGGAAACACCTCTTTTTTTTTTTGAGCATGTCGTCTATTAATCAGGTTTCTAAAAGCTTTTTAAGTGTGTTCATTTGCATCACAAAGATCCAGGAAAGGGAGAGTGGAAGACAGAAGTGGAGGAGCACTCGGCTCAGGGGACCGGTACTCCTTTCCATACAGGAAGTGGGAAACAATACAGACACAATAGCTGTATGAAGGTCTTGTTTTCACAGCTCTCCTCACAGCAACATGAACCTGCTGCTGTTTGATCACAGATCCGGAGAGAACTTACCTTCAGTTGTGAAATGAGCCTAATTAACGTCATCTGTCTTGTGTTTGGATTTGATCACAGACGTTGCAATGACAGACGCGTGTAACTGTTAATGAATCCAGATTCTGGGAAGTGTTTAATTTACTTCAGAAAACAACTGGTGAACACGGATACAAATTAAAGCCTCACTTCAGTGTTATTAACAAGAACATGTTGTCAAGATTAGATTACTTACAAGCCTGCTGTTAAAACAAAGGTCAAGGCGACGGCGTGTTTCAGTCTTACCTTTGATATCTCTGTGGATTTTCTTCTCTGAGTGCAGATACTCGAGCCCCTTTAGGATTTCTCTCAGAATTGTTGCGATCTGTGTTTCGTCGAGGGCACCTGGCTCCAACTAGATAAAAAGATCAATTAAGAGCGTCAGATTTTACACAGTATTTTCAGATTAGATAACTGCCACAATGACCTGCAAATCAATCAGTTTTAAATTGGTTATTGACTTAAATAAACTTACCAAATCAAGGGCTGATCCTCCACCCAAATATTCCATAATAATCCATAATTTTGTACCCTGAAAAATAAAGCAATTCAGTCTTGATGGTGTTCAAAGTTATTACACACAGAAAAAAAAACAGTCTATACTTAGTTTGTTCACTTTCATAAAAAGGACTCAAGAGTCATTTTATGGTAATTTTTTTTCTCCCCACTGAGTCATCAGTTCTCGTTCATTTTGGTTGTTTTGGCAAGCCTTCAAACGCTGCATGAGGGTAAGATTATGACAAATCTTTTCATTTTTGCTTTAACTTTTTTTTTAAACTGCTTCCTGGCCATAAAAATTTTAATATGGTGGCAACTAGATATAATAAGCACGCAGTAATACGGTGAAGCAACTCTGCAGTAAAAAGCTGCAACTGAGAGAAACAGACACTAACGTGACAGAAGGAAGAGCGAGTTTACAGTTGGTCTGCTTATTGACCCCTGCTATTGATACTTATGTATTCTGTTCATTAAATCATAACATTTATAACAAGTCTGTTTATTCTTTTCTAGCTGTTGAAGACTATAACTTCAGTGAATCAATCGGCATATTGATTACAGCTCCAGAGAATGTGGGTTTAGTTAATGAGTTAGTATATGGATAGGTTGATTTTATTGAAATTAAACCTAATGATAATGGACGCTTTAAGCGCCTGAATCCTGATGTATAAACAATTAGATAGTTATAAATTGGCAGTGCATTGGTAGACAAATTCCTAGGAAAACTTGATTATATAAATGATATTATTTCCAAGTAGTGAATACTGTACTTGTGAAACACCAGATACATCTCAGCTGTTTGATCCAGTTGTGCTCTTGTGCAACATGATTACATGAATAAATAAAACAGCTGTAAAGCTAATTCAACCAGACAGATAGTCAGATAGTCGCATTTCCAGATGCACACAATCTACTCAAAATGTCAAACAGTACCTGGAAAGTCATTGTTTCTGCAGCTGCTGCTAGCTGACGCCAGTGAAACTCATACCTACCGACCAACCCAGACCAGCAGCCACCTGTGGGCTCTGTTTACAGGGTGTAAGTAACTGCTGCCTGTCCTTACTTGTATCCTAAGCGGGATACAACACTAAACCCAACCTTGATAACAAAAGTCAATCTATACTCACATTAATTCTAAATCTTTTTTGACACTGAAGTTCATGCTTAAAAATAACCAGATGGGCAAAGTCTGTTTTAAGGGAATCAAGGTGCTTCATCACATCAATACAAGAATCCTATAAATGCAAAGACGTCCACAACACCCTAAAACTAGCAGATGATAGCTACTGTACTATAAAAGCTATAAGCAAAACCTGAAACAGCTGACAGACTGTTATCGTCTCCATATTACCCAATATTCAACCTATAGCTCGCCCACTTCATGTAAATGTTGTGGTTTGTCTCAACACACACTGTTTGTTAGGTCCTTACTGCTCCTTTGCTTCCAGCAGCAGTTTTTTGGAAATAAATAAAACTGTACTGACATGAAAAAACACCCATAAAATTCTAAACTGAAAATCCACAGAAGACAAACCACCTGCTGCTCGTGTTCTGCCAAATAAGTAAACAGTGGACCAACAACTACCACTTCAAAGTTTTGTAACACACACACACACACACGTATATATACATACATACAGGAAACAGCACAAATACCACGCTTACACTCTAAACACAGAATAAGCCTTAATTCTCTCTTCAGCCAGCAGCATATTGAGCTAATGGACCACCACCTCTCTCCTTACTGCTGTTAAGTACCAGACTAAATGCTGTTAGAGGCACTTTAAGCACCATCACATGTAGCGTGAAAACCTACCAGAGTTACAAAATACGGTTTGCAACTGAGTAATGTGATCCCTTGTTGTCAGTACAGCTATTACAGATGACCAAAATACCTGAGACTTTCATTTTCTTTCCTAGACTGGCTCATATTGTATACACACAGTAGTCGTTACATTTATATTACTATACTTATATTACTAGTTTATAACTTCTGTAGTTTAGTACAATGGTTCCAAATCTTTTTTCTCTGATGTTTCCCCCATAAGCCCTGTAAGATGAGCTCAAGGAGCCCTCCAATACCACCAATCCAAATAAGTTGATGTGAACAGATTTTACACTGGATGTTATTTAACGCTACTAATTACATAAAAGTAGATACTGCTACAATATTTTTTCCAAACAAGTCAACTGTGGTGTTACAACTGACTCAAGTCAGTGGAAGGCTTCTCCTGTCCATTTTAGGATTCATTTTAAAATTATTTTATTTGCTTTTAAAGCCTTGAATGGCCTAGCACCACCTTACCTCTCTGAGCTGCTGCACCTCTACACCCCTAGCCGCTCTCTCAGGTCAGCTGACCAGCTGCTCCTGACAGTGCCCAAAACGAAACTTAAGCTCAGAGGTGAACGAGCATTTGCTGTTGCTGCTCCAAAACTGTGGAACGGTTTGCCACTGCACATTAGACAGGCCTCCACATTGTGCCATTTTAAATCTCTCCTTAAAACCCACCTCTTCTCTTTGGCCTTTGACACTGTGTAGCATATTACATCCGGTGAGAGTAGTGCACTTTACTTTTCTTACTTTATTTTATTTGTGTATTTTGTTTTTGTTTTTATTTATTTATTTATTTATTTTTAATTTGTTTTATCGTATTTTATTCGATTGCATCTTACTTGTTTTACCCTATTTTGTTTGATTTTATCTAGTTTTACTTTTTTTATCCTATTGTGCCCAACTTTGTTTTACTTTTCTCTGTTATGTTATTTATTGTGTCTTTTATCTTGCTGTGCAGCACTTTGGAAACCTTGTGTTTGTTAAAACTGTGCTATATAAATATAAATAAAATGGATTGGATTGGATCTTATTACAGATCCTAATTTGAGACAAATATACACTAAATATCAGCCAAACTCCAATAAATAATTCTATTGGTGTGTTCACTTTCCTACAAAATACAAACGTGGATTTTTTTTTTTTTCAAATTAGGTGACCTACTCCTGCAGAAGTACCCACTGGTGTGCACACATCCCTGGTTGGGCATTGCTAGTTTAGCAGACTGAATGTGAAATGAAACAGTGACTCGGACTTTGAAGAGCTGACTTTCACTTTTACTGCTGTTTTGTTTTTTTTCATATTTGAATATTTGTCAACATCAGATTACTTAAAGACTATACTACAAACCCAAATAAGGTACATACTGCTGCAGTGCCGCCTATTTGAGATTGTTCTACAGCAAGCTGTGCCATATTACACAGGCCATACTTGTTCCATTGTCCGTATGCATTATTTATTGACCTACATTGCCTACACTTGCTTGCAGGAACACACTACTGACATACAGTATGCATTATGTCAAGCACGGATTATCGCAGGTTCAATAAATGATATTCTTCCTAAAGCTTACCTTGAGATAGGATCCGAAATACTTGGTGATAAAGGGACTGTCACACTGGCTGAGAACTGTGATCTCCTGTTGAATGTCTTCGATGTCATCCTCTGCTTCTTCCAGATCAATAATCTTTATGGCCACGACTTTCTGAGTCCGATTGTCGATGCCCTTAAAAACTTCACCGAAAGAGCCTTTCCCTATCCTCTCCAGCTTGGTGAAAAGCTCCTCCGGATCAGCTCTGAAATTCTGTGGGACAGACAGACGGAGAGAACAGTTTGTATTTTAAGTCGAGAGGAACCACAAGAAATATCACAAATGACACCGTACCTTTAACACAAACTTGTACTGATCAAGATTACACACTTTATATTGTGTCATGATATTCTGTTCTTTATGTTAATAAACTGAGGAAAGGACTTTTAAATGCAGACTGCAGTGGCAACAAGGAGGTGTATGTTCAGTGTTTAATAGTTGAAGAAAAAAGACCAAAAAATACAAACATATGGATGAAGAGACCTGCAGAGAACTCATATCAGGTGTTTGAGAGTAATATACCATGTCTTGGTACAGATGTAAGCAATAAGACAGCATATAATCAGCAAAGCTTTACCCTGTGAGTTTGATTCACTCTAATTTTTAATGCAGATTAACATTTTAAACATCTGCAACCTGATCCTCACCACAGAGGTCTGTGATAAAGCAGCGACGTATTTCATTACTTTTCGCCTGGCAACAACTAACAAAGACTGAACGTCAATATTTTTTCCATTCAAGTCATAGCAACCGGAGAATTGTTGATGTTTAATCTTGATTTCTTTTTTTGACTTTTCTTGCTGACTAGTTTCCACAAACTGTCAATTACATCACATGATGTTTGTGTTACAACTGATCCAAGATAGTGGGAGGCTCACCTTCTGTATCTTACAGATTTAATTTTAGTACAGTTAGTAGTTTTGAGTGCAAAATGTCTTGCTGAGTGCAGTGCACAGATAGTAACAAAAAGAGGAAATTTCAAGCTAAAAACACTAACTTTGGAAATTACCCACTTTATTTAGGCTAACTCAGACCTCTAAAGTCTCATATTCACTGCAGATGAACAATGTATTAGTATTAATATATTAAGACTGGAAAATGTCTGAACCTTTCCCTTAAGATTATTATGTAGTTTCCTATAAATACAGTACGTGTGGAGAGAAGAATGTCTGAAACTATTGTGGCAGGAAACTCTGGACAGCCTCTATTCATTCCAGCATGAACAAAATGCATTACAACAGAAGTAGTTTTCACACTGTCAATGTGGATATTATCATGAAACTGCAACTGCTTGCTGCTAATTTGTTTGAGCCACTTTGTGGTTCACTCTCTCGCAATAGTGTGTTAATAAAAGTGTTTTGTTTTTGGTTTTGTTTTTTTAGTGTCTGTCACCTGGATGACAGCTGGTATTACCAGTATTTGATGTGGTATAGATTCAATGAGAAAAACTGAGAAATGATGGGTTTAGTGAAGCCAATACTGCTGTGATACTAATCATGAAGCTTGAGACATCACTGCTTTGCGCTATACAGCTCAGCTGCTTTGGCTCAATGTTATCGGTCCTCTCTTGTTTCTCTAGAATAATCCAAGTAAACCCCAAACCAATAATTTCATCAATTTCTGAGAAACTCAATTCAAGCTATGAGAAGAATTTGAAACCAAAATTCATAACAGCCACAGACCACATACAGTTGCTCAAAAGCAATCCAATTCAAGAAATGCTGACGTTTTAATCTTTTCAGATCAAAAACTTGTGGCTGAGTAACATTTAAAATCATGAGACGGTGTAACACAGACCTAATGACGACCACCACAAAGGCTAAAGGGAAACTGAAGTACTACACCCTGACTTATTGACTGAACTAAATGGCTTATTTCCCCACAGAGCACATGGGAGGAGAATAATGGTCTTCAAGTTAGCCGGTTCAATTTCCCTTTATGCACAGCAATCATTAGCCTAAACCTGCCTGTGTGGTGTTTCCAGTTCCAAAATTTCCATTACAAAAGTAGCACAGAAGTTGCATTTTTATTAAAGCATTGCACTCCATATTATGGAGTTAGTATGATTTTTTTTAAAAACAATTTATATTTTTTTGCAATACTTTAAATAACAAAGAACTGAGGCAATTGAGTGCAATTCTTAATTTACCAGATAACGCATCATAACTAAGATGGTGATCTGTTGGATCACAAAGCATATTGCTATTGAGTCTCTCCAGAGAACAGTTTCCTGTAAACATGCTAATGCATGGTGGTGAAATATACAGACAGGGAGATGAAGAAGCGGCTGCTCTTTTGAAAAATTGTCTAAGAGAGAGCTGCTGAGTTTGATATCGAGGGGACTTTACAACAAAGACAAAGAGCGGTGCAGAATAAAGCAGAGTAGAAACAACACAACCAAAATACTATCATAACACTGGTGTGGTCAGTCATCCAGGTGAAATTCATAATGTGGAGTCTGACCTCTGTAAAAACAAAGGGAAAAACAACAAGGGCACTGTGAGCACAGACTACACATGATGGGAATGTACTTGCCATATCCACAGTCAGCAGGTTTACTGCGACAACTAAAGCTGCCTGAACCTCCCTCTAAAAGCATGTGTTTGATGCTCTCCCATCTGCAACACACAACTGTGTAGTCTAGTGTCATCCACACACCACGCCCTCAGGGTTGAAGGCTTGCTGCCAGCCCTCCAACTCCTAACACTCCTCTGCATAATAACCTGTGGGCTCGGGTTTGCCCCCCCCCCCCCCCCCTCCTCAAGATCTGTATTTGCCTGCGCATATGCTAATCAAGTGTTCATAATTCAGCAGAAGGAACTGTATTGTGTGCAATCAATGGAATAATCATGCATCACCTCAGGAGGTTGTCATTCTTACATGCATTGTAGAGTGGCCTACTTTGTACCACGTCTTCAACCATTTCGTGTACTGACTGTCAGCTCAGTGGTTCGTTACATTTGAAAATATGAAAAGTTATTCTGCAAGCTATGATGTAATTACTGGCCTATACAATTGTGCAACATTACCAAACGGCTGTGATGTCAAAACTAGAGCTTATTAGTTGATCAACTGAAACTTAAATGGCTATGTTGATTGTTTTAATCATTTTGCAAACCAAAACACCACAGATGTGCTAGTTCCAGCTACTTAATTGTGACAATTTGCTGCTTTTCCCAGTAATTGAGTTTGCTTTGGAGAAAACAAGCAATTTGATGGCATGAGTTCTGAAACAATTAGTTGATTAATCGATTAGTGGAATGACAGAGTATTAACTGACAATTATTTTAAGAATTCAGTAACCATTAAATTAATTTATTGTGAAATAAATTCCAAATATAAAGCCTCTAATAACTGAGGTCTGGCTGCTTTTTAGAGTAAATGAACATCCTGAAAACGTTACATCACCTTATGCTTTAGCAAATTTTAATGGAAATTTACACAACTTTTATGCACCAAACAATAACTGCCAGATGAATAAGCGTGGGATAAGTGGACTGTTCTGTTAGATTGCAAATGACAAACAGGTGTGATGACATATAGCCTTATCAACAAACAGATAAAAATACAGATAATAGTATTGCATGTACAGCATGTATTCAGCTCTCATAAAATGATAATATTTCACAATGTGTGATCAGAAATCGTGCAATTTTTTTGAGAACTTGAGTATATTTGGAGAGCATTAAAGTCTACAATGAATGTGGTTCATCCAAGTGAAAATAAAGAATAGAGAGCAGATGTGTGATCTGACAGCCTGTCAGTCATTTAGTAAACGATAGTTTAACGAAGTAAAGAACTAACAAGATGACATCTTGCTTACATATATCTGACATTAAATGCCATTCTGCACTTTAAGTAGCAGCTACGTGCATATCTAACTGTAGCTAAGTTAGTTATTTACAGGCAGCTAGTTAAACTTCCGAGTCGGAGCAGGAAACGTTTAATAAAATGTCGGGTAGCTCTTAAACACATGAACTTGTCTCTGAAACTTAGCTAAAATATATGTATGTATGTCTTGATGTTTTTATGTTACCTGAATCCCCGGCAGCCCGCTCTGAATAGGGGAGTGAGCCATGGCGTCAGGTCAGCAAAGATGACGCCTTTCCTCGTCTTTTTCAGCTTTAGGGGTGTAGCTGCTTTAACGTTACCGATCTCCCGGTTTGGGCGACTTGTTCCGTGCCGCGAACTCGACACGGCTGGTTTAAAGTGTTATTAGGAGGTGTCTCTCTGAATTTGTCGGGTCTGTACTCGGTGCTGCTTGCCTCCCTTCTTCCGCAGTTAGCTAACGTTAGCCGCGCTAGCTACTTTAGCAGCTAGTTAGCAAACAGTTAACCTAGTTAAATACTTGTATCTCAGTGGCTTGATGTGTTTTCTCAGCTCGAGCTTGAAATCTCCCCCGATGACAAGGCGAAGAGGTCTGGTTTGAAACAATTGCACACAGCCAGTAAATGAACACTGTTATGCAGCAGTTGTATCGCTTGTTCTATTCTCTCATCACTTTTCTCTGTCGCCCAGCGCCATCTTGGTTAATGTCATTTTCGTTTTCCGGATGACCAATCAGAATTAGGAAGAGAAGACCGCGCTATGTCGTCATCGGTTACGCTATAAGCGTCACAGAAGAGGGAAGAAGTTTGCGTACATTGTTATATTATGAAGAATGATTTTCCGAATCACTTTATGTTGTCCTTCACTGTTGTTATTGTTTGCATATAGTGTTTGGATATTATTTGACTGTGTTGTAAGGATTTTATGATAAGTTTTAAAGGACAGATTCACAATTTTTCATGTCTATCTCAAAACAACACTCAGGTACCGTGAACAGTGAAAAGAGGTGAAAGAGGTTTTCCTCGCTGTAATCAACGTGCTTTCAATGTGATGGGGGACAAAATCCACAGTGTGTCCATGCGGCAATTTTGTAATGTGCAATTAACCTCTACTTATACATAACCTCTATACGAGACCTCAGCAGTCTGTGTTAGTCGTATCAAGTGGATACCGGCCACATTTATAGTCTTTTTAGCATCAAATTTCCTTTTTGTGTTTCCTCAGACAGTGTTTCCCTATGGAAGTATAGTAACAAAAAGAGAGGCTTTTTTTGCCCTAAAAAGACTAACACTGAAAGTTATCTACCTGATTTGACTAATTTGGATGACTGAAGCTTTACATTAGCTTCAGATAAACTTGGTTAAGCTTACATACATTTTTGCACAGAGGGAGGATTGTGGATTTTGTCCTCTATCACTTACATTGCATTACAGTGCATTATGAAGGAATCTGAGGACTGATGACAGCAAGAAAAACCTATTTCAATGTTCATTTGAACACCTGACTATTGTCTTTAAAAAAAGAATTGAAAAAATTTGAACCTGTCCTTTAAATATTACATTTATTACATTATTTTTATTTATTTTCTATATTATATTTAATTTACTTGACATATAAGTATGTTTTGCACAACAATATTTTGAATTGCACATTTCTATTTAAATGTCTGTATGTTCATGATGTTCAATAAAAGAAAGAAAAAAGAAGAGGAAAGAAATTCACTTAATTTTAAAAAGGCAACATAGGTGCCAGTTCCACACTTTTCTGGTGTGATGTACATGTGTCAAAATTAAAAAAGAAAAGACTGCACAGGTTAGCAAGAGTAATTACCAGCTGGGAAATGTATTAAATGAATCCTGTCTGAGTTGATGTTGAACTGCCTGGGAGGGGATGTCTAGACAGCATTGTAAATGGCTGATAAGTGGTGTCATTGACTACCACCCCTGTTGAGTGATGGTTTGTCCAGTTTGACATGGCCTCCTTCAGTCCTCTTTCAAACCACTTACCCTCTCTATTGAATAGTCTATATGTGCGTACTCTCATCAAAATGGCTGTTTTGTCTCTTTTATGTATAGGACTCCATATGCTACAGTATTCTGCATGAGTTTGGATGTGTGGTCTTTAGAGTGGATAAGATCCTCCTGAGTTACTCAGATACTCCAGATTCATATGGAATGATAATGTATTGCTTATTTTCCCCACCTGAAGTTAAAGTATCCTTAACAGACCTTGTAGCTGTTTTGACAAAGGCCCAACATGTTTGCTCCTTCCCTTTCACCTCGGTACTTGTGGGCACATTCTCAGCCCAGTGGTGCGTTGTTCTGATGACCTCTGGTTTGTCTTCTAGTAGATGGTGGGAGTCAAAGAGCAAATACTGATTGGTGTGTGTGGGTTTCCTGTATACTTTAGTGTGGAGGTTTCTGTCCTCTCTGCTCTCTACTTCCTCCATGTAGAGGTTAGCCACAATGGCACAACTGTGCTTCTGTCTGTAAAAACCCTTGAAATAGGTGGTATTCAGGCAGAGGTCAAGCATGTCTGGTCTAGGTGAGGTTAGTTCTGTTGTCCAGGGTATTGCCTTGTAGCAACCTGTTTCTTACAGTCTCCACCACCCCAGTAGTTGGAATACATCTGAAGAGTAATGTTGTAGGACACCACAACTTCATCTGTCAGTTCTCAAACCTTGTTCACAAAGTTCTTGGTCTAAGATGGTGGCTAGATACTTGGCAATGTTGTATGTGATCAAGTTGATGCTGCTGCTGATGGACCTGAGTGGGGCTCCTTCCTTGTGTATCTTGGGGATTCTATACATGCATGGTGTGGCTTTTCCAGTGTAAAGGCAGTGATATGATGAACAGTCAATGTCTTTCTCTTCTCGTGCTGTTGTAGACACACTATGGCCTTTTTCTTATTGCCTCAGTGTTTCATATGTATTAATATCACTGGATAGTGTGGTCACTTTGGCATGGTAGGTAGTTACCACTGACTTGTTTGGATGAAAAATACCAATCCAATCAAAATGGGGCTTGTGCGCAGGGTAGATGGGATCAAGTCACTAGGGGTCACTGCAGTCTGATTTGATACAGAGGCTCCTGGACAAGAGACTGATATGTGTCATGAGATAAACTAAGTGGATGCACTGCAGACTTCATTTTGGAATTCACTGTTGTTGTATATACAGTATATTCATACACTAGGACTCACAGTTTATTTTACAACCTGTGCATATATATCACATTCATACTTATTTATACATAGGCTTACAATTACTACCTTAATCTTGCACTAATTTATGCCTTACTTGCACTTCTGGTTAGATGACTACTGCATTTCATCATGAAATACTTGTACTGTACTTGTGTAATGACAATAAAGTTGAATCTAATCTAATCTAATCTTATCTAATAGGACATTCGGCACTTGCCAAGCACATTTAGTGCTCAAAACCACACTACTCAGTCTTGTACTGTATGTCTGGAAGCTCTAAACTTAAGGTTTGATGTTAGTTGGAGCTCCCTGGTTCTCAAGACTTAAATTGTCAGTGATGAGACATGTAGGAAGGATTTATTTTTATTGCTTACTTGAACATAATGTACACATAAATACCAAAGAGCAATTACACTTAATAATATGTAAATGGAAAATAATAACATTTATTGGTTGTTTTATTATTCTACAGCCAACAGAATATTCATTTGTTATACTGAATATAATGTTAGAGGACTACATATCTGTCTTTTGCCAATAAAATATAAAATATTTAAAACACACGGACACACACACACTCACTCTCTCTCTCTCACACACACACACACACACACACACACACACACACACACACACACACACACACACACACACACAAATAGGCAATACTGGTAGACTTACTGTACATTCTACTTCATGTTTCAATATTAAAGTTTAGAGTAAGATAGAAGATATAAACCGATTATTGACTTCTAATCTGCGTTTGAGACTTCACATTTTGGTTTGTTTGCCTGCATCATCTTCATCATGACTTTGAATCGAGCCTTTCTTGACCATCTTAATCTCTGACTTCTCTTTTTGACACATATCATCCTCATCATTTTCATCATCCTTCTTCTTGAACTGTGCCTCAATTTCAGTAGGGTCGATGTAGGTGTAGAAATACGCCATAATGGAGAAGATGATACACACAGCCACCAAGAGGGAGGCGAAGAGAACGTACTCTGCCCACTTTGAAAGAGGAGGAGACAGACAGAGCGACAAACATGGTATTAATGCATCATCATGTGTCACTGTCACTATGTGGCACAGAAACACAGACATGTCTGACATGTCTATTACAAGTATTAAGTCTGTTTTGAGTTTAATTTGTGTGAGTACATTTGTTTTTTACCTGTTTGGGAAGTTTTGCGAGCTCAGCCACAATCAGAACGATGAAGTTGCCAACAGCAACGGTGAGCAACCAGCCTGCTTGCAGCACTGATTTCATGTTACTAGGTGCCTTGAAGACACAAAAGAATGGCATAAAATGAACAAAGAGTATTATACAGAACCATTATCTAGTTCAGGGACAAAGAAAATTGGAATATTCAAATCTACTGTGTCCTACACCTTCTTGTATGATGGTAGAGCACTGAAACAAGGTTTGCCTTTACCTGTGAATAAGAGAACTCCAGACCAGTAACGGAAAACATCACTTCGCCAGCAGTTATGAAGAAGTACTGTGGGATCTGGAGGGCCATGTGAACCGAGTTGGGCTTGATGTCTTCTGCCACCGTAATGTCATTCTGACACTAAAATAAAAAACAGAAATGGTTATGATAGTTCAGTTTAGGTGCAGTGATCCTCAACTAGTGTGACTCAAAAGACAGGACAGATTTTGCCAGAGCATGCGCATGTGCATTTGTTGGAGACTATTTTCAGCTGGATTAATACACTTTAGTGACAGTAGTCGACTTTGTGGGATTGACTCAAAATAAACTACAGTGCACATGTTCATTGTTGCAGAAGAATAAGCTGTATTAGGCTTTGGAGAACCAATTACAGAATGATCTGGCATAATTCTCCTTAAAAGGTTCAACATGTTTAACACAATTGAATGTCACTTATTAGATAAGATCAAATTTTGCATAGCTGACCAGATGAAATCCATGATACTGAAAATCTTGTGTGAAACTTACACTTGGTCCAATGTTAGGGATAAAGAAATGATATGAACTTCCAAATCCAAATTCCCTGCTGTACTTGCAGGACTGTGAACCACTCCGTATGGTGAAGGTAGCCCTGATCATTAGACAAGAAAAATTGTTAAATAAACTACTATTTTTGTTTGTTAATGATTCATGTATAAAAACAGTATATTAGTTAAGATAAAAAAAATTCCTTACTTTCCATTTTTTATCAGGGTGTAGTTGGAATAATAAAATGGCTCAATTAGTTCTTCTTTTCCTCCAGAAATTGATATGTTCACCGCTGAAGTCATCCCATTTACAAATCTGAAATGATTACACATTGAGCAAAACATCACAGCCAGAAAATTTTAAAACAGCCAATGTTAAAACAATGAATTGATTACCAAAATAGTTATAAATTATAATTATTATAAATATATATAATTGTATATATAATTGTTTCAAAACTAATACAGTTTAAACATTGTGATTTAACTTACCGGATTGCATTGCTGCCTTCCTCTGGCTTAGCAGTCAAATCATCAGTCTGAGAAAATGAGACAGTGAATGTTTATTAATTTAACCATTAAAATACCTTGTGTGTGTCTTTATTTTTATTACTTTGTGCTTCTAACTCACCATCACCCATTCCTCACTGATGTTTGAAGGAATGAGAAGCGTTTGTCGTTTTCCTTTGGCCAAGGAAATAGGTTTTGTCGCTTCCAAAGTGCCTGGCTGACTGATTGAGACACTGATTTCTTCTGCTTCAAATGTGAAGTAATTATCACTGAACTACGAAACAAAGAAATGAAAAAGTAAAAACACTGGGAATATACAGACACAAACAGTAGTGTTTTGGATCACATGCAATTGATTTTCACTGAGTTTTAAAACTGTAAGCCCCAGTTTTGTACAAAGTTTTGTGTTATTGATATGAGAACATACCTGAGCTGCAGGAAGTTCAAGTTGATCATTGTTGGGCAGCTTAACTGTCACTGATTTACTGTCCATGTTAAGTAATTTCACCTGACTCTGTGAGGCTGATGGGAAGACAGGCAGAGTATTCTGGAAATGAACACAAAGTAGAAATGAGCAGTTGTTGTTTTTATGAACTCCAAAAGTCATCTCTTATATTTATATATTTTTTACACTCACATCAACTTGAATCTGAACCATTGCGGCGAAGCCAAAAGCCGCAGCTGCCAAAAGCATCCCCACTGTCATTCTTTTCAGAGGTCTGTTGAATCAACATTAAGTACTGTTAATGGTTTGTCAAACATTTGGGAGCATTACAGCATAAATATGTCTTAATTTGAATATACAAGAATAAGTTGTTTTTTTTAAATCAGTGTAATATTAGCATTTTCAACATTAACATGGTTATTACAGGCCTGTGTGAAGTTACATAAGTCTTGAATTGACATCTGCATGTTTGAGCTCCTCCACTACAAAATCTTGCTGCTTGTTCACTCATAGCACAATTGTCTATTGCCCAGTTTTTAAAGTAATAGTGTGACATTTGGGGGAAATACGCAGGCAGGGTTATATGCTTGTACGCTAAATATAAGCTGACTTGGTAACAAATATGAAAGTGGTATCAATACTCTTATCTAACATTTTGGAATTATTTGGCAAGTGTATTTCGTTTAAATTAATAGTTTGACATTTTGGGAAATACACTTGCCAAATAATTCCAAAATGTTAGATAAGAGTATTGATACTACTTTCATCAAAGAAGAAGAGATTGGGTGTATTTGGAAATGGAGGAGTTTTCGTTCCAAAATGGTGTACATTTACAAAATGAAACTTTGAAAGTGAGATGGCTTTCAGTGACCCTACAAAGTTGACCTGGTAAATGATATGGTATATGCTCTGTAACTGGCTCACTGAGGTCCAGCAGTACTTACGTAAAGTTCAGGCCACATTTTTTGATCAGAGGGTAGATGACACTGTCCATGATAGGCACCAGAGTCAGGATCAGGATGGGATTGACAGTCTTTCAAAAACATAAATTGCACAGTTAACTCAAATAGAGTTCAATGAAGAACATCAGTCCAAGCGGACGTGATAAAATTATTTCAACTTACTTGCATCTGATCAGGCTGTATAACAATTAGTCCCTGCAAAGACACAAAGAGATACATACAACATGAACACATTGCTTTAGTCAGTTAATGCATTTATTGTTGGTTTTAATCATCAAACTTACAAAGTCTCCATCCAAATTGGTGGCCTGCAGAGTCCATCTAGAACCCTTAAAGAGAAGTGGAGAATTTAGCACTGTATACACTGGGAACCTTTCAGATCAGTGATAAGTGTTAAAGCTTTAAGATACCTTTTGGTCAAATAGGGTCCAGAACATGGGAAGTGGGATGTATAAAAAGAGGACCTTCAACACCATTTTGATCTGTGCAATGAGGAGTTTCTACAGTGCAGAAAGACAGAATATAAACTGTTGTTATTGAATTAAAGACAAAGCTTGTATGAAAACTTAAGAGATTTAAATGAACTTACATCATATTTTTCTTCTGCCCAGTCCATCCAGTGTTTCCTCTTTGGGTATTGCTTGCTTCTGTGCTTGTAGCGGTTTTTAATGGCAAACTGATTGAAGGAAGAGCAAAATGAAAAATGTATTTGCTTTTAGAAACAAGCAGAGCCGCTGTTGGTACACAACAAATGCAGATAGTGTTGATGCAAATGGTGTAAACTGAACTTACCCCAATACATTTGCACACATCCAACATGATATTCCCTTGTGGCTCAGCTTTATAGTACATACCACTCCCAACAATGAACACCACTGTTAGGGGCATCACAAACAAAACATCACAATCATTACACTGTACATACCAAACCTTTAGATTTTTTGCTTCATGTATAAAATCACAGTCTCCAAATTGTTTAGACATACCAAGTGCAACCAACATCAGTGCTGCAGGGACACCGAAGGCCAGAGGATAACAGTTCTGCTGACTGTGGATGCCACACTTCTGAGCTGCAGAGGGAGATACAAACAACTGTTCAATAACTTCTATTTTTCCAATCATCACATGCACTCATGTTTATAGCACAAACGTTGTCCCCCTCATGCCTACCTCTGAGGATTGGAGTGATAATAGTTGACAGGAGACTGCCACCATTGATGCACAGGTAGAATACGGAGAAGAAAGTTCTCCTCTGGCTTTCCTGCACAGAGAAATATGTCAGTGAATGTCTATCATGCATTGCAAGCTGTGCAATGTTGTGCAATGCTGAATATGATGTATAATGAAGTGATTAATATCTTAATTTATGATATTAAATATTGCAGCCAAAGGTTTTTTTAGTCACAGTAGCAATGCTAACAGCATGGCAAATGGCAATGTCAGTCTGTCAAGTCTACTGCTGTGGTCTAGACTGAAATATCTCAACAACTAGTGGATGCAGTGCCATGAAATGTACAGATATTCATGGCACCCAGATGATGAATCTAAGGTGGTGAACATGGTAAACATTGTACCTGCTTAACAATATGTTATTATGCTGATGTTAGCATGTATCTCAAAGCACCACTTTGCCTAAATATGGTCTAACACGGTTGCTAGCATGGCTGCATATTTTTGTTTATGTCTTGATACTAGACAGTAGAGAGGAGACAGGAAATAGGAAAAGAGAGAGGTGGGATGACATGGAATTAAAGTACAGATGTTGCAATTACATGCTTGATGTTATGGTCGACACTAAAGGTTAAACATTAAAGGGACAGAGTTAAGCTAATATTCTAACCTGGTTGTCATTAAATTGATCTCCACCAAAGGCAGCCACACAAGGTTTGATGCCACCAGTGCCCAGAGCGATGAGAAAGAGCCCCACCATGGACAACACACTGAATGTGAGGAAAAACATGTGCATGAGCAGGTTGTACAGTAGAAATATGTGGTAAAAACTATGCGCCAAAATGCCACATTGTGGATATTGACTCAATTATTCCTGTGGTAAAAATAGAAACTCACACATGAAGTGTCATGTTGTCTGGTGTCCCATCTCTGTCCGAGTCTGTGATATCATGGATTGCACTGACAGCCATCGCAACCTGGCCGATTGCATAGACAATGGACAAGTAGACAATAGTCCTGTAAGATGGGGGGTGAAAGAGATAGCGCTGATTTAGTGTTGCAATTCTTTATAACATTGTCTGACTCATGATGGATCAAAATTGATCCAGCAGAACCATCATCTTTTTTATTTCGTGCAGTCTTCTTCCAGCTCAAAACTATATTTCTTTAATTTTTAAAAAGTTTGTTTTTAGCTCAAGTGATTTCACTGGAGATTGTCAGACTTGGTACACCTCCCTCTATGTCAACAGAAAGCTTTATACAACTTTTTTTTCACTTGTGCAGTAAAACTCCCCAAGACTTGTAAACACATTTTCATGTGTAAAATTGGTGAACTTCCCCTTTAATACTGATTCATCAATGTAAGTAAAATTTTACTCTAGTAGAGCCACTTGTAAATATTTTGTATATAGTTAGGTAGTTTAGTACAGTGGCTTCCTACCTAAGGATTGGGTACATACAAATATATCTTTTGATGAGAGTTGTGATGGTTGATATGACAAATACAGCAGAAGAGAATATTTTAAAAAAAAAAGTTCTATTACACAAATATTTATTATTTTTTTTACTTTTCTCTGATCATTGATTTTTAAAAAAATGAAATGTTGAGTAATTTTACAATTGTGGGCCTCAAAGTTTTGAGGGAAATGAGTCTTTGGTGGAACTGAAATGTGTCAAAGGCCCCCAACTAGGCATATGTTGTTTGTATGGGGTAACAAACCAAAAAGTTTGAAAGAGAATGGTTTAATGTTTAGCTTATCATATATGTTTTTTAAAGTAAATCTGAAAAGTAACAAGTAACTTAATCTGTCTAATAAATATAGTGGAGTAAAAAATACCACATTTTCCACTGAAATGTAACAGAGTTGAAGAAGCAGAAAATGGAAATACTCAAATGAAGTACAAGTACCCCCAATTGTACACAAGTACAGTACTTGAGTAAATGTACTTTGTTACTTTCCACCACTAGAGTCATAATCTAAAACTACTTGTTTATGTTGCACGAGAAAATAATCCAAGCCTTCATGCATTGAATTGGTGGAACTTGAGGCAGTCACTCACTTAAACTTTCCCAGCCAGGAGTCAGCCACAATGGCCCCGAGAATCGGGGTCAGATAGCACAGAGCCACAAAAGTGTGGTAGATGGAGGTGGCCATGTCATCATCCCAGCGCAAGAAGTACTTGAAGTACAGCACCAGAACAGCTGTAGACAGGTAGGAAAATGGATGCTTCTTCTTATTTTACATTATATAATCATCAATCTAATCAGACACAGTATCAGCTCTGTAATATTTGGTCAGGATTGTGTGTATGAAATATTCTCACCGCGCATGCCATAGTAGGAGAACCTCTCGCAGAACTCATTCACGACAATGAAAAAAATGCTGATCGGGTAGCCACACACCATTTTGTCCTGATGGATAAAAGCAGTATTTAGATAATCTACTCAAGTAATAGTGTAAATGCCACACACTATAAATATACTCTGTGACAAGTATTGCATTCATGCATTGTATTTAATCTGTAATAATGGATCATCAGCATATCATATTTTATAAACTGATCATATGTCTTGAGTGTAAAATCTTCATCTAAAGTAACTATAGCTGTGACATAAATGTAGTGGAGAATTTCCCTCTGAAATGTAGTGAAATTGGCATAAAATAGAAACACTCAAGTGAAATACAACCACTACAAACTTGTGTAAGTATTCAGTATATCAGTACAGTGAATGGCATATTGAAAGCCTGGTTTCTTTGTTCCCATTGATAATTATTTGACATGAATATGAAAAAAAACTGCATGAACATCCAATAAATTAATGAATGAAGTACTTTACCGTCCCTCTGTTCTTCTTCTCTTTCTGTGGATCTTCGTTATCTGTGCACAAAATGAAACTAGTATAAATAACCGTCTGTTTTCCATAAAAATAGTGGAATGTAATAGCTTACTATTGCAATATGGCAGCAGTAATGAGTATGTAAATAGGTGTGGATAGTTCTGACTTCTCCCTCAGGTGTCTGCACTTTGCAATTCAGAATAATTACTTTTTGTCATTTTGAATGATAACATGCCAAAATAAATGTTTGCACACTCACCTGCCATGATGTCTCAGTGAAGCTTTCTATTTAGATATTCCTTTGAGATTCCTGCGCGGAGCAAGTGATAACTGATCCTTCACAGTTCAAGAATGGGAGTGTTTCTGTAATACGGTTTCTTATTAGCCCTTGAGGTGTTGTCCACACTGCTGACTGTGTTGATTTTATGATGGGTGGGAACAGGAGACGTAGGAGATAGGGAGTCAGCTATGTTCAGTCCCTGACACCTGATAAAAATGATCCCAAGTCCCAAGAACTCCACAACCAAATGTAAGCATCAAGAATAAAAGAATAAACTTTAATAAATGAGAAAATAAATAAGGACACATGAGTACAACTGCAGAGAAATGAATGTATTTTATTTAAAAGAAAAGCATTAGGGAACATCTCTGTTTACAGCAGAACAGTGACTTTGTGTTAAATAAAAATAATAAAAAAAACCCATCGCTGCCCAAATATAAAACAATTTCTTGAACATTTCAATGAACACTAAAATGGTAAAAGCTTCAAATTACTTCCACAGTAGGTGTAGTGTCTGGTTCCACACCTCATCGCTTTGGCAAAAAAGGTGAACATCATCTTTACAGTGTATGAGCTCCACACAGCAAGATACTTTGCAAATATTGCACACACTCCTTTTTTTATATACATTAATAAACATCTTGGAATACACTTTTTGTATGCAATGGCTTTAAATATCCTAAAACTCTCTTGTTCTAAGACATTGAAGTGATTTAAGCTTGAATACTAACATAAATCAAAAGAGGCCCTTTTGCAAATTTGCAGTTTTATAGAAATATAATTTCATGTACAGGGAGATGAGCGTTGTATGCAGCGTATGCCACTCATCTAGACATCAATACAGTGGCTTATAAAAGTGGAATACTGTACATACAAAAACACAATGTGAAACATTAACAAAATAAACAAAAATGGGCTGTTGGGAAGGTGGTGGATGTAGTGTAATGACATGCATATAATAGATCCCAACAGGAATGTCTCCATGGAAAACACTGGCCAGTCTTTTCAGGTAGAAACAGGTGAGAGAGGTTAAGTCTCATCACACATGTTGTGTGAAGCAGGGACAAAGTCTGTGTCCTGTTATCTCTCCTAGCATGACCCCCTCTCTTGTTGCTGATGTCTCAGGCTTCACCGGTGTGCTGTCACAGGAAAATTAAATTGGCCACACCTAACACAGTTACCATACTGTTTGTATATATTAAATAGGTCCGGTGCCTTGGTCATGGTCTGCTGAGGCAAGCCTGACAGCAAAGAGAAGGTTTCCCCCACTGGCACGCCCAGTTGGTGAATATAGCGGGCGCTGAGTTCAAGGCTAACCCCAGGTTAGCATCATACCACAGAGGAAGAGCTGGGGATGCCCTGGATGGTGGCACTGGTTGGCGTGCCACTGATGGCGTTAAAGATGTGAAGCGAGTCCGGAAGAACGCTCTTCATGCCATCTTCCACAGGACTGATCTAGAAGGAAGAGTGTGTGAAGGAGGAATGAGATATAAAAACATACCAATACCATTTTAGATACCTTTGTGCCTAGTCAAGCCCTTATTTATAGGAATGGTTCGATATTTTTGTAAGAACATCTATTTGCTTTCTTGCAGAGAGTTAGATGAGATTGATACCACTCATGATACTAGGAGACGGCTAGCTTATGTTAGCATAAAGACTGCAACAACTAGCCTGTCAAAAGATAATGAAAATCTGCCTAACAGCACCTCTACAAACTCACTAATTAACTCTCTTGTTAAATCTCTTTTTGTTTAATCCGTAGAAAACTCTAAGTGTAAAAAACAACAATTGGCCATTTTATCTGCAGTGCAATTTTTTGGCCGGGACCAGTTACCTGGTAAGACTCCAGGAAGTTACTGCTCCCGGCCAAGACATAGCCCAAGAATTAGGTAAGAAGACTGATATTATACTGATATCAATCTTCTCATCTAACTCTCTGCAAGAAAGCAAATAAGTGTATTTCCTAAAATGTATTCCTTTAAGTTGGAATATCAGTACCCCTTTCATGAAGGTTAACAGATCCATAAAACAGAAAACAACAACTAAAAAAAACACACAAAAAAGTAAAGTACACATAACATAACATCAACGGAAAATCACTGAGTGTAAAACATAATTGTATATGTATGCGTATACAAAAACAAATGTAAATGTATAAGCACACAAGTTCAGATGTGTGTACATGCATATACAGATATAGATATACATTTACATATTGTTCATGCACATCAAAATGTATATGTAAACACATATACAGTATGTACATGCTTACTGCATACACATGCAAACAATCAAGAGATTGATCTAGCCAGCAGATGCATCATCAGGAGTTTTCATAGTGAAGGGAGAATAAGTGAGTTTTGACTTTTGAAGTATCATGAGGATCCATGTGTGAGAATGCTCTATGTCTAGCTGATTTTTTAAAAATTTATTGCAGGCCTATAAAGATAAGCCTGTCTGTGGTCAGATCAGATAGCTTTGTCAATCTATCCAGTGCTTTTAAGGTGGAACTTTATTGTAGCTTGAATAAAAGTAGTATCATATAATCACATTTATTTTTGTTAAAATTTAAGCAACAGCTGAACTTGCTAAAGGTTTTTTTGAGGTCACAATAAGCAGACTAGAATAATCCAGCGTATTAAGGATTCTGCTTCATTCAGAAATGTTATGGAGGCCTAAAAATGTGGTTTCTGTGGTTTTCTGAATAGGACCATCAAGACTTTAACATCAGGATTTTCTAAAGGTTTGATAATGAAAGACCCTACAGCCATCAAGATGTAGGATAATGTCTGAGAAGAAATGCCTCTGTCTGGCTGAACCAACAATGAACAACTCAGTCTTTATGTTGCTTCTTGCATTACCATCCAATCTGCTCATGTCAGCACAAGAGAAAAACAGAAAATAGTGTTATCAACAAGTGTGTTATCAATCACATTATCAGTCATTTCATGAATGCAGGCCAAGCAATGATGTACTCACTTGCTCATGCATGATGATGGACAGCTCTCTGGCTAGGTCTCTATAGTTGGCCTTCATCTCATCGTGATATTCCTGTTGGTCCTCTTTGATTAGACGCTCATTAATGCCTAAGCCATGCCCACATGCCTCCACAAAGTGCCTGTTCAATTTAAAAAATGAATAATTAAACAAAGTAGTAAAACCTGATCAAGCTTTGATTTAAACTGCTGAAATCTTACCTGAAGACCTCTTTCAACTGTTTGACCTTGTTATCAGGATACTTCTTAGCGCTTGCGTCATCCAGGAACGCTCGGGCATATGCAAGCGGACCTGCGTTTACCTGAGGGTGGATGTCATAGAAAGTCATGTCATGTTATGTTTTTATTTATAATCATTTCATAAAGTGTGTCCTGTATGTGTGGGTGTATGTTTTTCACCTGGACACTGATGCTTCCCTGCAGTTTGAGCTGCAGACGGATCATGTCCACCTCACTGGAGGAGCAGAGCTGTTTGATCTCGGCCACTTTCTTGCTCATCTCGTCGATGGCCACCTCGATGGGGCTGAGATCAGTATGGTGTTGATACATCACTGCTATACGTTTCTTTACGTAGGGGAAACAGTGTGTGGCTGGGGGACAGAGACACAATTAGGAGACCAGTAAACACCTTGCTTCTCAGTGCATGTGCTTTTCTGAGTTTTACAGCTTAGAATCTACTCATGTTTAATGAACATCCTGTCAAAGCTGTTACATAATAAAGATAAGAAGACATTCTTGAACTTTTGGATCTTTTGCACCATAAAACAATATGACTGTGATTATATATTAGGAAAGGTCCTTGACAAACCGCTTACATGTTCAGAATCTAATCAAGATCACCTTGCATTCATGCACAGGACCTTTCCGCTGAGCAATATATTTGAAGTCTGCTATATGAATATACAGACAATGGTAGGAGGCGGACCATAGTTTAGAAAGTAAATGTGAGAAACGCCTAAGTGAAGAAGGTATCTCATTTTTTCTTTTAAATAATCTCTGTCTCAGTTTAAAAGTCATGTGTCACTTGAAAACAGTTGCATAATGTCTTCTGTGGCTGTGGAAAAACATTCTAGAGTCTGATAGCTTGGGCTTGGAGACAACATTTTTCTTAACTGAAACTGAGGGTGTGGTGTTTGAAAGACACAGACATGTACAAGGCAGTCAGGGTCTAACAATAAACACTAGCAGCAAGAGACTAAAAGTCAAAATCTCTCTGCCTCTACCACACCATTTCTGACTATTATTTTCTAAATCTGTCCCTTGCAAGTCCCCAATTTTATGTTTTTCTAAATTTCTGAGTGCCCTTTTAGGAGTTTATCTTATGTGCCACTACCACATACATAAGGCTACCTACTGGTTAGTATAGTCCTGCGTTTGCACTGCTCCTCCACGCCACCTTGCTTTTTGCCTGATATGGTGAAAGGCATCTCAAACACAAAGCGACGGATGTTGTGGCTTTTTTCAAAGTCTGTCTTCCTGTCCACCAGCTCCTTTTCCTCCAGGTAAGGGGTCACATGTGTCACTTGGATATACGCATACTTAGAGTCCAGGTCTTTGGGGTTAATCTGCGGAATACACATGACATTACAAGTCATTACAAATCATATGGGCCATGTTGGGGCTCTAGGAAAATCATAATCACAAATGAAATATCAAGAAAGTCTCACCCTCCCAGAATCCTGAATCATCTTCACGTTCTCCTGCCCAAATTTGTCAGAGTACAACTTCAGGAGCCTCTGAGATATCTCTGACAGAGGAGTGAATTTGGGTTCTTTGTAGATGTACTCCTTACCATCTTCATCCTCAAAGAAGCCCTGAGAAGATGCAAAACATGTTCAATTATGTTAATAACTAAAAATAGGGTGTATAAGATCAAGAGATAGGAGATCGTAAGAAATAAAGAAGCAAACTATACCACATCAAACCAAACATGGGCTGTGAGTGGGAGTCATTCCAACAGTTTGTAAATGAAATGTTAAAGTACTCTTTAAGACTCAGATCTGGGCTGAAAGGTTTGGCAGACTCCACAAATACACAACCCTCTATCTAATGTCCAAGCACAGACACACACACAAAAGAAAAAAAAACTGCACTGCAAGACATCAACTTGTGTCAGTTCAATGACATGAGACAGACCAAAGGACAAAGGTGGGATACAGATTTCACACTGGAGTGGAGTGGGAGCACTTGGTTTAGTCAATTGTCTTCTATGTACATGGTAAACAATCCCATGAACAGATGGGTGAAGCCATGCATTTACCCAGTGAGAGATGAATACCTGCTACAGTATTAGCCCTTCAAGGGTTTCCTACTATAATTAGAACAACACTGAGGCTGGAGTAAAGGAGGAGTTAAAGGGCCAAACAATAAGCAATGCACGTGAAGTAGCACTGCATTAGCAAAGGAGCACAACACAACCTAAAACATCACTGCAGTCCAACTGCAACGTTGGCTTTCACATTGATTTACCTCAGCCTCTGAGTCAGTAAACTGGTACTGCTACATGGGTGTGGACAACAGAAAATAAAATCGGTTATTCCATGAGAACTATCTTAAAAACTTTTTCAAACTAATGCATTGACATTAGACCATCATGTCAAGAGAGACATGAATTTGTGGATGTTATTTCTATCAAAGCACACAGGTAGAGGTAACCACACCCAGCAAATTATTCAGAAAATATCACAAAACAAGACAGAAATGAGGGTCAGTACTAAAATCGTAGAAACCTAGAAACACTGAAATGAGTGCAGAAGTGGACAAACGCCATGTAACACAGTCCCAAATACAGAAAGCAGCAATGGTGACTGATTGATACGGTCACTTGAAGCAGCAAACTATGTTTGATAAGTGCAATGGATTACAGCAGTACCAACACCACACAAAGACTTAGGCCGCTCAGAAAGGCTAGCAAGGTCTACTGCACAACTTACCGCCGCCTTCAAAGAGGATAAAAAGCAGAAAAGGGTATTAGAGTGGGTCATAAAATGCCACTGCATGTGGTCATGCTCTAAAAATTAAAAAAAAGAAACACCTTCAGCAGCTCCCATGCTCAGGGTGATTTACATCGCAACACCAGCAACCAAATTAATTCTTGTGCACTTGGTGAGATCAAATTTGAATTATTTAAAAAGCGGTTAGTGTGGAAATCAAATAAACAATAGGTTCAGCTGGACAAATTAACTAAAAATAACACCACTCTGTTGCTTGAGTGTTTAACCCACCTGGCCGAAGAAGGCAACTCTGAAGTAGGTGCCCAGCAATCTCTTGCCTGTGTGCATGACTTCTGTCACTTTGCTGTATGCACGATGAAGCGTGTCGTACAGGTGGGCCAGTTTCTGTGCAAAGTCATAAAAACTGATTAGGGATAAACGGGATAAATTAGTAGGGGGATAAAATTCCAGATGAGGCCATCTTGTACCTCAAAGTCCCTGCGCTTCTCATAAATGGGGATTATGAGCTTGTAGATGTCAGAGATGAGCTCGTAACGCTCCGCTTTCCACAGGCCATCTGCACACTCCTCCAAAAGCTCCATTAGGACATCCTGTGGGAACAAGAGGGGTGAAAAAAATAGTTGATGAGCAATACATGAGAAAATTGCTTCCATAAAAAGTAAGACAACTCCTCTTTTATCATGACCATATTTGATGAGTATGAACAAATAAAAGGAAACACACATCTATTCTAGTAAGATGCACTGACAACATTTATTCAAAAAATTCAATATAAAATGACTGAAAATTTGATGGGTAGTCATAATATTGAGAGAATAGCAACATATTTTCCTGTTTTTGTTCATTAAAATGACCTGACATGTCCCAAATAGGTTTTTACTGCAAGAAGTATAAAAGAATTATGTTGATGTCTAAACTATAAAATGTGGTCAGTGCTATTATGGTTTGTCCATTGCTTCATATCTTGGAAGTGTGCTGCAAAATTTAAGATGAAACACTGAAAGAAGAAGCCGGTTATCACTTTAAAGGATGATTCGTTATTTTTAAAAATGGATTAATGGAGAGCTTAAAATGTTTTTCTCTTCTCTGTTTTTCTTCTTTCTTCTTCTGTTTAAGTCACACTTCCTGCACCATCACATTTACTTAACATGACATCCATTAGGCTTTGGTTTTAAAGCTGCTTACAGTGAGTGCATTCAACCTCTGTAGGAACAAGAGCTAAATGTCATGAAGACATCAATGTGAAATCCTTCCAAATGAAAGCTTAAATCTAACTGAAATTATATCAAGTCTTGTAGTCATGTATGTAGTCATACTACATACAGTTCATGGTAATTTGTTCCAAACCCATTAGCACAGTCACATTTGAAGTAAATTAAACAGACGGTGATTTATCTTTTTCTTTAGTAGAAAAGGTATATATACTTCATTGAAATGGACGTCTTGCATGCCAACATCCTCCATCATGGCCGCTTCTTCATCAATGTTTGGAGTCACAACTCGAAACGCTGAGCAGCCCTGTTTGAACATGCCTGCACACAGCATGAGATGAGAAAACGTTTTAATTATGAGCCCAATCTTTCATACAAAAAAATGAATTTGAAAGAGCTGCTGTGTGGCAGGAAAGATAAAAATTTCCACCACAGATTAAGGAAGACTATCTGACTATATATTGTCATTAAGTTTAGTCTTTTCTGTTCTGTCTTTTGTTCTATTTTTTAAATTATGGTCATGTTTACTTTTTGCTGTTTGTCTTTTTATCTGGCTGATGTGTTCTTGTTCTTGGGGGAAAAGGAGGAAAAAAAAACATTGTTCAGTTTGTTTATTAAGAAGACTTTGATCAAAAAAAGATGATTAAAGTACCTTTTCTCCTCAGATATTCTGCCACAAGTGCTGCAACATGCACATAGCACATGGCTGCCTGTAAACAACAAGAACAACGCAGGTCAGATAAGAAAAGTGATATTAATAGTACAGTATAGATCGTCAGATACAAACATAAGGGGAGTCTATCACATGTTATATTGGCCTCTAATTGATCTATCAGCACAGATTGAGTCTCTTATCACAGACCTCTGATAAATCTCCGTTCTTCACATGGATTCGAGCCATGCTGTCCAGCCAGGTTTTTCGTAGCTCAGGTGTGCTGGCGTAAGACTTGGCTAAGCTGTACTGCAGGTCTACCAGCATCTCTGGGTCTCTCTCGTGCTCCTTCATCTGAGCCGTGGCCATCAAAACCGTTCTGATGCGTTTGGTCAGGTCCTTCACATCAGATGGAAAAGCTGTGTTCTGTGGAGGAGGATGCAGAGATTAGAGTTAACAGCTATGTTATTTTTAGTTATATTGTTACTGTAGTTTCTAATTCTACTTATATTTGAATTGTTTATTAAGGTAGAGAAAGAGCGTAAGTAAATATAAATAAATTCCTGACCTTAATAGTTTTGTCACTGTTGGCACAGTTGTTGATTATTGACAGAGACTGCTGGAAGCGGGTACTTCCAATACCGATGACATCAGCTATCAACTGACTGACAGCAATCACCACCTAAAGAAAAAAGGATGAGTTATTATTAAACATTTCTTTTGTTTTGTTGATGTTGGCTTTTTTAGCTCATTTTTTAGGGTCCCGCAAACCCCAATGTCATATGTATGAATAAAATATCACAATTACTTAATAAACCTCAGTATGTAGAAAAGTACAAGCCACATATTCCATATATTATGTATTAGCCTTCATGTTTATAACCAATTCTCATAAAATTAGGAAAATTCATGAAATATCAATGTGATAAAACAATGCTAAGTATGTTTTTGAGCAGTTAAAAGGGTCCATGCTTTAGCGTTAACTAATGTGTGGAGACATCAGATCCACAGACGATTATCCCACCTGTAAGTGTGTCCGAACAAAAGACTTGCGCCCTGTGTAGTCAAAGTTGCTCTTCATTAGGAAGTAGAGCAGATGGGCTGCATCGCTGCGGATGCAGCTCAGCTTGGAGTTACAACACTTCAATATCTCATAGCAGAACGCAGCACACATGTCAGCACGGCCTTCAAAAAATGTGCAGGGGAACTGCAAGGTGAAAAAAACAAAAGGGTTGTCAGCTGCAATGATCGGCCAGGACAAACAGAGTATTATTAGGCAGGCATCCAATGTTCTTCACACCTTGTAGATGAAGGTGCGCAGTGAAGTGAAGACCTGCTTGAGGGCTGTTTCTGACTGATTGATCCGCAGAAAACAGAGGTGGACTTCAAAAACTTTCTTCATGAGTGGACTGTGGCCGTGGTCAGAGCACAGCTGCGTCTGTAGGGAAAGAGTGTATCATCTTAGAAACTGACAGAATCAGATTCAATATTAAAGACTGATATTATATCATATTTGTTACCTTGAAACCCATGATGAAGATACTGAGGGTGTCCAGGACAGTCAGGCACACTTCAGTGGCAATGTTGGCCTCCAACAGCGATTGATTTAACACGTCTGCCTCTGAGTGACTGTAGGCTAAAGACAATACAACAGGAAGCTGTAGCTTTTTCACATATCATATCATATCATATCATATCTCAATATATCTCAAAATGTAAAACCAAAATGTTAAACACAAAGATATTGCTTGAAGAATGAGAAATTTCATTAGGTTGAAAAAAAGAAGTTTCATTCCAAATTCAGACAAAAAAAACATCTTAAAATGTAAAGAATCTTTCATTAAATGAATGGTGACATAAATCAACACAAATTCAATTTACTAATTGTAGCATTAATTTTATTTTTAAATGCCAAAAGACAAATTTAAAAAAAGGTATATACTATTCAAAATTCGCCAGTTGGTGTTTGTTAAGTATACCTTTAAAGCAGCATTTTTTTTTCTCCAAAATGTGTTTTTCAATTTAGAATTTTACATTTAACAAACAGGAAAGAGATAAAAACAGAAGTACAGTCCAGTACTTTGGAATGAAAGCCTTTTAATCTTAAATGAATTATGTTTTTCAGGGGATGAAATGTAAAATAAAGTTAAAAGTAGATGAGCATGGTCAGAATGACTAGAAGCTAATGCTCAGTTAAAACAGCCATGCTCTTAATTCAACAAATGAACAGAGCCAATAATAATCTGCAAACTGCCTGCCAACCTGATACATTCTTACCATGGTCTACAGATATTCCAAGAATACTTGAAATCTTTCTTACACTGAAAACACAAAGAAACTTTATTAAATGATGCCATTTAACAGAATTACCACATAGTTGTAGCTTAAGCCCTTTAGGTAAAAATCAGTGTGATGCTACAAAAAGCTACCGTGGACCAATTCAATTTAATGTACTGTCTTCTGGAGCATTTCCTGCTTGACGGGGCTGGGTTTAAACAGAGAATGATGAGGAAGAGGATGACGTTGATAATGTTGAAAAGCATGACAAGTCAGACTACACAGGATGAGGCAGAGGAGGGCGGGGGTCCTCCGGTAGAGGACGTTTGATGAAAAGTACAGTATATGGGACACTTACTGTGGTTAAAAGTGTATGAGTTATCCAGGCTGCTGAGTTGCTGTAAGCGGGCATGCATCATTCCCGCCCTGTTACGGGACACAGGCAGAGTCTGAGACTTCCGCTCATGTGCTACGGGTCCTGCCCCATCCTGGTTCCTGATGAGGAAACAGGACAATGTTACATGAGTAGCTGATTACCAGCAAAGCCAGAGTTAGTGAAGCAGGTTAGGATGAAAAATACTCCAATTTACACACTTGAGTGGTATAAAGATCACTCAAATGTCCTGGAAGCCAAATGATTTAATGTAGTTTATATGATTTTGAAGGTATTGTAATATAGAAATATCACACTGAGAGGACTGGAAAATGTAATATTTGAAAATTTTGGGGTGAATTTGCACGTAATGCTACTGTATTTATGTAGTAGTAAAGTCATAGTGTAGATTGCATGTTTGGCATGCAGGTTAAAAGAGCATAAATAGCAGCATTAGAGCAGCGAGTTACAGCTTAAGCCATGCATGTAATATAATGAGAGAAGCGGATGCTATTGGTGTAGTTGTGTCACAGCACTGCAGCTTTTATGAGGTGAGAAGATATCATGCATTAGTTTGAGAAAGTCAATTCCACCTTTAGTCTTACCCAAGCAGGAGAGGGCAGGAGCCAGGTTTTTATTTCATTATGTTAAACTTGCCAGCATTTGAGTGAACAGAGATAGAAACAGTGGTGGGAGGTTAGAGAGAGTGAACACCCAAAGCCCTCTAGGAGTCAAGGCCATACTGGAGAGAGAACTGCATGTGTGTTTGGATACGTTGTAATTATGTGACAAATAATTATGCTGAACATACAGTCACATCCTCCAACAATCACAAACAGCAGCCTGGTGTGAAGTTTAACAGGCAATAATGTACAATGGAAAAACGATTTTTTGTAATCATCATAAGAGCTGGTCACACTAGACAAAGACAACAACAAGAACAAAGCTGACATTTATTTTGTTTGCAATTACTATACATTCATCTTTATTCATATTGTATTTGTCAATGTGGAACTAAAAAAAAAAAACTAAAAAAATATCCTTATTATTTAATTTCTCTGATGTTCCTCATTTACCAGCAGCAGACTTTTTTCACTGCACCAGTTTGGTTTTCTTATTATTTTTTAAAAAAAATTTAATTCCTGTTATAGTAAATATATCAGATTGTTATTATTTTCACATTACTGGAGATTTTATATGTATATTATATTGAGGATTTCACAGAAATAAGTTTGATAAATACAGGCCCCAGACTCAATAAGAAGCCTTAAAACTCAATCACCTTTCACTGTAAAACCTAAGATCAGATAATAATCACTGACAGTGACAACAACATTACCTTGCGATGTATCTCTTTCCCATGTATCTGAACTGATGGAGGCAGACTCTGAGAAGAAAAGTAAGTGAGAAATCAGTCACCGTAAACTTTTCTATGTTACTTATAATGTCAATCAGGATGTTCTTGATAACAGCCTAAGATGTCTTACTCGACTAGAGTGAAGAAGTCCATAAGCTCAGCAGATGAAGCCTTGTTCCAGTATGTGAACAGAGCATCTGTGAGAGACAGAGATTGACATTGAAGCGACAAATTCAGTTTGTTGTATTGTCAACATGTAAGTTAATACAGTGTCTGAGACAAACAGGAGATGGATAAAACTGAGAGATCCTACCCTCAGACATGCTTTTGAGCACGTGCAAGAAGCACATGAGGAGGCTCTTGATCTCTGCCTGGTCCAGTTTATCACATCGCAGGGGGTTACTGCCCAGGGTTGAGGCAGCCTGGTTCTGAGGGACAAAGAGACCGGTCAAGCACACACAGATAAATATATAATCATGTCAGGGCTCTCGACCCTGTGAAGTTCCCATTGCTGCCTCACAATAAACCACAGTGCCATTTACAGAAACCACTGTCAGTTAATATTTTGTAAATAAAAAAAACAAAGGATATTTACCCAAGTAATTTCAAAATCTGCAGGATTTTCTTGTAAAGTTTAGACTTGGTTTTGTGGTCATAGATCAAAGTCTAATCTAAGGAGTCTTGGTCTGTGTCATAGACACTGTAATGCATAAAAAAGTAGTAAAAACTATTTGTAGAGTTTTCTGAAAGCCTGGCAATACAGTGGTAAATCTACACTAGTGGAGCCATTCACTCAAATGTTGCAGGACTCTATGTCTTGTGGGAAAATGGCAATTGGACATCAAACACCATTTCTCCCTGCTGAGGCAGAGAGCAGGGAGAAAACATAACCAAAGCAGTGGAGCAAAAGCTCTACCACAGCAAGGGGTTGGCAATATACCAAGCACGTTCCTTTGCCAGCAGTTAGTCTAGATCATGAAACTGGCTGGGGATGACTTCATGGAAAGCATGAGGCTATGGCTTTGGCTTCTTAAAGGGCAATTTGGAGAGTGGAGAACTTCAAGGCTAAAGTTAGTTGTCCTGAAAAAGTAGACTGAAGTCTGCACTTTCTAAAAAGAGTCTGAGCTAAAATAGAATTATTTGGGGGTTGATAATAGTTTCAATTACTTAGTGGTGTCCTTCTTTTCCCAGTATTTTCCCAGTACAGAGTATGCTGTTACACACATTTTGATTAAAGCCACCACACATCACAAATGAAAGCAGCTCCAACAAAAGCTGAAATAAACAACAGCACTCTGAAAAGGCTGCTCCTCTTCCTTTTCACTAGGTGAAGTCCAATCCTTCTTTCCAGATTTAGCTTGAGGCTATCAATCAGAGCATAAAATTGACACAGCACACAAGAGAGAAAGTGGAAAATGAGAATTCCGTAAGTGTGCATGCTTATCAACATCTGGTAAAGGAGCAGAGATGAAAAAAGGCCCTGTGGTACAGCAGGTCTGCTCCTTGGCACCAGAGAATCATCCGGCAAAGAAAGGGCTTAGGGTTTAGGACAAACACTCTCACACACAGTTTCACATTCCCAGATGGGACACTGCTAGGAGGGAGGATGACTGTGTGAAGGAAGGTGGCGTTTTGTACTTGAAGTGAAACGGTAGGCTGCAAGGTGCTCTCTGGCACACAGGGCACAGAGAGGAGGGAGAAGTCCATGGTGACACGCTTGGTGCGCACAGAGAGCACGGACTCCTCAGTCTCCGCAAAGAAGCGCAGGACATTGACGGAGTGTCTCCGTACAAACTTCTCCGTCTGCCACGACCAGCCGTACAGGTGAAGTGTGAGGGAGTTAATGGTACAAGTTAACAAGGAGTGACTTTATGTGGCACTTTAGGCATTTAAAGGGGATTTCTGATAGGAGCTTTCAAGTGAAATGGATGTTCTACACATGTCATAGAAGCCTAAATTTGATTTCTAATAAATGAATGTTGAATCTTGCAGCACTTTCTGACATATACCTTGTCCAGAGAGTTGCCTTTGTCATGATTTCTCTCAGGCAGGCTGTTGCCAGAGTCTGTGCTGATGAGGGACCCGCGAGAGTCTGCGTGGCGCACAGAGTTAATGTTGGGGGTAGATGTCGTGTGAGGTGATGCTGTAAGAAATAGAAGTTTTATATCAATATAAAAACTAAAAACTTCTTTCCTGACATTTTCCACCATCATTTTTCCACTCACCGGTGCCAGAGATGACTCCGAAAACATCTTTGTGCAAGCTGGTGTCCAAGAAGGTGCTGGACCTCGGCGGTGTCATCAAAGCGTTGGTAAGGAGTGAATCTTCTCTGCCGTTCTGAGGGGAAAGAGTACAAGACTTCAGTGGTCACAGACCCACATATCAGAAGCCACTGGGGCCTCCTTTGTGTGTTAGGTGGAGGTCTTTTGAGGTGTCCCTATGTCCTCTGCTCTGGCTTTGCCCTTAACTTTTAGCACTGGTTAACAAAATTAGCAGAGTGAAACTTTTAAAGTTTTTGTTTTTAGTCATTCAGTGTGGAATGCTTTGACATGAGTAATCTATATCACCATTTAAATCCTGAACAAAGTAACAAACTGAATATGGAAAAATTAGATACGATGTAGCTGGAAAAATCAAACAGTTTTTTAGATATATGAAGTTCATTTTTATCCTACTTGAGTGTTTCCCATTTTTCATTAATATCTGTCTCTTTAAAAGTACTACTGTGGAAAATAATTATCCACAGATTATGATAAGATACGAAAAATTATGATAAACATGTACATGGGGTGATTTGGTGATACATTGCACAGAAAAGACAATGAGCCTGTGTGTTAAATGAAATAATATTATATACAGGATAACTTTTAGCTTGATAACTTCTCAGCTAAGACAGCTGCAGCAGTCTTTTCTCCTTTTTTACTTGTCTTTTTATTTCATGAGTATGTTTTTCCTTTTTTATGTATTGTGTATTAGTTTTTCTAAGGTGGTAGGGTGGATGTGGTTAGAAGGTAGGGTTGTGTTATGCTTTGTGGTTTTCTTGGTTTGCGATATGAAATGTTCCAACAAAGCCACTAGGTGGCATCCTTACATTGTTGGAGTGGTTGACGGGGAACGGAGATACTTCCTTCACATTCAATCTGTTGACATTCTCTTGAAGCAGACCAAACAAGGGCAAGTACAGCGTGGCCAACCGAGCTTGCTGGCTCTGAAAAACAAATAAATCACTCAGCAGACTGTCTAGCACAAAAGATCAGACACTGAAATGAATTGGAAAAGGCAAGAGACAGAGGTACGAAGGTGCTGCTTACCTTGGAGGTGTAGCGGTCATCAAATGTGTGCTTCATCATCAGGTTCTTCAGCACCTGGATGGATATCTGACGAATCTCTCTGAACTCCTGCAGAGCTGCACTGACCTCCCTGAGGAGCAGCCCGACCAGGAAGTGGTTCTTACAGAAGTCATCTGTCAGCGAGTAATCCAGCTGGAGATCTGTGGAAGAGGACGATGGAAGAGATTAGGACTAGCCGAAAGAAATGCTTCACTCATTTCTTTCATATGAAAGAGATGGAATCACACAACAGCAAGCAAAGAGAGTCATTTTCTAATTTAATGTAAATCTGACACAATGAAGTTATAAACAAGAAAAACATGGAAGCTTGGAAGGCACATATTGTAGCTGACGTTAAAACCTGCAAGCAATGCAAATATATTCCTTGCTGACAAATGATTCTTGCTGATTTTTTATCTAACCATCTAATATGAGGAAAAACCAGACATGCAGACATAGTCAGACTTTCATGTTTGAAAGATTCAAGTTGTGTCACTGAGCTGCTGTTCTACATCAGCAGAGATTATTGTGGACAAAACAGGATTAAAGCTTGTGATTGAACAGAGGAAGCTGTTCACAGATGGTTTCCAATAGCATTAAAGACAAGTAAAGAAATCACACACACACACAAACGCTTCACCATAATGAGACTCAAAATGCATTTATCTACTTGTATTTTTTTTAAACCCACATTTAAATGCAAGCTTTAAAAAGACATCTGATTTCTTAAGAATGATATAATAATAAATTGCTCCTGGAATTATTCGCATCACTCCAAACCACTTCAAGACAGGGAAAATATTCTTGCCATTATAATCACCCACATCTCCACAAAGAGCCAGTTTTAAATATATGACTACAAATGATTTGCTGTATTATCTGTCAGGATTTAAAATAGAAAAAAACATTCCACATCAGCCAGTTTGCAACAAAGTTGGAAGACAGATTTCTGAGGGAATTTGCAACGTTCCGGTCACGGCTGAATGATTTGATCCAGTCAAGCAACAAACCTTGCACCTACCTGGAGTATTACATGGACATAATAAATCTAATTGACAAAAGAAATGAGGAACACAAAGAAGCAAAAAAGTACATTCTGTAAAACCAAAAAGTGCAACAACAACAGAAAATATATTTGTAATATTATATAATTAAACTTCTTGCATTATATGTGTGGAATATGTTATGTAACCCAATAAAACAGACTCGTTTTGTTGTTGTAAAACTAATATTGGACACAATCCATTAAATCTATTATGTTTGGAACTGTTTTATTAGTGTTGGCTTTATACAGCTGAGCATTTGGTTTGATTTCAGTATTCTACTTTAACACAAGCAGTATAATCACACTGGAGCGAGCCATCATTAGTTTGACTTTTGACCTTAAGATACATTTTATGATCTTCTCACCTTGAAATCTCAGTATCCTTCCCTTTCCAAATGGCATAGGCAGGTTCAAGGGGACGTAGTGCTCGTGGTTGCACACAACACGAAGGAACTCAAACTTGAACTCAAACAGCGTCTGCAGTTAGAAACAACAGAAACCAATAAACCAACACTCACTTTGACCAAAACATGACGTATCTGGAGCAGAGCCTGTCTTCCTCCATTACTCTTCAAACAAACTGACACAAACAAACTGTTCAATTTGTTTGTAAAATATTGATACAGTTACCTTTGGGTCTCCAGGCATAAAACTGTTGATATAGTTGTTGATCTGCTTGAACACAAATCCTCTGTCCATCAGGTTGAAACAGCGCTACAGAATGAAGGAGGGGAAATGCATTATTTATAGTACAATAAATAAATCAATATTTACATTTAAAGAAGAGACAGTAATTGTGGTGGATCCTGACCTTAATGAAGACTGCCAGGCTGTGGTTGGCGTTCCTGGCGGCATCCAAGTTGTCTTTGTATTTCTGAGTGATGTGTGGCATCATCATGTTGACGAGAGTCTCCACAGTGTGATGGAAGGATGCTGAGAAACGCTGATTCCTGGAGAGCTGAAGGGGACAACCAGGATATTAGTACAAATGTAGCAACATAATACATCACATTTAAAGGATAAGTCTGGTGATATTAATTTCTTTTTGTCAAATATCCCTGAAAAGACCAAAACCATTAATGAACTGATCCTACTAACAGGTATTATCTCTGTTGTCAAAGCCTGAAACAGCTTATTTCTCTGCACCATAGAGCTCCATTAATGTCCAAAAACTATTAAAAACACATCAGTGAGCTGCACTGTTGCATTAAATGAAATATGAACATCAGGACACTAGTTTATTTTAAGTCAATCCCACAAACACCGTCCTGCTGCCATGAATACATAATAAAGAGCACCAAATGTGTTTTAATCTGCAGCTGGAAATAGTCCCCAACAAATGTATTATTTAATCTTCTTTGGAGAGTGTTTGCTAATAACTACAGTGAACAGCTCCTGTTTTTTGAAAATAAAAATATATATTTGTCATCTGATTTTAAGCCACTTGGGGGGCAGTGGAAACAAGTTGTGAAAACAACACTGACATATCATTGTTTTTAAAGTTAATATGGTGAACTCGTTAGCAAACAGTTGCTTATATACACATCCAGCAGTTACGAAGCAACATTATCATTGATTTGTGGTCGTGAATCTGGCTTTTTAGCTGCTAAACAGTACAGTACAGTAGGTTTTTCTACACTATGAGGGCAGAGAGAGTGAACCAAAGCAGTAAAACAATGCTAAACAATGAGCTGAAACTCACTATAAAACTGCAAGGAGGGCTGCAGAGTTGGTTGATAATCAGTTTTGCAATTGTAGGTTCATAACCACAAGCAACACCTCTGACATTACACATTGTCATTTTATACATTGGTATTATAAAGTAGATGATGGGAGCTTTGCATAGGAATAATTGGGCTTGGGGCTGTGTGTCACAGACACAGTAAGGGGGTTGGAAAATATTGATGGACTAATACATTGTTGGTTTTGGTGTTTTCGCAAGATTTGTGGTGAATAACAAAAAATGTGGAGTAATATCAGCCTCATCTTTCACTGAAACGTCACAGAGCACTGTTATGACCAACTCTTGTAGATCTTGCTTCAAGATTATGCCAGTAGAGGTTAAACACAGGGATGTGGTTGGTTATGGGGTATGAACAAACGCAGCCAATTAAACTGCACAGCAGTGTAGGACAGACTGTGGATACATGATACTTTGACTGTGGTACTGCGGCTGTCCACAAGACTTGGCATGTTGTAAACTACAGTGAAGAACCAAAGCTGTAATAAAGCAGACACAAGCAGACACCTCTGAGTGTAATGTAGAGGCAGACTTACCTTCACTTTACAGCTTTCAATCAAGTACTGAGCCATGGACTTGACTAAGGCTTCAAAGAAATACCAGGAGTACTGCAGGGCAAACAGACATCAATCAGAGAACAATAAAAAGGAAATTCATGTAGGATATAATTATACGCTGTGTAGTCCTTCAAAAAACTAAAGATATGTTACCTTGAGTAGCTTGTTACTCGTGAGAAAATCAGTGGAAGGCTTCAGGATTGCAGTCATGGTTTTAGCCAGCTCTTCATGCACTGTTCGGGTGGTGGAGGATGTGTATGGCTCAGTCTTGAACACAAACTGTATCAGAGAGCCATGTCAATCCTCCAGTACAAACATAAAATACAGACAGTCAGTTGTGATATGCAACATGAGACTTTTACCTTCACATATGATCTCAGGTAGTGCTCCAACCCCTCCTCATGGCACTGGGCAACAATGTGGATCATGACTCTAAAATACAAACAATGAAAAAGGAAAAGATGTGTGAGGAAATGGATCTGAGTAGGGCTGAGGCAGCTGGAGGCGTCATTTATTGACATATACATTTCAGTGTTAATAGGCCTTTACAGGTTCAATTTTTAATAAGTTCACATTTTTTCAAGTCTATCATAAAATAATCCTCACATGTCTATATGACTGTTGAAAGTCATCAAAAGCAGCTTTCTTTACTTTCTTATTTTATACACAAACAATGAAAGTTTGATCTTTTCAATTCTGCTGGTGTCCAGTCAAAAGAAAGTATCAGGAATGCTTGCCTGGTGACATTGACTGCCACGTCCTCTTGGGTGACACTGGTTAGCACCCTAAACAGCTGATTGAGGATGGTGGGCAGGAATTTGATCATCACATGACTCTCCATGGCATGCAGACTCTGACAGAACAATCACAGAGGTACATTTGGGTTGAGTTCAGTTGCATAACTCTTCATACATAATAAGGGGAATTTTCAAAAGAACAATGTCGTCTTCCTTCCCCACTTGAACAAAGAGCACAGAAGGCCAATGCTAATGCAGAATAATGTGTGAGGAACCTAAATCTAATGATAACAACAGGAGGACATAAGTGAACAACACTGTGCTAATCAGCCACACCTTATGCCTCAGTGCCTGGAACATGGCAGAGTTTGGGTACTGGTGCATCTCTGCCTGTGCACAGGAAACTAACACAAGCCCTGCCAAGTCATTTGGCAAGCTGCCATTCAGCATGGCTGACCTGCTGTTTGACCCTCTGGCTATTGTTTGTGTGCACTGCTGTGTTTACATTAGACCCCAAGAGATGCATTGGTCCAAGTGTTGCTTTCCATGTCAATGTCGACCAGGGGAGATGTGAACTGAGATTCCCATGGACAAGAATAAGAGAGCGAGTGGTGGGAAGAGTGATAATTGAACTACCAGCGCTACAGAGAAAAACAGCTACAAAGACACAACAGACATTGACACATTAGGAAAAGAAGCGTCAGTGAAGGGCTGACGCATGATAGATAACGTTGAACAGATTTACTGGTATCAATAAAATCTTTGGCGACAAATAAATTCTTTATAAACGGTGAAGCACAAATTGTCATGAAATATGTGCTGTTGGTAAGTTACAGCACAAAATAGAAGATCAAAACACATTAATCTCCATGTGATTCACCACAAATCAAGTGTGACTAGCTGTGGTTTCATGGTGAGTATGAGTTAGATCACAAGTTGATACAGAGAGGCAAAAGTGTAAATACACGCCTGATTTTTCCTCTCAGTTAACAAAAAAAAAGAGTAAAAAATGTCATCCTGTTCAGACTTAATTCCCAATCCTCTATTTATGTACAGTTATTTATGTAGAGCATGTGCACAAAGTTATACAGCATAAGCCAGAAATGAAGAAATATGTCAACACTACGGATTGTGGTTATTAAATACAACTCAGTGTAAGATTAACAGTCTCTTCCTTGCATGTGCTGCCAATTCGTATCGATAAATTATCCTAGAAATGAATAATATCAAGCAAAGGAATATTATTCCAACAAAAAAGTAAAAAAATTAACCATATGTAGATCAAATCATAACAAAATTAATAGAAAAAAGTGTATTTTTAGTGTTCACCTGGATGTGTATAAGCCATTATCTCTACTTTTAAAATCCTTTTTATACTTTACCTTCAGGTATTTGACCAATTCTCCTCCTGATACCTGGGCTGCAGATGCTGTGCTCTGACAGTGATGAAAGAAATTGTGCAAATGTTGATCCTGAAACACAAAGAAGGTCAGATTTCAGGAGATATTCTATGAAGCTTGTCATAAGATGCAGATAAATCAGCTGTTTTACTACACTCACAGTTTGAAAAAAAAAAAAAAAAAACCGAAAAAAAACTAACCTGAGTGTAGACAGTGGACACAAGGTGAGCGGAAACTCTGAATAAAGGCTTTCCTCCATCCACCCATTTGACCTCAGGACCTGAATGCTGCAATAAGAAAAACAATCCTTTGCTCTAATTAATAGTATTCTGCAGTATTTCATACTATTATGTAAATAGACAATTGCTAGAATAGATTTTCATATTCCACTAATAGAGACACATTTTTGATATTGTAGCTTGTGGCTTGGCATCTCCAATAGCATGAATATAAATCAGCTTTGCAGAAATAACAGGCTGAAAAGGAAAGTACAGCACTTGAACTCTGAGTAGGTGAGGTGAATGAGGTTGTGCTCTACCTTGCTGGCACCCTCCTGACAGCTGAGGTATCCAGCAGGCAGGTTGGCAGCCACAGGGATTTGAATCTCATTTATGATCACCCGGCCATCCTTCAGCAAGGGGAGCCAGGCGTAACCCACTGAGAGCAGAGGCAGAACAGAAGATACTCAGCTAGCAGCCTCACACTTCATGCCAGTAACAACAATAACACATGGAAGAACTCAAAACAAAAAATACAGATACTGTAATTTTCACTAAATCATTGTTCTGCAGATTCAGTTTTGCAGTGTGTTACCTTGCATCTCCACCAAGTCTCTCTTTTTTGTGCTGGCCTTGCTGTTGCTGTCACAGCTGACATGGTAGAAAGTGAAGAGCAGATGGTGCTTCTCATGAAGCTGTGTTGGAAGCTCGATCTTAAACTAAAACATAAGAGCACAAATAAACATTAAATCATTGACTAAATCATACATTTCCTATTGCCTCATATGTGTGTTATTCATCACTGAGGCTTTTGAAGAAATGTGTCTTACCTCATCGTAGAATTCAGGGTTGTGCTGATGATGTAACACTGCAGCAAAGGCATTTTTGGTAAACAAGGGTCCTCCAGGTCGCCCATAGATGCACTGCGGAATGATAACAATAGCTGGTTAGTTCCTGTGACAGGTGGGGCCGTCCTTTGGGGATTTGGGAGTAATTCCAGGAAACATTTGAGTTTACCTTTAGCGAAACAGCCTCTTCCTCGTCTGAGTCCTTAAACTCAATGCAGACAGCTATGTTTCTAGCCTGAGGACAGACACAATGAGCAAAATTGATTCAGTTAGCCACACTACACTAAACACTCTACTTAAACAAGATGGTGTAGAATCTGTCTAGTTACAATATTTCAATTTCTCTGTTTTGTAAGGGAACTTTTATGCTGCTTAAAGGGGACAAAGAGATCATAATTTCTGCTCCTGTGCCAATAAACCAGACTGTAAGGTAAAAGTTGGTGATACCTTTGCAAATGACTTCTGGCTGTCATACTTCAAGTGCTTCGGGTAGATGTAGAGGTGATTGTTGTAGATTGTGAAAGGCTGAGAACATTTGGCTATGCACGGCACAAACTCCTCCACTTCAAAGAAGATATTGGTCTTCTCACTCACATCGAACTGCTTCACAGGAATGTAGGATGAGGTAACACAATCTATATACAGAAGCAGGAGGGAGGGAAACCAAAATAAACAGCCCTGCAGACAACGTGACCCATCTGGTCTACGCAGGAAAAGATTGCGTTTCTCATGTTGGACGCATGGAGTGAATTTAGAGGACTTACTTGTCAAGTCAGGAGCTACATTGTCAATGGTAACATCGAGGTTTCCTAGGATTACAGGCAGCTTGGCCATCTTCTCTGGCCTAAGGAAAGGAAAATAAACTTGAGTTAAGGCTTTGCTATCATCAACCAAAAATTGAATATAAAAACAGGCGGGCAGCTGAGAATTCAGAAACAAATGGCATATTATCACATTTACAGATGTCAGCAAACAATTGTAACCAGCATTTTCCAAAGTTCAAACTATAGGTATATATTTCCCTTTCCAGTGCATCTGTAAAATTACTCAGATACATTTATAATACTCAGAGAAGCTTTACTAACTTTCTGAAGTCAGCCAGCAGTTTGAGCATGTCGTCATTGGACAGCTTGTTGCTGTCCTGTCTGTACAGAGCCGAGAAACGAGCACTTTTGTCAAGCGTCCCTGAAGCATCTTTGAACAGTGGCCTGCAAGAGAAAAAACTAGAGTCAGGAACATTTCTTTTGTCCTGCACATACACCTACATGTGTGTTTGTATGAGCAAAAGTACTTGAATGTTGATGTTTCATTTGACAAAGTCTACAGGGTGCAACTAATAACAATTATTTTGTTAATTCGTTTTTCATTTTTTATTTTTCTTATTTTTCATAAAGATGTTAGAAATGAGTAAAACATGACAATCACATTTTCCCATAGCCCAAGAAGATATCTCCAATTGCCCTAAAGTATTAAATGAATGCTCAAATGAAACAGAAAAGCAGCTAATATTAACATTTGAGAACCTGGAACCAGTCGAATTCTTTGCATTTTGGGGTGATAATTGACTTAAACAGTCATCTGATTATCAAAACTGTTGGTGATTTACTTACTGTCTATAAACTAATCAATTGTTTGAGCACTATTGTGATCTTTCCGAGAGACTGTGACATATACTGTATACTGTAGCCCTAGTAGAAAGTAAACAGATGTTTCTGCTGAAAAACTGGGTGTAACTCTGATTACATACAGACAGAAAATAAACATTCAAATCTTTTTTGTCAAAAGAGATGAAGTACCTCGCTGCCCAGGCAAAAGGCATCCTGTACTGGCCCAACCGGTTACAAGCCAGCTTGGCATTTTTCAGGACTTTCTGTGCCACCTGGTGGAAAACAGGAACCGTGATTTGCATTTCACCACTTGTAGCAATGTAACATATTCAGCATGCTGCCAGTCTCAACACAAGACACAAAAGTCTTGATAACACACACACACTCTTTTTCAACCATGTGCAAATATATTTCACATTTTTCTCCCCGCCTGAATCACATTACTACCCACCACGGTCCCTTCAGGGTGCACAACCACAGTTGTACAGCCAAAGTCAATGCTTGTGTTGAGTGTCTCTGCGACGGGTCAGCACTTAAAACAGGGATGATTATCTGTGCATAATGTGGGATGATTTGGTGGAATCTGCTGAGTGCGAGCTTACATGCTGCCTTGTGAGGAGGCTGGTGAGAAGTTTGTGTGTGGGTCAGTACCTTGGTGGAGTCTGAATTCTTCATGTATGGCTCGGCACAGTGGTTGATTCCTCCCTGAAGCACCTTCTCAATGCGAGCCACCAGGAAGATATCTGGGTGGGGGCATGTTACCGAGAACACTCCCTGTACGATGGGAGTGATGATGGATAAGTTAGAACAGATCGAATATGTATTAGTGGTTTAAATATGAAAGTAAAGCCACATTTTCTACTGTTTTGTAGTTTGTTATTAAGTTTTCTTTATTTTCACCTGTCTGGGATACTGCAAGGCTGTCTCTGGCACACCGTGGACCAATCGTTGCCCCTCAGAATGGACGTCCCCGCCACCATTAATATACTGACTGTTGTTACTGGGCACCATGCCCCTGACGGACGGGTGGTTGAGGTCAACATGAAAGTCAGAGGAGATCTTCCTGCCATTTTGGATGTCGAACAGTGACAGGGTGACATAAAATGGTTCCACCTGGAGAAAGAGCAGAGCAATAATTCTGTATTAAACACATGCTGATGCTTATTTAAAATTTTGCATTTTCTTTTTCACATTTTGTCAACCAGTCTGCATAATCAGGATACAGTGATTGCGGTGTAATGCACTGCTGGTAGCTATTTCAATAAAATTTCAGTGGAGGGAGCTGGATGTCAGTTTCTCTTTGAAGACACAGTATGTAGAGTCTTTAACAGACAGTTTCTGCTGGGAGGGACAGCAGGACATCAGACTCCATTATACAGATTGTTTGCCATTATTGAGCCTGTAGTCTGGTTGCTATGCCAACAGAAGTCCTTCAGTGGCTCAAATAATGAGGGGAGTCCATCCGGCCGCTATAACAAACCATCTCATCCGTCTTTAGTCAGGCGGATAATGATATTTCTGTCATTTAGTGCCTATTGTGGCCAGAAAAAGATCAGTCTTACGTTTGTTGTTGGTCCTTCTTCATTCTCGGCCACACAGCTTTGCAGATTAAAGGAGAGGTCGTTGCAGTTTACCATGACGCGCTTGCCGAACTTCTCCTCAAACTGCTTCACATCGGGTTCTATTCCTGAGAAATCTAGTTTCTAAAGAGAGTACAATGGAAGCTATTAAATTTCATTAGGGAGTATTACGTTGGATCTTATTACCACATGGGAATATGTGAACTTCCACATGCTTTACATTCAGTTACCTGAGTGTCAGGGTCAAGGGTGAATAGCTTCAATCTGGTCTCGTTCCTCATCCTGGATTCGATATCTCTTGTGCTCTGAGGAGAGGAAAGCATTTCCTAAATCAATTGAAACCACAAAGTCTCTGAAATGCAAGAGGCACCATCTGAGAGATTTTCAGTCAGTTGGTTTTATCATTAGCACATTTTTTGTGATTCAGACCAATCTGGAAATTAAACTTCATATTTTACAAGCTGATCACATTGGGCAGACAGACTCAGGCGTGAGAGTCAGGTGGCACAAAAATATATTTCAATGCATTTCATTGCTGTAACCTGTCAAGATGTTTTCCAGCTAACTGTTTCCATGCACATATGGCTTAACTATTGCCTGCTGCTTAGCGTCATACCAGTGTGAAGAGTTTTATTCTAAAGCACTAAATGCCAATTTAGAAAAAAACATTTTCAGCCTGTAAGTCATCAGTCAGCATATCTTTTAATAACACAGATATTTCAATCCACAAAACTCTATAATATTCTTCACGTGGGGGTACTTATGTGAACAGTCATTATGTCATAGCAAGTGTCTGCTTTTTTGAAGCCATGATGTTTAATTTCCATTGAAGAGAAAATCCAAATCACATTCTGGGTGGAAAAGTCTATAGAGATTATCACATGACAAGATGTCTGTGTTTAATGTCAGATCAAACCTACAAAAACAAATGAATGGCTGAGAAATTAGGTGTGTAACCAGTAACTCTTAAATCTAAATTTAAGCCACATGTTTGCAGCAAAAAGGGCCTTCTTCCTTTTGACTTCACAACCAGAGATTTAATGGTGCAACTCTGTGTGATGATGTCCTGAATGTATGAGCATCTAGCTGAGAAAGCAGGACCTACCTGAAAGCTGTCCATACTGCCAGAGGAACTGTCTGACTTTCCAAGATCATCATCTAGCAAAAAAAACAAAACAAAACAAGCAATCATCAGATGCAGGCCAAAGATGTAGATGATAAAAATAACTCCCTTGTGTTAAAAAATCTCCTTAATCTCTTACTGATGTGTAAAGTTCAGAAAACAGTAATTCAGTGGCGCAAGAATCAGTCAGGATTGAGTGGGAGATATTACAAGTCTCAATGGCATATTTAAGAAAGCTCAAAGATCTCCTCAAGCAGAATTGTTTTTTTTCTCATGCACAGTGTGATTAATAAAAGCCAAGGAGTTAGGAAGATTAGCGGAGCATTTTGTGCAGAGGCATTCATTTCATTCATTCGCTTTCTTCCATGGCTAAGCTTCCTATGAGACAGGAGGTGGGTATTAAAAGTCTGGGTGGTCCGGTATCACGTCTCCGCAGACTACATGTATATAAAACCAGGAAAAAGTGAGCCTTTTGGATGGTGGTGTGAATGAACAGCGTCTCATTTAAAAACATCCTCATGTAGATACAGTATGCCAGAGTAAATATGCTGATGATGATGAGTGGCTCTACTTGATTTTTAGAACATTTTTATCTTAGGAACTTTGTACCGACTACTGACTTAATACTGAGAAGTTTATTACTAATAAGAAATTAATATATTTCCATCAGTTGTCTGGGCTGTCTCTGATTCTTTTAAGAAGCAAAACATTTTTATTTTCACAAAATTTGGCCAATGTGACTTTGTGAAAGTTGCTCTTGTCTGACATTTCAGTCTGCAAAAAGCACTTCATAATTAAACCCTGGCTATTTTTACAGGACTTGGAGAAGCATAAACTCCTCAAGAACTTGGAAAATATTTTGATAGGACACAAAATAATATTCCCTTTCATATTTGTGTTCCTTCAGGCACACACACCATCATGAATGTCTCCATTCCTCTTCTCCTGCATAGCGATCTCAAAACTACTGTGCAAGATCTTGTTGAGCGTGCTGATCCAATCCTCCATCTCCCCTTCACTGTCCGAAGCCAGCAGGTAGGTGCTCTTGTCCTGCATCTTCAGCTCGAAAGCGAATCTCCGAACCTTGTTGTTCTGCAGGTTAGATAAAAGCACAAAGGAGAGAACAAAGGGAGAAAAAAAACATATGAATTTTATAAAAAGGTTATCCAAAATTAGAGAGCCAAGAGTCTGAGGAGTACAAAACAAAAAGTCAGATCAGAGATTTTTGTTTTTGAAAAGTGGGGTCCCATGTTTGCCAAGTATCTTGGTATCTGATATTGAATGATTGATTGACTAAGTTGAGTTTTTAACATTTAAATATCAAATACTCAGCTATGGACATGCCAGAGCTGAAGGAATGTTTCATCTCACTCTCCAAAGCTAACAGCAAACCCCTGCCAGCTCACCAGACAGCAGTTGATGCTTATTTCTATGATTTAAATCACAGCTTGCTTGCTTAAATTTTAACCTCACCTTCACTCCTAAATATTATTCTGTCTGAACCTGCAAAAATATTGAGAGTTTGTAAAAAAACAAATGTTTTGAGTCACAAAATACCAAACCAAAAATGACACTATTTAGCTACAAAAATTTTCAAAACATGAGTCACTGTTTTGGAAAAGCATATAATTTAACTGCTACACAAAGCAGATGGATGGAGTGACTTAGGGGAGGGAGGGAGTATTTCCATCTGCGCAACAAAGCCTCCGGACCTGCCAGGACGGCAGCAGAGATTCTCTCAAGTAAGACGGTGCCATTGAGGGGAGTCAACAGAAAATGAGCTGGATCCGCAGGGCTGAACAATAACCTCCAAAAAGCCAGGAAGAGTGATGTCACGGTCCCATTTGGGCTTCAGCATTACACTATTACAGCTCATTCAGTATAACCTATAACTGCTGATTCAGCTACAATTTGTCCATGACACACATCTGCTGCTGTGACCGTGCTGAGGTCAGTCGCTTATATAGCTCAATAAAATATTCAACAAGTATTTCTTTAGTGGTATAAAGAAATCATCTCGTTATTGTGAGAAGTTGGTGGATTGTTATGTTGTTGTTATCGCTGTAGTTTGCCTAAAATGTTGAAACAGCAGAACGGGAGTGATGGGAGGGAGAGCCGTTATCTACAGGCTAGCTAAGTAAACATGAAGACGGGTGTTTAAGACAGAAATAAAACTTGAGTCTTGACAAACACTTAATCATTTAATAGGCAGGAGGAACTATGCACATCCCTGGGGAATTTAAATTATTTTCACAATATTATCAGTATCTGTATTCCTACTTTAGACAGTGGGTTGGTATGTGAAAAATGTTTTTTATATTTGAATATACAATATGTTGGCATCTTAACAAAGTGCAGGAGCAGCTTGAGGCTCAGTATGATGTCACTCCACACGCCACTACAGCTGCAAAGTTAAACATCTGCAGTTCCACACACAGAGCAAATACTGCTGGTTGAGTTGAAGTTGTATAACTATAACTTCAACAAGGCAGAAAACACAACACTATAGTGTATCGTACAAGAGGCTGTGCAATGCTGTTGAGTAGCATTAGTACCAATTAGCAATAGGCTAATCACCAAGTAGAGGCTCTGTACTTTAATCAGTAAACCAGGCTCATAGTAAGTGTATAATCAACTAAATCACCTTCACCAAGAGCATCTCATTAATAGTTATTATTAGCAGAATAGTTAAAGTATGTAATATAAAAATAGGGGAAAATAAAATTTTGTGGAGTTTAGTTAAAAATGTTACAAATATTATGGCATAGAAAACTTGCAACGGCTTGTATTTCTCATCTGACTGATCTGAACCTGGAGGTACATTCTTACTTTACTCTGTCCGCCACTTAGGAATGTAACAGAGTGAAGGTCTGTGTTTGAAAACAGGGTGGTGAGGAGACACGGGGGATACCATAACCTGCACTGATAAAGCCTCCAAGCATCTTAAAGCATTCAAATACCAAATGCACCCCTTCTCCTCCAACAATTCTCCCCCTCCACATGATAGGAATCAGACAGTCCTGGCGAAACACTCAACCTTCCTTCTCATAACACATTCCACAATAAATATCTGATTAATGCCAGCTGGGTGCCTTCTCAGTCGAATCAGGTCCTTTACATCTATTGAGATGATAGTCAGATGATAATGCACCCAGTGAGTCTTGGCCTACATTCAGATGGCATTGATTGTGAGGCAGTGCACCGAAGTGAGACCTCAGCATTCACCTTGTTTCACCAGCTGAGAGTCAGCAGTAAAGCGTGACCCTGGGGGAGAGCTCAGGTTTCAGGGAAATGGACAGAAGAGATACCTTTCAGCAGCAGTCCACTATTGTTAAAGCAATTTGTTTGAAAGTTTTCCAGTTATTTTATGTTTTAAGCCTGCAAGATGGAAAACACATTTAGAGAAACAAGAATTGTGCAGAGGAAGTTGCAATGGCTGCATTCTCATCTTTATTCCTGGTAAATGACATTTTAATTTCTATTGAGGACCTGGTTACACCCTGTACTACTATGGCGCCGGCAGGGATATCCCGTTTGGCACAAGGGTCACCGTAGTTTAACAATCACTACCTTCATGCCAGAGATGATTGGAATACTTAAGAGCGTACCTGAACAACACCCATACAGGAGTCCAAGAAAATGGTTCCTTTGGGCTCTTTGGAGATCTTCTCATCCTTGTAGAAGTTTAAATTGTAAGAGCCGTCGCCCAGCTGGGTCAGATGGAAATATCTCCTCTTGAACGACTGAAACATTAAGAAGAAATAACATTACGCTCACAATAATTTCAAGTAGTGTGCACCCTTATATAAGATCAGGCTACCAGTCATAAGAGGCGACATGTATCTCTGTAAGATTTTACAGTCATGGAAATACAGAACATTTCAACACACTTTTTCATTCATGAGAATGGGAGTTGTGTGTCGAAGGCTTTGACTGGTTCTGCACTTCTGATGGAAAAACAGACCTTTCCCATGATGAAGGTGATCACCTTCATTGCGAAGAACAGGGATGCTGTCATCTCCTTACTTCATACTGTATCTACATACAATATACAAACAATACACCATACAGTTTTTGTAATTTGTGAAATCCCCACTGTCTCACCCTCATGGTAACGCTGATGGCACTATTCATGTTGCCTTTATAGAGCCAGCCATGTTTGGTGATCCCACCTTTCTGGGATCCTAGGGAGGCTGTGTCCTGCAGGAGACAAAAAGATATCAGATGAAACAATATAAAAACACATACCCATTGCAAGGAAAAAAATCTTAGTCATGTAGTAGTCGACTTTAATACTTTAAAATTGCACAACCCCCCCCCATGGTTTTAATTGTCCAAAATAAACAGATATACAGAGAAAACATACTTTACTTAAAGAAGACTCATCAGTAGGAGCATCATTTCATAATATCATATCACCAATGCTTACTATATAACACATCCCACCAAAGAGTTGGCTTACTGTGCTGAAAACCTTTGATCTTGTGGTTTGAGATGACACAGAGCCCAACATGATGTAGGTCTGTCTCAGTCCAAACAAGCAGGCAGAAGAACATTAAACAAACTATGACTGTGAACCCAAATAAATATCTTGATATTCACAGCAGATCCATGACACACAGACCCGATCCTCTCACACTTGTAAGTCGGGGTAGCATGAGATCACGTCCTGCACTGGCAGAGATTACATGTAACAAAACACAAAGCTACCAAGATCCACCGACTATACTGATCTGTCAAAATAAACCAATTAGGAGAGTAATGAATAGGGGGGAGATGGGGACAAACTATACAGCCATGCCCTGATTTAGCTCATCCTGCATTGATATAAGATGTGTAATTTAAACTTAAACTCCCAATTTTGAAAAACTATGGTGAGGAGTTGTGTACCTGACACTTTCACACACTGAAAAGAGTAAATGGCCTTTCAAGATGCCATTATTGTGATCCAATGATTCTCTCAGTCTCATAAAGCAAAGAGGGGTTTTTAAAAAGTGCTGGCAGGAATTATAATATCTGTAATGTGCCTCATGGACTGATCTGAAAAGCATCTGGGAAGGTTTGGTGCCTGCTTCTCCGCATCAAAGTCTAGACAACATTCACCAGTCCCCAGAGGGGCATACAAATCCATATAAATCCACCAATTTGCTCCGGAAAACTTTGTCAAGGACAGATAAGAAACTGCCAAGTGCCAACCAAACAGTTGAACCAAAGTCAAATAAAAAGAGAAGACAAACCAAATCACACAACCAATGTTACAAGTGCTCCAAAACACACAATTGTTAAAATAATTTATTATTTAAATCTGATTTATTGGAGGGGATTTTGGTGGGGAAGAGTTCAGATCCTTTTCTTTCATCTGCACAAGCAACCTCCCTGTTTGGGAAACAAATCTTGGCATGACTGTGGAGGGATGAAGGCCAGAGAAAGAGAGAGGCAAGAGTTGAATCAGGGGTTATTTGGATCTTGTCAACGGCTGTGTGGAGGTCCTGCTCCTCCTGCCCTGTCAGAGGTAAGGCTGACTGTGAGGTAGAACAGGATAGACCTTGACCTATGATGACTTGGCAGACTTTACACTCTCAAGAACACACTTCCCTCAGCTGCATGAACTACAGGAACACACAGTTAAAAGGAAAAGAAACATGTTGTTTTGTATTCTAAAAACACTAAAAAGGTCATGCACGCAAAGTTTATATTACAGCCAATAATCAAGGATACTTTCTTGCCTGTAGGAGGTGTAGTTTGACATATCATGTGATGAGAGAAGGTCAGGATCATCATCATACATCTTGTGAAGTAGCATGACCTTAAACTATGTTAACACTGGTTTCAGCCACAGCTTCATATCATCTTTGAACTCTGACTCTGATCAAATCTGAGTATCTGTCAGATGACTTACGAGCCTCCTTGTTATACACTCTCACAAACTATTCCAAAAACAACAAATACTCATTTAATCAGCGCTAAAATACACACCCAGTCTGTCATACATGAATAAGCAGAGGATGAAAAAATTCAAATGATGCACAGGGGTCTTGGAACTTTCATTGTGGAAAAAAAAGAGATTTTAAGACATGGTGCCGAAAAGAGTCTTTAAGTGTAATTAGACTTCATTCTTTCCATTTAATTCAGCTATTAGACACAAATATGCCTTTCATATATTTAACAACTATAATGAAAACAGGAAAGGCAAAACTGATGAGTTGAATAAGTCATATTTAGCCGCATGCAGTCTTTTCAGGGACGAGGATTTGATTAAAGTGGTGTGGTACTAAACAGAAATGCTATCCAGAAACAGGGTAACTCAAATGTGCAATAAACACTGTAAATGAGAAGTCTGTAAAGGTTCTACACACTGTCAGGATAGAAACTCACCTCATCTTTATCCACATCCTCATCCACTTCAAAAACATGGACTGCCAGTTTATCAGGCCTGGACACTTTGCTGTGAAATAGAATATCAATTCTTATTAACAGGCAGATTAAAGCCAAACAACAAAACAGCCTCTCCTCTGCTCGCTGTTTACCTCTATTAGCAGCTCTTAATGAGGGGAGTCACATCCACCTGCAGCATGATGCACATTTCCTTATTTGGATATCACTCCCAGAGTTGAGGGTGTTTCCCAGAGATAAAGCTACGCTACGGACAAGTGCTCCCAAAGGACTCTCCATAATCTGTTGTTCCCCTTCTCCTTTCCACAAAGTTAGGTGGTAAAAAATAGGCAATAAATGACAAGTGCAATGCAATAATTGCCTTTGATGTTCTTCCCAAAACTTTACACACTGTGCTGTCTCTATGTTATGGGTGTATAAATAGCTACTGGTCTATCTATACAGTGACACAGAGCTGAGCTTCAGCTTAGAAGTCAGTACAGTTGTCTATGATCTGGAAGATTTGATTTTGAGACTCAGTGTAAGGATCTCCTTCCCAAGATTACTAGTTTATTGATGAACGCTTATTTTAATATTCTAAAATTAAAAGTGTATTAAATACAAAAACAGGATCAAATACAAATCATTTTACCGCTTCACCAATTACAAATACAAATACTGGGCTCTCTGCACATCCCTAGTCTGAATAGCTAGCACATGACGTCTAAAGTGGTGCGACAGCGATTATCAGATTTTTCCTTATGTTGTATGTCATTTTAATGAAGTAATTTTGATTATATGCAGCTGTCTCTATAAAGTCAGAGTAAATGCTTTTTCCAGAAGAGTGGAAAACCAGCACTTGACTGTTCATTGAAGCATGTTAAGGTGTAAACTGCCTGCTGGAAAATGAAAATGTGCCAAAGGTAAGAATCATTTGAAATACAAAAATAGCGTCAGATTTTTAACAGGCGAAACACGTCATGGTGTATTGTTTTAACTTCCCCAGATTCAGTAAAGTGACAAACCATTTGGCAGCAGTGATAGCGTGAAGGTCGCTGTCAACTCATATTTGAACATAATAACAGTAAAATAGATATGCATAAGGGAAGAGACTGGAGCTGATGACACAATCTCTTGACAATGAGGGTGGTTTCCACTCTGACGGCAGTTGGGAATTATCCAGCGAACCGTAAAAAGGAAACACACTTGCAAGGAAATAAGATTTATTGATATGTTGCGTTTCCTGTAATCAAGTCACGACAACATTGTGTCATACACAAAAAGGGGTGTCAAAAATACAAGCAAACCTATGCGTGACTGGTGTGTGTACTGCATGTTTTAGTTTAAAATTTCTGGCATCCATGTATTATATGGAGTAGCTGTTGTTACTTGCCCATCATAAGACTGTCTCAGCACACTAACACATTACCTCTAACTACACACTTACTTTGGAAGCTGTCGAAAGTCTCCAGAATAGTCCTCATACTTGTAGTTGACAACATGCCAGTCAGTCTTGTAGGTCTTAATGCACTGAGGAGATACAATGAAAACTGATTACAAACCACTCTAACATACTTTACAGTGTGTCAACACTATACAATATACAGTACAGTAGAATTTAAGGGCTGTGTTGGGGTGTCATTATGCTTGACACAAACATGTGTCATATGATGTGTTGGGCAAACACATTTGCAGGCTAAAATTTTTGTAGCTATCCTAGTGACACTTGAAGCGGGGTTGAAAATCAGCCATCACAGAGACAATGTAAAATGCTGATAATTTCGTTGGTCATGTGAAAAGTGATAAGAAAAATTCTGTAGTAATTTCAAAAAGAGAGCCTGAAAGAGACAGTCAAACCTTGGCCAATTGCTGCGTGAAGTGGCCATGAGGTGGGAGTGCAGTGGAAAGTTACAGAAATGGTCAGACACAGCCTCAGTACTTTCAACTTTGGGAGGTGTTGGGGAAAGGGGTTTAAGACACTGTCTGATCATCTGACAAGCACTTCGGTTGAAGCATGAAGCATACTGACCTTTAATATAAGTTTTTCCACTCTAAGACAGGTTTACAGCCTGATTATTATAAAATATTATTATTATTAATATCATCCCATTGAGCAGAAATTAACTATACACAAGATTAAAAAGTATAATGTTGACATGTTCTGACAAGTATGATACACAGTGTTGTAATGTGGTTGCCACAATAGAAAGCACAATTACAATAAAATAGTTGTGCTGACCACCAATTAAAGTGAAATTGAAAAAAGATGAGGGTGCGGTAAGCATTTACACTCCACCCTCGTCTAATAGCCACCAACACAAACTGGGAGAGAGTGTACCTCTATCTCCATTACTTGGAAAAAAGACATCTGTTCATTGTTAGAGTCAGTGATAGGAGCAGCTCACTTATTTTCCAGAAATGTGTGCCGTTTACAAGAACTGCCCCGGCGGGCAGATAAAATGCAACTTGATCAGGAGAGCAATCGGAAAAACAGAGAGACTCTTGCTGGGTTTATCTTCACAGCTGTCCTAGTGATGTCACACAACACTTGACCAAGAGTTTTTTTGTATCTTTAAGACATTAGACAAGGCTCCCTTAACAGTGACCTTTGACCTGGAAGGTGAACTGTCAGCAGCCAGTTGGTCTCTGGCTTAAAAAACAGTAAGAGCAGTGTGCATGGGCCGGATGGAAAACCACTGTGATGGTTAGAGGAAAATACATTCACCCTCTCTTGGCCCATAATTCATCATTTTATCAGTAACAACTGGAAAAACCTCACACCGAGCTTTCACCGCTCATTTTATTTTGTCTTTTGACTTATGCTGCAAAAAATGGACTTTAAGATTTGAGAAAAGACTGAAGTGAATATCACAGATGAATCAGGCTCGGCGCAGACAAACAGCACTATAAACAAACACTGACAGAAGAATCTCAGATGTTTGATAAACTTTTAGAATTTAATTACTCATTATCCCTCTGACATAAATAGATATTAGTGAGGAAATTCAATACAAATGATCCCGCTGATTTGACAGCCTCCAGTAATGATCTGTAATGGGCGCAGTTACAGTTTATGCAACAGCTTCAAAGTTAGATGGAAGCTCCAATTAAGTGGGCATGAAATAAAGAGGTTTCCTGATCTGCTGTGATGTGCTACTGCTTACTGCTAATTTTAGGTAATAAACTGTACAAGACGTTCCTTGCACTGCCACCAGGTTTTTTCAAGTTCAACAATTAAATAGACTTTATTTATTTCATTAGTTATAATACTTACTGGCTAATTGCATTGCAATAGTCATAATCATAAAGATTACACTGACAGTGTAAATACGTCTACTCTGTTAGTGGTTCAGTTGCTCATGTGGGATTACTGCTCCTGAATGTCACCAGTATTTCCCTTAAATGTACCTTTAATTGGGAAAATATTTGGTTTAAGAGATCATTTTTTTATCTACATGTTCCTATGTTTTGTTGAGAAGAATATTCATATCCCAGCTGTCCTTTTTATGGCTTGAAAAAAGTTGTATATGTCATTTCATACTGTACCGCACATATTCTCTTTAATTCAGCTTACCTCTTGGACAAACAGACTCTGGGCTTCTCTCTCTGCATTTTCAGGCACTGTGGGGTAAAGGCTTCTGCCTTGCCGCCTCAAAGTTGAAATCTGCAAGACAAAGCAAGATTTCATTCAACAAGAGAAACAGAACAGGGGATTTACAACAGACCACAACACAGTGATGATCAACACAGTAAAAGTATAATTGAAAATGTGGAAGACATTTCTACAGCTGGACACCTTTTTCCCAGAATTTCAGTAGGTGGTCTCAGCTGGACACAATCGCTCTGACTGTTCTTTTAAATATTGTTTTATGCTAGAGAAAGGGCAGATGTCTTTCTGAGGGTTCAACAGCGCAGAATGTGCGGGAGGCAGGAAGCTTACCCATACTACTCATCTCCAGGACCCACAGACACACCCTTAATCTGGCTCTCTGCCACTGTTGTACAGGCGGTCTCTGATTAATCGGCGTCTCAGTGCCTCAAATGCTTCTCTAAAGCCTTTCTCTAATGACCAACAGGTTCACTCTGCCAAACTGCAGTTTTACAGTGGGGACAAGAGTCAAGGCTCTGCCCTCTAAGTAAAAGCCTACAATCATTTACAAAACACAGTCCAGAATATAAAGTTAATACATTTTGACACCATAGGAAAATAATCAATAACCTTTCTTTTTCATTCATCCACTCAACATACAATATCATACATAAGGCTGTCTGCCAGAATGTCAAAACGTTCCTTATAACTTGTAATTTAATAAATTTATACAAGTTATGCAACCCACTTTTCGAGTGCTCATCCAGTGTTTGAAATACATCATCTCATTTAAAGTTACGACAAAGAACTTTCTTTTTTTTTTATTTTGGTGGTACCTGTGGTAGTGTTTCCCGCAATAAAGACAGCATTTCCCATGAGCACCACCACTTTGTGTCATAAAGATGCAGCTTGCGTGTTTTTTTTTTTAAACCACTCGCATTCTGCAATGATCCACCCCTACTCTGCCTCTGACCCCGATATTCTTCACTCCTTTGTTCTCACTTCACCCGCCGCTTGTTCTCTTTATTAACTGTCTAGCTCGCTCGACCACTGCTGCTCTCTTACTCTCTTTTTCTCTTGTCTTTTTTAAAAATAAGTCAGGAAGCCAACAAGTCTAACTTTACTAAATATGATCAAAGAGAAATGTCCTCCCCTCGTCATAGTAATGTCTTTGTACTCCCTCATGCTACAATGCTACATGTAATGTAAACATAGACTCTTCCGATCTGATCTGTGTCATAAATCATTTTGTCTGATTTTGCGGGGAATCCGACATAAAGAGACATTAGTATTAAATTGAGACTGTTGCCTAACCAGTTAAAAGTTCTTTGTAGCAACTTTAAGATCCCTCATGATAGAGACATGTTTTAGAGCTCTCTTCCAACATTTGACCCCTTAGTATTTTAAAGAGCTAGAAACAGAACACAAATAATGTCTCAGAGACACTAGAGAGGACTATATATATATATATATATATATATATACACACACACATATATACATATAAAGATATTAACGATGAATCAATTTTTCAAACAGCAGATTGTTAAAACTTGAGCAAAATTCTGCAATGAGTGACAACATTTCCATCAAGTCTTTGCAGGAGGATTAATTCTGACTGTAAAACTAAAGTGCATTTGACCCCACATAATCCCTGTGAGCAAGAGTGAAATACAAATACAAGCATTAAGTGATGGCAGTTCAGCTGACTTAGTTAAAAGGAAACAAGTGAATTCTGGCTTTGTGTGAGTCAAATGCTTGTCTGATGTGAATGCCAGCTGTGGCTTCTGACTGTGAAGGATGTAGACAATACCTCTCTTATCTTTTCTTAACACGTGTATTGAAATGAAATGTGTTTGCTGTAGAAATATGTTCCATATCATTAGTTTATAGTCCAATTTACTGCAAACCTAACTGAATGAAACTATTATATTCATTATATTATATGATACACTACATATAATATATGTTTGTTCTATATGAAGAACAAACATTAGTCAAGTGCTAACCACATATGACAATCAGCCAAATGTGTTTATATATCCAAATCAAATTTACACACAAAATGAGAGCCCAGGTAGCCAGTCTAAAGGAATCATTTCAAACAACAAGTTTATGGAATAAATATAACAATTTACAACTGTGTTACTTTTAAAAATCATAATAAGAGAAATTGTGCAACACACTGTCAGAGTCACACTGATTATCGTCAACAGTTAACTGATAATCAATAATTGCCAAGAATATTTTTGACCAGTTACACATGTTGGTCTATATGTTAACTTGCCTACACACTCCTCTAATGACTAGACAGTTAAGTGTTCATATCACACCTTCTTTTTGAATGGACAAAGTAGAAATGTAAAACTGAGTCCTACACAGATTGTTGCACTATAGGTTGTTTGTAGCATTAATGTTGATATGCTAGAGAGTGTCTTAACGTCTGTTTATAGTGTTAGAGTCAGTCAGCACTAAAAATGTTTTATTAGTCCATTTCAACCTGCAGGAGTTTCTGAAGGCTTGTGTAATGTGTTTTTCTGCCACAGAGGAAATAAATTCATGACAGGTGAAAACGAGTCTTAAGTGTCTTCCACATCCCTACTGCAGAAATGGAATATGTCAAGCTGTCAAATACCACTGTGACAGATGATAAAGAGCCCCAAAAGACAAACAGGCAGTCTTATAAATGCTAACTGCTAGAGAAAATAATTTTTGACCGCTTCCAAGAGCCTGGTTGGCGAGTGTGTGAGTATGCAACTATACAATGATGTAAGAAAAGGTGGAAAAGGGGGCCCTAACCCAAACCCTAACCCGAACCCATATTAAGAATAAGCACGCAACTGCCATGTCTCAGGATGGCACGTTATGCCATTGAGAGCTACTGCGACTAAACACATTGAAAATCACTTTGAGGTAAAGAAAATGAGCTAAAAATTAAGCTATCCAGGGCAGACAAGCTAGCTCTGACCATTGACTGCTGGACAGGTCTCACAAACAAAAGCTACAACTTTTCTTAAAAATTAACTGGTAAGTTACCAGTTAATGAGTATCGGTCTATCAAGAGCAAAATTAACTGAAACTGACATCCCTAATTGTAATCTTTATACGCCATGGCAGCAGATTGTTCAAGCAGATTCTTCTTTTTAACAAAAGATGTAGTATAAGTTTTTTTCTTACTTATCATGGTGCATCATTTTAATGCTAACTGATGCTCAAATACAAGTGACAAAACCAGCTTTAAGACTGTTTTAAAAAAACTGATTAGGTTGAGAACAATTAACAGTAATTCATACAATAATTATGATCACTTCATTAATGTGTGTTGAGTGACACTAAAGCTTTTTGTCTCCCTATTCTTCATAATGACCTTGCAATAGGTGTCAGACTGAGCACGAGTCAGTGTTTTACAAATTCCATACCAAACTCGTATTTGGGAACCTGAAGTCTCCCTTTCCTCTCTGCTAGCCAGGTTTCCTGCAGGGGAGATGGTAATCTTTGCAATCCAAGCAGCAGAAGTAAACAGGCATGGAGGTGAGAGGGAGCCAGGAAGTGGGCGACAGGAAGCATTTAATTGGACTACAAGTCACCAGGGAGAACCATAAGATTCTCTGGTGAAAGAAGCCTAAAATTAGCAAAGGATATAACTGTGCTCAGCAGGAAACCATGACCATTTTATTTGCAAAATCTTTCTCCTTTCTTAACCTGACCTGAACCGAAGTGCAAATATGCACTTTACACTACAGCACTAATCTCATATATCCTGGTTTCAACCTGATATTAAAAACATACAGCATGTTGTGTGTCTCCAGCCATTTGGAAAATGTTAGGTGGTTGAAGTAAAGGAAAAAACTTGTGAAGCTGAAAAGATTAGTGTATTAATCAGAAAAAAATCATTTCCTGGTTGTGGCTTCTCCAATGTGAGGATTTGGTGTTTCCTCCATTTAATTTCACTGTGAACTGAATATCTTTGGGGTTTGGACTGTATGTTAGACAAAACAATATCTGAAGATATCACCTTGACTGAAATGAATGGATGCTTTTCACTGTTTGCTGACATTTTATAGCATAAACAGTTAATAGGCTGACCAGATTTTTGCTGGGTGGGCTTGAGTACTGTACACCTCAAATTGAAGAAGCGAGGGATAGAAAGGCTGGTAATCCAGGGTAAATTTCTCCAGAAACCTTGCAGAGAGAGCACAGAGAAACAACTCCACTTTGCTAACAACTTCCAGATCAAAACCAGATGGAGATGATATAAACATTGCCTCAGAAAAGAACAGTACCAACACATGACTTTTGATGTGCCAGCGGGGGATAATATAAGGTATTGACCTGATAGTGGTTTCTATTGTGGAGGAAAAGACAAACACAGGATTTATACAAAAATAACTCACTGACAGTGGAGCTCTTTCTGCTTGTTTTGGCCTTGATTTATCACCAACTATCACTGTATACTTAGTACTCTCTCAGCATATTGAGGTCTCTGTATGAATACATACTGGCATCACCTTCTTTCACTGAAAGCACCCAGCACTCAAAGGTCCCTGACACAGAAGCTGATTGAAACCTTACTTGAACAACAGTCTGTGGAGGCTGAAACAGATGTTGGGTTCAATCACTGTGCCTCTGGTGTTTTTTTTTTCTCAGTCAGAATCACCTGTCAGCCCCTGACAACGTACTGTTTATGTGTAAAGCTGGTATGTTATGTTCATAACAGCAGGCTGGAGAAGCGTGATACAAGAGAAGACAAAGTCAAGGCTACTCTGCTGTCACTGGGCACCCAGCTGCCAGGTCTTTGCAAACTGAAAAAAAGCTCTGCAAAAACCCCTGGCTTTATCCAGAGCCTCACACTTTATCCAGAGTTAAAAACACTTCATTTTCCCTTTTTCCTTTAAGTCCATTCAATACAGCATCCATCATGCTCATTAAGATATGTTAGTACAGTTCTGTGAGAGTGTCCCTTATACATTGGATGCCAGCAACATTGCCAGGGTCATATATATGGGTCAGGCAGCAGTTTTAGTCATTCACATTTCATGCACATATGTCATTTTCATGGAAAAAAGCTTGTGACAAGACCATTCCATGAAGATCAAATAAAGCTCAGATATGTCTGCAATTTTCTGTTTCTATTTTTGTCCTAAATATGTTACTGTTGCATGTCAATTTAGCAGATTGATTTAAAAACCCATCAGGTGTATTTAGGTGTTAGCATATAATTAATAGCTTTTTTAAAAAAAAAATCCAAACACTTTACAAATTACCATTATTCTTTATACAATGTCCATGTCTGTGATGACAGAAATGGACATCAGTTGTTGAAACAAGCTAACTAGCAACACTAAACCATCTTATCAGAATTCCTGAGTATGATGGTGGTATTGGTTTTAAAAGATTATATTAGCGAATATTGGTAACGGAAAAGAAAATGATGAGGGGAGGTGTTATAATAAAAGACTTTATTCACTCAGGCATATTTGTTAAGTTGCTGACAAGTTTCAACTGCAGAGGGTTTTCATCAGGGAGGAAAGGTTGAAAACAGACTTCCGACACCTGTGACCTGGTACTCTAAGCGGACAATACACTGGAAACAAAATTGCATGGCATAATAAAGTGACTAACCAATGCAGGAAACCAAGCTATCATACAATCAAATCACTCAGAACGATCCCATTGTCCCATCAATAAGTGCAATTAAGGAAGTTGCTTGTAAAAAGGGTTTATAATCTATTTCCTTATTCAAACCTGAATATACTGAAGAATCAGATTTAAAAATCCAATAGGTTTCCCTTTGCAGCAGTTTTTCTATGTCTTGAATATTGTCTGCAAACATTGCATCAATTAACTTTAATTAAGTGATACAACAACCATGCAACAATAAACCACGATAATGCAGCACTTTGGTTCTTTGAGGAAAAAGTCATAGATGCTGGAGCTTTTGATCAATACTTGGACTTCCTGAGTCTCTCTGCTAAACTCACAGCTCTATGAAAAAAACTCTCTCTCTCTCTCTCTCAAGTGTCCTCAGTGTCAAGAAAAATCAATTCCAGCTCCTCTACCCAGTCGACAACGACGTGGAGCATAGCCCCACATATAAATGTTACGGTGTAGGTGTGAGAGGGAGGACTAGATTAAACATTTTAATGTACACCAATAATTTTTTTTATACTCACATGAAACAATAAATAGTAACTTTATACAACACTTGCTACCTCTTATTTGTACTCTTTTATTCTCCAATGTGGGCACTCAAAGGAAAGATGTTAAAGTCATCACGGCAAAACAAAGGCTTCTCTCATTGAAAGGAGAGCTATAACAGTAAAATCCCAGACTATAAAATTTCCACTAAACCGTGAGAAGGCAGGGTGAGATTTGAGGACATACAGTACATCTCATTGCCGCAGCGGGTACGGACATCTTTCAAAGTAGTCTCATTTCCTGAAGTAGCAGCGCTGGGCCAGATTTCCATTTTAGATTTTCCATCCTCAACGTGGAAAGTGTGAGGGAGCGAACGTCCTGTGCAATGTGGCTGGAGATAACACTTACTCTGTCACAACATAGGAGACAGAATGAGCCAATTAAACAGATGGCCCCTGACCCCTCTCTCGCTACAGTATGGAGGGATGTAAACAAAAGGAAAACCTCCGTGAGCGACCCCACCCAGTACTCACAACATTGGCCGCGCCTGAGCCAAAGGAAAAGACTGCAGAAGCCAAACAAATACAACAAAGAAAACACGCAATTGGGAGGTGACCAATGATGTTGGATAGATAACACTAAATGGGGTGACCTTGTATGGTTATGGAGCACATTAAAAAAATAATGCTAATAATTTTCAGGACTTGTATCATAAGAGCTGAGCTGACATTTCTTTGTTTAACATTTGTCTAGAGTGCACTATTTTCCGCAACAGTAAGATGAGGAAATCAAAGCCATAACTCTTGTGGTGTTATTACTGCTCCCTAAGCTTCATACAGTAGTGCCAAACACTTAACATCACTTTTCATAAAACCTTCCTGACTTCCTATACCAACATTATCCTGGCAACAACACTCAGAAGCACATTAACAGAGTTTTTTCAAGTGCGGATGTGACACATTCTGCCCAGGAAACATGCATGGTGTGAAACTCACCTCAAAGTCCTCCAAGGGGAACTGCAGCATATCTCTGAGGACATCACTGAGGATCTGCGTCTTCCTCTGCACCAGCACATTTTCATAGTCCAGCGGTTCAATCACCTTAGGTTTCACCTGGAGAACACAAACAGGGCCCTCTGTCACAGGGATATTTTGTTGCAAGTTCATCATTACTGTACAGTCTGGGACTAAAGGTAACATGAATCAAAAGAAACAGCTTTTAGGAGGAAATATACTGTACTTCTGATTGAATTGGGAGTGAGCTGAACCCATATTTAATCCTAGAAGACCTTGTGACTAACAAACTACCACACTGTATGTGTTCACTTGTGGTACAGTAACAACAGAGACTAGTATGTGCACAGAAAAAGAAAACTATATCCAATTATGGCTTTGGTCAACATGTCTGATGGGTAAGCGTGCAGATTTGAAATCCAACAGGTGAAGAATTTGATATACACAGGAGCAGAGATGGTGCAGTGCACAGACAGATCAATCAGTTTAGAGGTCTGTCTGTACTTTCACATTGGACTATACCAGCACATGCTATCTGTTAGATACACTGAGATAAGTCTGTCAGGCCTCCATCTGGCCGGAGAAAATGCATCTGCCTCAGAAGTGGGAGGGTCTTGATGAGCTTATCCCTTCGTGAGAGCCAACATGCATGACATGTCAGTCAAAGAAACGATCACACTCACTAAAATTATAGGCACTGGATACAAGACAGTTATGCACTAGTTTCCACTCTTTTAGTTACATTAATCAGAAATTAAGTTGAGCTTACAAATGCTGTGTTGTTTTATATCTGAATCTCAGAGCAGATGTGGCAATGAAATCAGAAGTTGATCACAGATTTATGAGACACTGTGACAAAGTGTCTGTATAACGTTGAAGTATTAATGCACTAAACTCCAATGGTCGAGTCTGGACAGAGCTTATAAGCTGCAGAGATACAGTGGCCATTAGATGGAAAGTAAGCTCTCAACACTTTCAGCACGTGGGACAAGAGGATAAATCTAACAGCCAGGGAGATAGCAAAGTACAAAATGAACAGTGACACACCACCAGAGTTCACGGCTGAGTGACAGCACAGCTCACATGTTGCTTCCACATCTGGGACTCATAATACTAGCATGATCTCAGAGAGGGAGAGTCATGGATAATGACCTGCTTAAATACATGTTGCCAACAACCTTGTTAATAACAACAGAGCAGCAGCTCACACTGAGGGCAGAGGGGGACCTTGTATCAGTTTTCAAGGACAAGGAGGGGGGTAGCGGAGCGGAGACGGTGCCACCATGTCTGCCAGCTGAAGCAGTTGTGACATTATCAGTCATTATATAAACACGGCTTATTCACAGCTGTATCTGGACACAGCACACAGAGTAACAATTTGATGCAGTCACAGTTCAGCAAGCAGTTTTTTCTCCCTAAGACTGGAGCAAAGAAGAAGAGAGATTGAGGCAGAGATGAATGTTGGCAGAACAGGTAAGTCAGGAAGGATTTAAAGACACCGGAGAGATAAGATATGCGTGTATGTGTGTCTGTGTCTCGCTTGCTCCAATGCCTAAAATCTCTACATCTCTGTCTATACATAGCCAGACAGCCTGTACCAGACACTAAAACCTTAAGGAACATCAGGTACACATAGACGCTTTGACATTATTATCCAATGTCCAGGAAAAAAAAGAGACAATAAACACAGAAGCTGATGAAGCAGAAACACCTCCTGCAAGACAGACATTCAACACTTTCACCGAAAAACAAAGGGAGGGCATTTTGCTGCGACAAATACCTGATGAAACTTGAGTTGTAGCACTCAGAAACTCTGCAATTAAAGTGGCTAAACAATTCTGATATTTAAATAAAGTAACTGCTGAAAGATCTGACCACATCACAGGGATAGTGCCCTCTTCTCACCAGTGGCAGATTCCTAACCCCACACTGTTGTTGCTGACTATTGTCTCTTTGCATCTCCCTCTGGGCTTTTCCACATTGCTTTGTCAGTGGTTCAAGGTGGTCAACCACCAGTACACTCAGCACTGTGTAAGAAAAATCAGCATTCATAGGCAAGAGCTCGGTCATTCCCTCAAACCGCAATGGACCTCATCTCAACTTTAAATTGTTATCTTAGTACTTGAAGTTGGCTTTTTAAAGCACTTGTTGAGTTTCTGACTTGTAGACCAACAATACATCTTAACTGTCAATCAGGGAATATTGTTAGATTTCCACAATACCACATAAACAACTTTGAATACCGTATATATATATATATATATATATATATATATATATATATATATATATATATATATATATATATATATATATATATATATATATATATATATAATACAGACTAGAACAATGCATGTGTATACATATGTATATTTAAGTGAGCAAACAGACAGCTGTGCCTGGAGAAAGCATGAAACAGAAACGTATGAAACCATCTCTTCCACTCCCACTCTACAGTGATCTAGCAGCTGTTTATCTGCATCTCCCACTCCTCCCATCACTGCACCCTCTAACAATGGTGCTGTGTAGTGCCTCTCTACTAACCAATACATTAAATCTATTGCTACTGACTGTTCAGATGGCTTTGAAGAGACCTAACCTCTGGAAACCTTCATCTTCAGGGCAGGGCACTATCGCTGTCATTCAGCTTGACTTTTGAGCCAAATAAAATGTTTTATAAGCAGAGTTAATAACTGAGGATAAACTTAGTGCCGGTAAAGTCCAACGTTCCTTTTTGCCAGTGCTAACGTAGCATTTTGCAGTGTCGTGTAAAATGAAAGTGATGACAAAAGTGAACCAGCACTGATGCTCATGTGACACCTGCTCCAAGATTTTATGACTGTAGTTAACTTTTTAAGTATTACATACTGTGAGCCACACTTTGCACACAAGCCAACTTTTTAACACAAACCAAAAACATCAAATTTGCCAATATATCCACAATCCTCAAATGACTTACCACCACCTGTGGCACTGAGTCTACCTCAGTCTCCGCTGCAGCCAAGCTCTTATACTGCTGAGGACTCTCAATAACTAACTCCTTCTTTGGAGCTTTACTCGCCCTCCCTTGCATTGTCAACAGTTGTGGTAAGATATCTCCAAGCTAGATCCCAAAGAGAAGTAGGCAGCAAGCATGTCCGATGGAGAAAAATCCTTATGCCGGAAAAAGTTTGAGAAGTTTGTATTCCTCCCTCACAGACTCGCAGTCACACCCTCCCTTCTCTGCTCTGTCTGAGCGCACTGGACTCACACTCTGAGGCTGAGGAGATGATGGCCCCTCCTACACTCAGCTGTGCTGCCTGGGGGAGTTAAACACCCTCTCTTTCTCTCTCTCTCTCTCTCTCTCTCTCTCTCTCTCTCTCTCTCTCTCTCTCTCTCTCTCTCTCTCTCTCTCTCTCTCTCTCTCACACACACACACACACAAACACACACACACAGACACTAATGTTATCTGACCCCGCACCGTCCACCTGCACAGTGACACAGGGTTGACAAAGGCAAACAAAAGACACACATTCCTCAAGTATTACAGTCTGGTCAGGGACTGTCCACGCCTTGTGTGGGACAGCTGAAATAAGAGCTGGCTTACTTTTCATCAAGAGGAAGAAACTAGGGGAGAATGAGGGCAATTCCGCTGCATTTGTGTAGAAATATTCAAAGAAACCACTTAAATAATACATACAGTATGAGGGCACCCACTAGCTGCAGCGACTTAGCATGTAAACATCAGATAAGCTGCCAGACTGAGCTCATCAGATTGTAGCAGGCGCTTCAGAAACGACATGGACAAATCTTGACCCACTTTAACTACTTAGAACAAGACTTCATCAGTCAGTCATATTAGTCATCACAAACTATGAACAACAAACATGATTCATCATATACATTTACAGTGAGGGGCCCATTTCACAAAAACGATTTAAGAGCACCTTGGTAAATAGCACCAGTGCCCTGTCAAATGTTTGCCATTCGCAAATTGCAGATAAATTTAAATTTCTGCTCTCGCATCGCCATGCATGAGTCGTAACTATGGTGTTACTTTTGCTTAGTTAAAGGTATCAAAATTATTGCAAGAGGAAATGATCTCATGTTGCAGGTCGCAGCTTGCAAATTGGGGGAAATGGGTCCCAACTTCCATGATTGTGCATGACTGTAGTGGTGACACACAGTTCATAATCACACAGTGGAGATTGGGCCCAGCTTCTGTCTCGCTGCTTGTTGATGCAACTGCTTGAGGGGCATTCCAACACGACGCAGCCCCAGTCAACCCACCTCAGAGCGGACTCGACCTTACAGATTCCTTGGTGGGCCACAGCAGGGGAGGATGTTATCTTTTCACTCCTGCCCCTACTGAGTGTAAGGAGAGGGGGAAGGAGGGGCCAGGTCAACTCCCCAGCTGCTCCCCTCCCACTGTCACACGCTCCCAAGGGCCCACACAGGGAATATGGTTGAAATCAATATCATGATATTAATATGAATATTTTATCAGATGTATAAGACAAATTTCTGTGAATTTACACCTGAAATAATCAAGTTGAACAACAGAATATATTAAAAATGTATTGTATTATCATGATACGATTCTTCTGAAAGCCAGTAATTTATAAACAGCCGAGCCTTAGCCCCGCATATTCATAAGACCTCAACCAGCTCTCCCTGCTCACTAGGTAAAACCTAGGCACTCCCACCTCTTCACACCCATAGTTAACACAGTTGCCTCGAGCTTCATAAAACATTCATCATAAAACACTTGGCTTTTGATTTTTTGACACTATAAACATGGCCAATATACACTGCCTATCGCAGTCAGGGGTCAGGTTTCAGCTGCCTCTCACTTTCTCTGTTATTAGTTGTTTTGAATGTCAATATAGCAATTCAGGTAATGCAAGTGTTGTCATTGGTTTAACTACTTAGTTGCTCATCACTAATGTCACTGAATTTGGTCAAAATGCTCCTTTCAAAGAAGCTTCCCACCACAGTGCTAGTGTTTCATAGAAGTAGTGATGAGTTTAATATGAGTCAGCTTGCAATATTAGTCAGCGGTTATTAAGCAATTAGGTAATCAGCAATAACATAAACTAAATGATATGGGTGAAACTTGAGGTTGAAGTCCCATCTGTGATTTCAGCACTCATTTAATGCCACAATTCATGTACATGTTGGCTTGTTTGATTTCAACTAGCTAGTGAACAGTAGTTAGTAACAAAGCAGTAACATTCGCAACAATATGTGGTGTTTTGAGCTCACTGTAGCTACATGACAGTGAAAATATAACAATAAAAACTCAGGTTGCTTGCTTGCTAACGTTTGTTAATAAGACATATCTAAATATAGCCCAAGAGTTGTTTGCAGTGGGGCTGGGCAATATATCAATTTTTTATCAATATCGTGATATGAAACTAGATATTGCCTTAGGTTTTTGATATCATAATATCGTGATATGGTATAAGTGTTGTCGTTTCCTGATTTTAAAGGCTGCATTACAGTAAAATGGTGTAATTTTATGAACTAGCAGACTGTTCTAGCTGTTCTATTATTACCCTTTTAGTCATTATATCCATATTACTGGTGATTATTTATCAAAAATCTCACATGAATATTTTAAGAAAGCACCAGTAGTCATCCTACAATATGTTTTCACTATTGATATTGGGGTATTTGGTCAAAAATATTGTAATATTTGATTTTGTCTGTATCACCCAGTACTAGTTTGTGGGTATGGTTTTTTTTTTGTTTGTTTTTTTTTACTTTTGATGTTGTTTTGCTGTTTGCTCTTGCTTATTTACTATCACCATACTTGACATTGATCTGCAAGCAAAGTAACACAGATAAAGTTTATATTTCTATTTTTTCTACTGGCTGATAATTTAAGAAACTTGAAATTACATAGTGACATAACAAGTAGTGGTAGGAAACCTGCGGAGATAGGCATGCAAGAAAAGGAACCTGCTGGGTTGTCATGTTAATGGTATGAATGGTAAAAACTTGGCCTAAAATTTCGCTTTACCTTAACATGAACCCAACCTAAACCCTCAACCCAACCACTGAGGAAAATGTTACATTATACACTGTTCAAAAGGGAAACAGATTTTGACACAAGACCAGGTCACTCCTGTCTGGAACATCACAATGACACTTTCTGATAACAGCAAGAAAAGCTGATAATGGTGTAAACTGCCCTCTGGCATTGATCCACATTAGCATACTTTGAAATATGTAGGGGGAGTGTGTGTCTTTGAGTGATTTAAGCTAATCTAAACATCAGGTGGAAAGAGGTTCCAGGTAGTGGAGCGAGTTACAAACCAGTGTCATCCCGAGGGCATATGAGTTCTCTACGGGTTTAAAAAGGTCCAGGAGTGAGTCATCACACACTTCCTGTCTCAGATAACTGTGGTATCTCCAGTCCCTTATAATACATACACAGTAGAAGTGAAATGCTTTAAAAGAGGAAAACTAAAAACTTGGCAAGATAATAAAACATGCATCAGCATTAAATTTGTTGTTTGAACTTCTCTATTTACTATATTTCAGTGAATGTTATTATAACCATAATTCCAGTTTGGGTGCGCACTGTAGGTTCAAGTGTGTTGCCTAAAAACAGAATCCCAAGAGCCAATTTTATCAGACATCTTTTTAAAACACAAACGTGTTTACAATATAAAATCCTCTGATTTGTTCTATGATGAACTATTCCATTAACTAATCCATGATGTCATTTTACATTCTGAATAACCAGACTGCAGATACAACAATTGGCGCAGTATTGTTCAATAAAAAAATGCTCTTTTGGGTGGCCTACCCCTTCAGCTACAATAAAGAGTGATAACCCACTGGCAGTGTTACGCAACTCCTTTAATGTAACTGTACATAGGGAATAATGCCACATTAGAAGATGTTTTACTTTGATCTCTGAAGCTTATTCTGTCTGTATAGAGGCAGGCTTCCTCTTCACAACATCTCATATCTGCAGCAATAAGAGATAACATCAGAGAGACTTCCTCTTTACACTGCAGCCCTCATACTTTATTCCCATGTTGGTATATATTGTCAAGTTGGTGAGGGGAACAGAGCTAAAACCTTTTGGCTTGGTGCTTAAATTAAATTCAGACCTTGCAATGTTATGCAAATCTTTCCATGGAAACCAATACCAATGTATTTCTTTGGGGCAAGCTGGCACTTCAGAAAAGGAGGGCCCACTGAGCACTTTTAGTGGCAGAACAAACACTTGTGTTGAGCAATAAAGTTTCCCAAGTGTTTGCTGGCCAAGCACAGCTGAATATGCCCTCAGTGCAAATAAACTGTTGGCGCATACAGTATGTTCAAAAAGTGACTGTGTTATGACTCCACATTGTGATGATGTGTCTCTAAGTGTTTCACTTCATATGAATCACTGAACGCATCCGAGATGTGGCCAGTGATTCAGAGGTCTGGGACCTCAGACAAAAACCAACTAGGCAGAAGGTTGTTTGTTGGGATATCATTCATCAGAAGCATAAATATCCTCACCCCAAATGACATTGTCACGGACGCAATGCTGACCGGACTCTATGTAGGGTTGCATTCATCAAAACTGTTTTAGTACACTGCTGTATGCAATACATGACGTGACATGATGTGTCCAGATTGGGGTGGGTTAATTTGTTGTTGTTGTCATTATTGTGTAATTTTTTTTTTATGTTTGCTGTTTAACTTTGCTCTGTTCTTGTAAGAAAAAAAAGAAAAACTTGCATAAGTTGGCAAGATATTACCCACATCTATCAAGTTGTAATTCTCAGCCTGAACAGAACTACAGCTGGACTTCTCGATTACATAACAATGGCTTGATGCAATCACACGGCCTTCCCAGTATGAGCCATAGCAAAACAGGGTGTAACCTGGAATGTAACAAAAACACGGCCCACCCCTTACCGCCCTCTACACCAGAGCCCACCACCTAGCAGCCTGTTTCCAGTCCGTCCCCCAGAGAGCTCCAAGAATGAGATTTTAACATGGATGTAATAATGACACCACCATGTCTAACTCTGATAATAGCATCACTATAGTAGGATGTGGGACACAATGGCATCTAAACATAACAGGATGTAATCAGGAGGCAAAGACAGTCGTCTAGAAAATGAGAAACTTCTTGGGTTACCGTACATTAGTGCGCTTATTAAAACATGTCATTGTTGCAATAATTACAGTAAAGCAAGACAACTTTATTGATCAATGCAAGACTTAAAAGTAACTAACATTATCGAGTAAGAATAATGCTGCACTAAAGTCACTAAAGTGTGGGAAAATCAAACTGCTGTAGCCAGAGTGTCTTTTAAGTGAGCCTGAGTGCTGGAGATAATGGTCCAATGTATCAGTCACCAAGTGAGTACACGCACACATGCATACACACATGCACACGCACACACACACACACACACACACAAGCCTTGATGTTGATGTCTGAAAGCCTCCCTATAGAGGAACACCAGGATGACTAAAACGTCTCAAAAGGAAGCAATCACCAGGAAAAACAACCTTGTAGCCAAGCAAAATATGCTGATGTTTTACTGTAGATCCATAAGACCAAGACATGAAAGCTGTGAGACGAGTGAACTTATTGGTTGCCTAAGTGAACACAATGTGTACATAACGCTGGTTATCTGCCAAATGTTCCACCATCAGAGCAATATCAAAGAGAAAACATCAGTATAGCAGACTAAACGTTTATGTGGAGATGTGTACTGTGTGTGCTTGTAGAGTATACAGGAGATTGTATATGGAGGACAAAAAATGACTTATTCACCAATCAATTAAAAAATAAATACTGAAATAAATAAAGCAATACATTTATTATAAAATAAAAGTGCTCCTATATAATAAAAGTAAGACCCATCATTCAGCTTTATTACTATAAATGATCTCAATTTGTGGGCTTTTGCATGTCTGTTCCTGTTTTATTTGTAGCCCAGGTTAGGACAAAATATAAATAAATGCTGAAATAAATGCAGGAATAATAGTTGAATGCATAATTAAATCAATAAATGCAAACACTTATTTGTTTTCAGTCAGACTTGCATGAATTTCTATCTACCTGGCCACCTACTTCATTAACACACAGACACAGACATAACAAATAACAAACAAACAATAACAAATAATAATAATAATAATAATAATAATAATAATAATAATAATAATAATAATAATAATAATAATAATAATAATAATATATATATATATATATATATATATATATATTTATTTATTTATTTATTTTTTAAATAACATTTATTTATTTATTTTGCAACCTCCATATTATGAGATAGGGCCCACTGATCACAGAAATTTCACCATTTCACATGCTTAAAATAAACAGCATAAGGCGGAAAAGAGAGCATTAGTCATTAGTTAGTAATCCAATCTATTATACAGATTTCATCTGTGCATAGTTTCTGGTTGATGACATGCAGACCTGGTTCAGTATTTCATCAACTCCCCAACTCAGTGAACTTATAAACAAAAAATAATTTACTCATTAGACATGGCTCCTTGAAAGCAAAATTTTCATAGGTCTAAGTTGGAGACATTACTCCCAAAATATTGGATAAAAGCTGCTTTTATCTGTGACCAAACTGATGTCACTGTTTTCCTTTTTTTCCCTTGCAACAACATTCCTCTGATAAAACTAGCAGACACTTGAGCATTACTGTTGTTGGCCTCAAGCATTTCATTGAAATCTAGAAAGGAAGCTGAATCTTTGTGATAGCAAATGATGACTATGCATGAACACTTTTCTTAAGAACAAGAATGATCATCAGCATCCATATCGCAGTGTAATTCAAATCTATCTTTTATTTTTCGAGTCAGATCACCTTCTGAGGAGAATTAAATGTGAGTTTCCACGAGGAAGGAAAAGGGCGAGCTGTTGTAATCAGTGAGTGAAATAACAGATTAGTAAAAACAGGCAAAACAGGCCATTTAATTACTTCCTCTTTGCCTGCATGCCTACAGATCAGCCTCCCACAGACAGCTTTGTCTGTGTACATGGCCTTTACCCCATCATTTCTCTTTTTAAATTCCCAAAAATAACCTGCTGCAGTCAGAGGGAATTAAAAGGGCAAACCTAATGGTTCATATCTTTTTATAATCAGGCCTGGTGGATTAAAAAGGTGCAAAAACTGATGAGAAACGAACAAGTATTTCATCCGATACGGAAAGAAGTACGTTCTTCAATGACACAATGACAAAGACTTGTATCTTACATTGTTACAAAAATGTGTCGGGGAAAACCACATCCCATGCATGCACACTTTTAACTATTGATTTGTAAGACTGCTAAATGCTGACAGAGGATTAATTGACTCCAACTGGATGATAAGACCATCCCTGAGCCAACAGAAGCAACCGTGCCCTTGACCCAATTCCCTGCTCTCAGTCATGGCCACTGTCACTCTGCTCTCTGCTGTGCATCTGATGCACCAGCGAGAGGAAGGAGACATTGTACACACACAGTAAAGTAGCGAGTAAACACACAAACAAGAAGGGCAAGACAAGCTGGTACGGAGCAGCAGAAGCCCTGCCAAGGCCGCTGGTTCACAGATAAAGAGTGGTGATTGATTTCCAGCAGACACAGAGCTCACTGTCCCCCCCCCCCCCCCCCCCCCCCCCCCCCCCCTCCTCACCCCCAATCCCAGTCCACAGAGGCTTTAACCCATGCAGTGCTTAGTGAGAAGCAAGATCCAGCCCTCCTACTGCCCTACATTTTATACACTCATGGTTATATATTTACACAGCTGAAATAAGGATGATGATGGTTATTATTATAATTGGTGCAGTTGCTGCATCTATAAATCTGTCCAATAAAATCAAACACCAGCATTTGTAGTTTTGTGTCAATATGGGGATGTTTCCTTGACAGAGGAAAGGTTGCACTAAATGAACCTGCACATACATTTTCTACAGTAATATTACAACCATGTGAATGATTTATTGTCTCTGTGTCCTTCATCTTGCCCTCCTAATAGATTGGGAATAAAAGAATAAATCAGAGAAGGAATACAGCATAAATAATTTGCTTTGCAAACATTTCAGATTTCAAGATTTCAACAACCCACTTAGAAGCAGTTTTATGGGAAGAATCATGTGTGTTTAAAGACGTATAGAGATGAACACATTAGTGTTTAAACTATCAGCCATTCAACAGTAAATTAATCAACAACAATTTAGATAATTGATTAATCATTTAATTAATTCGTTAAGCAAAAATGCTTTTTGTTGCTTGTGTTTTTTTGTTTTATAAAATTTCAAATGGAACATATTTGGGTTTTGGACTAATGATTGACAACAAAACAAGCAATTTGAAGGCATCAGCATAAATGCTGGGAACTTGTGATAGTTATTTTTCTATTTTCTGACATTTTATGAATGAAAAAACTAATCAAAAGATGAATTGATAATAAAAAACAGTTGCCAGTTTCAGTTTCAGGTAATATACTGCACACACACAGACACACACACACACACACCTTAAGTACTCTTGGTGTTGGCAGTACACGCGACTCTCTCCGACTCAGTGCTCGCTCAGCCTCAGATGGCCCAATGGGCTCAGATGCTTCCTTACAGATGTAGCCACTACAGTTCCTCTCTAAGACAGTACGCAGCCCATCATACACAACCGTGCTGGTGGTGCACCCCATCCCTCCAGGTCCAAACAGGCATCAGTGAGGAGAGCCTGCCAGTGACCCAGTTTCCTTGATCATCCTCCTGCTCCTCGATGGTCCATGATCTAACTCTGACCCGCAAATCTACAGCTTCTGACCCAGTGAGGGAGCGCTGGAGTGCAGGCAAAAGGATCCAGGAGAATGAATTTATGCACAAACATAGAGAAGAGTCTCACTGTAATTCCTGGCTGCTCCAAGTCTGTGTTTGTTGGAATACCTCAGTCAGCAGAAGAGATACAGTGAGTGAGTGTGTGAGTGAGTGAGTGAGTGAGTGAGGTAGAGCAGCGAACGAGGGATGGGGGGATGAAGGATGCTGTGTGAGCTCTGCTGCAGCTTCAACCAATGCTGAGCCTCGGTGCAACGCAGGCTCGTATGTGCATCTGTCTCACTTACTCAATCACTCTCTGTATTTCCAAATTCTTTCCAGCCGTAATTCTTTTTATTTCTACATTTGCATACTTTAGCTACACATGAGATGAATTAACCTGTTTAATTTTCACTCTGCAAAAAGAGACTCCTTTTGGGAGCCGGATGAGTAATTGTGAAATAAATGGGTTATACTAAATGCAGTCTTATATCCAGAGGGAAAACAGCAATATGGCTGAATGCTTATTTAGTTCAGCTGAGAAACCAGGGCCAATGGCAGAACAAATGGATGAATCACATTAAATGGATGGCTATAAATATGCAGCAGTCAGTAGCATATGTTACTTTAAAAAGTACAATATGAAAATATAAAAATATATTCAGACAACCCTAACTCTAGCACTCTAAAAAGGGCATAAAACAAAACAAATAATCGAAAAGTGCCACACATTCCCTGAAATAAAACATGCGGAAATATTGTGGAAAACCCAATGACCTGACTTAAGCCTCAAAGAAATCTCTGTTTACACAACATACCAAGGACATGGGAGGATTTAAACCTTTTAGGCCAAGACATCAAATAGGGAGTTTTTTTTCTACAAAAAGATAAGCTGCTGCTTGATTACAAGCTGGCTGTTCTGCCAAGTACACAGATATATCGGGAGTGGAACAGCAAAAAATGTGATCATACACAAGCTTCTGAAATGCCAGGGAATGATTCATCCGCCAGCATGACCTTTGATTAGAATGTATTGGGACTGGGAGGCAGAAGAGACAAAAGATAAAAGCAGAAACACAGTAAATATATCATAAAAAGCTGAAATTGTGAAAAACAGCTGGAAAATCACTTTCCTGTCCCTGCGGTTTGGCTTTCTACAGGTTGTCCTTATAATGTGCTGCTCCCAGATTTGCTAAAACGCTCACTTTTGCTTCTTTGATGTAGTTGTCCATATTACAACATATAAATCCACCTGTGGGTTAAAAAACTGTTAAAGTCGTTTGACAAAACAGAGGTGGTGTCTACATCAGTGAGTTGTTGGAAGTTTCACATCCTGATGAGGAAAATGGGGGGTGGGGGTGGGGGGGATAGGAAACATAGCAGTGTTCATCTAGGTTTATTTGTCCCTGTCTCTTCCCTTCCTGCAGCTGCAAGTTCACACACTCAAAGACCCGAAAGACCTCGATGGGAATTGTCAAAAAAAATTATACTTGTCACGGTGTGGCACGCATATGTTCCAGCTACTGAAATACAGTATGTCCCGCCGGGAGCAGCTGTGCTTCCTTTCATATTGCTTCATTCTGTAAGAAAAGCATGCAAGTGTCTAAAAAGTGTATCTGGAAACTTCCTTTTAGAAATCCACAGGATTGTGAGAAAATTTTTTACCTTTTTTTGTTTCTTTTAAACACACATACATGTATGTCTGGTGAAAGTGAAGTGCTCCCTTACATCACTATGATGCACTAAACCATGAATGCTTGCATGCATTCTTGCCTGCTGCTGTGTTAATATTTCAGTAGCGCTTGACACACTGAACTACATTCGACTGTACGGTGAGTTGAGCTGCAGACGAGAGCAGCTGAGCCTGTCGGTGAGGGGATTCAGTAAGAGAGAGAGAGACTTTGCCCGTTGAGCTGTTAGAAATGTGTCTCGTCTTTGGTTTTTCTTTTCTCACACCTCTGAGCCAGTCTCCATCCCCCCTGTCGCTGCAAAAAGAGATTTTAGGCTTACTACTGTGTACAAAATAACAAGAAGCAATCTGGTGTAAAACTGGTAAAACTGCAAAGTCATAAATCCCCTATTTGAGGCTATGTAGGCGAGTAGTAACACAGATTTTCTTTAAATTGAACACTTTTTTCTACTTTGAGGGCAGATTATGCTTTTAGTGCTTTTTGAGGGCATGGTTTATGGACATAAATCAAAGCCTACTGATATAGCTGTGTCAGCTGTAGTAAATTTGTCTTTCATAATATTATTCTTAAATACAAACTTTTGTTTCCTGTGATAGAACTTTATGCAAGTCTGACTGAAAACAAATATGCATTTGTCTTCTCAGGACAGTTTTATTCCTTTCGGAAAATAGTCAATGATTGCTGCTAGATACTACTAAGTGAGTAGCAACATCAATAAGGACTTGGCAAAATGGACGATGATGCATGGCTACAAGAAGACATTGTTTGAAGTGTTACAGCTGGTGGTCGTAAATCTTTTGCCCTGAGGACACAGATTCTTCTCGTGCATGTAAGGACATGACTGCAGCAGTGTAACGAGGCACTGACAATACTGCTGTGAAGGAGTTCATGAACCAAAAATATGATCGTAATTTAACTTTGGAGCATTACGGTGGTGATGCGTCATAAAACAAGCTGTTTTTTTTTTTTATAACGATGATTTTTAAATATTTAGTATTTGAAATTGACAGTATAGATACAAACAGGAAAGATGGAATGAAATAGACAGATGGGTACGATATGCAACCAAGGCCTCCAGCTGGAATCAAATATGGACCCGTATGTGCATGTATTCCAGTTTCAAGGGGGCTAATATAAAGTTTATTTTAAATGCATTACAGGGGGAAATAGTCCAAACCAGACCAGGTGGTCAAATACAACACAAACTATAGATTCATGCTGAGATGTTTTTCTGATAGCCCAATAAAAATTAAGCCATCTGAGGCAAATTTGAGATTTGTGATTGTAAGCTATGTACATAAAATATATGTTAGAGGATTGTCCATGAGAAGCTGGAGCTGGTTATTTGCATTGTGGGGATTCCTGTTCATCATCAGCTAATAACACGTCTCACAATACAAGTCCCAAAGAGCGAGACTTGGCTGCTACTAAAATGCTAACGTTTTGCAGTGGCACAGGCAGCTCAATGTTTAATCTGGTGGCGTCCTGTTGGATCAGTCGACTATGTAAACCACCAAATCCTGGGTTTGAATCCAGCCACATCTTTCCCATATTTCCTGCTATTCTCCATGTATAATTGTGACACAGAAAAGGTACACAAGCCTGTAGAAAGTTTGATTAGATGCCCCCCTCCCCCCTGCATTTTCTCAAGTAACGATTTTGTGTACTGAATTCTGCAACAGGCTTACAGTATACTCTACCGGTGATGAATTTTTAAAAGGTCAGACAGAGGATTGCTGAGTCATTAAGTGTAGCAGGGGTTCTACTGTCTGGATCCTCCGCCAAACAAATTCTTCTAAGGGGGTCAAAACATATTTTACCTTAGTATACCCAAGTATAATCAGTATAATATAATATATATTACTGTCTGACATGAAAAACATTTGAGAGCCCTGCACAGCCAGGGAACATCTATACTGTCCACATCTGTAGCTGACAAATGAAGTGATACTGTAGCCTCCGGCAGTACACAGTCGGACTGCGTCAGCCAGACTGTGTCAGTCAGACTGAATCTTTAGTTGAAGCTCGAGGCGAGGCTACAATGAGGATGGTTGGGGGTTTAATGCAAGCTGAGGCACAGCGTGGGTCGATCTGTGGATGTTCAAGTGTGAACATCCTCTGTGCAGTGTGGAAGCTCTGAGGTTCCACGCTGTACTGCTCTGCTCAAATCTGCAGCAGCTGCAGAGGAGATAAGAACCGGGCTGAAACACCGCTGGGTGTACGGAGAGGCCTGGATTACTGCTACTGTTGTTACAGCGAGGCTACACTCTCTGCAGTGGGTTAACCTTCCTCGCATGGTATTAGATAAATTTATTTTATAACTGATGATGCTGCTGAATGAAATCTATACAATATGATTTTTGTAACATTATTTACATTAGAGCTGACAATTATTTGAGTTAACTGATTAATCATTTAGTTAATAAAATGTGAGAAACAATTTCCCAGAACGTGAGGTGACATCTTCAAACACCGAACAATTCAGGTTGCATTGATATAAAAACAGAAAAGCAGCAAACCTTCACATCGGAGAAGCTGGAATCAGAGACTATTTGGTGTTATTGCTTAATAAATGTCTTGATTTTCTGTCTAGAAACTAATCAATTAATTGTTGCAGCTCTAATTATAAACAGGACCGGACTGTCCAAGTGCTATCATTCCACGTGATATGTGAGCTGGATCTGGGCCACACCAATTTTGCTATCTGGGATGCAAGCATTACCTCATAACCCAATGCACACAGTTTTCTAACTTACATATTAAAGGAGAACTGCAGTGGTGTCAGATCACATGATTTGATTTCAGTTTTCATCTCAGTCAATAACGCTCATGCTCTGACATCTTCAAAGCAAATGAAACGGTTTCTCTTCTCCACCTGGACTTAGTGGCAACATCTGCTGCATGTGGACACTACCACTGGCCTGCAATACAGCAGTTTCAAGCTGTTAGCAGCAAGTGGTGGGTGGAGCCGAACTAAAACCGAATTAAAACTTCAAAGCTGGCACATGTTGACAGAGAGGGGTCAGCTCAAATTTCCCCTTTCACACTAAGGAGTGGACCATCCTACACACAACAAAGGCAGAAATGTCCCTGCATGGCTCAGAGGAGGAGAGACGAGTTCAAGAGGAGCTGGCATCTCATCTGAAGAGTCTCACTAGGATGAAGGTCAAATCCACAGCTGGCTGTGTTTCCATGCCCAGCGTCTGCTGTGGGGCTCTGCAGGGAGACGTGTGTGTGTGTGTGTGTGTGTGTGTGTGTGTGTTTTGTCTATGTGTGCAAGTGTTAGTCCTGACATAGGCCACAAAGTGGTGGACCACAGTGACATCACCTACTTATCCAGCTCACCAGGGCCGATAACACAGGCTGGCTCCCAGCTGGAACTCTCCAGGGACTCAAAAAGGGAAGTGGCTGTTTCCTGCTGATGTGTGTGTGTAAACCCTGTCATAACAAAGCCGCCTCTCTCTGCCCACTGTCCTTCAAACCCAATCAAAACTCCTGAACTCTAGAGTTTTGTGGATATTTTGTCAGGGTAACGCTTACCTCCACCAAAATTCAACAACACAAATGGAAGAAGTTTTATTGAAGGAGCACAAAGTCAGGAGTGATATTAACCCTGGAGAGGTTTTTGAGAATGTAAAGTGTGCTGCTTCCTGGCGAAAAATGTTCTAGTTTGTCGAGGGTTTTTGTTTGAGAGAAAAGTTTTGTGGGCAGGGGGCTACAGTTACACACGTGGGTGGGCTACAAAGATAGAACTGGAATTTCACTAAGTCAAATGCAACCCCAAAATACTTGTGATACAGAGTGGATTCAAATAATTTCCTAGACTGACTACAGTACATATTGTTTCTACTCTCTGCTTAACCTGGAGCTGACACCCAGGTTATCCGGCCCCTCTTAAAATGGTGCAAAACAAATACAACAGGGGCCACATCCTCTTCCTTTAACTTGGTATTTTGGGATGGTTTATTTATCCCAGGAGAAGAAAATGACCCATTTCCCTAAGGGGTACCGCTTCCGTTACTTTGTAGTGGGGCCACCAGGCGCACAATAAGTATATGTTGCACAAAGGACGCAGGCACAAATTAAAAGTATGTACACAGACACACACAGGAGCCATGCACTGTGTTTGTGTTGGAGTGTTGCAGTGAGGTTTCTGAAGTGGGTTCAGTTTATCATTAATAGATGCAACTAATCAAGCAGTGCCTTTCCACAGCTTGTGCTGCAGCACCAGCAGAGATGGTCTGAAGCGGTGCCAAGCCCCGAGGGCCTGCAGTCACCCTCTTACCCCTGCCAACTGTGTTTTGGCTTCGCTGGACACAACAGAGTCATCTCATAAAATAAATAAAAATACTTGCTTACTCAAGCTATCAGTGCATCACAAAACTTGACCGCACTGCATTTATCAAATTACCTCTAAAATGCAGTTGCCTTGAGTTTCTGTCTTACTGGGTAAAGTGAAGGAGGAATTCGCTGCACAGCACACAAGAAAACAAAAACAGGGGAGCATTTAAGACCTCACTTCATTTCTTATCACATTTTTGGTAAAAGTGGCCATTTAAAAACTGTTTAGCCACATGTGTGCACAGCAACACTTGCCCACAAACACTCACAGAGCATTGAGAAGCTCTCTGAAGAGGTAAAAGGTAGAAAAACATAAGTGTAAGAATGTTGTTACTGCCACCTGCAGGCACAGGATTATACTACACTTAAAAAACATTTTCAAGATTTATCACTGTCTTACAACAAAAATGATTACATGACTGTGGGTTATTTAGCCATCGTGACAAAATTCTCAGTCACTGAAGAGGATTGTCACTGAGTGATGATTCTTTCTACAGTGACTTTACTGCCACTGTGTGTGACACTATACTCTATCGACACAGTAGGCAACAATTTCCTCCCTGTACTCAGACTATTGGTATAATGCAGCCATTGTTTGTCAAATGCATGTTATTTCCTGCAGCTCGGTGTGAAAACAGTAATTCCTGACACTTCGCAGGAAGAAGAGGTGACTGTATGTAAATTGGAGAGAGAGTATTTTCAGAGCTATAAAAATGAATTCATATCCCAAACAGAGGCAGACGTTCCAGCTGCCAACATCGACATGGTGATAACACTGTAATACATAGAGTCATGGCTACAGTTGTCACTAGTTTTTATTTAAGTTTATTCAATACAAGGCAGAAAACTCCAAAAAATCCAGGTTTCATGTTTTGCAAAGTTAAAAATGTCAACTCTATGACAAGCTGTCATCGCTTAATTGCAATGACTATGATTTGGTATAAATAACCATAGCCAGGTCAGAGGCCAGTGCACAGGTGCGAAGGAGATTGTGGAAAGAGTGTGGAGGGAGTGTTGTCATCAGGGTCAGGCTCTGACATGCAGCATGGAAGTCTGAGAGCTGAGAGATCCTGAAACAAGCCCACACTGGCCTGAAGTGAGGCCATCGCAGGGCGAAACAGCTACACTCTGTTAGTCACAACTGAAGCTCCACCATTGCTTTAAAGACAGAAACTATAAACCGCTGACTTACATCACTTAAAGTTTCTTTTCTCACTTTTCTTGCACAGTTCAGTCAGTGTGGTACTGTAACTTTTCCTGCAGTAGCAAGTTACTGAGGTTAAACTTAATCAATTGGACTGAAACATTAAACAGTATATATTAATATAGATCCACAGAATGCTGTTACTCACAAATGAATGACAAGTTCAAATTGAAATAGATATGGTTTGCTTACTGAAATATAAGAATATGTAGAGTCACTGATACATTGTACTTATGTGTTCAATCATTTGCAGACTTCACCTGACCTAGAAACTGCATATCAAACTTCTCATCAGTCATTAACAACAACTTTATTAAGCATGATGTCATAATATAAAACAGCTTTCAGTTTGGAGCGGCTAATGGCTAATATCCTCAAACAGCCTTAGAAAAAAATCTTGTTGTCCAACAGGTGGTACAATCTAGGCTTTACTGGTAAATAAATAGCCCACAATGAAAGCTAGTTAGACTGAGCAGATTAAGTAGTAGCCCCTTTACTGTCAACAAAGCATTTAAGAAGCATGATACTGTATATCTTACTGCTGAATATAGACAGCAGAGTTTCAAAGGTGTTAGGTGAGGAAAGAATGGTAGGAACTTATTGTCAATTAACATGGAGCAGTGTGGGAGAAGGTTAAAGTCTGAGATGTAGTGAGAGAGGAGATTAATCTCTTCAGCCTTTAAACTGACAAACAGCATGGGGCAGGATTTAACATGAAAGTGGAACCAAAGACAAACAGGATGAAGCAAAGAAGAGCACATTATACTTTCGCAGAGTGCATAGGTATTTTAAGCAGAGAGAGAAATAAAAGAAAGACAATACAGTCTTTAATACATGCTAACTCAAGGCAATCCAGACATTTCTTTCCTGGTATGGTAGCGACTTGAAGACGCCGAGCGGCAGGGAGATGGAGTTAGGATGGTGAGGGGAGGGGAAGGAGGGAGTTTGGGAACCCTTAAAGATCAGCTAATCTCAGCTGGCTCTTTGTGTGTAATCAGTGGAAATCCTCTTGAGCCTGGTTCAGTGAGCGCTGCTGACAATCAAGGGAAACAAAAGGATGGAGGAGGAGATGAGTGCATGTCCGTGCACCTGCACCGCCTGCAAGTGGCAGTGGATTTAACTGTAATACAGCACCACAGATCTCCCCAAGGAGTCACAAACAGTCACAAACAGCTGCTACAAGAAGCTGTAATCTATAATGGTGACCGCACAGTGGGCATATTTGCACTGTGCAGATACAGTTAAATGTTTTGTAATCCAAACAGCATCAATCTCGGATGTAGATGTATACATTTGCAGTCTAGGACTTCTCCGTGCCCTCTATACACTGGTATCTCTTCCTTTAATCTTTCTGGGTGTACTGGACCATTGCAGACAATGCTGTAAAACATTGAGTATAACTGCATTACAGCAGTATTGGATTTTTATGATGTTTGGATCAATGTGATTGGTATTTAATTTGTTAGATAAGCCAAAAACAGACATTTCTGTCTTTTTTCTGCATAAAGTTGCTCAATAAAGTTGCAAATAAATCATTATCACCAAAATACAAATACAAAATTACATATACCATTACAGAAGATCTTAGCTGTGTCAGCAGCTAAATATGGATAATGGTTATTTGAAATAATGAAGTTCAAAACTCATTTGCATGTGTATACTAATTTGCAATAATAATATTCATTTTATTTTTCATTGTACCTAAAAATACTTTTACTTGCATGTATAAATTAGTGAATTGTGTGTAATACAGACATGCAGTCAACTGTTCTACATGTTCTACATTAGTCATTACAATGAATAAATATGCAGTAATCAGTGCTTTATTAGTCATGTAGTCATTTTTGTTTGATTCACACGCATTGGACTGGCTTTCAAATGTTGTAGAAAAGCCAGGAGTGGCACATTGCCTTATTCCTGTTGTAGCTGTAGTTTGTTGGTGCCGCCTGAGCAAACCAAGTGGTGCCCTGACAACCCTTTTTCAGAGGCTACCGCCCTTCCTGACAGAGGAAACACATGTTATGGGATACATCCCTGTTTTAGAATGAATGGCTTGACTGGAACAGTCAATACTGAGCTGCATATTTTGTCTCTTGGTCTGGCTGTTTCTTGAATCTTTTACTTATGGAGCAGCAGAGCCCCCTCAGTCCCCCATGCAGTAACACACACAGCACAGAAGAGATCACTGAGCTACTCTCTCATGACAAAAAAAAAAAAAATCTCATTATTTGCTGCTGATCTGGTCTCTGTTGTTGGCATTTTGTAAGATTTAACCTGCCTTACGGATCAGGTTAATACCATAATGAGTAGTGTGGCTGCTATGGCGACTAAGATGGATTTGACATTTTTGTGGGTATCAAGTCAGTCTCTTGAGAAAATACTAGTCAAGAAACAGAAAAATGCATAATCACTGCACCACAGAATCAAATCAGAACCTATCAATCCAAGTTCAATATAGTCCAAGAGATTTGTTATTCATATAAGTTTTAGTTATTTAGGAAACACTGTTAAAGAAATTTCAAATAAGAAACTTACTGAAAAACACAAACAGTTCCGTCTTATGAGGAGAAACACAGAAATTTTCCTGGCTGATCAGATGGGTGCAGTAAATTCAACACACTGCTACGTGAGAGGGGGATGGTATCCTGAGCCTTGAGACACTAATAGGAGATTAAGTCAAGTCAGGGATACTGAGCTGTTTATCTGCACAGCGTTGAAGAACAAGGATGTGACTCTGCATGTTTATAACGCTCATCACTGTGCATGCACACCATACAACATAACGTCTGGCCAGGTGTCAACAGTACACTGTCCAGGGTGCAGGATCACTTTGTTCGTCTCCATCACAAACAAGTGTGATTAAGAGCAGGCCTTTAGGCACACAGCCACATTGCTTTTCTCCATAAACACCACAGAGTAATCATTGCAATCTGAAGTCCATTTTACCAAAATATCACCTTTTTCCTACCAGAGGAAATAACACACTGGACCAATAATATAAAAAAAGGCACAGACTGTAGTCCCCAAGTCTACCTTTGGTATATCTGGCTATATTGCCATCACATAACAGCCCTCCCATAACAAGATCTTAAAGCTGAACTGGTCATAGTCAGGACTGCACAAAAATGGTCAGACAACACATTGGCTGATCTGCAAGACTACTTTGAGACAACTGATACCACCACCGATCCTCTTCAGGTGGATGATGCTATGGCCCTTGCTCTCCACTCAGCCCTGGACAACCCCAGCTTCTATGATGCATGCTCTTTTCATACTATAGTTCAGGTTTTAACACTGTCCACCCAGCCAAGTTGGTAGCAAAGCTGGGAGAAATTGGATTTTAGAGAAAGAGGTGGTTAGGGTGAGGAATAGGGTATATAGCAGCACTGAACATCAGCACAGGAACTCCACAAGGATGCTGTCTCATCCCTAGACTCTTTTCCCTCTGTATTCATGACTTTCTGTCCACCCATAAATTTAGCCACATCTTCCAATTCACAGATGACACAATCATCCTAGGACTTATCAAGGGAAACCATGAATCACACTACAGGCAGCTGGTGGATGAGACACTCACCCGTGGGGAGGAAAACAGTCTTGTCCTTAACAATGACAAGACCAAGGAGCTTATCCTGGATTTTAGGGAGAAAGCTCCCCCTCTGCAATCTCTGTGGATTAAAGGTACTGAGGTGAAACGGGTCGACAGCTTCAGGTTTCTGGACCTGCACATCAACAACCTGAGCTGGACAATAAATACCTTGGCCACTGTCAAGAAGGCACAACAGTGGCTCTATTTCATCAGGTCATTAAAGAAAGCCGGGCTGAGCGGTCAGCCTCTTATCCAGGCCTACAGAGGTCTTGTGGAGAGCATTCTCGCCAGAAATATAATGGTGTGGTAAGGAAACATCAAACTAAAGGAGAGGAAGGCCCTCCAGAGGACGATTAAAACCATAGAGAGGATCACAGGAACACAGCTCCCCTCCATGGACACTCACCCACTGCTGCAGGAAAAAACTGCAGGACATTCACAGAGACCCACATCATCCTGGATACTCTCTGTTTAGGTGAAGAAGTTCCAGACAACAGCTAAGATACCACTGACGAGAGAGCATCCGAACAAACAGGAAGTGCTTGCACAACAGTTCCATCAGACTACTTGCAAGACATTCAAGGTGTCCCTTCCCCCACCCCTCCAGTTTCTCCCCATAAACGCACACACTCACTTTATACTTTTGATACTTTCTACTATATACATCTTTTATCATCTGTTAATTGTGTGCATCTTTTTTATTCATTATGTGCATATCTTTATTATATTTTTTATTACTTGACTGAGAGATCTACACAAAAATGCTAATGCTAACTCCCTGAAAAATAAACAGGGAGCAAACAAAAACAAAGCCTCAAGGAGAACTCTGTCTCTACTGTGTGCAAAAGCTTTGACAGAAAAACCAAACACCGATTAGCAGGGCCACTGCTGCAGACTTTTGGTTTTCCTCCCTAACGTTTTTCTGAATGTCAGCTAATATAACAGCAGATGAAGGATTTTTTTTATATAAATGAAGGTCCCAAATCTCTGTGAAATTGTCCCTTTGAACAGAACTCATTTGTTTACTGTGGGCAGAGAGTGCACAATGAGCTTGTGTCGGCTTTCAAAGGAAAAAAGAAGCTCAGTGTTTCATGTAAATTTCTCTTGAATGGCCAGCAATTCATCACAATTCCTTGTTTGTATTTTAAGTGTAAAGTGTTGCAGATATTATGTCTACAAAGCTAAATAAGTGTGTTTCCACAATCTCAACTAGAACTGTAGAGGTCTGTTTTGCACCTGTCTTTTCCAAAGCCAGGTTTACATCAAAATCCAAAAGGTGAGATGCCTCAAAACTACCCTGTCCTTGTCCCCGCCCCTTGTAGGTTGTGTCCCTCTCCCTCCTTCCTGCGCTGGCCTACAGTGTCAGAGTGAGGAATGCAAGCTATGCAGCCGGGCTGGTGAAAAGTCATTGGAATTGATCCCCTCTGGCTGTGGCAGGTCCCATCCACACACTGCACAGTGCAGAAAACCACTAGAACCAGGGTGGAGGACTGCAGAGAGGTTTTAAACTGTTTTAATTAAACTAACAGCATGTACTGTGGGAAAGAGAGGAATATCAAAGGGATGGGTTAACTTCACATGAGGAAAGTGTAACTTTTATCTGTTTATCTAAATTACGATGCATTTACCCGCCTCTGCTTTGGTGCCTTGGGTGAATTCAAATAGGCATAAAAAGACCCTAAACATTCAGGGAAATCCCAGATGAATGATAAAAACATCAGTAGTAACTTTCACTTTCATCTTCCAAGTCTGATAGCAGTTCAACAGGAATGTTAAGAAGTTCCCCAAACACTCCACAGAAGCCATCAAACTTCAACGCAGAGCAAATAAATACTTTTCCACACCTGTGAAAAACACATCAAATATTTGCCTTTCCTCTGCCATTATTGATACTCGAACTGAAAATGTTAAAACAAATCAGTATTCTCTGTACAGATTCTTCATATGCCTGAGACTTTAACTCTAAATCTCAATAAACTAGCTTCGGTATCAGCCAACTGTGTTCTAATCCATCCCTCTGTTACACCACGTCCGACTGCAGCTGATCCTGGTGTGATCTGCGGAGTGAGTGTGAATGGAAGGTCAGTGAGCACAGCGAGGCAATCCCAGAGGGGCCACAGGGACAGATAAGGTGTTCAAAGCAGATTAACCTGAGAATGGGCTGTTAGCTTGACACTAAACCCCCCAGGAGTCACATCAGTCACACAGAACCGTGTGTGATAAAAAAAAAAAAAAAGTGCAAGTTAGTTTTATCAAATGCAACCCATCATTTTAAAAACATGTCTTTGTTTCCACATTTTGTCTTTGCTCAAAAAGAACACAAGGAAGGGTTTTCCCATAATTGGCCACATGCTGATGTTGATATACTTGGGTGATTGGGTTCGATCATTAAGTGAAGAAGAAGGGTCGTTAAGTTGTATATAATGAAATAAACAAGACAAATGGGCAAAATCTAAAACCGACCAAAGTTTCTCAGGGTTGTCAAGGTTCAAAGCTTGTATCATAAATCAAATAATTACAATAAATCAGCTCCACGCTCTTCAAGTGAAAGAGTAAACCTTTACTCTGAAGAGAGGGCAAATCCTGTAATTGGCAGTGATTCAAAAATGGAGAAAATGCTATCTATTGGGCGGAAAAAATAATGACAAGGTTAGGAGTGTTAGCCTACAGCGTACCCTCAAATCTCTGCTGTCACGGTAACAGCCGCATTCCCACAATTACAAGTTAATGGTCAGTTACAGTGAAGGATGGAAGGGAAACATTACTTTTATAGAAAAATCAAGGAGGCTAAGCGTAAATACACCTCATGAAAAAAAACAAGCAAGGCCTTAAAAGGAAATGTGTTAGTCATTAGTCTTCTCTTTCTAGACATTGCTCCATCAGCCAGCATGGATGTGCTGTTCATAGTCTTCAGTCAGGAGTGTTGTAGTGCTTTTCAGGGCTTAATCCGATGAGCTTAATCTGCGGGCCAGTGCATGTGTGCAGCACAACAATTTTGCATTGGGAGCTTTAGGCTTGACCAGTTTCACCTCTTGGCTAATACTCTGGCTGGCCTCTTACAAAACTAATGAATCCGGGATGGCCAGCTGAGCAGTATCCACCTACACATGATATATTCCTCTCATTCACTTGCTTGTGGGCTGGGCCATGTGAAAACACATTTGTAATGATGCCATTCATATGACTCTCTGAAGCAGCTCAAGACTTTCTGCCATGTAGGTCTGTACTCCCTTGCAAGGCTCTGATGTAGGGGAGGCTATAAAAAAACATGTCATGAAGAATAAACTGTGTCTAGAGTGCTCTCAAAAGAAGACATTTTCTACACAGACTGCAGAATGACTGTTTAGGTTATACATTTGTTATACAATAACATGCTCAGCCATTATATAGTTTAGTCACAATTATGGCTGAATACAAATGTCCATCCTCCAGACTTGCGGACTGAGCCCTTGTGGACTTCAGTCATAAGTATTGTGATGTGTTCACTGTCATCACAGCAAGTATGTGAGACGGGACTTAAGACCTTTGGTGTTTCCGTAGAGATGAATTGAAACTCCTGACCCTGTGACTCATTTCAAAGTGACCTTTGCCCACCTAGTTTAGCAGACTATATTAACAAAACCACATTATCAAGGCTATAGGCCAATGAATATTTTGTGTGTGTGCATCAGCAAACCTCACTAAATATAAACTTATACAACAAAACTGAGAAAAGCAAATGTCATCAGAGTGGTAGAAGCTGTTTCCCAAGCGGATTCTCTGGAAGTCTGCAGAAAGTCAGCTTGAGGCTCTTTGGCAACTTGATGAATTGTGGATTTGGAGAGCCCTTTGGCACTCATAGACTTCCCAGGAACGCGCCTGCAAAGTCTGCAACTGCAGTGAAGTCTGGACATTTGGATTCGGCCTGAGAGTCCTCAAACACTTTGAGCTACATGCTCCACATCAGCATGCTAAAATGCTCACAGTGACGATGTTAACAAGTTCATGTTTAGCAAGTATAACGGTTACCATGTTCACCATCTTAGTTTAATGTGTTAACATGCTAACATTTTCTAATTGGCACTACACACTGAGTACAGCTGAGGCTGATGGGGATACTGAGACATTGAGACATTTCAGTCAAAACCGCAAATGTGAACTTCATGGTGGTGCTAGAGGAAAAGTGGGGTCACTAAAGTCAGTGGGATTCATCCTCTGGAGACCATAATGTCAACTTGAAAATTTATGGCAATCCATACATTAGTTGATGGTCATATTGACCAACCACCAAACTGAAATTGCTATCCATAGAGCCAAAAATGGAGTACATGCCAACAAAGACACCTTTCGATTGTATTTTACATTCTGCATTCAGCGCAACAGATATTTTTGCAGTTGTTTGTACGACATGTAAATTGCGATCTTTATTCCATTCATTCAACTGTAGTTCCTTATTAGATCAAGGATGATGATAGCAGAGTTCTTTATCAGTTTACAGAGGAATGCAAACTGGATTAACCACATACAGTAACAACCGCAGAGGGAAGAGAAGGCAGAGGGGGTTGTGAGTCAGCAAGTCTTCCACAGCAGCACTTAGGTGTATACCCCAGAGACTCAAAAATAACAACCTTAATGGCCTGGTGGATGGAGGCAGAGCAGTACTCCATTTGATTACTACTACTGATGATAATTCGCTGCAATCATGGCTCCATAGCAGGATGTAGGCCTCAACAGTGAGATCCGAGAAGAAGATTGATTCACATTGATTCTGAGTATTAAAAAAGAAACTGCAGGGTAGAAACACCTTCATCATTACTTTATGGATCATGAATACTGGAGGAAGCTGTAAAGAGGCAAAGACCTGTTGTATTAGGGGAGTGTATATGTTCTGAGGAGTTGGGTGCTAAAACAAGTCCCAGAGTGATGGCAGGCACTTGCTAACAGGAAAACTCACTGTACAGGCTCTTTAGCAGGCTCTCTCTGTTATGGTAACCTCCTCTGTTCTCCAAAACAGTCCTGCTCTATCAGGCAGAACACTTTTAACAGTGGGCCCTGCCCAAAATTTCTACTCAGCCCAAATAAAGCTGCAGAAAACCTGCTCTATCTAGGAAAAGACAGGCCCCTGCTCTCCCACAAGAAGATGGAAGACAGGAAGTCATGGGCACTTCCTGTTCGGGCAGAATGGAAAGACTTTGGAGACTTCCTCATGGTGGCAATGAGCTCTGTTCTATTCTGAGAAAAGAAATCAAATGTCAACAACTCTGACGTTCTTCTACACTGGAATGGAAAGGGAAAGCTAAAATTAGACAATTATGTAACAACCATTAAATTGGTACATAGATCTCTGTGTGCAGCCACTGTACCAAAAATCAATGTAATGCAGATTACAGGGTACGCAGATTTTTGACGGGCAAATTCTGTTAAATATTTCCTCATTTCTCACGCTGAGCCAGGAAATTGTTAAATAATCTCGTCATGTGACCACAAACCAAATCTTGGGATTCTGTTCTGGCTCGAAGTTAATATATTTAACACTTATTTTGACATGTGGTTACAATACATTCTGGCACAAAGAGGCTGTCCCAAAGAGATAAACCGAGTTCAATTCACGTCTGTGAAATTTAATCAGTTTTCATTTGCACTGGAATACAATCTGTCTGTCTGGCCACTGGCTGTAGACTAACCAGGGTCAGTCAGGGCTGCATAGAGGAAACCCTCTGAGTTTTCAACTAAGTGCTCTATAAAATCTCAACATTTATGTACTTAGTTGAGGAATTCTCAAACCTCCCACTCAAACTACAAGAGCCAAGAGTGGCAAATCTGGTTTAGATTATAACCACAAGTGCCAAGAGACATGCCCAAACCCGAGCAGACAAATTTTATAGTGAGTTTGATGGGTGTGTTTTATGTCTCACTTTTCCTCGAAGCCTTCACTCCACAAGAAGTGTACCACTGTTTATATATCTGTGTATTGGGGACTCCAGTTAAATTGCCTTTATGCATTCAGAGCAGTAACTTGAAAACATTCAGAAACTATGGTGTATGCTTATTATACTATTTAAACAGCTGACACGTAGACATTGTTTGCTTTATCTTCTCATGTCATGTGTCTTCAGGGACCATAGCCAATTTACAAATTAGCATTGTAACCTGTAATCTAAATACACTGCACCTGCAGGGCTTCTCCTCCATTCTAGGAGAGACAGGTCAGATGCTAAATTTGATATTCAATATTAGGGCTGCCACTAATTGTTAGTTTCATTATTGATTATTCTGTCAATAACTTTTTAATCAATTTGGTTTATAAAATACCAGAAAACTGCAAAAAATGTTAATTACGATTTCCCTCAATTTAAGGTGATGTCATCAAATGTCAGAACTGGGAATCAGCTGATGTTGGTCTTTTTTCTTGATAATCATCAACAATTAAACAATTATTAAAATAGTTTTCTAACAATTGACTAATCAGTCGATTGACTTGGCATTTCAGCTCAAATTAATATAATTTTTGAAGGCAAATACCTCTTAACAACATGGTAGCATACCATGTATGACTCACTGTTCAGGAAAATCCATTTTGGGACAAATCACCAAACGAAGACAAATGTTTCAAACAAGTGTGAAAAACTCCAGGAGCGCTGCTGGCTGTTATGTAACATCATCATGACTATTACTTTCTGTTCCGAATTGTGCGATTGCGTAGAGCTGCATGGTTTATACATACTGCAGACACACTGAGGTGATGGAAAGTTTGATTGGGATTGTGTAATTTTGTATCAAATGCTATCAAAGTTTGGGGCTCCTCTTATCCACAGCATGAGAGAGAAAGAGAGAGTCTCTTAATGGGTGCTTTGGTTACTAGAGCAGCCTCATGTATTATTGACCCGTTCAGAGAACTCATCTGCTCTCCCATGTCTACCTCCCTGGGTTTGTTCTTGTACCATTTACCATCAACCATCACAGAAACAAATGCAATCTACACAACCTTTTAGTCTGTGTGTTGATACCAGCAGACCATACAGGAAGAGAGACAGACAGACGGAGGGAATACAGAGGGAGGTCAAGCTGTTTAGTTCTCACAGAACATTGACAGCCCTGTAATCTGACTGGCTCGGTCCTGCAGCATATGTGACAGCCAGCGTCTGCTCCAAACACATAAGACATAGCAGGGTGGTTGCTTTCTTTTCTATCAATTTGGTAAAGTATTCCAATAAATGACGTGTGATTATGAAACCCATAAATGATAGTAGACTCACTCACCTAAACTCAGTTGTAGAAGTTAATCTTGAAAATCTACTGAGTACATATTTGGTGAACGGCATGACTAACAAATCCAGCTTTACTACATGACCGAACATGACTTAATCCCAGTGAACGATCAAAGAATGAACTCAAAATTAGAGGTTGCCAAAAAAAAAAGTCCCTGACACATTTGCTATATTTGAATACCCACTGGAGGTATTCCCAGGATTCCCACATCCCACATCTTGAGAAAATTTGCAAAGCCTACAAAAAGCTAAACATCAGAGGTGTGCAGGTGTGATGCAATCAAGTAGGCAAACATAAGCAGAGAGTATTGTTCTTTATCAGATAAAGCAGTAGAGTTTATATCACCATATGCGTCTCTGTTTCTTCTCATTGCGGCAGGAGCTCATTACTGGCAATATTTAACTTGAGCAAACACAGTCTGAAATGTTTGCAGTCACATGGTGCAGGAAGAGGAAGCAACACAGGTAAGTAATACAATAGTTCATCAATCATCATTTTCACAAGCACAGAGACCCCCAAGAGACTTGGAGAAACTTGTCAAAGCAATCAAGCTTGCAGAGGTGAATCTTAATGTTCCATAATGATGACAACTAGGTTACGCAGCAACATGCATACTCTGTTGATTGATTTTATTTGATTGTTTAATTTTAAAAACATCAGCTCTGGCATGACACGGGATGCATACATAAAAGAAAAAATAAGGATAACACAATTAAGCCCAGAGGCTTCTTTCCATTGTGGACCCTTTGGGGATGGGGGCTGTGCAAAGGAAAGGTCAACACGGCAGATATGACATGGCAAGAATGACACAAAAACATCAATCAAAACAATAATACAATACACTCAGAAAGTTATTCACATTATTAACAACGTCAGTCACTACATCAGTGCTTCATTTGACAACACATGACCCTAGTCGCCATTCATTTAATAAAACCAATTAAAACCTCTGTACAACAGAGATGAATACATCAATATATCAACATTACTTCAAAGCTCCATCAGCAGATTATACACAAGTCTGGGTCTGTACATAATAATTAAAATAAATAAGCTACATCAAAATAAACCAAGAAAATAAAATATAAAAAGACACCTTATTATCAAGCATAATATGATACTATAAATAATCTCTGAGCCAATTCTTAAGTGCCAGCTTGAAACCTCCCAAGCTGCTTATGATTTTAAGATTTCCTGGCAATCTATTCCACAGATTAAGAGATTAACTCCTTAGCTGCAAAAAAGTTCTGCTGCAAAATGTTTCCTTCCCCAGGTTAGTCTTTAACCTGGGAGGAACAATGTCAGTGGAACTGCCCCTAGTGGAATAGCTGTGAATATCCCTCACCTGGATTAAATAATTCCTTAGTTATTGAGGGACAGCACCATGCACAACCTGATCTGACAGTGTCTTTCCTGTACTTTCAACCACCCAAGGCTCTCAAAGTGAGAAGGGTCAAGGTGAGTTCTCATGTGGAGTTCCAGAATAACCCTGACTACCTTGTTTTGAGGAGTCTGAAGTCTATTTTTTAAAAAGGTACAAAGTTAGGCCATTGTACCATGAACAGCAGGCATAGTGAAGATAAGGCTGGACAAGCACTCCTGCCGGGGTCACCATTGCTTTCCTGTCCAGAAATTCTGGCTAAAAAGCATGCTCTTCAATTGACCTTAGTGAGAACCTTTTCAGTCTGGCGCACTCCTGCTGTGGCTATCTAGTACTCAGCGAAGGTAACTGACTGACTCCTTAGCTACAATCACAGTGTCACCACCACCAACAACAACAGTAAAACCAGGGGACCTTTTCAATTTTATCTTTGATCCAAACAATATGGATTCTGTTATTCCTAAATGGAGCGACAGCTTGTTAGCAGTCATCCACCTGCTTACATTAAGCACTCCTACACTCAGTGTACTTGATAATTGCCCACGTTGTCCAGAGCACACGTGACAGCCCCACTGTCCCTTCTAGTTCTATAGTAGATCAGTTGTGTGTCTGTGTGTGTGCTTGCCACGGGCTGCTAATGGCATCACTCCAACATAATGACACCCATCTGGTGTACAGCTCCCCCAGGTTGTGCGCATAGCAGGAACACTGTGGATCTGAGTATATTACCATTAGTTGGCAGGCAGTTAGGACTATTGATTGCAATTACACAACAGCCCCCCAGCTGGTTCGTACACTGTATACACTATCTAAACATTTCCAACTGCCATTGATTTGTTATATACCCATCAGCTGATACATTAATGACATGTGCAGGCTGTTGAGTACAGACACTCCACAAAACTCTTCACATACACAACAATTTCGGCTCCAATTCCATGCGAAGCCAAGGTGGAAAGGCATCATCCTGGGTCGTTTTCGAAGTGCATCATCGGCACAACAAATTCAAAGCTGATGACAGCAATCATGGAGCTAATAGTGTTCTCAGCATGCCTAAAGTGTGGAGAAACAGAGGGATGGCTCAGCTGAGGGCTCTGGCCTATTACAAGTCTCTCTGCTCTCCACTATAACAATAAACAAAGAGGCTCTGGTCAGTGTGTGCCTTAACGAAAATGCACAAATTGTTGGGAGACGAAGATAAGTGCACTTGACTAGCAGAGAAAACTGCTTGTGTGACCAGTGGGGACGTGCTTGTATCATCTAGTATAATCTATAATCTAAATGTGTTTCTGGGCTTTTAAAAAGGACAGAAACATTGGTGTTTAAAGTTGAAATAGCATCATGGTGGGAATCAGAATGGGTGACAATCTCCCCTTTATGTCCCTGTAACAGATCCCTCCATTCCTGCTGTGGTATTTACATGTTTCATGGAGGAATTAATTACAAGCTGTGTGGACAGTGCTCTTGTGTACAGTCACATTCTTGTCCCACTGAGAAGCTCAAGTGAACTCTACACAACACATTCATATATACTCAGTTCTACAGTTCACATACTACATGTGTCTACCAGCACATGAAGTGCTGATACTAAGACAAAAGACAGTCACTCAGTCCTTCTAAACATGTCAATTTCCCAACATACATACTTGTATCCACTTCTGCTCTCTTCCCTCTGGCGTCTCTGGCAGTGCACCAGAGTGAGAATGAATAAATAATATGAAGGTGTGGTTGGATGTCTGGGATCCTGACTCAGGATTCCATTTCCCTGACAGAGATCCTGGACGGTGTCCGTTTCTGTTACCTAGCAACTTCTTCCAGGAAAGCTGGAACAATCAAGATGGAACACCAAACACCAAACACTTGGACACAACAAAAGGCTCGACTCCTTTCCCCCTACCGAGCCCCCTGGAAAAGTGATACCGAGGGGTAAGTGCAGGTCCTCGTCACCCAGATGTTCCACACGAAGAGGACGGTGGTTCAAATTCAGCGTAATGTCACCGTCATTGGACACTTTATATGTGTGTCTGAGGCATGAAATGGAAGCCACATGCTTTCCCTTCTGAAGAGGTATTATGTCATCTCACTGCATCCCTACTGAAAACTGATGCCATCATTGACACCAGGTACAAAACACCTTGATCAGGCACTGATTCTTTACAGGCTCTTGAGGAAAGAATAATGAATGCAACACGTGAAACTGAAAGTGAAGGTTTCAATAATTCACAAAGTGTATTTTAAGCAAGAAAAATAAATGTAAAAGCATTTTTTTACATTCAAGAATCCACCTAAAATTTTATAAATTACTCCATTTCCACAAACAAACTCTCATTAGTTCAATTTAAATCACCCTCTCTCACACATATACGGGTCAGGGTCATTCACTCCATAACATGACCTGTAGTTTCTCCAACCTCACAGCCCACATGTGCTCCCACCCAGCTGATCTAAAGTCAGCTGACTCGTTGCTGAAAATGTGCGTAAAGTAGGTTATCCTCTGCTCCACGAAGGTTTACACAGACGTGGTGGTTGAAGTGGAAGAGGATGAGGAGGAGGAAGGATGTTTAGATGTGTACTTACAACGAGCACGGACGTCCTCACCACCTCAGAGACACTTTGCCTGAGTTCAGCCGCTGTGCCAGGTTTACCCAGTCCCCGCGTAAATTTCCTGGTCTCCGGGTGCGCAGGAGTAGCCATTGTTGCGCAGCACTTTGCATTAATGTGCGTCCTATCCACAAGTTATATCAACAAAGTTTAAAGGAAATTCATCACCGGTTTATCCGTCTGTCCGATCCACACTAGTGAGCACCACGAGTTTGAAGATGGGTCATGTTGTGGCGTGGCTGCTGATTCACTCCCACTTCTCGATCTCGCTTTCAAAAGTCAACGCGTGCCGCATTATTCCGGACCTCTGTCGTCTCCCGTTGTATTTGTTGTTGTCATGATGGAGTATCCTTTCGAGAAGTTTATCATTGGTCGTCCAGCGCCAGACAGGAGGTGTATAATCTGGCTGTCTCATCGGCGCACTCCGCCCCTCACCGGCTTAAAGGCCTGCCCACTCCTGGCTGGGCCTGGACTTTGGACAGCAAGCACTTCCAGTCTGAATGACTCAAGAGACTCTAGAGGGTCTAGAGTCTCTCTCCGTCGGTCCTTCAGGCATTTAAATACACATTTTTAGCTCACACGTTTTCACAGAATAACCAGAGGAAAAGGTGAGTTAATACATCATATAATATAATCAGAGATTAGACTTCAATTTCAAAGGTGTGACAGGTTAGCAAATCTGAACTCTATAGGTCATAATCTTCTGATTCTGATGATCAATTAACTATTTGATGTTGTATGGAAAAGGAAGAATCTGATCTTTTAAATTCATAAGCTACAATCCTTCCTTTGTCAACAAAATCCTCATATTTCTCACATTTTGTTACATAATATAGGGTGAATAAGATTAAGAATCTCTAGACCTAGACTGAGAAATACAAAGATGTGCACATAAGCAGTGTTGGAAACTCCCTTTTGAATAATCAGGTTAGAGTTCTGTAAGCTGATATCATATTTTACCAGTTTATTCATGCATGGATAAGCATCAACCTTCTGTTGACAAGGAGAGCTAAATGTTGGTTTAGGAGAATTAATGACCTGAATTCATATTCTGGTGATAGGACAGTCTGGAGAAAACAAGGCTTTAAACATTGCTTACTGGTTTTACTATATATTGACGACACATTTTAAAGGACATTGTGGTTGTGGCTCACTGAACCAACATCTTGATCAATGATGCCATCTGTAGGTCAGAGCTGTAAACACACTTGAAGAGCTGCCTCACTTGTATTTTCACAGTGAACTGATGTGATTCTGTTAAAAACATCAAATCCTAAAAAACAACACAAGCAACAAAAATCTAAGTTTGAAAGTTTTTTTTTTATTGCTTTCATTTCCAAAGAGCTCTCTGTTGTCTGGAAAAAACGCTGCATTTCTAAGCAGAACTGAGGTTTTCCATCTCGTATGCTTCACTGCAAAACCCTGTCAAATGCATATTTCCATTCATTTAGACCCATAAAAAGATCTGGTGTCTGTATACGGGAGCAGCCTAAGTTCAGTGAGGGCAACGGCGCTTGGAACTGAAAGTTTCTATTTAGTTTCACAGATAATCTTTAAAGCTTTCAATTACACTTACCTTCATAATACAATGATTATGAACATGTCTCACATTTTCTCATACAGAGTTAATTTAAAAAAAAAAAAGCAAAACTGAGACGTATTTATACAACAAAGATCAGCAAATAGAATATTTAATTGAAATGGCATTAGTGTTAATGGCAGCTACCCTGGCCACTTATTGATCAATCCTAGAATTATGTCAATAATACAACAAAATAGTTTATATTTTCATCACTTCTTTTTTGACAAGAACACGTTGTGCTGGGCCAGGTGTGGACAGAGCATTGATTTTTAAAGGGTGGCCTGTTTGACATGATTTTAAATCTTATGGAATACAGTATAGGAGACACTTCTTGTCCCCAATGTAACAAAATAGCATTAAAAAGTCCAGCAAATTGATATAAATCAGTTTGGCACTGAAGTTGCAGGACATTTTCAAAGCAGCCGTTTTCAGTAAAATGAACAAGTAGACAAAAACTTTATGACAATGCAGTGACAGTTGAACTATTGATGAAAGGATGCTGAATATTTATATCAACATGTTCCTGCTGTAAAAACAACCAATGACAACATGTAAAACCAGAAAGATAGGAAGTGGTTCAGACCATTAGAAAACAGTATAAAATGACATCCTTAAAAAGAGGTTTCAGAGTTGAGTAAAAATGCCAAAAAATGCAGTCTTTGATGCAGTCTAAACCAGCGGACATGTCACCATTAAAGCATTAAAAAGCACCAAATGTGCATGGACACATGTACAAATGTCCCAGATATGTGTAGAAATAAAAGCAAAGAGTCCAGGTAACAGGAAGGGCAGATGCCACCCAAGGGAGACGGCGTGTGGAAACGAGGTGAGCCAACTCAGTGAGGATGGGACTCTTTGCTGTTCAGTACGCGAGCTCGACTGGAGGGGACCGTTGCACTGCGGATGACCTCCATCCACCTGTGGGCAGACAAAGGATTTTTTTTTTTATCAGTTCTCTGATATCGAGGATGCAACAAAAACTGCAAATACGTCTTAAAAATCTGGAAAAAAGGATAATCTGTACCTTTCAAAAGTGTATTCACTCTCTGATCGGAAATAGTAGACATGGGACTTGAAATGCAGTTTAAAGACGTAGTCCTTGTGGATGTTTTCAGACTCTGACGGGATAGTGACGGAGTAACCCAGCAGAGGAAGGCTGGCAAGTGGATAATCATCCTGAAGACAGAGTTGAGATAAGAATTCAAATTAAATGTATGTGAATAATTAAAACAACTAGGATAAAAATGAAAGAAACCAGGAAGATGTATGCTGAAGCTACAGTTTAGTGCACCTACACTTTTTACAAAACAACCTATTTGATGTCAAAAAGCAACTTCAGACAAATTTGACACTGTCCTTATTTCTTTCCATATTAATGCAAACGTGTCATTCTAAATCATACATTTTTACTGTCTTTAAACATTTGTAATCTTACAAAGTGTACTACAAATGTTCAGTTTCTCTTACAATTGTTCCATAAATTCTCCCCTCTAACAGAAATATCACGATTCTCTACATTAGTTTTAACCCATTGTTTGCTTGAAACATGCCTCTGACATTATATTGGCATTTTACATGATTTGTGCAATTTTTAAGTCATACACATCTTAATGTTCGAGCCTTTAATTTACAGTGGGTTTGCTAGTGGTGTTTTGTTTGACTGAAAAATAATCTAACTTGTCTATGGAAGCTTAAAACTCACAGTGTTCGTCGCCCATCGACAGCCACCAAACATTTTCTCAGGCAAGAAGCAAGACGAAAAACTGCATGGGAAAGTTTGTTCACCTCTAATGTAGCGGACAGATTTGACATTCTGCACAGACATGTGACGCTTTTAAGTGCAGGGAAGTGTAAACACTTTGCCTGGCACAGAGTGAGGAGGGAAATTAATGTGGCGAAGAGGTTGTGGTGTGTTCACTGGATATAAAGCAGAGGGTTGAAAGTGAATGTTCATCACCTGGTGAGACTTGTAGAAAAACAGGCTGAAGTTGGTGAAGACCACCCAGAGCTTCTGCCAGCCGTTGCTGTTCTTGAACTTCCTCAGTAAGTTTCCTGACAGCTGATTCTACAAATACAAAAGACAGCAAGTTTGAAATCTGCGACTTTATAAATTCACAAACATCATAAAACCACTAATAACACACTTGGATTTTTGACTGAAAATGTGGAAAAGGGATTCATGAAATTAAAGGTCTTGTAATATTCTATGTTTTTCTTATTGTCAACAAATCCATGATCCTACTAATAAGTATTGCCTGTGTCATTAATGTCAGGTTTAGCATATCACTTTGCGCCAGTTGACCTCCAATGTTGTCTAAAAACTATTAAAAACATATTACACATAATCAGCCACAGTGATGTACTGAGTGCATGTTCGTTCATTAAGATGAACATGGAAGCTGTAATTTACTGACCTACAGACAACGTCCTGCTGCCAGAAACACTCATTAGACTGACAAATACTGTATTGTTTTATTGTATTTATTGGGACCATGAACAGTGTTAAACATAAATGTTACCGTTGATGTATTGCACTGAGTTAGTTTATAGCTAATTTTCATCTGCAGTCCCTTTGGCATATCACAGCATGTATAAATCTGTGGCTGTTCAAGAAACATTTGCTAAAAACAGTGCCCAGACGTTTTAAATAAATATTTAGCCTCTTTAAAATAAAAAATGAAGGTTAATTATTTGTGATCTGCTTTTCAAGATTTATGTCTTCAGTGGGTGAGTGTAGCAGGACAGTCAGAAACGAACGTAAACTGTTGGTTTTGGTGGTTTCATGGCAGTTGTTGACAATCATAAAGATGCAGCATATGGCCATCCTCATCCTTCTTATTTTGTACTTCCAAATAAACTTTTAATCTACTGTTGCTAAGCAAAAGATAAAGATATAGTAATAGGAACTGCAGTTATTGGCTCATCTGTTACTGTACATTATGTTTAATGGTCATAGTGCTTCTAACACAAATTTAAAGCTATGAATCACTAATGTCTGTACAGTATGAGGCACCACAGCAACTTTATACCCATGTTTTATTTCTATAAAGCACTTTGTAACTTGTCTTCGTACGATGCAGTTCAAGTAAACACACACACGGGGCCTCTCCTGTCTGCCTGGCTCCTTTACCTCTAGACTCCTGCAGGATTCACTAAAGGAGAGGCTCTGAACACGGTACCAGCAGATAACACACAGAGGCACTGGTCCCTGGCCACTGGGGGGCCCCACCGAGGGGGCCTTATTCTCACTGACTGGACTAGGGTCCTCTACCACGGAGGAACGCACAGACGCATGGGGAAAAGAGAGGGAGAGACAGAGAGAGAGAAAAAAAACAGACAGGGAGGGAGGACAGAAACACAGAGACTGAGTAGGTGAAACACAGGCATGCAGTGGCAGGGATAAACACGAAGGCCGGCGGTGTGTCCAGGCAAAGCTGTGAAGAGGACGTGGTTACAACTACAGAGGAAGAGCAGAACTAGATCAGGGCGTGGCTGGGTTGTAGGGAGGCTACATCCCAAAACAGGATCAGTTCTGGTGGTGTGAGATGAGGATGTTTAGCACATCTACGTACTGCTCCTCTCTATTTACAGATGATCAGAGATTTTAAGTGAGGGGTGGGGGAGAGAAAAAAGGAAAGAACCACACAGGAAAGCCACAGTTGTGAATTAAGATAAGGACTGTTAGCCAAAGGAGGGAAACGTGGGAACAGTATCCTCGCAGAGTTTGCAATTGGAGAGAATAAACAGTTTTAGCATACAGTGACTGAGTGACATTCATCTGATCTAAAAACAGCTTTAACAATATTGATGCAAAATCTCTCAGGCCTATCAATTTGTATGTAAAAAAAGCAGTTGTAACAGATTTTCAGCTGAATTTCATGTCTCAACGTAATCAGAAGTTGCTGAATTCTTGCTGCAAGAAGATGCTGTAGTTTAAAGTAAAGAAAGTAATTTTTTTTTTTTAAAGAAAATGCAAATGACCTGTTAATTATGTACCAGAATCACCAAAGAAAAAGTGACTGCTTGCATTGCATTTGCACCTTAATCTATTATATGACCTGATTTTTAGCATTTTTTAAAATATATAAGTAAATAGCAAAAGAAATATAAGAAGAATAAGCCTTAAAATTTCTTTATGTTTATTAGCTCATAGTCATTAACGTATGTATTTAAGATTAGAAAGAAATAAATAAGGTGATGGGAGTGGCACAGGAGGATACTGTCCCCACTGAGAGATTAAACAGTGAATTAAGATACAGCAAACACTCATAAACAGAAATAGAAAACAACGAGGCAGGAGGGGAAGGGCAGGTCTGAAGTTGAGGTTTGGCTGGTACCTCCATAGCTATGCTAAAGTCCACCATGGACACACTGGTGTTCCTGTGCCAGCACACGTGCACCATGGTGTTACCACGGTGAGGGGCGGGCCTCTCCAGGGACGTGTGTGACGCTGCCATGTCGTCCTCAGACTCCGCCTCCACCGAGGACTCCTCAGGGCATTCTGGGAAAGTCAGGAGGTTGTTACTGCTAGACAATGAGCGAGGTGATGAGGGGAGAAGGACGCTAAAACACAAACAATGTGAGATCATTGACAAATCGATGCAGAGCTGTCACTGAGCGGCTTGTAATTCATAAAATGGAGCTGAAGAAGGGAAAAGTCTGTTTTACATTTTTTAAGATTCATCAGAACCTCGGTATTTTCCAAGTTTTTTTTTTTCCTTTTGTTGGGCAGCAGTGCAAATTAAGGTTTGTCATAGTAACATGGCTGTCATTTTGATTGTTTGCCAGAAATCAAGAGGGAGAGAGAACAGCAGCTGCTGCTGATAGCGCAACACTGTTTTGTTGCAACCGTGAAGGACGATGAAGTACTTTCTCATCCCTGAAGTATTTTTGTGTTGTTTCTGTTTGTGTTTACTTGTTAATCTAAATGAATTGAAACCAAAACTTAGCTAAGTATATGACTGGCAACAAGAAGAGTGTGTGAGCCAGCCCAATCACGTGGCGCCACAGGGAACAAGTCGATCTCATCTGGGTTCAGGTAAGGCCTGCATCCTTTCTTGTTGTTGGCAAATGAAGGCATTCAGTGTATGTCATAGGCTGTTAATAGCTGGTACAGCCATAAATCTCCTAGACTGAGCAACACATACTTTTACCACTACTTCCTGTGGCGTGACAAAATGTACTTATCATATTCAACAGTAGGTTTATGTAGTAACTTACTGTTGTCAGTCAGATTGCTGGTTAGCAGGTCAGATGAAGGCCCGTTGCTGGTTTTTGCCATCTCTATCGCCATCTTTATGTCCTCCATCCAGTTCTCCATCTCTGTCAAAGAACTACAGGGAGAAATGCACAAATAGACAAAATGCTCAGAACATCCGAGGAGCAAAACAGGCATGTGAACACGGCAGGTAGGCCGGTTGGTTAGAAACTGTTCCCTTAACATGTGTTTGACCCATGTTTGTCCAGGTGTCCTGCCAACAGACACTAATCCACCATCTGCTTATTCATGGAAACCGGATGAGCAAAATGTTAGTTTGAAGACAAGAAAAGAAGTAATTTTTTTTTTTTTTGCTTTTTGCCAGTGAAAAAAAGTACATTTATTTGTGATAACACAACAGCATTTGCAGAGAGTTCACGTGTAACAGTTCTCAAATGCCTCCACACCAAACTCTTGATACTCCAGAGGAAGAAATGCACACATGGCCACCCTGAGTTAACTTTAGATGCAGGTACAAGGACTCTATGGGATGAAAACCACTGTTATTACCTTGCTGCAACCACCACTGACTGCCGCTGTCCAACCAATGTGAAGGCATGAGGCACACCCCACTCATCTTCACTCTCTCTGATCTGGAGGAAGAACACAGAAAAAACATTAGAGAGCAGCGGTATCTAGGACAGCAAAAGACCAAAATAGACAGAAAGGGAGAGAAGGAGGGAGGGAGGATGAAAAGGCAGTGAGAGAGAAGGACATGTATACATACTGAAATTATACACATATGTGTGTGTGTGTGTGGGTTGGGGTGGGGGCAGATGTTGAAAGAGCTGCAGTTCAGCTGTTTGATGCAGCTTATTTTCAGTAATGACAAACTGGTGACAGCCGTTTGAAACACTTTGTGCTCAATTGAGAGACACTTACTGTCATGCCATGGAGCGCCAGCTGCCCATGCACTTTGAACTGATTGGTTGCTGTCATCCCTCGACTCGTGTACAAAATGACGTCGTTGAACTATCGCCAGAAAGGCAGGAGAGAGGAAAGGGACAAAAAAAGGAAAATGTAAATGAACGTTCTTAGAAAACAAATGGCTCCAATTAACTCAAAGTATATAATCCAGTAAATTCTGAGGAGGCGCATATGCTTCTGTCTGTTCTGGCACCAAACATCTTGCCATAGCAACTACAAAATATAGAAACTTGACCATATGGTAATACAAATGTTAATGATCCGAGAGCCCCTGAAGAAATAAACAGTGAATATAAATGAGCAACATGTGTTATTTTTCCCTACAAAAACCTCTGAAGTTGTACTACACTTTCCAACTGCATAATCTATAGCTGTATATGATATAAGCATGATTATTTTTTCCACTGAGATCACTCGGCTAAATAATTAGATCAATAACATGATCTAATCTCAAAGAGTGCAGCGTTACCAGGAAAAACATTCGTTGCTGTAGGCCTTTCCCGGATAGTTTGCTGAGACAGCCTAACCTGATGAACTCCTGAGAAGAGAAGAGAAAACATGAGTCATTCATTAGACACACACTTTATTGTACTGGTATGAAATGTAATATCAAGTAGATGTTGAAAAAGTCAGATATAGAGTTAAAAACCTCAATCTTTAAACTCACCCGACCAGGAACAACAAGATTGTCAGTGCCAATCAAATCCTTCCTCAGCTCCAAAAGCTTCTGGAAGTTCTCCATCTTGATTATGCTTCCCTGGAGCTGGTCCACCACCTCAGACACATCTGCCAGTGCAGCTACAGACAGTATGATGTTTTTAGATTATTCTGCTGCGCTAGAAGACCTTCGGTAAACATGCCTCTTTGAAAACACAAAATGTGAGCGTGCTACCTCTGCAGTCTCTGAAATCCACATGAGTAGCTGGGTAGTGTTTGCACAGACGCTCCAAGATCTGCTTGTAGTGAATGAGGCGGTGCAGAGGCCGCAGAATGAAGACGTTGAGGGGGATGTAGCAGACCTTTTGCAGCTCAAAATCCCTGCAGAGACCCTCTAACTTGCGGGACGCCTTGCACGCCTTCTCAAGCTCCACCAGAACGTCAGACTGCTTATGCAGGTTTGCTGTCAGCGGCTATGGACAGATATAAGTTAGAAAATGATGCATACATATGAGTGTCAGTGCATTACTGTAAATACAGACACATGGAAGAATTTATCATGGCGTAGCGCCTTACTTTCAAGCCTTGAAGGTTCTTCAGCATGACATCTCCGATGCGCTGGTAGTCTCCTTTGATGTGAGCATTGGAACGTCCTTCCCTAAAACAGATAAACATCAGCAGTTTTTTATCTCTGAAACTTTACAGAGCGATTGTAGACAGAGAATTAATTGACTAAGCTACACAAAAGCACTTAAAGCTCATTGATTATTCAGCGAAGTGTCACCTTACACAAGAAAAATTCCAATGAAGTTAGTGAGAGGTCTTTAAAACTTTAAGGAAGAAATCCGCCAGCAGGTGTCTCCCCTGAGCATGACTTTCTCCACACAGGGTGCACGAGTTAATGTGCTGCCATAACCGGATTCATTCAGAATATTTGATTATTTGGTACAACATTATAACAGTAACCCAATAGCCCTTAAGGGAAACAATCCTCTATCTGTCTGTAAAACAACACCTTTCCTCACCTATGACAGCTTTCTAATCATTATCACAATAACAATGGTACATAACTACTAATATTTGAATATGCAAAATCAAAAAAAGAGACACATGCAGTGCTAGATAATTTACATGCACATGTGCAGTTCCTATCAGCAGAGCAGACTCTGATATCACTTTCAGTTTTAATTTGGATACAAGCTTTGAAATAAAAATACTATGTCTGCACTTAATGGCTGTAAATTCTGACAGCCTAATGAGCTTTATGCATCACTGTGTGCATGTCTGTGTGTGTGTGTGTGTGTGATTCAGTGTGTCTTAGATAAGGCACAACATCATTAAGGAGATCAGACAGCAGAAACCCACTGGCAAGAAAAGGCCGGCTTTGGTGCAGCACGACTGTTGCCATGGAGACAATAGCTCCTAAGGTCATCTAAAGGGACCGAGTTGCCCTGTCAGACTAAATGCCAATAAAACTCATTAAAAAGGGGGTGTATAAGTTGTGAAAAATTGGATCAAAACCAAACCAACACATCACCGGATGTGTTCTAAACCCTGCAGGGATGAATCTGGATGAGGGGCAGGGTGGGGTGGGGTGGGGGGTCTCACCACAGAGCCAGCCGCTGCTCCACCTCCCTGAGAAAGCCTGTGTGGAACTTGTGCAGAGGCTCGAAGGTGGAGAGGATTGTGTTCTTCAGAGAGTCTGGAGTCGCCTCATCCTGCCCTACAGCGCTCTGGAAAGACTGAGATCAAAAATATAAGCATATAGTGAACACTCAAGCAATTTACCATGGTGCAACTCAGAGAATTATGAACCGTGAACATCTCTTTGGTAAAGTTAGAAACCAGAGATGAAATCTTTCAGTCTTTCAGTCGGTCTGTGATGGCTTTGAGAGTCTAAAACCTCTCCACTCTGAAATGAAAGGGAATTCCACAATTACGAAGAGTGATGCCAAAGCTATTTTAGACTATTTTCTGTTTCTGAACTAAGTGACCAGTTACTTGGATGTAATAGGTACGAAAAACTTTAAAAGTGGACAACTGTATTAAACTGCAGTGCAATGATTAGCTCTTGATGACATCAGGTAACTCAAGTCCAGGTTTTCTGGTCTCAAGCCTGTAAAGGGTTGTTCAAGATCATAGAAATAGTCAAAGATCAATGCCATGCTAATGAAGATTTTCCCAGGATGCCTCCAAAAGCCTTCTGTCTGTGTTTCTACTGTTGCACTTCAGCCTTGTAATGTCTCTTAAATCCTTTAATTGCCCTAGGATGAATGGAAGAATCAATAGCCAATCATTCTTAACACTGTTGTTTCATTAAGTCAGATTGAAACCAAATGTTGCATTTTGTGCATTTGGGCACAGCAGACAGAAAATAGCCTTATTAAAGTGACGTGATGGGAAAGGGAAGTGGGTTTTCGGGAAACTGAGTGTTTCTAGAAGGGTTTGAGAAGAAGGCCGGGGGGGCACCAGCTGTTGTTCAGATGACTTCACCAGCAGCAGCCAGTGTATGGGAAGGGAGACAGCACGCACACACACGGCTGAAAAAAGAACAAGGACAAGAGCCAACCCAAATATTTATGAGATGTGTTAAAGGCTTCTCTGAAAATTACAAGATGAAAAAGGCTGCAGCTTTTAAAAACAGGAGTGATGCATTTTCTCCACATGCGTGTACCGGATCAGACAACAGCAGCACCGCCTCTTAAGAACATCCACCTCGTTTGCAGTTGAAGGAGTGGTGCCGCACATTTAATATCCTGTTTTCTGCTGCATCTCCGTTGAGATATTATCAAATGAAATGATGTCCATATGCTTGTACCCTGCCACTGAAATCTAAAAAGGAGTGGACTGAAACAAGGGAGTCACATGCAGAAGGAACATGCAGCTGTATCCATCTATCTCTTTAAACACTAACGCAGTTTAGTATTCACGGCCTTGAGTGAGACAGATAAATGCATTTCAGAGCGCGAGTGTGGTGAATGAATAAAAAATTTAATCGCATCTGCCAAAATATTCCTGTGTCACTGCCTGCCTGTGTTTTGGTGGGTGCTCTGTAATAGAGCAGCTAACCGGAATAATCAATGTTTTCTCCCCAGAGGACAGCGCAGGAGACAACAAACAGTAGAGCGACGTGTTGGCGTGCAAACTCGGCCTGTCTTACCACGGTCACCACCTCCAGGTCCTTCAGATACGTCCTTTCTGTGGTCAGCAGCTCCTTTGCGATGAAGTAGGCCCGATCTGTTGGAAACCTCTGCAAAGGTATAAGAACAGAGAGAGGACACTGAGCAAGAGCATTTGAATTATCTACTATTATAAATCCAGCTAGTGTTTGGTGCTTCATCTGTTGTATGACTCGTCCTATTTCCCAGAGTGGATTTAGTGGAAAATACTCAGCTTCAGTCCCAGTGGAGAATTATTCAGGACAGGTAGTCTAGGTCCAGAGCTATTTTAAGCATATGACAGTAGCTTTAACTACAGAATTAGCTTAAAGGTAAGAACTGATACAACAAAGAATCTCAGAGTATTTTTTGCTGAATTTATTAACAGAGGCTCCTCATTAGACAACAAACCTTCCTGCGAACCTCGTCTTCATCGTCAGTGCGAACGCTGCAGGCATCGTTAAGGAGCGGGCTGGTGAGGGGTGAAGGTTGCCGGCCATCAGGACTGTGACTGCACAGATCCAGTGACTTCTGACCGTTGACCATGCCATGTGAGTGACCGGAGGATGCAGACAGGTGAGGGCTGTTGGACACCGCTCCTGTAGGGGAGTCGTTTAATTGCAGCAGTGAGAGAAGGAAAAAGTCAACAGTTAGAATGATTCAAGCACACATGAGAACTCAAGAATATATCATATCTGGGCAAAACTCTTCAAGTATCAGATGGGGAGATTTTGGCACTTTATGAGAAATTAACCTGTCTTCAATTCATAATCCAACATTACAAACTTCACTCAGTGTGCAAGACTTTACCGAACAATTATTTACAGAAGCTGTCTGACCCAGGATCAGTCTTCCTCAGCCACACAGAAAAGCATAATGATGTTCCACTGGAGATTTGCATTTAGAAAGTGAAAAATCAGCCATGACTCACTCTATCGTCCAGACAGATCTGGCAGCCTTTGTGCAACATCAATCAATACACAAGCTGAGACACGTACTGCAGGATGATCAAGAGCAACAGCTTACTTTGTGTCATCTACACCCACAATGCCCACTGAGCTTACTTACTATGTTTTAGCAGAAACTTGCCCACCTCTCTCTGATGTCGTCTGGTGCGTCGGCACAAAAAAATACAGCAGCAATTACATGCACACAGGCCAGTGCAACTCTGGCATTGCAATTTACTCAACTCTGGGAGGGATTTATTTTAAATACTACAGAGGGGAAGGAGTGGAAACCACAAACTCAAACAAATTAAAACATCCACTAGATTGCTTCAAATGAGTGTAAGTAGCAAAAGCTTCTACAGTCATTCAGAGGACCAACCAACGCTACAACACTACACTACAGGGAGAATGAGGGGGAAAGGTTCACCAGATGACAATGCCGTGGTCAAACAAAGAAGATTCTGAAATCTCACTTTGTAAAGGTCATCTTTATTGACTCTAGTGTGACATATATACATTGTTAGGTTAATATGAATCTGGAGAAAAGCAGCATAAAAAGGTCCAGTGAGCATCTGGAGTGAGTGAACAAATGAGAGACTGAGTGAAAAACAAGGGAGGGTGGGGAGTAGAAAAATAAGAATTCATGCATTATCTTCTAGGCCTTGCCAAAAACTAAATATGAAAAAAAGATTATGAATGTTAAGATTTGAATAAACAGCTTTGTGACACTGTGATTCTGATATTGCTGCTAATGAGGAAACATAAACATTCAGTCAATGAATACTAATCGGTTTTACATTCAGTTTACTTGTAATAGTTACAAAGTGAGCTGCAAAAATACTGTAAACTAATATGCTGTTTTGAAATGTAGTCTCTCATAGTGCATGATTTTCTAGTCTTCAGATTTGCTAACATTAATTCTACAATCTGTGATATGAAATCACAGTGAAGTGACAGTGAGCACTGACTGTATATCATAGTAAATAAAGTACATGTAGAGAACAGTAAGAGCAGAACAGCATCATGTGTATTACGCCTGGTTTAGTGCAGCATGCAGTGGAAACACCAGTGGTTGCAAACACACACAAATCTCACCCACAGACCTGGGACTTTGAGTCGACCCAACACACAATTCATGTTAGGATGGATTGGAGTTAAATTATAAATTTCACCAATTTTCCATCTGCTTTAAAATTCTCTGTACGGCTGACAATCATTGTAGGTCTATGGGAGAGCTTTGTGCACCAGACAGGGTTCCCTTACATTGCAGTGATCCAGTAACTCTCACAAATAAAGTATCTTTTCATAGATTTCATAGTGCTCATGGTTATTAATCTAGAAATCTAAACCCTAAATCAATTGTTAATATTAAAGTCTTGTCAAGAGTAGCTATTAATCTAAGTAGGTGCCACTTAAACATACGAATAAACTAAAAAATCTCACTATAAAAAATGCTGCTTGACGTCAATGCTAAAAATGTCTGGTAGCACCGCAAAAGCAGTCGACAGTGATGGATGAGCCAAGAGATTTGGTGCTTTGAGGTGTTGCCCTTAAACTGCCTTTCACACATATAGTACACACACACACACACACATACTAAAAACTGACTATATTTTCTTGCATATTCCCAAGCTCCTGTCATCCGGCTCTCTCTCTTCTGGAATTATTAACTGTTAGCTGGATCACTGCAGAGATGGAAACCCAGATGCTGGTAATCTTGCCCCCCCACCCACCCACCAACACACATAATAAGTGACAGAACAGGTTTACATGCATTTGCAGCTTGGACAAAAAACAGACAAGATACATATGAGAGTTTTATGCTGACAGACAAGTGCTTACATTGGACAAAAAAACAGAAACAGAAAAAACAGAAACAGAAATGTGATATAGAGACCATCACTTTTTCAAACAGATGAAACACAAATAAACAGGAGGACAGAAGTGCAAAAGAAAACTGAAGAAGAGACTAAAGTGCAGTGCTATTTTTGCCAAAAAGATTACAGACTTTGCAATCTTTGGAAACAAATAAATGTGTAGACAACATAGCTGTTAGAGGACTTTGTGAGTATGATATCAAATTACACAGATCGCCAGAGATACTCGAGCATGAGTGAAGTGCAGAGGGGGACGTCAATAGTGAGCGCGAGAGCTATAAATTGTTGTTGAGTGGCTAAACTACCTCTGCAACAGCATTTTCCCTTCACCTCAGTCTGACCAGGCCACTGCTGGTCTCTGATGCAATTCTATAATATTCACAAAACATATTGTGGGGTTATATGAAGTCCTACTGTTGTATTTATTGTCTATTTCCTACCACTTTTCTGATGACAACATGACAACTAATAGATGTTTCTGTTTCAAGTAAGCAAAGAGCTGAGACTACTGTAAACATAAACAATATTGAATACCAATCAGACGCTCAAATTGGTATTTGCAGCATGTGGATTAGTTTCCACTCTGATATTAAATAAGACAGGACATACTACTCAGTCACAACAGTCACAAGCCAAATGCTGCAAACAAGACAACATGACTATTCCAAAAAAAAGCCTACAAAGTCAACAATTACTGCCACAAATTATACATCCCCAGATCTTTGAAGACTCCACAATAGACTGATAATGAGCACGAAGCTCATTTGCAAAAAACGGTATAAAAATGAACCAACTTTGTCTATGTCTATGGACAATTATGGAATGATACTGTATGTTTATTTCCCTATAGGAAGTCATAAGGCATCTTAGACAGTAACTGGACCAAGCATTCAACAACTCTTACTCTACAAACAGTGTTGTAGACTTTTAAGTCCAGTAAACTCAAAGAATGTGAGAAAGTGCAACTGGAATGATAATTTCTCTTTTAATCACCCTCAAGTTTAAAAATTGGAAACATTCTGTTTATCTGTCATCTCTGTGGTATTTTAATTGCTACGGTAGCAATTAAATGTGAAAACCTAACATGGCACTTGTATTGTTCTGCGGGGACATGTTAATACAGTCAAAGAACTGGGAGGGTGAAAGATAAAGCTCCTCAACAAATAAGAAAACCCTGAACAAATTCCTTCCTTTATGCAATCTTGCAAAGGGAAGCACCTCCCAATGAAAGAGAGACTTAAAGCTACGCTGTGCTTCTGGTAGGAATGTGGAGATTTGAGTACTCCCTCTGACAGAAATAATGTGTCACCTAAATGGACACTTTTTTTCCAGATTTCACCACCCTGACCCAGAAAAACCTTTTTAACTCTCTAGTGAGTGGAGAAGGTTTGTGCGCACTAACAGCTGAATATCTGTCCGCCTTCCTCGTCACTAAATGCATGGCCGTCCTCATCTGCCTCTTCATCCAGCTGTAGGCTGCCAAAGGAAAACTTGTTTCTAGGTATAGGGGACGTGGAGTTGGCCTCCACTGGATTACCAAACATGAGTGGGCTACTGCAGTTGCCTCTGTTGGTCTCCACCTCAGACTCACTGGACTCTGAACCACTTGTAGTAGAGCAATCATTCATGTGAACTGCTCCCACATGTGGACTACCAGCCTGCCCTAAGCGTTTCTTCCCCAGACTGGTTCTGGTCCTGCCTGGGGCTGAAAGGCCGTTTGCTACCATGCGACGCTCAAGAGCAGCCATACGTTCAGCCCGAGACAGCACAGGACGTGATCCTTGCCCTGCTGAGGATGTTCCCTGGTCAGACTGGTGATGTACTTTGTGTAGCTTCTGTAAGAGAGGAGAGCGGCTTGGGATAGGCGAGTACCTGCCCTCATTAAAGTGAGGGGGAACAGAGCTGTAGCCGTTCTGCTCAGCATGACTGAGGGGACTTGATTGATGGAAGGTGTCTGTGGCAGGATTGGTGGAGACACTCATCTGTGAGATTATATGAGGGCTGCTGCTATGCCTTTCTCTACTATGACCACTGATGTCCACCATAGGGCTATGGAAAGGACTTTGATGAGGCCTTTGGAATGACTGCTTGATGGACTGGTCCAACTCATGGTTCATGCTGAATAATGGTTTAGAGGAAGAAGGGGAGTCCCTACATCTCATCCTACTCAGAAAGTGCTCCTGCTGGGCCTGCATAGGTCCGTTAATGCCCCCAGAGCTCGAACCACGGCGAGGCACGGCCTGCTCCCTATAGCTATGATTCGACCAAATAGCCTTGTCCCTGCCCATATTATACCCACTATCTATATCACCGTAGTCAATGTGGGCAATAGAAGAGACGCTGCCTTTAGCAGTCCGAGATGCTGGACCTGTATTCAGATGTTCTGGGTGGGCCTGCCGTGTTGAGCCTGTTGTCTCCTCAGTCCTGGACACAGAACCCGTTCGATCCTCATGGCCGTTCCTCTGGAGAGACGGACTCGCCCTTGTTGTCCGAGATGCAGAAGGGTCTTCTGCACTCACCAGCACTGACTCCTGCCAATGACGCCGAGGAGGAGAGTCAACTCCGTCCCCAGGAGCACCACTCTGACAGAAAGAGGCAGATAATCAAGATATTCAGAGTATATTTTATTCATGATGATGCTCAATCCAATTATCAATAATAACTAAAAGCTAGTATTTTTGCATGAAAGCACCCCGTGGAGTTTATGACCCCCTGTGGGGCCATTAGGCAATGTTTTGATGATCAGGTTTGTATCTTGTGCTCTACTAGCATATGTACATGTACACATATGTGCACAGAGCTGGCACAAATACCTTCCTGCTGGTTTCCTTGTTGACAGTTAGTGGTGATAATGTGCCAATAAATGTTGCTGTACTCTTGCAAAAGGCAAGGAAAAAGAAAGCTGCTTGCCAATTTAAACATGGATGAAAATTAGACCGGCAAGCAAATATATCCAAGCACTCAGATGCAACTAGGAACCCGAAGGTGCACCAAACAGAGGTGTCAAGAAGTATGAAGCCCTTTCTAAAGAGGTCTTAAACAGATGGCTTTACACATATTTGTTTGTACGCCTTGGCAGACTCAGGAACTCTCCTGCAGCACATACTGCCAAGATCTGACCCTGCCTTGAATCCCAAGGGAGTGTTGAAGTGTCTCCTAATTTTGGGCATTGTTCCCTGCTACTCACTTGACACCTAATAAAAATAAAAAAAACAAATGTGAATAGTTCTTTTTTACATTTTCCATTCCTGTTCTAATTACATAATGATAATTATAGAAAATATGACCAGGAATTATAAAACGCCATGAGTATAATCTGTTGAACAATGCAGATTTTAAAATACATAAAAAAAACAATGGTCTTTGGTAAAAAAAAAAAAAAAAAAAAAAGACCTTTGGTTTGTTTTTAAGAAAACTCCACAGGGTACCATTAACAACATTATCAAAATGAGATGCATAAGGTGATATGAGCCACTCACTTCTGTTGGCACTTCATGGTGGCGTGGTGAAGGCAAAGGCGACAGGCGGATGTTGTGTTGGACCCGACTGTTATGTTGGACCCGACTGTGTTTCCTGGCAGACAGGATGTTGAAAGTCAGTGTTATACATTCTGCGCACCCTCTCATAGACCAAATATGTCAAATATATCGTGTGTGGAGCCCTTTACCTTTCAAACGGAATCTTTTTAAACTCAGACTCTCTCACATAATCCATCACCTGCTTCTGTGTGCGACCACTACAGAGACGAGTACAGGAGAGATAATGATGAGCTACTGGGGCAAAGCTGTTTTAGACGGTTAATGTGATGAACGGAAGCTGCTGTGACTGCAGTCCTGGGAGACTGACAGCAGTTTCATAATGCAAACACTCACTACCTGAATCTGAAGGAGGAGCCTCGTGTGAACAGCACAGGCTTGGGCTTGGCCTTAGGTTCCTCAAAGAGGCGGAAGAAAGCGTGATACTCGACACAGATCTTCCAGAAGACCTTACAGCAGTCCCTGCTGGCCATTAGAAACTCCAGAGTGTCCTGATATGAACTCTGGGGGACACATCAAGACATAACTTACAACACCAACGACTGATGGGTTTTGTATTATACACAATATGTTTCAGCAAGTTAACTTACATTTAAGTCTGGCCTCAGCTTGATGAGGAAACGTTTCCTCTTGAAGCTCAGTTTACGCACTTTAGACCAATTGAAGGCGTTTATCTTCGTGTGTCCCTGCAATGATGAAAAATGTTATTAACCTTTACCTCAGGCGTAAAAAAAAAAAAAAAAACACTTCTTACGCCAACCATCATTTAATGTGTTGCCCCACACAATAGTGTGACTAACCTGAAAGACCAGAACACCTGTGTGTGCCACAGCAAGGCTCAGCCTCGAACCTTCACGGTCCTTGGCAGGGTGGAGGCGAATCCCATACATCTCCAGCCTGCGAGCCACTTCTAGTAACTGATAGTCTGATTCTGCTGGTGTTTGACCTCTAGCAACACAAAACACAACAGTACAGTTTAAAGGATTAGTCTGCGGATACTTTATATTTTACTTATTGTCAACAAATCCTAGGAAAAGATTATTCTGTGCCACTTGTCTCTATTGTTGTCCAAAAACTATTAAAAACATATCACTGTACAAATTTACTACTTACTTCTCTTTGAGTAACAGCCAGCTGTTTAAGGTAAGTACTATGCCTATTTTAAAAGTGAAACTATATATTTGTGACCTGTTTTCAAGGATTTATGTCCTCAGGAGGAACTATTGGAGGAACTATTGAGCTTGGTGCAGAGACAGGAACAGGGTACGGATGTTGGAAGGTCTTGAGAGACAGAGTAACACATTGTTACTTATCGTGTTTTCATGAGAATTGTTGACAATAACAAAAACTTAGTATAACACCGGCCTATACTTTAATCCATATTGGAAAAGGTATACATGTTCTGCAAAAGACTACAGTGGGGTAGGCAGTAGCAAAAAAAGGTTAATCTTGCTTCCAGGTTTTAACATTTTGACTTGCCCGGTGCAAACTGCAGCCTTCATTATCCTTTCAGCAAATTTTGGACAAATAAATTAAATCCTGGCTCATCATCCTGCTGTGTGTCTCTGAAATTGAGGTGAAATGAGGCATGAGGCATGTCCGAGTGGATCTAGATTTCTCATATTTATCTGAGCTTTTGGAGAGGTGGTGGAAGGTTGGGGAGGGGTGGCAAAAGCTAACTAAATTTCTGAATTCTTATCAGTGGATAAGCCTTCCTGTTTCCTGTGTGTGGCACTTAATAAGAGATTTAATTCAGCATGGCACCCAGCCAGCAGAACTGCAGCTTCAGTTATCAACTACTGTAAGAAAGCCTTAGGGGGAGGGGGAAGAGGGGGGGCAGCCTGTTGAAGGCGGGAATGCTGCGCCTTTATTCCACTTCGCTGTTCTGTATAAACGGTATGGACATGGAGTCAGGGGGCAGAGTTGCTCCATCAATAAACTGGCTACGGGGGTAGTCACAGAGCTGGATTGATGTCTGTGTAAAAGGGAAAGCTGGCATGGTGGGACAGGAAGCTAACGCTGTTATGTTACACGTCACGCCTCTGAATCTGGAACGCCGGCAATGCTATGTAAAAGCACACACGGGGGCCGGCATTAAGCCACCTTTGTTTGGTTCAGTGTAAAAAAAAGCAAAGCTGGCTTAATGAAATCTTCTGTACAGCTATAATGCAGGATCTCTGTATAAATGAGCCTAAAGAGAGCAGTCACATCTAATGGAGCTCTTTTCATGTAGTAGCCGCCCACTGTGTCCATCTCTGGCACGGCCCACTCTAACATAGAGGTGAGACAAGGGTTGGCAAAGCTTTGGCTTGCATTCAAACCTGTGAACTGATGAGGACATTTTGAGGGAGGATGGTGGGAGGAGATCAGGAAGGTTTCCAGTACTCCCAAAAACACTCCATTCTTAAGCTAGAGGCAGATACTTGGAAAAGTACTGAGTGAAAAGTGCCAAATTCAATACCAAACGTCACTTTACACAAACTTGTGCTTCAGACACCTGAGAATAGACTCTGAAATTCTGGGTTTTTAACCTACTAACCCAGCTGACAACTGTTGTTTGAGTCATTTGGTGGATTGGAGGAAGATTTCAGTATTTAATTCTTTGTTGATAGAGCAGTAAACAAACTCATATCCACTTCTGGATATAGAAGCTGTTCAACAGCATACAAAGACTGGCTTTTTAAAGTTGATATAAACAAGTGCATGTAGCACTCTGAGAAACAACCCATTCATTTAATGGCTGCTTTCCTGAATGGGTCACCAGTATAATAAAACTTCCCTCTGGGACATGCGCAAGGTCTGAAACAACTTTTCCTGTTCACAGGAAGAGAGAAAAGAATAATTTGTGTTCAGCCATGGCTTGAGTGACCTTATGAACAGAGCTAAAAAAAAAAAAAAAACTACTACAGGATTCAAGTAATGCCTTATTTTAAGATCAACACAGGGCACAGAATTGAATCAAGGGTACTTTGGGCCCAGCCTGGCAACTCACACATTCTTTGAGTGAAACTCCATGATCTTATCAATCAGGGGCATTTGATCTGGGATGTAGTTATTATTGAGGAGGTGTGACCGGCACTGGCTCTCCTCGAAGTCGCCAATCTCAGCTGAAAAGTGAGAAAGGAAAAGGTACATGTTATTGTAGTAAAAGCTGTGAAAACAACGTGATAACAGGATGCAACATTATTCTTCCACAAGATATTTCCTAATATGGTGTTTTTGTGACAAAAATTGCACTCTGCTGCACTCCTATTGTATATGCAGGCACAAGATTTATATGATCTCCATCAGCGTGCATGTCGTCTTTGATCACTATTGGGAGAGCTCCCATGGTAACAGAAATGTCAGGTTATGAAAATGCACCATGCTGTGCAGTTGCTCTGAAGCAGTTCTGCAAGATTATGTTCAGACATCCGACTGAAAGGTATCCATAGTAACACACAGATAATCAATTCGCAACGGCGCACAGTGTGCTATATGACAATGTTTGATGATAAGCTCTGTGACAGTTATCTGATCAGTTGACTCTTTGGTCTCTTGAGCTAAATGAGGAAACAGTCATGAGTCATGGGACTTACACTGGATAATGTGAGAGACCATCAGTGCGGCGCTGCTGTCATTGCAGGTCAGACGTCCACAAGAAACATCCTGTTTGATCTGGAGGGCAAACAGGTACCTGGACACAAAACACAGGTGGTTTTCACAGACTGAGAACCTCTGGAGCAGCTCAGGAACACCATGTGCTGCTGTGTTCGGATATAACATCCCAGAGAATAAATTGAGCTGAAATTCTGATTAAATACAGCATACACAGGCTCTTTCAAGGTTACACAAGACATTCTTTGACACACAAGAAGTTGGCCTAACTGCACACTTTTGGATTCAGTAATAAATAAGCTAAGTGAAGTAATTTAATAAGTTATTGAACATTAACTGAATGTCATGTGTTATACTGCTGCCTCTCTTGGCTGCAAGCCAGAGCAGGAACCAATATAGTCTTAATAAAAGATGGTTTAAATAATAAAAAATATATACTGCTAATATCAACAAGCTTCATGAACACTTCAAAGTATATACACAACTGTGGCAGATGGACATGACTTTCTTTATGCCCAATATATCTGCACTTTGACTGTGAAAATATCCAAGTCATGAGCCTGTTCTGTGACGAGGAAACAGAAACCAGAAAATCATTAACTCCACACTAATCTCCAGAGATCTAAATCAGAAACGTGGCAGCCATGACATGTGAATTGCATAGCTCCGGAGGGAATAAATCTTTTGGGAATCGGAGCACATGTTTCATTTATGCCTCCACAAACACTTTCAGTCACAGCTGAAGTCATTTACATAGACTTATTGTTGATACAGTACATGCGGAGTCAAATGCAAACAGGAAGACATACACGATGTAGCGATGAAGGGGGGGTTTAATTATGTGGAGAGGAGCTCACCTTGTCAGCTCTTCCATTAGCTGGGCATGGTCTGGAGGAAAGAACTTCACAGCAAACCTTAGGATTGTTTGCTTCGGTCCTGTGCGGGATAGATGAGTTTTTTAACAACACAAAATAGATCTACTGTAGTGGAACTTACTTCGTTGCAAATTACACAGTGTATTTCTTCTTGAAAGTGAGAGTCACATGGATCATACCATGTAAGTACTCTTAACTGATTTGATGGCTGTTTTCTCCGAAACATTCAAAGAGAAAGCTCTGCTATAAAAGAAAACGTAAACAGTAAACCATTTTGAAACTTACGTCTGAGCTGCTTGATAATGGGCTTGATATGGTCTACCCAAACCTGTGGAAAAGAGAAAAGCATCAATGTGCAGTAGTCATCTGAACAAAACAAAATTCTGAGATTTATAAGATTTGCCTTTCATTTTCTTTCCTGACTCACCATCATCTTTTGATGGTTCTGAAACTCCAGGCCGAAGTAGTCACCCTCGATGAGGTTCATGTGGGAGCACACCAGGTCAAATAGCACCTTGCCTGAGGCTTTTTGCTGTGAATGAGAGGATAAAATAAACAAATAATTCTAGTTAAAATAAGACTCAGCTGGGTTTTTAATGACCATATACAGTAACTATTTCTATTTTCAATCTGAACATTTGTTCTGAGCAATTAAATCCAATGACATGGTGACATTTATTTAAGAGAAGAACAACCAAGCTCCAGGACACCCCAATGACGAAGAGCAGCCAGAAACAAAACAGAGCTCTGTCTTGTAGACCTTTCACACTCCCTGTCACCTAAATAGATGACAACTCTAAATTCCATCCTGGCCTTCAAAGGCTCAGTTGGCCACTAAAACGCCTCCATCCTACCTGCTGCAGCTGGAGGCGAGTTGGATCCAATCTTTGATCTGGAATTTCAGTGTCACTGCTGTCAGTGATGATAGACTAATGTTACTGGTACAATATCAGGATGAGACTCCCTGATCACCTCCATCCTCCCCCACCCCACATACAGTACACACAAACACCATGAAGACTGATTTAACCGCCCACTTTCCGATAAATAATTGCACTGTGACCACGCTGTAACCTCAAAAAGCCACCGCATCTTTGGATAGAGAGTAACTTTCCCATGTAAGGTCAACTAAATGTCAGGGATTTCCACAGAAGCATTTCTTCTGTTGTGCACGCTGTAAAGACACACAGAGCTCTGTCAGGCACACAACGGGAGAGTTTCTGCCTGGCTGCTTCCTCGTGACTGGTTTGCACCAGTGCGGAGCGTATCACAGCTACAGAATGTGAGTGTTTATAGTAGCAGTTCCCCCTGGCTTGGATAATGATCCAGAGCTGTGTCTGAGTATGTTTATAGGGATCAGTGTCTCCTCTACTTCTACACAAAAGGACAGTGGGTTGCTAAGGCTAAGTTACTTCAAGAATCCCCTTCATACAGCTGAGCCGAGTTAACATCCTACCCAATAAAGAGTTTGCCCACGTGTGAATCAATGCAGTGTTTTAAAAAGGCAAAGAATGACACTGTCTGTGTTCCTATTAACGCTTAGAGAATAAAAACTTAAGCTCTACCAGCTTAGTGAGAGGGTTTACACTTCCACAACCGCATCCATAATCTTCCCCAAACAAGCTCCCCCCTCCTTTCACTGCTCCTCCTCTGTGACAGTCCTTCCTGTGAGAAGCGTTACTACTGTATCTCTCTCCAGGCTGCTTCATGCAGTGCAGAGGGCATCCTACCACTGAGGACCAGCTGTTTCCATATGGTGATGAAGCTGATGAGGGAGTCCTCAAGGAGGCTAGAGGGAAAAAAACAACAACAAACCCTTCCTGTACACACACACACTCTGCTTCCTAATGGACTTCTGCAGCCAGCAGGTCGAAACAGCCCCCTGAATGAATTATATGTCTCATGTTTTCTGCACCAATGTGGACAAATGTGCTCTGTAGAGGCTCCAGAAACAGCAGACAAAAAGTGAGCTGAGTACAGTGAGGGCTAAAGAGTGTGTCTGTCTCACTGGAGCACTCTAATATCCAGCCTTATAAATCTGCTGCCAGTGTAAAATGACCATGAGCCAAGCAGAGATGGGTAAGGCAGAGGCTGATTAGAGCCGGGCAGCGCTTGATTAAATGCAGCTGTTGCACCCCGGAGTTATGGTGCTGCCATTTGACACTGCTGCAGCCGACACAATAAGACTGCTGTCGTTAATGAAGCACAAGTCACTGAGATTGAATGTCTTCATGACGCAGGCACTCAGAGGACACTATGTAACACAGTGTTCACTCTAAAGTCGCTCAAGTCTAGTTGCAATAATGTAATGATGGAACCTGACATAAGAGCAACTTGTCTTACACAACTGGTCATCGGGACTGATTACAGACCCAAACATGTTCAGGTGATGTAATACACACTGCATGAGACGTTGGGCACTCAAACATCCCATATGTGATTGTTGACATTGCAAAAACCATGTGTATTAATATGCTGCTATAACAGCCTCCACTCTTCTGGGAAGGCTTTTCACAAGATGTTGGAGCCTGTCTGCAGAGATTTGCTCCTATTCAGCCACAAGCGCATTACTGAGGTCAGGCACTGATTTTGGCCGATAAGGCCTGGCTCCCAGTCAACTCTCCACTTCATCCCAAAGGTGTTGAGGTGATGCACCCAAATTGAAAAAGAACATATTTAATGGAGCTTGTTTTGTGCACACAGGCATTGTCATGTTGAAACAGAAAAGGACATTCCCCAAACTTGAAGCTCTAAAACATCACTGTACTCTGTAGCATTAAGACTGACCTTATTTTGGGCGTAAGGAGCCAAAAGCTCCAGACTTAAATCACACAAAAGTATGTAGACAAGGGTGTTCACTTGGCCAGCTACGGATGACTAAATTCATTTAAAGACTCAGCTGTCTGAGTGCTAGTGTAGTCACAATTTTCTGTCAGGGTGTCACAAAATAGCACACTTTACCAGTGATAATGGCTAACAGTTGTATGATACTACCATTAGTTTCTTTGCTAGATTAACTGCCAAATGTTGTCAAAAAACATGCTAAGACAATCAAGCTATCAGACATGTGAGGCACAGCAGTGCTAAATGCTAATGTCAGCTTGCTAACTTACTCATGACAATGTTAATGCTAATGTTAAGCAGGTAAAATGTTTACCATCTTCAGTGGCAGTTAATCATGTTAGCATGCTAATATTGGCTAATTATCACTAAACACCAAGTACAGCAGAGGCTGATGGGAATGGGATTAGTTTTTCCATAAATATTTTGCCATATTTATACGACAAAAAGTAGTTTGTCCAAAGTCCAAAGTATTAAACAAATTTTAAACTTACTCAGACAAGTTATTACAACTCATCCTGTGGGGAACACTAAACTCTGTACCAATTTTCAGGGTAATCCACCCAATAATTGTTGGGATATTTCGAACTGGACCAAATTCCAGATCAACCAACCAACATCGCTATTCCTTGCTTGAAACTTCACTTCAAAGATCTGAAGTCAAAAGACGGTTTATGGTCAATTCTACCTTATTGAACCTTTGAAAATACTTACTATAAAAGCAACTTTTTACAGTATGCTCCCTATTCATCTAGACTCTATACTGAACTATAACAATCAATACAAAAATCTACTACCATGACAACCGTGTAAAAATACACTGTAACACTGTAAAATCTGATGTTATTTATCTGCCTGTGGACAATTACACAGTTGTGTGCAAATACAAGATTGTGTACACAAAGCAAAGACTTTGACTTCTTCACCCCACCACACAACCGAAAACATGCTTCTCCATACATGTCGTTCGGCCTTTACCCCAGCAGAAAGGTTAAGGTCTTAAGGAAACACCATGCTCAGCAGCTGACATTTCTTTCATCATCGACAATGCCAAGAAAATGCCACCAATCTCCCTTTTTATGACCTCTATCTATGAAAGCACTGGAACTAGTTTGCATAGGAGCTGCTGATTCCCGAGTGAGACGATGCATCCTGATTCAGCGGACTCAGTTCCAGGCCAGACGTGCAAGAAGAGGCTGTCTGGGCTCATTAGGTTTCAACATAGGCTCATAGGATGCTACCACTGTTTACATGTGTATGAGGGCTAGCATGCTCGCATCGCTACACTGACCTCCACATGCTCCAGCTGACAGCAGAAGGCTAAATAAAGATGACAGCGATGTCTGCACACATGTCCGCTTCAGTTTCCACTTCAGGGTAGACCAAATAACCCCACCCCCCTCAACCCCCACCTCTTGTTAGTAAGCTCCTGTCAGCAAAAAACATATAAAGGTCAGGTGTAAAGTAGGTTTGTGTTCCCTCTACTGTTCCCCTCCAGGAGTTGTTGGTATGGTCCACTTCACCCACAATGAGCCAGGCCAGGCAATGCTCACAGTCCTGAGGTCGTGGGGGTTGGGTGGCATGGGTGGTAAACAGACTGCCAATGCCTTAAGGCTCCAGATAGGCAGACAGAACAAAGGGAATCGTGCCCAGTTGAGTCTTTGTAGTGGTGCACTGGAGGAGTTAATGATGGCATTCGAGCCAACTGCTCAGTCACTGTTGGACTGGATATCATCAGGGATTTAAAGGTTTAACAATTTGACTTGATTTTGTGTTTTCATCTATCTTGGGTCTGGTGGCCCCGTGGGTTCTGTTGTACTTTGACAGATAATGGAGCAGTCATCTTGCAGTGGAAGGTTTTCAGTGGTGATATTCAGCAACATCAGAGGAAGCTGATCGAGGTCAAAGATGAAAGAGACTGTGAGATTTTTAAGAAGGGAATACGCAAATGGAGAAGTAGGAAAAGGTCACTTTTGGAGATCCTACTTTCTGCGGTGCTCATCTGATAAGACTGCAAATAGGCTTAGCAAAATATTGATGTGTTGATTTATAAAGTGATACCAAAAACAGTCACGGACTGACTTTTAGAGGCCAAAAACGGACTTGAGGAGATGCAGTTTCACTAGTCAAAACTTCTGCATTGCAGCAGCAGTGGCAGTGGAAAACCCCAGGAATGATTTTGGATACTTTTAAGCTAACCAAGGCTCTTCTGCTGGGCTGAGATTACAGAACTGCTTACAGTACAGTAGCAGGCAGATACATTCCCACACAGTATCATCCTGGTGCTGTTATTAAAAATATATGCGGCCGCCTGTCCCATACTCCCATTGGTTCTGTCGCATTAAAGCAGAAGCACAGCTATTTAAAATATCAGAACATGCAGGCATCTTTGCATGTGTTTTGGTGTGTGTGTGTGTGTATGTGTGTGTGCATGAGCAGGTATATGCACTGTAAGGGAAGGGTAGGACAGAGAGGTCAGTGGCAGCTAAACCTCATTGAGATTCAGGTCATGTGCCGCAGAGGTTCCCAGGGTGATTCGACTACAGCGGGAAGCTGACAAAGAGAGAACAGTGGAGGGAGGCAAACCTACTGATAATCCTGTCAAATTACCTGCACACTCTCACAGCACATACGGATGTGTGACCACGCATATGTATGTAGTAGCGTGTGCTTGTAATTAGGACAGCTTTACTGTCATTATACTTAGAGGAAAACAAAGTATCCAAGATTCCTCCTGCTTTCCAGCCCTTTGTTTTTTTTCTTCCCAAGCTGTAGATGAAAAAAAACAACAAAAAAATGAATGGAAAAGTGATGATTGGGCTGCCACAGCTGTCAGAGTTATTCTGTCACAGCAGGCCAGCCTCCAGGCCCCAAGAGGACAACCATGAAAATAATGTCCCCTGCATTCAATAGGGGTTGAGGCTTAGATGGAGGTAGCAACCCTCAACAGCCATCACCACCACCACCTCCTCCTCCTCCTCCCTTCTCGGGACAATTTTTCTCCCCACTTTGCCCGCCTGCCCTCCTTGGAGCCTGCTGCTGCTAGATACATATTGCTTTGCATAAAGAATAATCAAGTGTCCCGTAGTAACTGCTGTGCTGGTGAATAACAGAGTGCAGAGCTCTGAGCGGGGACCTCCCACTGTTAGTCAGAGCGTCATCAATCAGAAGACAGATCTAAAAGTTGTGGGTGCGCATTGTTACTGGAAACAGTGAAAAAGCAGCCGCAGCAGCAGAGATTCAAACAAACATGCCAACATGCCTGCAAATCCTAAGTTAAGCTATTATGTTAAACACACACTGATGTAAGACATCACAAAATGCTTTCATGCCTGAGCTGAACTTGGAGAATCATTAAAATAAGCAGAGGGCAAGAGGGGGTTTTAAGGCAGCTGGAATTACCAAAAAGATTGGCCTCTTTTTTCCCTTCATCTGCCTGAATCCTTTTCAGAGCGCTTCAAATTTTGGACCCATGCTGAGATTAGTCTCCACAACCAGCCCCTTCCCAGAGAGGGGGATTACTGTCACTCAGGGGGAGGATGCATCACTTCACATTTGGCCAGAGAATCCACGTTTAGTTTAGCTAGATAAAGGAAGACTGAGGAACTGCATAATACATGTTAAACTCCTATTACCATATAACCATAAAAGATATTCAAGAAGGAAATGAAGAGTTTCGTTCCAGATTGAAACAAGCATGCCATTTGAAAGTTGATATTAAGTTATGTCAAGTATTTTTCTTCTATTTTCTTTTTTATTTCATCGATTGGTTTGATCACCTGATTAAATATCACCTGATGAGCTGCATGTAACAAGTTTCTGAAGTCAACCCATTTCATTTTGACAGTGCTGGCAAATAAACTGAGGGGAAACTAATGTAGCAAGCAGCTGTAACCACAGTTTTCATCAGCATGTGTAACCCCCACCACCTGCTGTATTACGAAACAGCGAATTCCCTCATGCAGCTGTGAATACTGTAGAGCACTGTTACTGTGAAAGTGAAGGCAATCAATAGGTTAATTAAGAGATTAATTAAGTCTAACTGTGAAAGGCAACTCCCACAAGGTCAGGCCAAGAAGGAGACAAGCCTTTCATATATTATTTGAATACAAAAAAAAAACATGTCAAAGTGGTAATTCTTCAGGTCAGATGGCATCACGACAGAATACATCAGAGAGCTAATTAAAGAGATTATCAAGTGGGCTACACAGTTTAAAGTAACATCAGGTATGGGCTGTATAGCAGGCGGAAGTTTAATGTGTGTACAAATGCATCATGAGGTAAATCTGAGAAATAAACAGCTCAACTCTCAAACAGGCACAAAAATCAGGACCTGGAGGAAAACCTGAGTGAAAGAGGAAAACAAGAACAGCTTCCATAATGGCACTCAGTCCACATCAGTCCTTTGCATAACAAGCTGGAAGAACTACAAACCTGAAAAGTCACATTTCCAATTCACAATTTATCACAGTCCACCAAGCCCAAGCACAAACCGAGCAGGGCTGCTTTCCAGTTTCGTGCGCCCATTCCCAGTAAATACAGCCAGTAACACAGCAGGATCATTTATGTCTCCACTGAGTGTGCCACTTCTCCTTAGATCTAAATTTTAGATGAGTTGTGGAACTGTAAGCTAAAATCTATGTGGCTATTTTTGGACGGGCATGTGTTTCAATCCCCACTGTTTCAATATTTAGTTTGCTAATGTGCAATCTTAGTAAGTATGGACAGTGTTGGAACTGTAAAACAACATCAGAAATCTCAAATTAACAGGAGATAAGTTTAAGAGGCAGACCAACAGCTGTTGAATCAGTAATCTGGGCATTGGCTTAGACAGATGAGAGTTTGGCCAAGCCTCAAACTCGGACAAATTTATCAGATACATAACAGATGGGACACTTTCTTGTGGAAAAATTAATATCCAAGGTATGTTAATTAAGTATAAGTTAATGTGTCACCCTGCCTGTGAGCAGCCGTATGCTAATACTGGAACATGCACAGTGATCTACATAATCACTGTGATGCTGAGAGATCAGGAAAAAGTAATAATATGGGATGTTGATATGTCACACATGCAATGAGGTGCATAATTAACATGTACTGAAGATCCTGGCTTAGCAAATTCACAGCCAAAGGCAAAAATAAACCCAATGCACAGTAACACTCAAAAGTTTGGACACACTTTCTCATTCAAGTAAATGGGAACAACAGAAAGTTAAAGTAGGGCTGAACTGAGTTATATGATGGTGTATATACTGTATCAGACATTATGCCATGTAGTCCATACTGAAGTAGCTATCCCTTTAATATCATTGGTTGGGTTAGGTCTTGTGGGCAGATTAATGAGCAGGGCTGCTTTGTGGCAATTTTGGATTTGATATGTTGTTTTTGCATCAGTGTGATGACATACCTCCATTTGTCAGGTAGCTACATTAGCCAAAAACAGACATTCCTGTTTGGTTATTTTATCCTTCAACTGTTTCTCTTTGGATTTTCCAGAAAATCCCTTTATAAATATGACAAAATACATCAATATTGCAATATAAAACCTTTAAGGCTGCAACTAACAATTATTTTCATGATTGATTAATTTGCAGATTATTTTCCAAATTAATCGATGACTTATTTTACCTATAAAATGTCAGAAAATAATTTAAGATCACCATTACAGGGCCCTTGCCTCAGGGTTAATGTGCCAACCATGAACCACAATTTTCCCGATTTGAGTCCAGCTGTGGTTCTTGGTTGCATGTAATTCCCAGTTTCTCTGCCCTCTATTCCATCTATAAAAATGGCCATTAACATTTCTCAGAGCCCAAGGTTGAATGTTCAAACTGCTTGTTTTGTTTGACCACAGTCAACTTGACTTACAGTCCAAAACCTAAATATATACGATCTACTCTGGCAAAGAAAATCATCAAACACTCACATATTAGAAGCTGGAACCAACAAAACTTTGGCATTCTTGCTTAAAAAAATGACATGAGACAATTCATTATCAAAATAGTTGCCTGCCAATTGACTAATGGATTAATCAACTAATTATTTGGGCTCTAAAGGCTTCCATCCATGAGAGACAATTGAATCCACCACTCCTAATTAGGGCTGAAACTAATGATTATTTCAATTACTGATTAATTATTTCTTCCATTTATTTGATTAATCATCGTCTGACTCATATTGATAAATCAGTTAGGTTCAATACAGTAAACTGACATTTCACAGGACGTTTGATGAGTAAAGATGAAGATTAATGCACAGTGTCGGTTCTCAACTGCTGCAACACCAGAGAAAAGCCTTTTACTGACTGACAACATCACTCATGATTTAGCACTGTGGGAGCCAACTACTGTCTGGAGACAAAGTGTGGCATCAACACAGCCTGAATCAAAGACTGGAGGAGCAGCTTTCTGCCTCGCCACCTCACTCCAGACCACCGCAGGTTTTATGAGTGGGACACACTGTGAGGAAGATGAGACTAGGGAGTCTGGGTGGTGTTAAAAGAGATTTTTTTCCAGGGTTGGTAGCAGGAAAACTCTCTTGAGGAATGTGTCAGTACTGTCCTGCTGCATTTTCCTTCCCTTCCCCATAATCTCCACCAGTAATAAATAATGACAGCTGCACATGCTGCTTTACTGGTGAGGCCAATCAATTGGCCTCCTTGAGATTAGCCTTAAACTACTTAGCCCTCTGCGCAGCAAATCCAGAGGGCCTCTGCCCTGTGATGTAGAGTATGTTACTGTAGTGATGATAGCGGTTGTGACTTGAGCTTTATCAAACATGGCTGAATTCCATCCCACTTTCTGATATACTGTATAGTAACAATCTTCAACAAAGCATTATCCAGACAGTCTGAAAGCTGTTGCCTCCGTACAAACAGATGAAACATAGGCTTTGTTTTTAAAAAGTATTTAGTCAGTAGTTGCAGAAACACTCCAGAGGCCAAAAGTCCATAAATCAAAAGATCATATTTGAGCATTTTATTGTATTTACAGTGAGCTAGTTATCATTTGGTCTGTGTGGGGGAGTGTGCTGGGATTTCCCTGTCAGAATATAGTTGACCTTAGGGCACGCAGATGTAGAGGCAAGAGCTTCAGACCATGGCTGCGCTTCCTGTCGACAAGGATTAAGGTCAACAGCCAGGAAAGCACTTTCCGTTTGAAACAACCGCCGCTGATGTGTACAGTAAGACGCCCCTTGAATTTTAAGTGAGTTCATTAGACTGTAGAAACTAGTTTCTGAGTGTCTCTGGGCACACAGTGGATGAGACAACAAAAAAAAATTAATGACACACACACACACAGACAGCCACTGTATTGATGCTCCAATCAAGACACATTTGTACTTTTGAGGCTTTTTTGAGACTGTGGTGACCAATCAGTGGCACCTGGCCCTCCACCTCCATCTCCCTCCCTCTCCAAAAGTTGTTAAGACATTTAACTCAAAACCTCAAATGTCAGCCTCGTGGTAGCACTAAGGGGAAAAGTTGGGATCAACAAAATCAGAGGCATTCATCTGGGAAATATATCTCACTCTGTGTTGCTGTAGTGTTTTTCCTGTGTTTGGGTTGACTACAGTCTGAGATGGAAGAGGTGTTGATGCATGTGTGCAACTGAGCAGCACTCAAGTAAAGCACTAAGCTTGGTGGTATACAGTAAGAGACTTGCATTGAGAAATATAGGGTTCAGAAACATTCTGAGGCACTTACCTGAACGGTTTGGTGCAGAAGCCAAGTAATTTTGACACTTAACATTCAGTGCAGCATTATACATCACATTTTAATGCAGCACAGTTTTAACCTTCAGCCCTCTGAGAGAAACAACCCGCAGCAAGAAAATTAGCACCCGTTTTCCACTGCGTGACAAATGTGGACGCTGTCCTGGGGTGAAATCTCACATTTAAGGTTGTCAGTGGAGAACTCGGACACAAACATAAAGGCGGCAAACAAATGCGAGAGCAGGCGCAGCCTCGATGGAGGCAGCTGTTGCTCCATGTCTGCAGGCCACTGGGTCCAGACGGAATTTAGGCCTCTGTGACTACAGAATACCAATTCCTCTCCACTGGTAGACAGAGCAAGACCAGTAACCATGGCAACATAAAGAAAAATGTGATTCCTAATCTCTGAGGAAAAAAAAATACATATACATATACATTTAAATAATGGAATCATCTAGAGCAGGAGGGAAGCATGTGTTTAAGACTAAATAGTGAGTAATTATCTTCACATAAATGTTGACATTTTAATCAGTATATATGTGTGCTCTGCATTTAGTGGCAGAGTGTTTAGCTCTATTTCTCCATGTGATAACGTTGTAATTACTGTGACCATAACCAAGGTTTTTGGAAGTTAAAATACATAGGGTGCAAACACCACACCCTGCTCGAGGCTTCTCAAGCATACCCAACGCCATTTCTACTTGCTGTAAGGCCAGTGTGCCTTAAACTGAGTAGAAAGTATGTGACACCTCACAAATCTGGCTCAGGAATTGGGTGCACTGGACTCTTGCTTTAGAGTGTTGAGGTTTAAGGGGCTCTCAGAGACTGAAACAACCCACTCTGACTAATTCAACAACATATAAACAATAGATGAGAAGTGAACATGAGTGTTTCTGCATGTAAGAGGTTTAAAGCACCAGCAGTGTGCCCATTCAAGTGTTTTGGGTTCAAATGGAGGTCTGGGGGTTTGTCTTATCAACTGAGGTTAGCAAGCCAACCCTGCGTCCAATCTGGGTTTATAGTCTCACAATGCTGGATCACTTTTTGACTGACCTACAGTATGCAGCATGGTCAAAAATGTGTAGTCAATTATTTGATTAGTTGCCAACTATAGAGTTAATTGCAATCTATTTTGATAATAAATTAATTGTTTGAAGTCATTTGAAAAAAAAAAGTCAAAATTCTCTGATTCCAGCTTTAAGCCTTGTGTTATGTTCTTGGTCAAATTTTGCAAATATTTCACTTTCAAAAATAATATCTTCTGTTCATCCGAATGCTTTAATACTTGATGAATAACGTAAATAAGTTGAACTTGCATCGTGACCCATGTCTCTGATCTCTGTTGTTTCGGTCATGTACTCTCTCTCCTCTCCTTCAGCGTGTAGTGCCCTTATTTGCGTTCATTAACAAAAGCGTGACATAAGATAACACAATTTTAAAAAACTCATTACTATTGGTTACTCAGCAACAACACTTTGACAAACTCAAAGCACATGGTTCACATTACATTTTGCAGTGCTATCACTTCACTTACATCGCAGTCATTTGAATGTAAGTTAACTAACCAAATATATCTATATTAGGCTAAACGCTTCCATGCTGCCTCTCTGTAGAAAGGTCAAATAAGCTTATGTGAATGAGCGCCCAGACAACATTACTCTGTAATAGGTTTAAATGAAATAAGACAAGCGAATCACATTAAAACCACAGACCAGCGTCTCCAACAGACACATAAAAACAAGATGATTAGACCGTCAACCCCTCATCCCACTACTCTAAAAATAAGAAAATATCTGCACAATATTCATATATACAGAGATAATTAGCCCCACAAGAAATCCAACCTTTGCAGAGTATAAAATCGTGATCACATTGTGCTTTAAAATGAAATATAATCATCCCAAACTGTAAGGTGAACTCCAGTATGAGCATTGAACACCGGGTGTCAGCACTTAACATGGCTGACCCTCTTTGGCTAACAAGGACGCTAAACAGGCTATGACTTTGACAACAGCTATCTATGCTGCAAACCCTGCCAAATGACGGACACTCTGAAGCAGTCGTTTGCTGCTGTTGAGAGACTCCAGAGAGCTGAAACGACCAGAACAGACCAACCCCCACTGGTTGTGTGAAAGCAGACGTCCCCTTGGACAAATCCTTTGATATCTATTAAGGGGCATTCCCACACTGACCCCCATTGACAGAGCTTTGACTCTTTTAGAGCTGAACTTCCGCGCATCACTTTTCAATAGAAACAGCCAGAGAAGAGCTCAACAGTTGGGATGCCTGATCTAAAGCTTTAAAAAGGAGCCCAATAAGAGTACAGAGAGAACCTGAGTAAAGCTATGTGAGTCTTGGATGTGTTGTTGCCCCCGGACAGATGATTCTGCTGGTTTGGTATTCTTCCTGGTAGCTTATGCAACAGTTCCCACTTTAATAATGGGGAGGATGGGTAGTGATGTCAGGTCAATATCTTTCCAGGAGGCATATGTGCAGCTGGGCCTACTGGTTTGAGATTTTCCTCTCTCCCTCTCTCTCTCTCTCTCTCTCACACACACACACACAAACATCGATGCCCCTCCTTCAATCTGCGCTTCATTCATCCTCACTCTCCCTCCCACACATCTCCTCTATCTGCCCAAGAGACCCCAAATTCAATTACCGCTAGGCAGCAGTGGGAGGCAGACTCAGCTGCACAGGTACAAAGGAATTCTGATATGCAACATGTCAAGCATCAAGGGAGTGACTTCACTGTAGGCAAAAGCTACCGCACTGACCGAAAAACGTGTCCAGAAATGCGGCAGTTTCTGTTTTAATTACAGATGAAGCGTGAGCAGGAAATAACACGCGAAAAAAGGAGAGAGCAGCGGCATATGCGCCACAGCAGAAGCAGCACAGCCTGATAACTTTCTAACAGATGAGGACGTTTCAGGAGATGAGAGCAGCAAAGGTGAAGCCAGAGCACTCAAGGTAAAAGAAGGCACTACAGGATAAGAATAATCCCATGATATTACACTGCTATCGGTTCTAACATATTAATTAGGCCTCTGTATCTCAATGAGAAATTCATAATTCATTGAATAGGGGCAGTGGTGCTGTGAAGCCGCTGTGCAGCTGAGGCGTACCGGTTCCCACGAGGATTTCCCCCTTTATTTGAGTCCTGGGGGACATCACAGAGAAAGGGTAGATGGCTAGGAGCAGTACCATAGCCACACCCATCGTGTACTATGATGTCTACCAACCCTGCTGCTACAGTCAGTGGGATACAGCTCCACAGTTTAAAGGCTTAATAAAAGGATCATAAAGCTGTCATCAAAGGGTAGCATTCAATGGAATAATACATGTGCATGGGCATGAAAAGTCAGAGGATCCACCTTCATCGCATCTGTCATAAAACCCTACAAAAGAGATCACAGGTAACGTTTGCATACGTCTCGTCCTTTTCTTCGTAAATTGACACAAGCAAACGGTCACACAGGCAGATAGAGTCGACCGGTGCTTCACAGCTGTCTGAACCAAACAAACACGAGGATCTTCCACAAAGAGACACCCATCTTGGTTACCATAGGAACAAGAAAGACTTATTATACAGGCATTGCTTTTTTCCCCAAAGCACCTGTGCACAGTATAGAAAGCAATGCAGCATAATGTTCGTCAGACCTAACCTGACAGCTTTCATCAAGTAGCTCTTTCAGTCTGTCCTTCCAAGAAACGGCATGAATGATGCGAAGTAAATGGGGTTTCAAGGCAGGATTGTCACGCCATGAATTGTACTAGAATAGCTGTGTTTATAGCAGTTTGCTTGTGATTAGTCTTTATGGGAAACGGAGAGGTGACATATAATGAAAGTATTTACTATTCAAACAATGGTCAGTTGCTCCACATTTCTACAACAGAAATCCCCTACAGTCTCTTAAAAAGTGGTTTACTTTTAGTTGCGGTATCTGTCACAGGAAACAAATGTTTCTGAAAGGGAATCACATGATTTTGTTACAGATGCATGGTGGACATCTAAGTGTACCACGCCGTTAAGAACATGAACATCCCAATAGCTACACAGGAAGCATTTCAGGCGTGTTTTTCAGTCATCCATCTCACACATGTCTGACGGACAGATACATTTCTGTTTTCATCAATACAACCACAATACACAGGCTACATAACAGCTTGTGTTTCACTCACAGTATTTACACCAGTGTATTCCAGTCTTCTTACAATCTGGGAAAACTCAGGCTGTTGACAGATGATCATTATTTCACACAGTTAAACTGGTGTTACCACAAAACCACAAATACTGTTGTACAGCATAGGTTCCCAACCTTTTTTGTTCGACATTGCTCCACAGCCTTGTCAGATGTACTCAACTAACCCTTCACTGTATCCCTTTGACAACTGGAAGGGCCTTTGTGGTGTGTTGGTCACATTTTACTTTTTCAGTAGGTTTGATCAAATTATATCACTACCACCTGGAGCGGCAGATTGATTTGTTTTCTAACTAATATGTAGAGCTGTAACTAAAGATTATTTTCATTATCAATACCTAAAGATATTCAGTTTACCATCATATATGACAAAGAAAAGCATTAAATCTTCACATTAAAGAGGAGAACCAGCTTTTTTTTTTTTGGCATTTTTGTGTCAATCAACTAATCGATTAATTGACTGATCATTGCAGCTCTATCAATTTGAGGCAGTCTGACTATTGGCTGGAAGGAATTGAAGCAGGAAGGTTAGCGGTTACTGTGACAATAAATTTACTAATAAATAAATGTACTAAATATCCTAAATAAATGTGCTAAACACAAATGTTTTTATATTTTTCATTATTTTTTTAATTAGCTGAGCTACTCGATAATCTTTCCAGTTACCCCTCTCATAACTGCAGAGTTACCTGCTTCCCCCTGATTTGGAATCACTGAAGTAGATGATTCAATAATGTGATCTGATGAAAATGGCATTTATCTTTACGACTCAAAACAAAATGTGGTCTCCCTCATTCTCTCGCATGTTAGTATTCTCAGCCATCAGCCACCACATAATTCCCACTGTTGCTCATCTCCTGTGGCTCTCATCCTCCACAACCCAATTACATTTCAGGATGTGAGGGAGGAAGATGGCCGTACATGGGAAAACAACCACCACCCCCCTTACATCCCGCTGCAGGATTTCAATTTCATGCCATGAGAGAAAGGCAACCAAGGGTTCAGAGTTCATGTAAGGAAAGTATGAGAATATTTTCTGGCAGACAACAGACAGCCGGTGCAAGAACGATGACCTGAATGTCATGTTCATATTACTAAATAGCTTCAATGTGTACCTCTCACCAGAGAAAAAAAAAATCTGAAAAAGACTCAACATTAGCTCAACACAAACACACAAATTTTCCATTTTGTTTTTATGACACAGAGCATATGACCCCCCTCCCCTCCTCCAAATCCTTGCCATCCCTAACATAATACCATCTTTAAGGGGAAACTGGGTCAATAAGCAATGAAACCAAGATGAGCTAATAATCCTTCAAAACTTATTGTCAGTCATATTTTCAGTCAGGGGATTTGAACACAAAAAAAGCAACTCCCACACGTAACCACAGCACTCAGCGAGGTGGGCTGTGTCTCCTGAATATGTTACTCATAATTGGTGTGCAGCAGTGTATCCCCATGCTAGCATGCTACACCCCCCGCCCTCCCACCATCATCCACCCTCCCCTCCTCCCCGGCAGATATCAGTGGAAGACAGAACTCTGCAACGCGGCAACCGGCTCAGACGCTCCTCATCCACCTCTATGTGTAGCCATGGCAACCTACACGTCGACCAGCATGATTCCATGTGGCCTTTCAAAGATGAACTCGTATAGAGACGAAAATTCATAGCGCTGTATGTATGTTCAGAGGGAGAGAGAGAGAGAGAGAGCGTCACCCTAGAATCCAAGCTGCCACATCAGAGGGAGTATAGAGCTCAAAGACTGTGCCAGTCGTGCCAACAAGGTGCTTTCCAGCAGCAGAGGGATGGTAGATGACAAATTCCTTTCAATGGCAGGAAGCCACATTAAGCAGCTGCAAGTGTTTTCTAAGACAGAATTACAATATATTAAAAAGAGGCTGGAACAATGCAATTGGCGCAAGTGTCTTTAAGAGCAGAAGCAAGAATTTTATCTATTTTTAAGACTCCCAAAAGTGAATAAATGCAATGTGTTAGCAGAACAGACAGCAGCGGCGAACAATGGATGCTAGTAATTCCCAACCTCCCTGCTGTATCAAGGCCTCCCTCTGATTGTCTCCCCAAGCCAGGCTGAAAACGCTTTTTCGGGTGACATGGGAGATAAAAATCAGAGGCGCTATTTATCTGTACACTGTCTCTAACAATCCTTTCGTTCATAACTTTCAAGCTCACTTTATGGGGGGCAGGGGGATTGCCATGGTCACCATCTTCATGCATCTCTCTACCGGTTTAATCCCATAGCTCCGTAAAATTAGCCTTTAAAATTCAGTCTCCACAACAGTCACACTATATGAACCTAAAACCGACCGTCTACATTAGAGGAATGCAACAGTCACAGCACAGTTAATCTAAATAGATCTTACGGTTACTCGTGCATGACTCTTATTAGAGAGTGGGGGAGTGACAGTAATGAGTTTAGAAAACTCACTGTAACAAAGAAAGATGAAGGTCCGCACACTGTAGCTCCCTTAGATGCAGTTTATTTAGATATCCACCAGTGATGTTTCGAGTTACATGCTCGTCTTCAGGGAGCTACAGTCTGAGGACCTTCATCTTTCTTTGTTATATTGTTTTTTTGGTCCAGCAGCTGTTTGAAGTTTATTGGACGTGTGCTTCTGCTACACTTTAGAAAACCCATTGACATGGTGTAAAAGGTAGATGGATATTTGGCTTTGGGCCGTTTAGCTGCGGCCCTGTTCTCCCAAATACTGGAACAACCAATCAAATCCCATTTGTACTCATATTTGGCCAATGAAAACTCATCAAGAAATATTGGTGCCAAATCGTCCTCTGAGCCTAAATCATTTAACCAGCACCTCTGTCAGTTCTCCCCCTCAAGCGCTGTGAGGCTGGAGAAACAGACCGTGTCCCCACCACAGCTCCGAGTTTAACAGGATTTAGCACACTGCTTCGAGACTAGACTGTCCCCCTCCCTCTGAGCTCTGCCTTCTTTAACAGTCGACATGTCATACTTGAAAATACACAACATGAAACATGAGATACTGAGAACCTTTGGGGGTCTGTAACATGCACAAATAATATGCGACTTGAATTTCAATTATGCCAACATGTCTCACTGTGCAGAAGCAATGTTGCAGAAGACGAAATTCTTCTTTTTCTACGTATATATTCTTGGATCGCATAGCGACTGGATGTTGACTGTTAAGCTGCCAGTTAGTGTTTAAGCCTCTCATCACACAAGATTAAAACTTCCCAGTAACGGAGAAAACAAACAAAATACCAACAATTCAGCAAGGTTAATGCTCACTAACAAGGGAAGATTTCCCCTCTTAAAATACAAACTCCTTCAAAAAAATTAAAATGTTGACATAGCTAATCTCATGATTTAAATAAAAACAAAAAAGACCAGGAATAATGGAAGAATATATGCTTTCTCTATGAATCTACTGCATGATAAACAGTATTTGCTCTTACAAGCATGATATTCCTATAAATCCTTGATCGCGTTGCACTGCATTGCAAGAAATTATCGTTTTCATTATTGACTAATCTGCTGATTATTTTCTCCATTAATCTATTAATAGTTTGATCTATAAAATGCTTGAAAATAGAGAAAATTATGACCATAATTTCTTAAAGCCCAAATTAATGCTATCAAATTACTTTTTTGTTTGACCAACAGTCCAAAACCAAAATGTATTCAGATTATTATCAATGAGGACAAAGGAAAGCAACAAATCCTCACAATTGAGAAGCTGGAAAACCAAAACCGTAATTTTCTGTCAACTATCTATTGTAATCAATTAATTTATTAATCATTTCAGCTCTTGTAGCTTCAGTATTGGCTTTAGAGCTCCTTCATGTCTACCATAACTTTGTTTCTTTAAACTACTTTCTGCTGAAATGTGTAGATTATTTACAATGTGAGACTGAAAACATAACTGACTGATTTGTGTAATTAATTAATTAATTGTATTGCATACTAATGACAATGGAATGGGTGTCAAATTTGTACTCTGCATTAGCCAGTAGAATTAATGAAGTAATTGGTATTCAAATTGAAAAAAAAAAGTATTGATGCACCTCTAAAAGACGATTCTGTGTGAATCTGGGCACTGATCCACAGGTGGAAACAGTCCTGCAGTAACACCTCAGCTCTTCTTCAGTATAGCTTAGTCAGTCATTGGACAGTCACACTGAAGCTGTTGAAGACAGAGCTGAAAGAAGCCCTTCATCATGTTTTTACTCATTAAGTCAGGACCTCATTGCCATTCAGCTGACAACAAGGCACGCTGAAGCTGCTCTAATTGCTTCCCATCACAATAAATGGGTGACAGCATATGGGGGGAAAGAGTGTCGAGTGTTGGGATGATGGTAAGCCCTCTGGACTGGTGTGAGAGTCATGCTCTAAAGCTTGGAGGTCCTTCCTATTGTAGCATGGCCCCCTTTTAGCCTGGGTGGTCCCTGCTGCCCTGGTTTCTTTGGCCAATTTCTGGCTGTAAACATGCTTTAGTTATGGGAACGGGGAGACTGAAAAAGCATCAAATGCCTCCTCTATGGCCAAAAATAAAACTCAGTCAGTGGCAGATTTGTGGTAACTTCACCTCAAATCTCACTTATGTGTACACCTCTGGATCTACTTTGCTGTGACAAATGTCGGAAACGGTAGTGATAAACTATTGATCTTGGGGATGATGCGTTGAGTTCACGGACAGCACAGTCTGAAGTAAAAAATGAATTGCACTCTGTCACATGAACTCTGTAGGTAATATCACTGTGACTCAACAAGGTGACCTAAGACCCCCTGCGGTCGAGTGTGGGGAGAGGGCTAGTTTCAGTGTTTACTAGTATCTGTAGACGGATCAGAGTGTAATTTGTTATAATGATGGATTATCAGAGGTCAATTGAGTGCAAACACAGCTAAGAGTGGCGTCCAAAAAACATGTTCATCTTTATCCGCTGATTTGTAATCTGAACTCGCTGATCAAAAGCTGCTTCCCTGAGCATCAAAACCTCCCACAATAGCGCTCTGATGCTCCCCACCTACTATGTGCTGTGCTCAGACAACAGTACTGAGAACATTTTGCTCTATGTTCTGCTGCTGATAATGTACCAGGGTGTCTTGTGGGTTTTTCAGTGAATGTGTAAAATTTGGTTTCACTTCTGTGCGTTTATTAATTTGCTGTTGACTTCATCAGTAATTAGGAAAGCAAAAAGTAATATATTGTAGCCTAATGAGACTGTGCTGTGTAGAAATCTCATATGGAAAGCAAATGAAAATGCAAAGAGAGGAAGAGATCTGTAATTAACGAGTTTTCTCTGCTCAGCAGCCTATTGCAGGAGCTGTCCTATGACTGTAATGGCCAAAGTGATGGCTGGAGAGGACAGACAATAGTCCTCAGTGGCTCATTACAGTAAGAGATGAAGAACAGAAGTAGTAGTGCAACATGAGAGAGAGAGAGAGAAAAAAAGGGATAAGTGTGTGTCTGAAATTCTACCGCCAGTTTTACACAGAAAGTGGAATATTCCATGTTAGGTTGTATTCGTTGGTATTCTACCAGTAAGGTTTGGCTAATGGAGCCTGACTGCTTCCTTCATTCGCAGGAATGAGCATGACTCTCCACTCTGCCTTAACCATCCCATCCCCCACCTCCTAAATCCACACTGCAATCACCCTCCTCACAGGCAACTTCTGCAGAGCTTCTACCAGCCATCAGCAAATATAAATGTCAAAACATCAGCACAGACTGCGTCAGTCTACGTTAGCCTAAGGACTGCAGGACAGACTGGGGGGCTGCAGTCTGGATTTCCTGCTCTAGTGAACTCGCACGAGCAAAATGGACAGAAGCCATCCAGTTTCATTTTTAAATAACTTCACAAAAAACAAATAATGAAAAGGTGGAACAAAGACTGATATTTTAGCGTAAGTGTGCTTTTTGATCAGTGCCAATCTACTGTTGTCCAGGTTGTGTTCAGTCAAAAATCATAAGCATTGACACAAGTGTGCTCACAGCCAGTATGCTAAGTAGGCCACAGCATGGTATGTGACCCACGAGATGGCTAGATGGCCCCTTTTTGTTTCTCGAACATCTGATACTCTGCCCGCTGAGGTGGAAACTTAACCCTCTAAATCAGAGGAACAGTAACTGAAGCCTTCGGTATCAGTTACAGGGTGAGGTTGGAGGTTTTATGTTGTCTTAAAGAGACGCATAAAATATTCCTGCCTTGAGTCACTTTGACTACAACATCATCCGAGATGAACCACGTCTCAAACAATACTCTGTGTTCCTCTTATGACATAAAAGACTAGATAATTGCTTGACAAATGTGTTTTGTGGACCATACAGTTATCTCCCTTCACTGCTGCGGGGGAAAGATTAATATCAGCAGGATCTGAGCCTAGTTGACGTATGTTTTTGTAATCCCCGCCTGAGCTGAACCCCCCCCCCTTTCAAAAAAAAAAAATAGATTTTTGAGTTGAAACTGAGTAAAACAAAAGTTACAGCTGAAATTCAGAAACTCATTCCCTGCCTCCAAAAGTCCTTGCCAAGCCAAATTCTTGTGAGTTATCGATGCCGTCAAAGTGGACTCGTTTTCAGCAACTGGATACTTCTGTTGCAAAATATATCCATTCTGTCTTTTGAATCTTAAAGCACCCAGTAATAAAAAACATTTTTACACAACCAAGACAGAGAACAATTGTGAATTGTGAAAAAAAACTATTTTTTTTCAGTTTTCCATCACTTTTTGTCAAGAGGAAAACAGATCTTTCCACCCTGAATGTGAGCCGATGACTGAGGAAAATGAACTCCTTCGACACCTCGGGGCAAAACATCAAGCCTGCTGAGTTTTTTATCTCAAGTGCTGACTTGAGATAGAGGCTATAATGTGTGTTCAATTGAGCATTGAATACGGCTTTCTGTTAGCGGGGGCCTTTTGTTACCCTCTCCTGTGCAGTATCTTCAGCTTGTTTCAGCAGAGCAGTGACAAAAGCTCTATCTAACTGAGTGACAACGTCATGGCCCTGCTACTGTACTTCCACAAGAGCATCAACTTAGTGGTCATGGCTTAAGGGCTAGGGCCATGTCCTATGCAGCATTTATTCAAAAACAACACAGGTGGTGCTTCGTTATTCTAGTGACAGTGTTGCACTCCTGTAATCTTGTTATGGGTGTTAAACGGTATGACAGCGAGTTGGAAACAAGAAGATACAGGCTAGAAAGAAGGCAGACAAGCCTGAAACTGTCGTATATACAAATCTCACATGTTTCAAGTGAAAAAGTACAAAGAATCAGTGTGTATGTATAAAACCAATGACAATTTTTGTTTACAATAAATTCAGAGTAGAAAACCTCTGCTCTACGTCCTATTACACACATTTCCAGCTCTATATTTTTATTTTTGGACTCCTCTAGAGTAGTTTTCAACGATTCACTGTTTAAAAAAACTCCTTATTTATCTTATACCGGCCATCTATGCAGCCCCTCAGTTCAGCCTCTGTCTCTTGACAGTCAGTCTTAGGTCCTGTCTCTTTAAGCCCCCCCCCCCCCCCAAAACAGCCCACTCTCTTCTGATTGGCCAGCTTTCTGGAGGCCTGTTCAGAGTTCCGTCTGATGCAAACCCAACATTTCCTGTTAAATGGCTACATAATGGGAGACTTGTTTTGAAGAATTTACAGGAAATGAAAAGTGGTCCTCACCAAATTAGCAGAGTTTTGTTAGCAACGCTAAAAACTGATCAACAACAAAAAGGTATTGAGATATTTGGAGCTATTGTTCAGTGAATCAGTTAGAAATAATGCAGGGAGGACTAGCACAAGCAGAAACAGCCACAGTGATGATGATGTTTGATGAAGAGCTGCAGACGACCAGCACACCTCCAGCAGGTAAACTACTTATTTTACATACCCTTTATTTCTTGATAAAGCTTCAAGCATTTTGTTTAAAATGTCAGTATTGAAAAATGCCTTTCAAATGTCACAAACACAGTCCAAAACACAAAGAAATTCAGCTAACTGTCATGTATGACACAGAAAAGCTTCAAAATTTGAGTGTTTTAGAATATGTGACATTTCTACTTAAAAATGACTAAAATGATTATTCAATTATAAAAAATAGTTGTTGATTCATTTTCTGTCTATCGATTAATCAACTAATCTTTGCAGCTCTGCCACGTATTAGAGCTAGGAATCACTGGGTGGATGATATTCACTTTTTAAAAGCTGGTATTGGTAAATTGACTGTTTTAAACTAAGAAAAAAGCCAAAGGCAGCATGCAAGCCTGCTGTCTTAACAACACTGTGGAGTTGAATAGTCCCAAAAAATGTAGGGATGAGGTAAAACAAATCAGGCTTTAATGCCTCATCTAACCCAAAGTACACACAAAATAACATGGGTTAAATGAGGGCAATCAAACGGGATCTTACTGTGAATCTAGTGAACCATAAGTATTAAGTACAACACATGATACCACTAGAAAGATTAGCAGTCATGCACAGGGAGCTCCGCTGCCTGCTTAAGGAACAACATTTACCCATATGCCTTGGGAAACAGCCAGGAGGACACATCCAGCCCGCACCGCACACTCACTAACTGTCAGTAATGCTCAGCAGCTTTACTGCCAAGCCCCATTCATACACATTAAACGGCTCCTCTGTGCCTGCCGCTCTATCTGTTTCTCTCCATCACCACTTTCCACTTTCTGCTATCTGCTCATCTCGCTCCTCTATTCCAGGCAAGAAGACTTGTGGTCGCAGAATATGGCTGGTTCTTCTATTCTAAGACGAATAACAGTCTTTTCACTTACTCCACCCAGACGTCTCTGCCATTAAATCAAGGTCTGAGGACATCTTACCAAAACACCACAAATTCAGAGGAATGCAGGGGGAAATGTGTGGCATATATCCCAACATGATCTCATCTGCTTAAGGGCTGGTGTCATTCTGCCTTTTTCTCACTGTCAACAAATCATTTATGTGTCTCTCGATACAACTTACCTAATCTGTCTGTAGTACTTGTGTCTCAGCCCATTAGTTCTTAATGAAGATGTATTTTTTTAAAAATGTTTATCATATTTTTTTTGTAAAAAGGCTCAGTAATTCCTAAAACAGCTGGGCACTTTGGTTTTTAGCAGATAGTACTCAAACAGGAGCAAATAGTGCATGTGTTTGAATGATTACACAACTAGTGAGCATGTATGGCAGCAGGACAATCTACGAGGTTTTGACTTAAACTGAAGTACTGTACCTGTGTTTATTATGCAATGAGTGACATGACAGTACATGTCACTCAGTGCAACATTGTGGCTTTTTTATGTGTTTTGAATACTTTTTGGACAACAATGGAGGTCTATGGCACAGAGGATTAATCTACATCCGGCTTTGGCTAAACAGGTAATACCTGTTAGAAGAAGAATTTCACTTTTGTTTTGGTTTTGGTCTTTTCGTGGGAAAACACGAGTCTAATCTTTTAGTTAGTAAAAGGAAAATGACAAGAGTTGGAATGATATCTGCTAATTGTCTGCTTTATGTCCATAAATTCTGTTTGTATAACTTAATATATGTTTATTTTGGATTATTTACAATCAGTATCTAATTTTAGCAACATTTTTACATTACCTGTGCAAATGGCTGATACCAGTATGTCTAAATTTAGATCTGCGATGAGAAGCTTAATCCTCTAAATCCTGAGATCATGAATGGGATTTATATGGCAGCTCTGCTCATTGAAAGACATTAAGAAGTATAATTGTCTACCTGCCTGCATTCACTACATAAGAGAGCACAAGTGTGTCCTCTCATGTCCTTGGTCGTCAGTGCCAGGAGGTCAAAGTGGAAATGAAACTGTGTTTTAACAGACAAACAACAGCAGAGAACATTTGAGACAGTTTCAGCGGAAGCAGAGATCAGACGGAAAAGACCACCACGATAAACTGGAAGGAAAGAAAAAAGATCCCTCCGGTTTCATCTATGAATTCAACAACTTAACATCATGCAGTTGCCATGCCAACCTGTTACCAGGCTGCTGCTGCTGCTGCTGCAATGGTGAAAACGGAAAATGTTTCTTGGCTACTAAGAGTCAAAATCCCACAGAGAAACATGCCTGTGCAAGAAGGGATTAACAACTCACCGAGATGTCAAAGAGCTCCTCTGTGTCATCCAACATGCGGACCCTGATGGTGACGTGCCGTCCAGGGGGCATAGCTGGCGGTCTGTGCCCGGGGTCCAACGTACTGATGCCAAGAGTCTCCGGGGCTCCGAGACGCGGCCCTGCTCCAGACGCCATTGGCTCTAGCTCTGGTTCTGCCATGGTACGCTGTGCTGCTCACTGCCCAACCTGCACAAAGGCCAAGACGGAAAAGTCAGGAACACACATACATGCACTCATGAACATGAACACAGTATAACATTTAGAATAGTTACAAAAGATTGATCTAACTTGTAGGAAACCCCACTCTTACAGAGTATCAGTGGCACAGTAATGCATCGGGGCCCAGAGCACAGGCTGCACAACCCTCCGTGTCACACTAACGGAGTAATTGCAAATGCAGTATTTGCAGTCTCCACTAATGGCTGATAATTGTTGCCTGTGGGAGTGCCAATTATTGTATAAAAAAAAAAAGAAAAGACTTAAGCATGTTCTTGATTTCAAAGCACACACTTAATTTGATTTGACAAAAGAATCACGAGGCTTGAGTGTAAAAATCAAAGAGTCAATAAAATGACAGAAAGTTGTAAAAGCAAAGCAGTAGGACCGAAGACACACACACACACACATATATATATATTTAATTGTGTTTGAACTGGTCTCAAGGGCATCAAGTCCAATAGGTATGAGGACACTGTGAACTGAATGTGTTGTGAATTTGGAGAGTAACAGTACAGAATCTAATGAGATCCAGATGTGTCTACAAAAAAATAAACCAAACACTTGCAGAGAATAGTTAGCCATACACACATTTCCATACTGCATCCAGATATCTGATATTTTAATCAAAGTCAACATGCACAACCTGGAATAATCTGCAGAATGACTCTCTGTGTTTTTCCCAGGTGAAAGACTGTGTTTGGACAAAGTTGTTGACTCATTCATTCCTGGTTGACACACACGCAGGCCACTATCCCACCCCCGTCATGTATCCACACAGCCAGATCCCCCCAAGGCCCTTCTTGTCCTGCTTAATTCTCTCTTCATTGCACATTCCAGCCGGCTGATGTCATCTCGAGACCTCACCAAGTGGTTCATCAGAGTGTTGAGGCCAGTGGGCAGTCGTTCAGCTGCCGCAGAGGTGAATGACTGCTGCCAAGTTTAAGCTGGAAGCTGAATAAGGCATTTTCGAAGGAGTGGAGAATGTAATTCAGCAGAGTGCGTGGAGTAAAATAGGCCAAGGACAGTGGATACACTAAATTCAGAGTGTCTGTCTGATGATGGTCTGCATGATGCTGGGGACAGGCACAAAGAAAAGTTTCCTGTGAAACACTGCAGACTGTAGTTGGAGTGGATTTGAGGGATAAAGTAAGACTCCACAAGTCGAGCTGCAAGTAACTATAATTCTTATTATCGATTAATTGCGAAAATAATCAGACACGTTAATCGTTTGGTCTATAATGTGCCAGAAAATTGTCATAAATCTCAAGAGAATCTTCAATTAGCTTGTTTTGTCCGACCAATAGTCTAAAATACAAAGATACTCAATTCACAAAGATTCTGCTTGATAGATGACTGTTTCAGATGTACTGACTAGAGCTGTGTTCCAGCAGCTGGTTCCTTTTTTGATTCTGGTTCCAAACTATCCAAATTTGTGAAGCTGCGAGGTTAATTAATCTCCTAACAAGTCTTCTCTCTCTTTTTTAAAAACCAGTAAAGAGCAATTTGTCATTTACCTAAACTGCAAACATGCAATCTACCTTGAGTTTTAAATATTATCGCATCAAGTTGTTTGAGTTTTAGTTCTTAATGAACTTTGGTTACTGGAAATGTTTGAAGCTGTGTCTATTATAAATGATTCATAAGGATTTGGATTCAATAAGTAGATTTAACCATTTAACCACAAGAGCATGTTCTGATCATCTACACCAGTCTGTGTGCAGTCATCACAGAGCAGTGGGTGCGAGATGTTGGGGTTTTCCAGCATTCGTACAGACAAACGCTCCCTTGGGTTGATGGAAACCAGACCTAATGCGGTCACCAGGGGCGTGAATGGAAACAGGCATATTTTTCATTTAAAAGCCCCGGTTATTTATGACATTTAATCCTCACACCGTCACCACTCAAGCGGCCCTTTGCCTCAATTATTGGCGAGTGTTTCATGTCGACTCTGTAAATTCGTGGCTTCTATGACCTGCACATGCATGCCGCGCAACCAGACACCCTTCAAACAAAACACCAGTGAATCAGAGGGCAGTGAAAGAGTAGGCAGTGATTATTTCAGCCAACACTTACCCTCCTCTGCACCAGGGATCATGAATCAACCAGTCATAAGTGCAAGTCTGAGTGTTCCTCTGAATAGGTAACTCAGGTCCAGACAAACACACAAAACAGTCACCAGTTGCACAGCTGGCAGCTTGTTCCTGAGGCCATGAGTGTCATAGCATAGTATACAATACCAGAGGGACATTTACAGACCCCTGACTGTTTCTCAGGGTAAATCACCCTGCCTTTGAACTTGTTTGCTTGAAATTCCCCACAAGTGTGTAACATGGAGCTGTGACTGCTGGTTTGCAGAGTCTCAGGGGCCGTAACAGTAGTTCCTCTGTGTGCAGGGGCACACAGGGGCCCCTCAGTGCGGTCCAACACTGCACAGCTGGAATCCTTTAGTGACAGCTGAATGGCCAGAGGCGGGGGCTGATACAGCCAGCTGTCTACCTGTGCCAAGCTCCCAAAACACTGAAAGAAAAAGGCTCAATTTCCTCTGTGTTCAGCAATACCATTCTCCAGACACTGATACCTGGGTGTGGCTGGCATTGGCGTGAATCACTATAAGTTCCCACTGAATTATTGACAACATGACATCTGTTCATTAAGTGGAAAAAAGGACAACCAAGTAGGGATGCATGCGTGTTGTAACCAGAGCCGGGCTGCCATTTAAAAAGCCTCCGCATGAATGATGATTGAGGAAAATAGTGCAGAAAATGGTGAAGTGAGGTCCTTCCCTCCATGTAGACTCGCCGCATACGGTCTGCTAGTGTGTTCACACCGTTAATGCAATGTAGGTTAATAGAGCAGGCTGCTGTAATCCACAGGACATGATCAGCTAGTACATGTGACATTAATGCACCGTATGGACTTACCTGGACAGCCTCTGCAAACTGTAAGTGCCAGATAGAAGAAGAACAAAAACGCACATTTACAGGAGACATCTGGATTATTTCAAATGTCACATACACACATAGACAAGCATGGAGCATTTCAGCTACATCAGCGACTGCAGCATTTGCGCACATCCATACAGCAATAAATGTATATCGGCGCAATAACGCACAGCGGAGGACACACAGGACAGTTAACCGGCTTTATATGAAGATTTTCCCACAGTGATAGTTATTTCCCTCCCCCCAAAAAACCCGCAGGATAACAAAACAACACGGCAAAGATACTCCCAGGACTTAACCCTAATCTCCTCAAACAAGTTGAATCACTTCCCTTAACAGCACACGCAGAGAGGACTTGGCTTTTTCTTACCCTCTCTCTCTCTCCCTCTCTCTCCCTCTCTCTCTCTCTCTCTCGAAATGCGGGTTTATCCACACGTTACGTATTTCCCAGCTGAAAGGAGATATTACATCCACGTACAGCCGTGGTGGGAGAAATAAAAAAAAGAGAGAGACCCGGTTGAGTTTCAGATGCTGCTCGCACCGGAGCGGAGGCTCTTTGCGGTCGCCATGGCGGACGACTGAGTGAGCGAGCGAGTGAGCAGGGCAGAGACGGGATTGGATCCACTCTCGGTGCCTTTACTTAGACAATGAAGGAGGTGTAGCACCTCCACTTTCTCAGAAAAGCCGGGACACAGAGGAACGACAGCACCATCTAGCGGTGGAAGCGGGGACGTCGTTTATCTGGCTGCTGCTGCTCCGGATTTGAGCTGGCACTGAGAGATATGAACATATTACTCGGATACACTGCCTGCTGCTTCTTACATTCCGCATTGGTTTTAAACTTCCGCTTATCACTTTTAAAGCATTAAATTGCTTTGCCGCAAATTACATCATACACTCAATTAACCCCCTGTGTGCCTGGGTGATCACTAAGATGGGTCTATGGGGCTCCGCTGGTTATTCCCAGGTCTCAGCTTGTCTGCCTATTGAGATCAGACAGACAGCATCTTTAGTGTCGTTTGAATCTCTTCTTAAAAAACAAACGTTTTTATGAATGCTTGATATGCTGCTGTATTTCATTATCCCACTTCTAACAGTTTATATTAGGCCTAATAGTAGCTTCATTTTATTCTCCTCTGTTTTATGATCTCTATTTGTTTGTCTTTTGTTTTTATTTGCTGCAAGAGTGGGAAGACAAAAGGAGCGAGAGAATAGTAGATATAATATTAATAGTTAGTTAGTTATATTAAGTATGTGGGCCAATACTGATTTTACCAAATAAAATCTGACAACATATCTTTAACCTCCTCAAAGCCCCGAAGCAAAAATTCAACAAATCGTCTTGTGACCCCCCAGATTTAACCTGACATGATGTTTTCCAGTTCACAGGGTGGGAAACATCATGCTGTAGTTTCTTTCCTGTGAGGGTAGCCTACTGTATATATCACATAGTACTACTGAGTGACTGACAAAATCTATATATGTAACATTAATGTATGTTGTAAAGTTAGAGTTAAATTGTTAACACCCAGTTCCTGCCTTTTATTTCCCGTTAATGAGCTTTAAGGTTGTTAAAATCATCAAATCTTATTCCAAATAATGTGACAGTATCATATGCAGTTTTATTCTGTATCACCTTGTTCCGACTCTGCATTGAAGCCTTATGATGTGTATACAGAGTGAAATATTAAACCCAGATTTCATGTTTTTTATGACTGTCCCTTTTTATAAAATGGAAATATTTGAGTTGTCTTGTTTCCTTAAAATTCAGCTTCACATATTTGATAAAGTCTGTAGGTTTGAACGAAGTTCATCCGCACAGCATGAGCTCGTAATAACTGACCCAGTGGGGTTTGATTTTCTCTCTTAAAAGTTTGTTTTGTGACCATTTCTACTACAGCCTTTTTCCATCAGAGATTATAAACGGCAGAAATGAGTGCGAGAGTCAAGAAGTTAAACAGTCTTGTCGAATAAACACATTAAAGGAATGCAGAGTCTCCTGTCTGTTGAATTTATACACATTCAACTGTACAGAAGCAGAAGCAGAAAAACACTGTCAAACAAGCATCTGCCTGGATTAAGTTTGCAGAATGATGTAGAGATGTGGAGTCACATCCTGAAGCACATACTGGTGGGTACAGTGTACAAGAGATTGTGTATGTGGCCTGTTCATTTGCAGGATAATAAGAAGAGATTCAGCAATAGTTGCATTGGAACAAATCATATGATACTGACTCAGAGAGGTCAGTGGCAGGGTCAGCCACACAACAGCATCTTCTAGAGCTGACAGAGTTTCTTTATTTAGCTCAAGGATACTTATGCAAAACAGCTGAAAGAGTAAGAGTCATGAGTAAAATACCTTTGAATAATGTGGTTTAGAGGAGAGATGAAATTCAGCCTGCTTTGCCCTCTGTGATGATTGCTGGTGGTCCTGATACCACTGAACTTTTTCCAAGGTCCTATTGAGGGCATTTTGGTTTTCCATGACGTACAAGTGCCAGCAGCAGTGTAGAAACCAGGCAGATGATGCTATATGGCAATGGAAACTAGTGGATGCTGAGGAAGCAGGATGGCAGGCAGGAATACGGTAAAAATGGACCTTGAGAAATTTAATAATATACTAATAATATACTAATAATAACAACAACAACAAAAAATAGTTGGAGCAAAACAAACAAATAAAATCTGCAGCCTCACAGTAAACTGCAACCTACTCTCTTCTTCCCATCACTAGAGACCAGTGACTGGCCTTTTACCTTCTCAGCCTCACCTAACTGGAATGTACCCTTTGTTTAGGTTACCATAGGATGAGCTAGAGACTGATACAAAGCTTTCCAAGCATATAGATCATCATCAATATGTTTTCTCTCTCAGTGCTGACAATCACAGTTTTCAATGGGCACACACACAAAGACATGAGTGCACCAAATTTAACAGAATGTCATTTACTGCAGAAGAGTTTTACCAAGTCACTCACTGCCCAGAGTTCCCAATAATGCACAGCTGTTTCCACTGTCTGATTACTTATGTAATCTGATTACTGTGGATGTAAGCAAATTACTTATGTAATGTAATGTCTGTAATGTCACAGACATTGCAATAATTTAAAGGAATACACCCATTAAAACCTATGTTTTCAAATCAAAGACTCTTTAACCTTGAAAGGCAACTTGTAGATGTTTTTAACTTGCTTCTACATAATGGATTTTTCTGTTACAACGGATGTCAGTGGTTATCCAATTTCCATAGAAACTTTGAAAAACATGATCCACTTCTGAATGGTCCATCCAGATGCTCAGTATGTTTTCCTACAAGCTTACAGGAGTGATGGATATTCAAAACACAGGTTTTTGCTGAGCATTCATTTTTATATTGTTCCATTGCTTCATCTAACCTCACCTCACCTAACCATTTTTTGTGATTGTTTATTTCAAACAATGAAAATTTGATTTGATTCCTCAAACTTTTCTTTTATTTCATTAATTTCATTTATTGATCTTTTTTCTTGTATTTGTTGTTGTAACGGCACTTTTTTGACACTGAAACACACTGAAACACACTGAAAATAATTGTGCCGCTAGTGGAATTATATGGTTACTTTTTCCATAAACATGCAGTGCCGGTAGTAGTAAGGGTGAGCAGTAAGTGTTGTCGTTCAGCTTTACAGGCTTCGCTGTAAACTAGAATTTTTATAGAAGTGTCTGGGGTTCTTTAATAATAGTTGCCTCTAAAATAAATCAGGCCATTACATTTTAGTTTTCAATTCTCACTTTAATGGCACTACTCATGTGAGACTATATGGCTGCAGCTAATATTTTTTGTATTAATAAATCTGCTGATAATTTTCCCTGATGAATTAATTAATTGTTTGATATATAAAATGTCAGAAAAATGGCAATTGTAATTTCTAAAACCCAAAGTCCTCAGATTGTTTGTTTGTTTGTCAGACCAACAGTCTAAACCCTCATGATTTGCTATCATAATATGACTATTATAGGCAGAGCCAATGGTCACACAGAGCCTGATAGCATCCTGCTACATAACTCTAAGAGCAACAAACTCTGAACTACAACCCACATTAGCTTTCCTGCTAAAGGCTGCTTCTCATCTAACTTACAAACATGAACACATCTTATTCTGCACCAAGCCACAAAACAAACATTCACCGATGAAAAGTGCACCACTTATGCCGGTTAGCAACAGCATTTTAACATACCTGAAAATGTCACTTTGATTTTTGTTTGATGCTGGTTTGGTCATTCAAAATCCCTTAGTTTAGCTGCAGTCCTGGCACCAGTGACATTAACTTGGCATGATTATGCTACTTTTGCTGCCCAAAAAGGAAAACACACAGACATCAGTGTCCAAGTAGAGAATTTATTCCATCTCTGTAATAGCCAACAAGAGATCTGTAATGCTAATCAACATGTGGATTGTTCCGCAACTGAACTATGTATGATTGGAAACCTGATGGCATGTTTTAGCCTGGGGTATAATGCTGTATGAATCCTGATATGTTGCACCACACTGTATCAAAACCCCAGAAAATAGATAAATTAGTGAACCTATGAATAGTCTGTTGTCTACATTATATAATCACAAGGGTGTAGAGCCTATCTCCTTCCTGTTGCTAACCGTTCATTGCTTTGTATTCCCAGGTTTGACTCTCCTTTTTTATGGATGGTGGCCTGGGGCTTTGGCTGGGACTGGTGCCTGCATATCACCCACTCCTCTATGTAGCTGCATGCAGGAACTGAAGAATAAAAGACAAGCAGCATGGTGGAAGGCTGAAACTCTGATTTTTTCCCCCCTTGTCTCTATTTCATGTCTGCTGCTCGCCCACCTTCATACTGGCAGGAAGAGAAGTCTCCTACGCCTAGTGGTGTGGGGACAGAAGATGTAGAAATCACACTCGGTGTGTTGGCAGTTTCACAAGCCCTCTGGATTCAGTGACTTGGAAATAAGGCAAAGATGAACATTTCAGCAAGAGCATGAAAATGAGCAAGAGCTGCAGCAGGAAAGAGAAAATAGAAAAGACACAATGCTGTTTTGGATTAGTTATGTAAGCAATCGAGATTTTGTTCCATGTTTTTAGTGATTTCTTATTATGAGCTATTTAATGATGAAAGGAATCATGAGTCAACTTCACACTGATCACCATGGGGTAAAGAAACACTTGAACACAAATAATATTCTTGGAGTACTTATTTCTTTGATATTTTCTTGAAACAACTTGATTTCAATTCAGCTAATTATACATTTATCTAACTCCACTAGTGCTAATATATCTTATTTACATTTAAATCAGCTGATAAATACATTAGCCTCTAGATTTCTTCTGTAGCTCTGGGCTAAAGGCTCAAATCACCCATGAAAACAATGGAAAAACAACACAGTCCAAAATCACATCCCTCTGAAAGTTGATCTACTGAGATCCTGTGTTGTCCATTGATGTATCTGTATCTGTATTAACTCACAAAATCCATAAATAACCTCACATATATAAAAACGTATACGTAAGGTTCTGTATGTAGGCAGTGTCATTTGGCACCATCATATACATAAAAATAGGCTTTTATTCAGCTAAGTAAGACTAATCAATTTACAGTATTTTATCAAGGACGTGCTGCAAACCAAAGTTCCTGGATGAGCTGGTCTCGTGTATATGATCTTAGCAGGTTTTACATTCCGATGAGTCCATGAACATCTTTTAAACTATTAAAATACACAACAGAGCATAAAATACACCAAGCATCCAAAATCACTCACACATTGAAAGAAAGAGTGTTTATAATATCAAGACATTGTCAGTCAAAATCTTTATGGCACAATTCAAGTGATAATACATGGGAGGGTGTACTGGGGTGTAATGTACAAAGCTGGCATTGGTATCAATTAGAATCAATTTTATGTCAGCAGGTTTGCTATTTATATTCTTGGTTTTATAAGCTCATGTTAGCTTTCCAAATGTATAGATTTTCTAAAATGTATTTGAAACTCTTTTGGTACTTTGACAAAATCATCCCAACTCAACTTGGTTGTCATGTAGATGTATCTGTATCTGTTGACATGCAAGCTCAGTAGCTGTTCTGATTTCATCCATAGCACTTTTTTTTATCCTCAAAAGTCACACATAAACTTTATGTCAAACTACTATTTCCAAGGTCAAGAATAACTATGATGTTTATCTGTGGGATCATTAATATATAGAGCTTGACAAGCTGACTTATAATCATCCAGTGGTCTATTCAACATACCTGACAGCTACTCGAAACATTTAAAAAAAAAAAAAAAATTTCCACACTATATCTTTTCTGGGGGTGGAAGATGGAAATGAGATTCCATTTCTATTTTAATCTCTGCAGCAGCTGCTGTATCTCCTGCCCTGTCACTGTTTCCCACCAACTTTGAATACCAGGTCATTAGAGCTGGAGCTAGACTTTTACATTTCTCCAACCCTCACTGTTCCAGTCAGCCTCACACACACACACACACACACAGTCATGTTTCCATCACTTCAGAGGACATTGCATTGATTTGCATTCATTTCCCGGAGTCTTATCCTAACCTAAACATAACCACTACTCGCTTAACCCTAAACCTTACCATAACCTTACCATAACCTTAACATAAACTTACCTTAATTTTAAACCAAGTCTTCACCCTAAAATTAATGATTTATGTTAAGGGGATTTATTTTTTGTCCCCCATAAGGAAGGTGAGTCCCCACAACATGAGGAATACCTGGCACACACATACACACACACAGCTGTCTGTGTTGTGCCTTAACTATAGTTAATTGCCTGTTCTGCTAGGTTTGGCTCACTTAAAATCATGCCGCCTGCTCTGTTTGAACTCAATTTGCAAATGTCAGAGTTGCATATATTTTATTACAATTGTAGCTTTGATAAAAGGGAAAATAGGGTTGAGTGAGTATGAGTATGTATGTGTATGTGACAGGCTGTAATGCAATGATCAAAACTTAATTGACATTTCATTACAGCAGGAATCTAGCAAAATAAATAACATTTGTGTTAATTTTTATGTTGAATCACCGTCCTGGTAATTTTTAATAGTCTTAATCAAAGAGTGCACTCTTTGCCCCTCCAGTTCCTATATGGCCATCTACTCTCCTCTGGTAAAAGTTCAACACAATAAATCATATGGACTAGTTCATCTTATGTAAGATATTTAAAGCCTATAAAGTACAGTACAAATAATAGCCTATTAGTCGCAATCTGAAACACTCAATTACTAATTAGAGAGCCAACCAATGATATGATGTTTTGGATACATCATTATTGTCAGCAAGTGCACTGATTACATCTGCCTCAAGACATTTCACATCTTGGTATCTTTCCTGAATAGATATGTGACAGTGTTTGGCAACAGAAGCAAGCTCAGACATCCCTGAAATGTGCAAGTTGCCGGTAGGGTGGAGAGGTGGGAAGTTGTTACAGCTGATCAAGCAGAGGGTAGGAATCCGTTTTGTACAGAGAGACCATCCAAGGCTCAAGATTGAGGCTTTCTCCTGTCAGACATGAGCGTCGAGGAGCTCCCACTGAGCCCTCCACCTCCACAAGAGAAGGAAATCAGCAGGGGGGACGGGAGGCTCATCACATGCTCTATTGAAAATCAGAGAATAGGCAAAGACAAAATGCTCTTCCCACTGCCATTGAATGCAAAGGCAGCAGGATTACACTAATGTTTATTACTGGCACATTTCTGTTTGAATAAGTTAGGCTAGAAATAATTTCCTCCAGGGAAAAATACTGTGGAGATTCTCTGACTAACTTCCTAACATGCAGACATTTTGTAGCATTTATTAAATACTTGTTTTATTTATTTGTCATTTTAGTGTATTCATATAGCAGATGAAAACAGTCATAAGTGGAGCAAAACTGCGTTGTTGTCATGTGTTTTCTGTGTTTATGTTAACTTGAACAAATGTCAGTCTGGGAGTATTTTTCTAGTCCCATGACTAAGAGTACATAAAATCCTTCATCTGTTTTATAAACTCATCCAATTGGTATCTCTATTTATAATTTCAGAGGACTACATGATACAGACAGATGGTATATATTTGGGCCCAGGAGGGTGTGAGAACAATTTCATCACAGTTGTTGAGAGGTTACAGCAACAAAACAGAAATATCCATCAGAGACATTCTGCATGAAACTGTGAACGCTCCTGTCGACTCTCCTCCATCCCTGAAGGAGTGTTTCTCAAATGTTACAACTTTCTTCCAAGGTGCATAGAGAAGGAAACAGATTTGCATCAATTACACAATTGCAGTGATATAACTGCAAAATGTTCTCTTGGTTTGGTTTTAGTGAATCACTGTTCTTGGGACTGCAGGCTTGGCTCCTCACTAGTAATTTGTTTACATAATGGTATTATACATCGCTGTGCATTAGTGTTCATCTAAGCATGAAAAATACAATTAAACACAGTACGAGTCATTCATAATTGCAGATAATAACTTCCGCCTAACAGACAGACAGGTCACCAAAATATATGTAGGAGGTGGATGAAATAACATCAGTACAATTTGTACAACTCCATGAATACTTCTGTTGTAACATATTTAATATTACATTTTTGTTGTGTGTGTATGTGTGTGTGTTTGTGGGGTGCACTGGAGCACTGGAGACTTCAATTTTCTACATTACACTTGTAAAAACTGACCATTGGACCGAACAGGTAAACAGTCTTCTAGTGTCAAACTCTGTGCATACATCGTTCTGCAACACAAACAATAGGATGGGCTAACATCCCTAAAGGGTCAGTTTACCCAAAATACAGATATGCATATTTTATCACTTACTAGTGGCATCCAAACCCAGAGACAGTTCATATGTAGTTATATTTGTCCAGGTTTTGAAAGGTTTAGGGATTTCTGCTGGCATACCAGCACAATGGAGGTGAATGAAAATTCATGTGTGGTGGTCAAAACAATAAAGGATTACAAAAGCCCAGGGTAATGTGTCTTTCTAGTAATATTGTCCTAGTTACTCTGAAAATCTTATAGGCCTCATTGTCAAAAGTTTTCATTGGAACTACATGCTACTGAAGAAATAACCTTCAGGATGAAGTGACAAAATATGTTGGGTTTTTTTTTGGTTATTTGGGTGAATTCACCCTTTGTTGCCAGTTGCTGATAATAGCAACATGGATTATGACATGAACACAAGTCTTCAGCGAAGGAATTTTTCCTTGTTTGTACAGATCGTCCCCCGCACACACTCCTCTGTTACAGCTGCAAATTAGACTGTGAAATTGACAACTCGTGTTGCCATCTCGTTGCCATGACACCTAGCTATTAGGCCTTCTGACAGTCCTAGCTTGGCTTGTGTGTTCCCTCCTGCACATCAACATTGTTTCCCATATGAAAAGGCATGAAACATCAGAGGGGCGTTGAGAGTGTGGGCTGATAACAGTAGGAGTGCTCTCTTTAGAGGTGGTGAAGATATAGCATAATATACTATACTATTTAAGGTCCCTTTCAAACACCCTTACAATGTAAGTGATTGGGGACAAAATCCACAGTCCATGTTTTGAGAAATAAAAGTCTGAGCTGTATGACTTAGTCAAATGAAGTGGGTATCTTCCACAGTTACACTACTTTTAGTAAAAAAAAAAAAAGTTCCCTCTTTGTATCCCCCTCTTTGTAGACAATGTTTTCCTATTCAGCTCCAGTGGAAGGATTGCAGCAAAAAGAGGGAATATGGTACTAAAAAGACTTTAAGACTTGAAAGATATCTACTTGATCCTACTTATTTTTGAGGCTGAAGCCTCATATTTGCTTCAAATAAACTTTTAAATGATCTTTTGCACAGAGGGAGGGCTGTGGGTTTTGTCCCCCATCACTTATATGGAAAGCGCATTATAAAGGGATCTCTTAATGGCCAGTATGAACAGGAGAGATGATTACAGCAAGAAAAACATGTGTCAGTGTTCATTTGGACACCTGACTATTGTTTTAGGACAGACTTGAGAAATTGTGAACCTGTCCTTTAACTGAAACATGATGGCATACAGTGTGCTTCTCTGCCTCATTGTGATAAAGAAGCGAGCGTTTCCTCTAAATGTGTAATTTGGCCCTTTACATCTCACCCTATTAATTTCTACAATTCCTCTGGGCTGAACATGTACAAAAGCCTAATTTCCACACATTTCAGCCCATGTCTGGACCACAATGAGACTTTAATGCTCCAGTGATCAATGAGAGGATTAAACAATTTAAAGGACCAGTATGTAGGATTTAGTGGCATCTAGTGGTGAGGTTGCAGATTGCAACCAACTGAATACCCTTTCCTTCCCTCTCTCCTTCCAAGCATGTAGGAGAAGGTGGCTGTGAAACTCTTGAAAATCGAAAAAGGCCCTCTCTAGAACCAGTGTTTGGTTTGTCCATTCTGGGCTACTGTAGAAACATGGTGGTGCAACATGGCGGGCTCCGTGGAAGATGATCCACTTCCTGTAGATACAAAGGGCTTGTTCTAGGGCAATGAAAACACAGTGATTCTCATTTTCAGGTGATTATGCAATAATTAAAACATACTTATGAATATTATATTCCATTTCTGCCAAGTCCGCTCCCCTAGATGCTACTATATTCTACAAACTGCACCTTTAAAGATTCCTTTGGTTGGTCTGTACATTGGAATCTCCTTCAAAAGTGCACAGGGCAGACACAAGCTTTTTTTTTTTTTACTTATTATCGTGGACTGCCCTACCAACAAAGACACCCCAGGGGCTGAGCTGCAGTCTGGGAGTTGTGGTGGTGGTGGTGTGACTCATGCAGCTACCCCCTTTCATCTTGACATTTGACATACTGATGTAGAGGATCTCAGCTGGAACAAACACAGTGTGCTGTGTCACAGCTGCAATGTCTGTGCCTCTGAGCCCCTTGCATACAGAGCTGAGAACAGGTAACAATGAGTCAGCGTCTATTTAATTCATACACCTACGCTGCAAAACTCAGGGGGTTGTTTTCAAGCTGATTTTATTTTTCTTTCCCTGTCTGTTCCCCACTGAGATCCGGCATCCTCATGATGCTTCCGAGCATTCACTGAAAGTCATTCTTGATTCAACTCTGCGAGGACTTGAGGAAAGGGAAGCTGGCATGCACAAAGACATTTAGAAAAACTCATAAGCTGCACAACAACAATCAGGCTGACTCCTGTAAACCATTCTGTAATTTATTCTCATTAGACCTGTTTCACCAGACAAGAAGGACATTGTACCTTGTTTGACTATATGTTACCAGAAACACTAATGATGCTGCTGAAGAGTGAGTGATGCCATGGGGAGTCTGGTTCCTAATGAACCCCACTGAGACCTCATCTTCAGGTCCTTCAGCCCTCTGGCCTGTCTCATCAGGGTGGATAAAGCACCTCAGCAAGCTAGACAGCACAAACAGACCACACATGGAAAGCAAGCTCTCGCTTTACTAGCTCACATACAGAAGAGATGCAGCATCAGGTGGCTGGGGGTGGATGTCAAGGAGCAGCTGGCGCACACTTCCTAAGATCTATTAAATCGTGATTCCCTTAACAGGCCTCTTCCACTCCGCATCAGTAATTGGAAACAATATCTAAAATTAGTTGGGAGGCAAAACCAGCCAAATTAGAATTTAAATTTTGGTTCTTATCCTCTTTGACACAACTTTAAATCCATGCTGTCCAGGATTTATTACAAAATACATTTTATTTGTATATACTTTATTTTATTATTGTGCACTAACAGGTTCTCGTATTTCTTGCACTTGCTTATTTCTATAATAACAGCCTGTCTCAAATAAAAGCTTGATTCTCTCTTCAGGTGAGGTGGACTCAAAATTTGCAGTATTTGAATACTTACGTATTTAAATATTCACCATGTTTAAAGGAGAACCTTCATGTAACTCATGTTGTCTATCTGCACAATCACTATCCTCATCAATAATTCAGTTAAACTAAACATTATGTGCTTTGTGATAATTCAGGATGAATCAGGATATCTTTGTCACTCTGTGATTGACAGGGCAGTTTCATAGGTAAAGTGTAAAAAACGCTGTCTTAATAATTTAATTCTTTTGTGTATTGGGGTTTCATGACAGGTCTGTGTGCTGCTCAGCTACAAAACATCAGGTCCACTGAAACTTAAGTCCGAAAGCAGGTTCAGAATTACTGATGAAGAGTAAAAAAAAAACACTGGAGACATACCCATACCATACTGAGGCTAAACCAATGAATAAAAAAGCAACACATTGTCTAGTATAATGTCTTGAACCAGACACAGGGCTGTGGATCAAACTGTTCCTGATTTTTGGATGAAACCTTTTTGTTAGTCCAAAATGCATGAACTGTAAACAACTGAAAATGAACTGTTGACAGAAAATATATTGAAGTCATGTTTCTGTGTCAAAGTTGTCCCATTCCCTTTTCCAAGCTGGCCTCTCCTCCACTAGCCTCTGCCTTACCATTATAATCTATTTTCTCAGGCAATTTCTTTCTTTATCTGTCCTTTTGAAAAGAAAGGGCTTTCTGCCACTCTTCCAAGCTAAATGGGTATCCCACTGTACTAAGATGTGAGCAGATTGTCATTTTAAGTGAGATAAAACAACTGTTATTTTGCATCTCTCATGCGAATTAGCCAAGAGATTTCAAAGCCTTGAGGCAGCTGTAGTCGCTGAATGCTAACAAAACAGTTGTTTTATCTTTTACAACTTTTTGACAGGGCATTGCCCGTTTCCTGAGATCCTGAACAAGAGATCTGAAGCATAGTTGATTAAAACTGTGTAACACAGCAGTTTCTGTGGAGTGCAATCAGAACAGCCTCTGCTTGTGCAACTGAAAAGGAGGACAAACAGGCAGAAAGGTCAGTGACTGTTTTGCCAAGCTAAAACTAACTGTCTTCAGTGACAAAGGTATTAACATATTCAGACCAGGCTGGACCCTAAAAAAACAAAAAATACATGCCATTGGATCCCAGTAGAGTCTTGCTGGAACAATTCACAAGGAGCACTGACTAAATCTGAACATTTTGCTTGAGTGTGACATTCCTGCAAACCACCAAGACACTTTGTGTTGAGAGGAAGACAGTGCTACCTGGCCCAAGAGGTAGCCCTCCTCATTTATCTTCAACGACTGTCCTACAACTCTTTGTAGCGGCTAAGTGGTATCTTTTCCTGCTCTCCATGACTTGAATGCAGAAGGAGATTGGGACAACAGGCAAGAAGCAACTGCTAGCCAAAACTACTGAAGCTGTAGTAGCTACTGTAGGTAGGTAACAGCAAAGGTTAGGGTTTGTCTTCACTGTGATAACTGATGTAGGTTTTGTTGGGGGCCTTATCACATTCTGTCAAGACCAAGTTGAGGTACAATTGGGGACTTAAGTGCCCTAAATAGCATGATAATGAGACTAAATTGCTAAACTGACATTTTGTTTCACTTCACTCATTCAGAATGACGTGCTTATGTTAGCTGATTTCTTGTTGGCAAGTCACTTGGTTTTATTTTTCCTAATCAATCATTAGTGAGTGACGCGTTTGTCTCACTGACGTTCTTTTTAGTTGACATGGAAACTGCTGTAGCAAATGCTAAGTACAGTTAATGTTTACCATTTATCAAAGTATGTCCTAAATATGTCAATTTAAGTGTGTAAGTGGATTTACAACTTGTACAGCTGCTTCAATCTCATCTATGTTTGTCGCTGTTTCTCTGTTGGTATTGGTCATGGTTGTAGCTAGGTAGATATTCAGTTGTGTAGGAGGATGACATGCCTATTCCTAATCACATCTACTAAGTTCCAATTGATCCTATTTGAATCACTGAACACATCTGCGATGTGGGAGGCAATTCGGAGGTCTGACACCAGGCTATGAGTTTAAAATGAAGTAAGCTTCAAAGCTATCACAAAGTCAGCTTGGAGAGAGAGAGGAAGAGATTTTGCTGAGATGCAAATGAAGCTGGGACATCCTCACAGCAGTCTTCTGGGTGGTACAGCTCTGCTCAGAATGATTCCTACCAAACAGGAGGAAGCACACAGCACCCAACAGTCTTGACTACCAGGGGATTCTTCCAAAGCAGGTGTATAAGACCGGATGGGGATTAGCCACCTGTACAATATGAGCCTAGGGAGGCACCACAGCATCAAACAGAAGGTCTTCCTTGTGTGCAGCATCTCAACATTGCTGCTTTTTCAGATGGTGAAGGAAGGAAACCAGGTGTTTGAGATATATTCTCATCAAGCCGTTAGAGGGAAAGACTTCTGTGAAATATGAACATATTAATGCAGTTATTATGTAGCATCATAGGGAAAAAAAGAAGCAATTAGATTACAAAAGAAATCTCCCACATAGAAGCAGCACTCCTTATAGAGTGTCAATCCAGTCAATTGGTTTCACTGACACTTCAGTTGAGTGTTGAACGCACTTTTATTGTTTAGGTGTCAAATGTAACAGTGTCACCATTCAGAGAGGGAATAAAGAGTAAATGGTCACATAAAAAAATATAAAATCAACAATGAAAATGGTCACACGGGGAAAAGTCTGGTTCCCGTGGCAACAAAGATGTACAGTTGAGAGACAGTGTCCAGATCCAGACGTGTATGTGTTTGGTTTGCACATTTCCACAGCCTATAGTAATCTCAAACAATGAAAGTCCTTTTTTTTGTTGTTTACTAGCCATGCATACAGTTGACAATTCCACGTGTTGAGTCAGTGTCTTTGTAGGAGCTGGCACTTTCAATACAAAATATTTACACTACCATTAGTTATTCTTTATCATCATCGCCATTGTTGTTACTATTTGTTACTATGAATTTGAATACTCTGAGCATGTATAGAATGAGATCAGGATGTTGGAACTCTTGAGCACCCCATTTCATATCAATACCGGAGGAGAGAGAGAAAGAGAGACATAGAGAGAGAGAGAGAGAGAGAGAGAGAGAGAGAGAGAGAGAGAAACAAAGTAAAGTATGACAAATGTTGGCATCTTCACTTTAAATGTCACCCATTCCTGCAATAGAGTTGAGGGAGATCGTCTGTAGAGATATTCAAACACTGAAAGATGAACTCTTTGTCCCATCAGGGTGAAGCAGTTAGTTGTATTACTACTCAGCAATCTGCTGTCAGAGTCTCCCGGAGAGGAAAACAAAACATCACACGATATGTGAAAGACTCTGCTAGGTTTACTATTATATCTCAAAGTGAGAAAATAGGAAAAGAGATGACTGCACCAATATTTCAAGAAAGACACTGACTTATCCACCATTTTCTCTCCATTCCTTTTAAACGACTGGGAAAGAAAAATATATATATACGAAAATGGAGGTGCTTTCAGGTCACCTCTTTGGTTCAGCCCTGTGATGAGTAGAAAAAAACTCCCAACAACCACTGCACAAAATAAGCTGGGAGAAATTTTGTACATAAATCAAATACTCCTCCATGTTTTGAAACAACTGGATCCCAGAAATCTGTTATCGGGTTTGCGTACAGTAGCTACTTGAAACTGAGTAACAAAAAAAATGCATTTTGATGTTCTGTGTAAAATACAAACAAAACAGAAGAAAACATTTTATAAGAACTCATTTGCCATGGCAGATTGTTGAACAATCTAAGCAGTAAAGATCCTGATCTGTAACTTTTTGCTGATGATGAGATTTTTCCCCCCCACAACTGAAAAGATAAAAACAAACAAAAGAAAGTAACATAAGGCGAGGGCATGTTCCTTTTTGTCACTTGTCAAATTTCTCTTGCGGCAAATTCCTGGCGTTCTTCATTCAAAATGTACTCATTACTCACATGTCATAATTATTATGTCACTGCTGATTTTTATGCGTCGTAGAGTTAGAATCCATCGCGTTCAACCATGAATTTATCTTCCATTTAACTGGCGTGTGCGTGTGTGTGTGTGTATGTAAGACTGTGTCTAAGGGTGTATCTCTGTTGCTGCAAGTCGAAGTAACTTCCTCTAAGTAGACTTTTTGTCTGGCCTGTTGCTGGAGGCCCCGGGGGCTATTGTATATTGCAAGAAGAGCAGCAGGGGTCATCCTTGTCTGGCTGGGCAGCGTAGTCCATCTGCCTAACAATCTCAGCGAACAGTTCATCTACCATGGTTTTGCTCTTGGCCGAGGTCTCCATGAAAGGGCAGCCCCACTCCTCGGCCAGGGCCTGGCCTTCGCTGGACGACACCTCCCTCTCGCTCTCCAGGTCCACCTTGTTCCCCACCAGGATCACAGGAACCTTCTCGTACCTGAGAAGAGACACATAACCCACATCAAGTTGTCAGAGGAAGATGTGCACACACACACATACACACAAATAAGAGATACTTAACAAAAACGTATGCCAAGGAACTGTGTCGAAGCAATCAGTGAACTTACTGTGCAGCTTAAAAAGAAAGGCAATTACCCGTTCAGGACTTGGTGCGAGCCTAATGCCACCAAGGCTTTAATTGCATCATTAAATAAAAATTTCACTCCTTGCACATGAAAATTCTTCACATAAAGCCATCATTTAATTATCTATAATCCCTAAATTTCATCAGGCCATCCGACAGTCTTTCTTTTGGGGGAAACAATGGACAACCCTGCCTCATTTATTCATTTTCTTGACCTGCTTCTTCCTGTTTAGGGGCACGACAGGTAACAGCCTGACCGTGCAACAAAGGGCAAAGGCGGGGAAGCATCCTGAACTTGGGAAAGCAACATGGACAAAATAAATATGGTGACAAATATCCACTAGTAGCTTCATATATACTTACGATAGGGTTAAAAATCACATAATAAAGTCAAATTCATGTTATCAAATTTAAGCAAATGATTGTAGACTTTTCTTTACACCAAAGAATTTAAAATATATTGAGGTATTCCGGAACTCATGATGTGACAGACCACTGTTCATTTATATATCAAAAATGTATAAACCTACTTTATTTAACTATCATTATTTATTATTATTTAATTTAATAAACCAAAATTATATAGAGTAATGATAAATTATAATATTTCTCTTCCAGCCCTTCCATTATCTTTATAATTTGGCTGTGTATGACCAATTATACCCTAATGAGAATAAATTGGGGAAATTGAGGTTAAAATGTATCATATTTTCTGGCCACAATTATTGTTTTCTGATGGTTTGCGATCCATGCTGAAATGCCAAAACAGAAAAAAAACACTATCTCCTTTTTCCTTCTTGTAGTCTTACCAAGGCAAGGCAATTTAATTTATGTAAACTTTAAGTACTAATTTGTCATCTGTATCTCTCCCTGGAGGTTTATGCTGCTCATTTCCTTACAAGTAAACCGTCATCTCCTCTCTCTGTGACTGATTGCTTTTAAGTCAGTGTTTCAATATAAAAATAAACATGGAAACGTCTCTCTGGTTCTGTTTGGAGTGTAAAATAGTGATCTGATTGACAGACACACGCTGACTGTTAATTGGGGCTTCCAGTAATTCCTCGACTTCAGCTTTGAGGCCTCAACTTTCAAATCACGAGTTTGTACTAGTTCTGTCATCACACATCAGAAACAGAAAATGACTTCAAAGACAACACTATACAAACATATAAAATAGGAAAAACCTACTATTTTTGTAAAGAAAAAAAACCTTTTGGAATTTGAACAATAAAAAATCTGGTAAAATAAGATTTAAATATGCAATAATACAAAAATATGTATAAAAATACAATCAGCAGTTCATTTGTGGTCTCTCATCACCTTCTGTTTTCATTTTCTATTACAGATAATATTTCCTGAGTTGTCATTATAGCCCGACTGATACAGGATTTTTGAGGGTGATACCAATATTGATATACACTATAAAAATCAGATAATGATACATGGCTGATATAAATGTTCTTTACACAACCCATAACATAAATGAGTATTATTGATAAGGTTCCCTTAGATTAGTTTTTTTTAACAATAGCAACCAAACAATGTTGTAAATTAAACTCTGCACTTCTGTGTGGTAGCCAAACCTATCTTTGGCTTTTCTGTACTTCAATTTCCTGTCCTATTTTTTATCTGACATGTACACCAATACTAATAAGAGTTGAGATTGGCTGATGGCCTGGCTGATTTATCGGTTGGGCGATTTATTGGTAACAAAGTGTAGTTTATTAACATGCAGTTAATAATAGCAGGGATTAAATATTTTTGAATGAACAAGGACAGAGCATCTGACCAAAGATCTGTTTAAACAGAAATGTTTTAGAAAAAGAGTGCAGGTGTTTTTTTTTTAACACAAATCTGTAAAAAAAAAAAGGAGACTTAAGGAAAGGTGATTATAAAAGACAGTTGGAGCTAGGTTAGGAAAGGTTGATGATCTTTCACTATGTCAGTTAATTTTAAAGAGCTTGGTTGCGCCCCACTACTCCAGTCTACAATCTAAGCCTTTTCAAGATCACCCACTTGGCCAAGCGTTTTCAAAAAGCTCAGTTGGGTGCAAAATACAGACTCATTGTGGGTGGGAAGCCAAAATAGAAATAAAAAGATATGTTTTTAAAAATGTACTTTGGTTTACTTTTGTGTACACATAGTCTTTAACTGTGGGAGGCAGCCAGAAATATGCAAGCTTTTCACATAAAGAATCGAGGCAGGACCTTGTTGCTGTGAGGCAAAAACCACCAAACCTCCACGCCGCCCACCCTGCCTCATGTAAGTATCTTACACGTCTAACGCCTGACCCAGTACAGATCAGAAAATGGGCAGTACAGACTTGACCTCTGAGGGTAGGAAGTGGCCATAATCCTTTGAGCTCTGAACTCCGTGCCATGTTGTTGGAGCACAATATGTCACTGTGGAAGTGGACTACTTAGTGGACAGCCAGAGGAGACGGTCAGTCATATTAAATAGGCTACTGCCTTGTAATTATTCAAAGGACCAAGTCTGACGCAGTTTCACAAATAATTGCTACATCGGTTTTGATACTGGGGAACACGGTGGGCCTCTGAGGCATTTTGTACACATCAGAAGAAAAACATCAGAGACAACAGAGAGATAGCAGATCATACGTATTCACATCCTTTGGTAAACAACAGGTTATTACTTTCATCTTTATCTGTATGTGAGGATACCGAGGGAGCGCTTTCCATCTGTTAGACCCATCGTTTAAATGTCACTATTCACGTCAGTGTAGCAACATCTAACTAGTATCATGCACCCGCACACCCATCAACATCATTAGGGTCTTCAAATGCTGCCCTTGCTCTATGAAATATACATGCTCCTAAATTATTTACAGAAAAAAAAATCATGCTCATCCCTGATCGCTATGGTAACAGGTATACAAGGAAATGACTAATGCTGGAGATACAGAGAGGATGCAGAGGCAGCAGCTGTAATACTTTTCCAAGTCAGGCAGCCTGAGCATCTCTGAGAGGCCAGGGGCTGCAGGTTTCAGCGTTAAATAACCTTAAACTTGCTCAGAATAGGGAGCTGACTTTGATCTACTCATGAATACATTATCCAGAGTGAACTTTAATCTGAGCTATCCTGTTCCCAGGATCGGCTCGCCAGTGGAGAGGAACTACCAGGATTCAAGAGACAATCTCAGAGGTTGGTTGGTCGGTGTGTAACAGAGAGTGTGATAGTGCTCTACACGCCCGGAGGGAACTTGTATGAGAAAGTGCAGGTTATGCTTCCAAACTTTAACATCCAGTGCCCAGGTCTCACTCACTGCATTCCTGGTGTCGATAAAAACAGCAAAGCCGTTTTTTCTTGAACCTTAAATTCTCTTTCTACCTTCACCAAAAAAAAAAACAAACAAAAAAAACCCTAAACATAGTTGTGGGTGTGCAGATTGAAAGATAAAACCTTTACTTTATGACTGCACCAATTTAAGAGCAGCCACAGGGGGTGCAGCGTTTACTTGGGGTAATGGTGCCAATTGGGTGTTTCTTTTTGGCTCAAGGCTGTGGTTTTGGCTAAAATCCCCACACTCTAAATTCCTCAAGGAGGCCTGTGGTGGGTCAACTATCTTATATATTATCTACCATCACATGCTGTTTCATACCAACTCTCACTTTCTTGCCCTGTATGTAATGTAATTCACTCCAGAAAAAAATAATGGATGGTTAGAATAAGGTCCACGTAAGGATTCGTGCTCCTAAACTGGCAAATAAAAGCAAATTATCACAATTATCAATGAATAACAGTAATTACTGTCATCATTATCAAATTATCTACTCTACTTTTTGCTCTAACACCTGCCTACTTAAGACGTGACGTGTAAAACAGTGAATCTAACTGCTTTCATTGTCAGAGCTTCCTGTATATCAAACCTCAGAAAGCAAGTGAATGAAACTACATATAATTATCAGTGTAATAGGAAAAGTTACAGAAATTCAAGTAAGTCATAACAAACACATGAGTGAGTTGTGTATTTTTTCTCTTAACCATAATAGAGGATTTGGCTTGGTCAGCTGTATGCAAGTTATGCAGCTCTTTTGGGACTCATCATTACAGGAACACAGTACAAAGACATCTGGTACCAAAGAAGAAGGGTCTATATATAGTCATAATAACAGAGGAGGAAACCGGCACTCCCAGGAGGTGTGAGACGGTGGCTGCCACGGATACCGAAGCTCCCTGGGCCTCAGTATGAAGGGTGTCGGCCGCACTGTGTCTGGCCCCCCGACAGTGGCTTTTGCAAGGAAGTGGGGCTTGTCCGTTACACAGAGGACATACAGAGTGGTTTACACGGTTTTAGACAAATGAATAACAAAGACTGATTGTGCTTGCGCTGTGATACAGACTGCACAAACATGTCATGCTTTAGCCTTCAGCTTCCGAGCCTGACAGCGCCCCACAATGGAGCACTCTGACTGCAAACACACATTCCCAGACAAACCTTATCTATAATGCATGATGCATCAACTCACATGGGCCTCTCTGACGGACGGTGGAACCCAAAGGCGCAAGAGTCTCAGGATTTGGCTCTGACCATCAACGGTCAAGACGAAGGAGGAAACAGCCTTTTGAGGAGGGTCTTCAATTTAGTCAGTGGAGAGAATTCAGCTGAGTCAGAGCGGCAATAAGCTCATCTCTTTTGGCTCCAACATCAGGGTGAAGACAGATTTAATCAAGAATAGATTGCTGGATTGTCTTCTGTAACCCCATGACAAGCATAAAAAGATTTTTTTTAAATGAATGATTAGAAAAAAGACAATATCAGGGATAGTCATACACACTCAAAAAGTCTTTTTTGGATTCTCCCAAGATTGTAAAAACTAATTCTCTTTTCCCATTTCCTTCTAAATCTGATGCTATTCACAGATGATAGAGACGCTGGCCAAGAAATGTCAAACTGTGGAAAATAAATGAGTAGTGAACTTGACAGACTGTACAGGCTAGTCATCCTTGGATCTGATGTAGTACATCAATGATAAAGCACACTACGAGCTCCCTGGGGGTAATTATTCCGTCTGAGACAGATTCCTCTTCTTACAAGACCGAAGCGCAAAGTGCCACTGAAATGGAAATTTGTTCAGATTGCCTTTCAATAGGATAGTGGTAAGAAAGGAGAGGAATAAGCTTTTAATAGTTCACAGACTCATTCATACGTTTTACAACCACAGAATATAGCCTCAGTGACTCAGACAGCTTCTGCTTTGACGTCTGATGAAATGATTACTCTACATCAATCTCTATATGTTGCTTAAGAAATTACATCAAACCAATATTCACACCAATGTTTCAGTTTGCTGTTAATACTTGATAATGGACAACTCACTTCTTCATGTATGGATGAATTTGTCATTTCACTCTTCAGAAGGTGCATGCTCACACAGCAACTGGCAGCATGTCACCACTAGCTTTGTGTTTGCTTGTTTGTTTGCTTATTTTTATGCAGTGAATCCAACAGCCTGAGAGATCAATGTGTGAGAAGTAACAAAAAACATGGATTTGACAGCTTTGTTTTTACCTTGTGGAGACTCTAACTAAGTCGCCCAACCCAACACACATCCAATACAGCAGAGATTTTCTCCTGCAGTGGAGTAACCTTCGGGTCAGCAACCCTCACTCGGGTCTAATCTTCCCCAATCTCAACTGTTTTGCAGATCAATCCAGTGGAAAAGGGGAACCAAGAAGACCAGAAAGTGAGATAAGTGGGGTGGATGAAACCAAAGACTGAGAAAACAATCTCTCTCCTGTATTCCCCTGCTTTCCATCATTCTATCACACAGTCTCACAGACAAGTTGTAAATATTAGCATGAATTCAGAGAAGTGTGTTTACTGGCAATTACCGAGACATGGCTTTCAGACAGATATTTAGACACTGAAGTGGTCATTGACGAGTTTGGTGCGCCTTGACCGGGATGCTGGTGTGACAGATTATTATTATTAGTTATTAGTTTGCCTATGCATGAATCAAAGATATTGTAAAAATGTTCTTGTCAGAGAAAGACTGTGCACCAAAGATGTTAAACTGATGTCCGTATCTCGGTGCAAGTTTCCTCAAATATTTGTTTTGTACATACATGTATACAGTTGTATACATCCACCCAAAAGCAGACGTGGATAAAGCCTCAGAGTCTATACTATAACCCAAACACAGCAATTTATATCTCCCGATGCTCCAAATGTAGTCCTTGCCCAGTGCTTAATTACTGTTCTCAGAAAAAGAATTTCATCAATATGTTACCTGCCTGACCAGACACAACAAGATGCTGGACCTGTATTACGGTTCTGTCAAAGGAGTGTACAAGCTCTCCCCCTTCACCGTTGGGTTGGACTGACTATAAAAGTGCCCAGCTCGTCCTGTTGTATCGCACTGCCCTAAGGAGGGGAAAAACCCTCATCAAACGGACTAAGAACTGGACTGATTATTCTATCCTGAGTCTACAAGCCTGTTACGACTGTGGTATGTTTAAGGAGTCCTGTTCTTACATTGATAATCTTACTGATTCTGTCAACATGTCCTACTGTGTGGACAATGTAATCCCTGATAAGATTGTGAAGGTGTACTCAAATAGTAAGCCATGGTGACAAAATCACTTTAGGTGTTGAATAGAAAGTGGTGTGCATTTCAGAGGGCAAACTCTCTGAATTGAACAGGTTGAAAAGGAAAGTGAAATTTGGAATAAGGTGTGCAAAGCAGCTACAAAGAAAATATAGAGAGGGACCTTGGGGAAAACAGTTTAGGTTCTGCCTGGGAAGGTATGAAAACAGAAGGAGCAAAAGGTACTCTAAGGTTGTACTGAGGGGTTTCAGATGTGACAAACAGCTTGCATAAGAGTTCAATAAGTTTTACCTGAGGTAACCAACCTACCTGACAGTAGTACCACCCCTCTTGATGAACATGCTGTGGTCAATATGTTTAAAAAAATCCAGAGCAAGGAAAAGCCCCGGGCCTGGCAATATAGGCAGCCACGTGCTCATCCCCTGTGCAGAGCAACTAGGTCCCAACATTTTCCAGTTGTCCCTCAGTCAAGAGAGAGAGCCAAAAATTTGGAAACAGTCTACAGTTATCCCAGTAGCCAAACACAATCACCCCAAAGTACTAAATGACTTCAGGCTGGTTGCCCTGACCTCCTTAGTCATGAAGTGTTTTGAAAAACTGCTGAAAAAAAGAGTGCTTTACAAAAATAGAGAATCTTTTTGACCTGTTACAGTTTGCTTATAGGGCTAAGTGAAGGGTAGAAGAGGCCACCGCTAATCCTGCACCTTGAAGGTAGTAAAACACATGCTTGATTTTTCATCCACTTAATTTAATCCCACATTTTATTAGACAAGCTCTTTGACCTTGATTTTAACATGGTGGGCTGGATTCTTGACTTTTCAACTGACATAACTCAGGGAGTATTCAGATGAAAACGATCATGGTCCTATTGTAGATGATTTTGTGCACTGGTGTGATAGGCTGTTCCAGCAACTACATGTGGCAAAGACATAGGACATGCTAATTGATTTTAGGTGCAAGCCCTCTGCTCCTCAGAGCACTACCATAAAGTGGCAGGTGGTAGAAGTTGTAGAAACCTACAAGTGCCTGGCAGCTGATTGACAATAAGTTGAATTTTAAATCCAACACAGAGATGCTTTGCAAAAACGCCCAGCAATGAAATCCTAGATGTCCAGCAAAGTAACCTCACTGGCCTGTATAACAGACAGAGAGTGCAGAAGGCTAAATTCATCTAATCATTCAGTGCTTATCCCCTTCACTTTGAGTTTCAGATCCTACATTCTCGCTCCTGGTTCAGATTTCCCCTCATTCATTCTCAATGTAGTAGTGATGGTGACGGTGATGATGATGATGATGATTATGACGAGGGTTGTGACAATGTTTCACGATACTGCCGACAAAAGCTAACTATACCAATTATGGGTTGTTTATGATGACATTGTCAGCTATGTTGTAAGACTGTTGAATTGTATTTACATATGTATTACCAATATTAATACATGTATTAATATTGGTAACATGCTGATATTGTAATTGAAGACCTAAAATTCAGAGCTTTATTCTTGGATGCAATTCTATGATTGGGAAGGTCAACCTGTGACCACTGTTGTTTTCCCCAAGTCTGCAACATTCACTCAGAAAAGTCTTGTTATGTTTAGAGGAGGTGGCTCAACTTTGTGCTACTGGATGATGAACCTGGCTTAGTTGAGTATTTATGCTGCTCATTTCACCAAAGTATAACTAACTTGAGATAAAATTATGTTAGCTCATCCCATTTCACTTCACACAAAAGCAGTTTGTTTTATTTCCAGAATAAAATAACCCTAACCTGAACATGAAATTGGATAGTAACATCTAATATTTAGTTTAACCCTGAATTTAATATGGGTGGCTTTATCTGGCAATACACTCTGATGTGGTAACTCCCAAAACATCAGAAACAACTTGTTGGTTATTTGAAACTTTTCACTTGTACAACCCACCACTGTGTAGGGCCTTTAACACATACTTTTGAAAGCTGAGTTAACCATTGAGTAATTGTCACTCAACTTAAGCACAGTTCTTTTGCCCAGTTTTCACAACAGACAAAGACACAAATGAAAGAGGATCTTTCTGGGAGAACTGGGAGACATGCAGCTCCTCCATTTATTGATCCCGAGCCTTTCAACCAGTTGGCACGACATGAACAAGTCCTGTTATGGTAACTTTGTACGCCTTGAGCTACAGTTAGGGTTCTCCTAAGCCTCCTTAAGTTTTCTAGATTAATCCATAGAAATGTGCACCTGAAACACCCGCAACTACAAAACCACTGCAGTGAAAACAACATGTTTCATCACGGTACCCTATTTCACCTCTTTCTTCTTTACTATCCCGTGCAGCCACCAATCACAATGCATCCCTGGTGTATAGTTAACTGCAGTGGAAGTGAGGAGTGATGAGGTCCTCAGTGGACACTGCCAGGCCAGGGTATAATCATATGCACCCGTGGCCTCTGCACTACAGCCTGCCTGTGCCACTAACAGCAGGTACTGATAGATGCTGACAGGGTTCAGAGTGAGAGCGACACACAGCAGCGCCTCTGACCTGAGCGAATGCCGATATGGTCACGACGGATCGCCAACATTTTGGAAGCATGGAGGGCAGGCGAGAGAAGCAGTGACAATATGTAATGTGTGGACCAGTATGGTTACGGCAGTTTTACACAACACAGTCACATTTCCTGAAGACAGAAGTTAACCAAATTGGACACTTATCTTTTATTTAAGGTTGATAAAAGAAGATTTCACCATTTTTCAACTGTTAACATCACTTTCTTTCATCGGTCTGAGTGGTGAATACAAAGGGTTGTTTGTGATGAACTGTGACTTTTTGATGTCCCTGTCCCTTTTTGATTACTCAATCTGTCATACATATGTACATATCTAATGTTGTGTATCATTCAAAAATGTTATAATGGTGCAAATATATGAATACGTGTGTGATGGTACGCTAACTAGTATCTATAGTAGAACCTTTTTTGCGTTTAACAAGTCGAACTTCTTGAATGCATACAGTATGTTGACTTACTGACACAAATAACTGTACAATGTTGCATTTAAAATACAATATTAAGAAAATTATTATTTAAATCAGGCGATATCAGATCAAAGACTGAGACCAGGACAAAGCATTCAGTACAGTTGTCAATAGTTGTGTTACAGATACAAGTAGGTTGGTATTAGAGCTGCAATGATTAGTCGATAACTGTCAAGAACTAAATTAATTGGCAACTATTTTGATAATTGATTAATTGTTTCGAGTCTTTTTTTTTTTTTTAAAGAAAAAATGTTCAAATTCTCTGATTCCAGCTTCTCAAATATGAATATGTTGACTGTTGGTCAAGACAAAACAAGCTATTTGAGGATGTTATCTTTGGCTTTGGGAAACAGTGATCGACATGTTTCACCTTCTGACATTTTATGTAATCAAACAACTAATTCATTAATGGAGAATATAATCGACAGATCAATCAATAATGAAAATAATCATTAGTTGGAGCTGTAGTTGGTACCCAAACACAATTTAAGACCCCATCCCTTCATAGGTTAAATTTATGTGTATACCTTTAATTTGCTCGATATAATTACATTTGTGATTTATTTATTATCATTCGTGCTTTTGGCAGGAAAAGAAGCCATGATGATTAAAAACAACTACATGCAGTATGTGGGTTTCGTATTGATCTCTAAGGGGTATCAACAAAGTCGCCAAACAGTATGTCCCCAATTTCCAGTTCAATTGATTTTCATGTATGCAAGCATATCAACTGAAAAGAAAACACATTTGTATCAGTGTAGTAGTACATTATGAGTTTATCACATACACTGCATTTACAACCTCTCAGGGACAAATACAGTTGTTACCTTATATAACTGCCATTGGCAGAAGCTGTAAATAAGATATAACTGTGTGTGTAGGTTTAGATAAGGCTGCGTACAAACAGCTTTAACCTCATCTTTAATACTTCCAGTTGGGTAAAGCAAGCCTTCCCTGATCTTAAACATAATCTTTCAATGAAATGCACTTTATCACAAGTTTAGTAGCAAGTAAAGTTTGCTGATTTGATGCTGAGGTCTCTAAACCTCAAACAAAAAAACAGAAATTCTCTGAATCACCAAAGTAAATATAAACGGATTGCATTTAGCGCTTTACAATTTTGCTTCTCATTCACACGTTCACACACACACACACACACACACACAAACGAACCCTGTTAAAGGCAAACTGCATACTGAATGTGGGTCACAGCTTAATAACTGAATTTAAAAAACTGTCCGTGACCTGACATTTCCAAAGTAACTCCACTGATTCAAACATAATCTCAACTTTTTTTTTTTTTAAACCGCACACGACATATAGACTTTGGAATTAGCTATTGTGTAGGAGTAGCATGTGAAGTGTGATGTTTTTGTGACAGAAAATAAATTCTGCCGTAACGTTACAGAACAACACTCTTGCGTAAAGTGTGAAATCACACAACAGCCAGGCCGCATCTGGTGTGTGAGCACACATACGTATATCTTAACATATAAACACACACATATTAACACTGAGCATACTTCTCCCTGTTCTCTGCTCATATGGGGGAACATGTTGGCCTCATTCTTTCATCTGGAGCCACAGACTCATAGGAACGTTTATTAGGTGTGTTTGAAAAAGTCTAAATCCAATTAGGTGACAAATACTAAAAAAGCACCTGTCAAAAATGAAAATAGAAAATCTGTATGAGGATTAAATGTCATTTTCTGGTGATAGAATGTAACACAAATTGGCTCTGTCCTCATGCTAAGCTATTATCGAAAGTAATAAGCTACATTAATAAACAACACGAGCTGCGAGCTGCACTGCTCTAAATATGCTTCCTCACTGGACAGCCTCGTCTCTTTGGAGCTCTACATTGACTGTAACACATTTCCTGACACCTACAATGACTGATGAACCCACACAGCCCAGTGCGTGCCGCCTGTAACACAGAAAGAGAGAGAGAGAGAGAGACAGAGAACAATCACCAATGATTTAACCAGCAGCATCTGTGACACTGTCTGTTTAGGGGTTTTATAACACCATACCATGTCACCAGGTGAATGTACAGTACAGTATGTCTGCGCAGTACATTGGCCTAGAGCTAAGGAACATCAATAACATGACGGCACCACCAAACAGCCTCAGCTAACCCCTGCCGTGTATCAATCAGCAGGCTCACGCTGGTGACCTCATATCTGGATCATCTCTGTTACAGCGCTCAGACATCAGACAATCTCACACTTTCGGTTGTGCCGCTCCTCCTAAAGAGCTTGTGCAGCTTGTTAATTAAAAACATGGCTTCTCCCTCCGCAGGAGCCGGGTATGCTCTCTCCCCCCTCCACCCCCCCCCACCCCAACCCCTACAGTATTTTTGAAGCTCTCTGCAGAGGACCTCTGTTGCACTGGAGTCCTGGGTATCCCCGGTCGGGTGTTTCACAGAGGTTGCAGCATCCGGCACACAGTGGACATACAGAAGAGCAGCAGCTTGGCAGATTCAGAGACAGTATCTAACCTGTTATGACTGGATGACAGACTGGTCTTCACAGAGATGATGGACAGCATGGATCAGCACTGTTTTCCCTGCCATCTCCTAAGGTGTAACCCTGCCTACAACAAAAACACTACACAAAGTGTGCAGAAACATTGAAGAGATGAAGCGACTCTTTAGAGATGCTGGGACTGCAGTGCAAGGGCATTCGCCTATCTTAAGAGTTCAAAGCATTGTGGGTGAGACTGGCACACCAAAATAGAAACAGGCATGTGGTGTTGTTCTGTAGTCTGTCCTGAAGATGCACAGCAGATCTCCATTCAAGCACAGTTCTCAGACCAGGCCTCGGCCCATCATGAAACTACAGGGCCTCTCAGACCAGCTCTCATTTCTGAGGAACAATTAACATTTCATATTGAACACTTTTGATATTATTTCTGTGCATCATTTCACCAACCTTTTCACTCTTATGATTTGATCCCTCATCGGCTTTATGTCCTGGAAGCTTTGCTGGTTGACAAGGCTGTAGACCAGTATGAATCCTTGGCCGTTTTTGATGTAAAGGTCCCGCATGGAGGCGAACTGCTCGGTACCAGCGGTGTCAAGGATCTCCAGCACCGAGGGTGAGGAGTCCACCTCGATCTCCTTGCGGTAAAAATCCTCTATGGTGGGGTCGTACTTCTCAATGAACGTCCCGGTAACAAACTGCACAGTGAGGGCGGATTTCCCGACCCCACCGCTGCCCAGGACCACCACTTTATACTCGCGCATCGTGGATTAAATCGAGTCGTAAAGGTATCAATCTCCGCGCGTCATTGAAATGAACTCAAAATGTCACATTCACCATTCGTGTCCCATATTGAACGGGTTGTCAATAATACAGTCTTTGCTCGCCGCTGCTCAGCTATGGCAGAGCACAAAGACTCGCTGCCCCAAGATGGATTTCATTGTAGAAATTCCCCCGTGCAGGCCAGACACTGACAGCTAGACGAGCATCCGAGGACTGCAAATGTCCAAAAACGTGCAGAGGGAGGAAGAAAATATCGGCCGATGATGTGGAGCGTGCGGGTTTTCATCTGCTTAGCTCACCCTTCTCTATGCATCATAAAAAAACAAACTTGCTCCATCGAGGGAGGGCAGTGGAAAAACGCTGGGCTGGCCCCGAGAATGAATTGCAGGCGCAGTTTTTTTTTTTGTTTTTTTTTTTTTTGAAGCCGGACGCCGCCTCAGAAAAACAGCGCAAACTAAAAGTATTTGGACACTTCATTAAAGAACTTGTGCCTCTTTGTTTCTTTTTCACCATCTCTGGCATGTCTCCGCTTCCCCCTCGCTCTCCAATGCAATCCCCGCCGCCATACTCTCGGGTGGAGACCCAACACAGCCGCTGCGTAACCAGCCGGTCCCCGCTCGGCTGCCGTACCGAGGCAGAAGGCGTGCGGATCCTCCTCCTCCTCCTCCCCCCCCCCCCCCCCCCTCAAAGCTCAGATGGATGTGCGAACAGCCCAATGGCTGCTCGCCGCTCTCTGTGAACCTCGCTTGCGCTTGAATGGGAGCCGCATCAAGGCAGCCAGTGAAATCCAGCGGTTACATTTCCGTTCATGTGTTAAAATTCCCATCATTCGGTTGCCCCAGTGACATCCAAAGAGAGCTCATCCAATCACAGAGGCGGCCGAGGATGTGTATCCAAGAGGAGGAAAATGCGCCGGATGCTGTTGCTATGGTAACGCTGCATTTTTTTTTTGTTGGTGTCCAAAAAATTGAGAGTGCTGTATATTTAAAAAAGCTGCTTAACCGTGTAAAGTCGAGAGATGTAACAATGTTTATTGATCTCTATCAATGACATATTGCAACCCAGTTGACATGTGAAAAAAAATATCTGAATTAGCAAAGCCACACTACATGAAAGTGAGAATTTATTATATAAAAAGATGGGGCAAAATGAGAACGCCTTCTGTCTGTGCTTTATGTGATGGTAACCACATCCAACTGTATCTACAGGAAATTAATTAACTTTATTGATATAGCACATTTAGAGGCAGAGTTTACAAAGTGCTTTGACAGACAAAGCAAAAGCAGGATACCCCAGAAGCCAATATAACAAAAGAAAGCCAAACAGTAAGGCCAAAACAACAACAAGACAAAATGAGGTAAAGATTATGTCTATCCACTGAGAGAGATAAAAGGTTATTTTCAGTTGTGAATGGATGGATCAGATTTCTGAGACTATTAAGAGAATACACAATCCCATATTTGACTCTGGCATTAAAGTGATGCAAATAAATATACAGTGCGAAATGAAACAACAGAGCTCACAGCATGGTATTTACTTGACATTTATTTATTAACAATATTAGATTTTACCCAACTTTTCAATTTACAGGAACAAAACTATTCACATGAAATGTATAATTATACATTTAAATAATAATTTCCACAAGTCATTTTCAGGAAAAAAAAAAAAAAGGGAAAGTTTGTATTTAGGCCCAGCATACAACACTGCAGATGGAGTCCAACAGCACTGGCACGACAGCTTCATCAGAGGGTGTGATCAATATTAATTTAAGCATTTATAATAGCGAGCTGGCCAGTCAATCAACATCAAGCCTTTCTGTGGATTGTGTTTGGGTTTGTCTGATAAACATCAAATGACATTTTGGTCTCAATCTAAAAACTGTGTCGCAATAATTACACAGAGCGTCTCCGTGAAGTTGATCTAATTAACCAAACAGTATGGATTTCATAACGCATTCATAACATTACTGAACAAATGCAAACTTAGGAACAGATCAAGGATAAGGCAAAGTTCACAAAAAGCAAGTCTTCTCAGTCATCTGACTGTTGAGAAAGTGCTAAAGAGAAATGTTTCCATCAGTCAGTCAGACCAAACATTCTCACTGTCTGTATCTGTGTGACTGAGGAGGTGCAGGTGTATCCATAACATTCAATCTTTTTTGTCAAAAGGTGAAACAAACATTCAGATTTATGCCTTTTTGTTTGCAAGTAAATAAATTAGGGAAAATGTGTCAAAAAAAAAATCTAATAATCTAAACTTTAAAATCAATCTGAATTTAGTTTTAAACAGCTGCTGAACCGTCAACCGACTCGTGTCTGTAAGAGTTTGACGCTTAACAGACTGGGTTCTATTTTTACTGCGAGATGTTAAAATGATGCAATGGAAACCATAAAAAATACAAAATTCACTTATCCAAATATATTTTTATGCACTGGATTGTGTTTCACCATAGCATAAGAAAAGTCAAATATCTGATATCTAATGTGTTATTGTGAGGAGAGAGAAAAAAAAAATCACCTACAAAATACAGTTTTTAATCACTGCAACTTCAGACTGCCTCAGCAACCAATCGCAACAATTCAATGAAAAACTATTATTACGCTACTATGAAAGTTACTGTTTTTTTCTAAAATGTGGCCTGTACAATGCACTTTTGTAGGTCAAAGCATTTCTATGGACTTGCTCATCATACAAAGGTTTGTTGTCCCTTACAGGTGACAAGGCAGTGACAAGGATGACATGTTTTAAGCTTCTCTGTGCTCCAACATTCGATCCCTGAACACAGACGGCTTTTGTAGGCTATTACAACAGATCAAGGCCTTTTGAGGAACCTAAAGCAGAACTAAAGTCAGTTTAATAAATTACATTCATGATAAGATAGAAGATAACACATTTTAAAAGTGTTCTTAGCTAGTGTTAAACTACTAAAATTTGCAAGTATACTCCTTATATCCCATCCAATGGTGAGTAAAACTTTTTTACAATGAAAACACATAATGGACATAATGGGGAAAAAAAGTGAACAAGCACAAAGTCTCTTTGTGGATTGTCTGAATTAAATCACACCCACACACACACACACACACAAACCCATATCAGCCACTTTAAAAGACATTGGAAACATTAAAAGGAAAAAGTGGATATTTGCACACTGTTTGGAAAACTTAACGTTATACGAAAAATGTTGAAGAGAAGAATACACATGTGATGCAAACTGTTTTTAACATGAGTTTTGTTTGTCACTTAACCAGATGTACTGTAAGTTTCAAACAAAGACAAGTAATTGCATAATGTGATATCAATCATACACAACTAAACTTCACCTACAGCTACGTCCTTAAACTTCTACTTTACTATATATTTTTTTTTACTGTGCATTAAACTAGTTAAGAAACATTTCTGGAAACTACTTAATCTTCTTAAAAGTGAAACAAAGCTGGATAATAAATCTTATATGGAGTGCATACATACAAATTTCAGTGAAATTGAAAGTCTAAATCTAAGTGTACACAAAGTACTAATGCACTGACAAAGCATCGCAAAACAAGTTAATTTCTCTCTAAATGTGACTTAAGTAGATTTAATTGAGTGAAGCCTTTTTAAATATGCACTGATGTAATTGTATGCACAATTCTTTTAGGCACTTGTAACATTCAAAGAATACAGTACTGACAACTGACTGTAACATTACAGTTAAATGAACAGTTCACACGATATTCAACCCTCATAGGATCACACTTAAGTTTAAACATACAGGTAACCAGAAGTAAATCCACACACTCTTATTGAGTGAATTTTCATGGCTGTGGAGGCTCTTCTCAGAAACATGGCTTTATTTCTAGCTTGAACTAGAAGTGAAAACACTTACAGATACATCAGTACTGTGACCCATAATAATCCATATATATACATACACAATACCAGTCAAAAGATTGGAAACACTTTCTAATTCAAAGGAATGTGTCCAAACTTTTGACTGGTACTGTGTATAGATATTTTTTTCTTCCAATAATAAAGAGGGGAATATGTATATGTGTGAATCATTGTTGCTTCACTGCCTTCAAGAAAAAGAAGTATATGCAGCGACTGGTCATTGGATTATATAGTACTCTCTATCAGCACACATTCTGTATACGCAATACAAAGGCACACCAGGAGGTGGAGCACTGAACCTGCAACATAACAGGGTGAACAATACAAATGAACAACCCTCAGGGACATTTTAAAAGGAACTTCCATACACATGCTGTGGATTTACATTTCTAAAAATGTGGAGATAAAAGTTAAAATAAGTGCTTTTTTACCAGTTAGTTTAAAATAATTAAATCTGGCACAAGATAAACAATCATAAACTGACAAAAATAACACATTCAAGAAGGAACAAGCATTTCTGTCTCAACATCCTGATGAAAACAATCTTTAACAATCTCTATTATTTTTCTTTACACCTGGCATTAACACGTATACACATTGAAATGTGAGTTCACATTACATCTGTCAGGCTCATCTCTTCCTCTTGTGATATTTATATTAAAACATGTCAATAAACAACATTCCTGTTTGTTCCCATATCAATTAGTATTAAATGTTTATGTATGTTATGTATATGTACACTGCCTATTTCTGTTTGATTTCAGAGAAGCTAGTTTCCATTTATATTAGGTCTGTATATGGATTGGAGACACATTGCATTTCTGCTTTGTATGTAGCTAAATGCAACTCTGACCTTTTCAGAATAGGTGTGGAAATAAGAATCCAGGATATTATGCACATTACTGAGGATGCATGTTAATTCAGGTACAAAGGCGACGTACAAACAATAATTTTCTGTGATAATCCTCATATTTGAGCTATGTAATTTAATATCACAACTTTTTCATCTGTGATGTTATCAGCATGCGGCTTGTTGACGGTTGTGTGTGATGTTAACATCGTATTTACAGAGTGGCTGTTTGTGGCCTTTAACAGCAGCAACGTGGCACTGACTTCTGGTGGTTACTTGAGAATGATCTGTTTCAGGGGCAAAAAACAAATGTGGTTTTATTACATGACAAAGATCATCAAGTTCTTATCAAGATTTATCACTGTGATGGCTATAAAATCGATCAAATTAAATGAAATGAATACCTTAACATTGGCCATAATTTCACCTTTTTTTAAATTTAGAAAAAAATGTTTCCACACTTTAAGTGTTTTACTTGGCTGCAACATTACTTCAAATTGAAAAGAAATGTCTTATCCTTCATTTTATAGACTTTTCCAGAAAACCTTCATGACATAAATTCGTAAAGATGGACCTACCAGTGGGTATGTTAAGTTTAAGTTTGCTATACTTTAATGATACTGCACATATAGAACAAATACTTAAATTAGGAAGATAATTAAAACCTAATAATTACACCCACTCCTCTACGATCTGCATCCATCAAAATCACCAAATTAATTGGTCCATAAATCATAAAATCACACACACAAACACACAGCTTAAACCCATCAAACTCCTGCAAGGTTTCTCATTACAAGTTACCAAGTACAAAAATTAAATCCAGATATGGACAGCATCTTTTCACAAATGATATTAATAAAATTAATGCAAATTATTCACTAATTAATATAAACACTGTGATGAGAAGTGTTTCAACTATGTTCTCCCTCACTTTATAGAAGATTTGGAACTATAACTATACTGTAAAGAAAAAGACATTGAACAAAGCAAAAAAAGCATGCAATAAAGAAAAATTTGCAACACTATTTGCAGATGGAAGACCTCTCAATAAGTGTTGTCTGTCATAAGGGCAGAAAGGTCGAGACGAAGCCTACTAGTTCTACTGAAGGTCTACAGGTATGTGAAGCTTAATGATAGGCAATGCAAGCAGAGCAACACTATGCTGACGAAGCAACTCCCCTGATTTAAAGATGAAGCACTTAATTCAGAGCTCAAAGATTTATGACAGAAAGCTTCAAAAAGGAGCAAACCTGATTGGCTGGTGCTGTTGCTGCGTAGGGGACACTTGTGGCGGGAGTAGTTGCTGCAGAGACAGTAGCAGGCGTAGCACTGTACATCATGGGAACTTTTTCAGGAGGGGGAACCATGAAAGCAATGAAAAGGTAGGTGGAGCATTATGGTAACCATAGCAATGTTTTTCTCTCTCTCTCTTGCCAGGCAAATACAAAAAAAAATTACATTAGCAGCAAGCCATCATTGGGTTAGACCAGCAGATGGCGTCACACAGCAAAGCGAGACGGCGGGTGGGAGAACATAAAAGGAGGGCTGGTAGGAGATACAATTAGGAAATCTGAAATAATTTGACATCCCAAAACAGTTGACATGTACAGCAACGCCACAAGAAAGTGTGTTCTTTAGAATATCTGTAGGTATTTTTTTTAAAAATAAGAACATTTAAGAGTAAAAGAAAACACTGAATTGAATCTCTGGGATGCTGATCAAATTTCCTAATGCATGACTCGTGATAATTCTACAAACTAAATCTACCAAAATGCTTCAATGTTTATATTGTGTTTGACTACCTGGAGTAATGTTTGAGAAAGGATTAATAATATATCACAAGTAAGTATATATTACAAGGCTTGGTGATCAAAAAACACACAAATATGGAACACAACCAAAAATATTTACAGAAAAAAAACTAAAATTATCCTCTATCATCAGTTCATGTGTGGTTTTAATGTACGATCCTGAATGTTGGATCCAGATTCACATTGGTGCTTTCCTACTGTATGCTTGAATAACATGAATTATTACTGGATTAATATAAAAAAGTGTCACCTGTGTTCACAATGGACTATGAGACATAGTTTATAAAAAAATAAGCAGGGGACCTACCAACGTTGTTCGCAGGAGCCATGCACAAGACAGAACCTGTGTGATTACACAACAGAAAGAGAGAAGGTATTTTAGAGTGACTGGCACACATCAACATAGTCAACAGTAAAGTTTTCAGAAAGATGCAGATTCAATCAGCAGACACAACTCTAAATATGGGATTTTTTCCACATGTTCTTAAAAGCAACAGGACGTCTTGACAGAAAGAGTTAAGCTGACAAGTTGAAATGATCACATCCATGTACACTGTAACAAACATTTCATTATCTCAGTGCATGGTTTTCACAACAAACATGTTTGCTTGTCATAGCGCCTAAAACACAGGTGTAATCAATAATATTAATTACAGCTTACGCCCCATTTGGACTGGATTTGTTTCTTTTTAGGGGAGGTGAGGTGATTTTAACAATACCTGTGATTCAGTGATATTAATCCTGTCCGGAACGTGTATGTGGGTCATTTTTCACCCCAGTAATAATTACAGCTGCAATTACCTGCTGTTTTTCTGTGAACTCGCTGGTCCTCTTGTGATTTGAATATTGTATGTATTTTAAAGTGATATCTGTGTTTCATCTGCATGCTGAGTTGCTTTTCCATCTACTGAATTTTATCAGCTCAGTGTAAAATTTGACTTTTGTGTGAAAATGAAGGAAACTAAAACTGTTTTTGCTCATCTGATTGACAGACACATGCTAAAAACCAATTTGGAAAGAACTTAAAACTATCAGAAAGATAATCACATAAGCCGATGTAATGTCAGAAACATGTTGCTATATACCGGTATTCTCTTTTGGTTGATCCTACTGAATGTCCATGTCTATTACAGACCATGTACTGTAATTTCACGATGATTAAAACACCATCCATTATAATGAATTACTGAGGAGTACAGTGAATATTTTATTCCCCACTTCTCCGTGTAATGATAATCCCGTCCAAAATGGGCTTTAGATCAATTTAAATGCCCCGGTAAGACGACATTTTGATATCACAATAGGAAAAGCACAGGTGTGAATAATAAAATTGATGATGGCTGAATTCCATTTAGCTGCTTCAGGGTCCTGCTATTGTGAATGTCTGCTCGCTATCACATTTTCATGGCTTACTGAGACACACATGGATTTAACTGAGGCATCTTTAGTGTTATTAGTAACACCTGTGCCTTTCCTACTATGACAAGTCAAATTGTCTGCACTGAAGAAGGCCTCTAGTAAAATTCTTTAGAGTGATATTATTAGAAGATTATTATTATGTGCTTGATATTTGTGAGCAGTATCCAACCCCCGACACTTTAGATGCTTACCTGTGGGGTAGAATGCTGCTGTGGGCTGCTGCAGCTGTGTGTTGACCAGAGCCTGTTGGTAGTGCAAAAAACTGGGGTTGAGGAGAGAGCTGGCCCAGTTGCTCTTCTCCAGAGCTTGTCTCTTTGGTAGGGGTTGCAGGATGCTGTGGGGAAAAGCCTGAAAAGTGACAAGAGGAGACATGACGCACTGAAACTCCTTCCCAAACACCCCCTCTACGTTGTACACACTCTTAATATTTAGTACTCAATTTAAAAAAAAAAAAACACTGTGAAAAAATGTCAAACACAACTACACAATAAAGATGACTGTTAATCACATAATGGAAAGATCATGCATGGTTTTAGGATACAAATATGAATGGAATAATGTATCAAACAAAAAATTTAAAAATATCTGTCAAATTAACAGCCTTTAAGATACTGATGAGACTGACTATGTACACAAAGACTACATGAGACTAGAAGAAGCTCAAAATGACACAAATCAAAAAGCTATCATAGTACAATTATTGGCTACATGCAAAGCAAAAGGTGAAAATACCAGGTCTACAGTTGCCTCGAGGGGTCGCTTCATTGCTTTGGCAGTCGACTGAGTCTTTTAATAGCAGGCAGCGAGCACATGATGGCAGTGGGCCAATGGGATTCAAGCGTATTAACATACAGGTAACAGCAAGCAGAGGTGCATCATGGGGGGACAGCATTGTGGGTAGGTGAGAAGGGGAAAACAAAACAAAATAATCTGAATGTAGTTTACCACATAAAACACAGTATGCATGCACAGTAACCAAAATACCTGATTACAGGACTCAATAACTAAAGATTAACCACTGAATTAGTAGGTCAGCAATGCATGTACAGTTTATCAATAACTTTGGCAGCAAAGATTAACAATCTACTGTTTTCATTGTATATTGATCACTTAAAATAATATGACTTGATCAGAGTTTGTTAATCAAAATCAAAACACTACAATGTGTGTTCAGTGTTTCATTCTGGAGTACATACACTGATTTTTAATACAAATCATAGACAAACTTTATATGAAAGATGACTTGATGTTATGAAAGCTTGCCAAAAGCAATATCACACACAAAGAGCTGAAAATAACCACACATCCCACATTATGAAGCACAGAATGAGTTGCTCTGTACTAACAGAAAGACTAACATGAGAGGCTCACGCGGCCTTTAGGAGGAATAGCTTGTAAAAACATGAAATGTGTTTGTAGGCAAAAATTCAAACCTAAACGTCATGCAATAAAAATATAATGTAAATGACGGAGGAACCATAAACAAAAAAGATGATTTACATGAAAAGGAACACAGATGGTCTGTGAAGAGCATGTGAGACGCACATAATCGTGAGGAAACACATTTCATTAAAGCACCACGGCTTCAGTATCTCATCAGTGCAAAGTTAAAATAACCTGCTGTGCACAACTAATGAAAAATTATTGAAGATAAAACTCAGTGAACGTCTAGATATCAAACTTAGAACTATTACTCTGTGAAGAACGTGTGTGACGGGTGGAAGGAGGGGGAAGGCCGCAAATACGACTGCAAGACAGATTATTTTTTGTATCTATTTGAATCACATTATCGTTGCATGTCTGAAAAATATTTTTGTATTTGTTTACACACCAACTAAACAAATGTACATCTTTCTAATTATAATTTTCCATCTATAAGTAATACTTCTATATCATATATGCAGTCAAATAAGTTACTGATTTATAACTGAAGGTGAAAAATTAGTTTATGAACTGAGATACTATAATTGCTGAAATTACATTTTCTAGTCAATTAAACAGTTTAAAATTCAATCAGTCAACATCAGTTGAATTTTGATGGTATGTAATATGCCACTGCATTAAATGTGGTGTTACAAATGATAGAATATCATCCTCCATATTCTGTGATGCCATGTAATCAATAGTCAGATAGATCAATAGTCAGAGGGATTAGGCTCTGTCTTACCACGGCTGCAGCTGCGGCCTGGGCTGCCACGGCTGTCTGATTGACTTGCTGACTGGATTTGATTTTGGCCTGCAAGTGTGCAGGCGGGTGAAAATACTTGCACTTCTCCCTGGTGCAGCGGCTCTTGATGTAGTCCATGCAAACGGTGACGGTATTATCAATGCTGTCGATCATTGGGCTGTCGCTGGGGTGAGCAAAGCGGCAATCTGTCTCCCCTCGTGCACAGTTTCCCCGCTGAAACTCACGGCACACCTGAGAGGAGCGATTATTAAGACATGAGAGAGAAATGCAGCTTTTATAATGTCTACACACAGAAGTATTCATGTCTTTTTTTAATGCCGTTGTGGCGCTTCAATACCTCTAGTTTGTCAGTACGCTGGAGCTTCTGTGAGGGGGAAGAAGAAGACGAAGAAGAGGAAGAAGAGGAGGAGCTCTGGAGCGTGACAGGCGGGCTGCCGGGGACCAGAACCTGGGTGCTGGGGAGGATGTCCGTGGGAACGAGGTTCATCCCGTGACTCAAGGGTGTCATGTATGGACTATAACCAAGACCAGTATTTGCGCCGAGTCCCTGTGTGACAGGAAATGTTGACTGTGAAGGGAGAGATCAAATCCCATCACACAAAAATTTAAAGTTGGGATTTATAATGTTTCAAGTTCCTCCTTAACCACTATTAGGATCTTACCACAGACTGCAGACTGGGTCCGGGGATCATGAGCTGCATCTGTTGGGCGAGCATGGCGGCTGCTGTCTTCTGCTGGATGAGATTGTTGCGCCCATTTATCTCTAGCTGGGTTTTTAAGTGCGAAGGTGGATGAAGATACTTGCAGTTCTCTCTGGAGCATCGGCCCTGTATTCAGAGAACGTAAAAAAAAAAAAAAGGCAGAGCAACACTTAAATGACAAGCTGGTGATCCTTATAACGCTCCAAAATGATCTCAATCTTCCTTATGGAATTTTACAGCTTTTCTTTGAAACTGTGGAGAAAACGCTTTTTTCAAAACCTTTTGTAAGTAATAGAAATATGATAGAGTCATCAGACTAAAAGTGGGATAAATATCTTGCTTGTATCAAAACATCCTATTACATTGTCCAAAAGAATTTTAATGTCAGGCATAATTGCTGCAATTTAAGGTTTCTCTGAGCACCAGCTTCTAGGCACAGTTCCACCAACAGTATCAACCATCAAAGACTTTTTCTCCGCACTCCACTCCCACTCAGTCACAGTGGCAGCCGTGTCATCAGTGTACTAATCTGCATAGCACACATAGCTAGTTATGGCTACAATTAATCAAGACTCCAGGCTTCTTCTGAACATGGTGCTGGGTAATTTCAGGTTATTCCTTGAATCAAGAACTACACTGTGGTTGTAGCGCGACCAGGCAGAAAACACCAAATGTTTATGAAACATGAAAGAACACTAAAAATCACAGTAATGTAAGAAGTACTTTAAAATTACTACCGTCTCTTAGATCAGACTTAAAACTGACTTCTACTATAGACTTCAGCTGGTCTATGAAAACACTTAAAAAAAATAAATAAATAAAATAAAGTATCAATACTTAATATTTGCGTGATGTGTGATGGTTTAACACTTAAATGCCTAACACCTCATGGGTATAGTAACCATTTTTAATCATTTGACCTGATGAAAACATTGTCTAGTTAGATAAAATTGTGGTTTGTAGCCAGTGTGAACATTCTTATAACATACACATGAATAAAAGAACTTTAATCTATGGTTAAGGTATCATATGATTGGGGTATGGTTATGATATAGTATACGGTATACTAAAACACTTGGTTAAGGTTATATGGAAAGAGGCCACCATTAAAGCTGCTGTGTGCAGGTCTAATATAAGACCTTTCAAATTATTCAGATAGCATCAGCTTTTATTTGTAGAAAATGGATCCCTGGATCCCTGAGGTAAAAGAAAAAACCAAGTTTAAAATTCCAAGACATTTGTGATACACCCACACAGGTATTTTCACTCATTGGGCCTAATTTCTGATGATTTTGTGGGCATGTGCATGATAGACATCTCCTTGACTTCTCATGTACCTTTGTCGCATAACAAGTCACTTATTGGTTCATGAAGTTTCCTGTGATTAACTGCATTGCTACATCCAATTTCAGTCTGAGCAGTTAGTTAGTCCAAACACCTGCGTGGGTGTGCAGGGCCTTTAAACATAGCAGCTATGATTGTGTTAAATGGTATAAAATGGTCTAAAATAACATGCAAACTCCTTTGAAAGTGGGATTCATTACACAGCTATCCATCACCTCGTCCTCCATAATTGTATGTTTCACCTTGCTACATACAATAAAAAGGACACACACCACTTACAGCACTGGCATTGAATGTTAGCTTTGGACCTAAATAGTGTGCTGCAGAATTGCGCAATATAAATGTGATAGACTGGGCTGTAAGGAACATGACTGAGAATGAGACCAGTTAGATGTTTCTTTAACACAAGACTAAAGCTATTATGAGAGACTTGAAGACACAGCCAAGTCTCTATATAAGAAGTCCCTGAGCCTGCCAGCTGTGGGAAGCCAACGGTGATTTCAATAGTCCTATTATGAAGCATGAGTGTCTTTGTGTCCCTCTAGACTTTAAAACAAGCTTAACGACATTTCATTTCTGTCAATCAAGCATCTATATCAGCCTAATGAGAAATTAGCTTCCCTTAGCCTACATATTTAGATCCTTCAATCAAGTTCACTAATTTTACCTCATTTGCATTTCTCCCAAGAGTTTTATATCAATTATTTTCAGTGAATATGCATGTAGGTTTAACTCTCAGGAATTTTTCATTATTCTTAAAAAATACAGTGCTGTGTTCTCTAGTTTTGTTGCTGTGTCTGGCATATTACACTGGTGAAGGGGATCATGTGCCACAAGAACGGAGGCTTCAGTCGAATCCAAAGAAGGGGAAAGTTGCTGCCCATTGACAACTGTGTCTTGATAGCATTTAGCTTCTTTCTAGTTTGAAATGGGAAGTTTTGTGAGGGATGTTTGGCAGCATCTGTCCCGCTGTTGATCGCTGATGTGCAACAAAACAGACTGAAGTGTTGAATAAAGTGATGCAGGTCCACACATTGCACAGCAAGCCACAGGAAACAGCTCGTTGTCGAAAGACATCATTTGCTTATGCGTGCCCTTCTCAACTGCTTTTATAGAAGTCATGAGATACTAGTTATAATACCAAAGCATGTGCATATTCAGTGGTCTAATAAAGTTAAGTCTGTTAAGAGTACTTGGTGAATAAGTAAAGAACAATGACAGTAATTGTTTTGATTCTTTATCTGAAATGAACAAATCACATGGCAATAAAATGCTAACAGTAGGCAAGCCAATTACTTAACAGCTGAGTAAGGGGAAAACATTTGCTTGAGAAGCACAGTTTAGATGAGTAGCTCTGTTTGTCTCTCAATAAATAAAGACTGAGGATGAGTAACAGCTACTGAGTTAGTAACAGCTGCCAGTAACATTCAACATTAAATAACGCCTTAGACAAAAGTCTATTCATTGGGAAGAGCTGTGACATCATCACATGACTGCAACGACTGCAGGCTCGCCATCTGACCTTCTTTCCATCCTCAGGCTTAGTCTTAATTTCTGTTTTTTCACTCACGTAGTCCCAATAGAGAATCAACCTCCCTGTGGTGTACAACTGTTCCATCAATTATTGGCAGAAAATATGTTTCTTTCTGAAGTTGTAGCTGTAGATTTCCAAACAGGGAGGTCCTGATCAAATAGTTTGTCAGCAAAATGGACAAAAGGTCAGGAAAAGCCAACCGTGCAGATTACTGAACCAACGTCTTGTAATAAAATTGAAAAAAGTTGTCTGTTAAAAACATTTTCAGGTACATTAAGAACTATCCACCAATCTCATGAGTCTTAACAGCTGAGTTACACTTTAGATCAATGTGTGTATGATCCCACTCCGCAGTAAAACAGTGCAGGTTTCTCAACTGAAAGTGTTTTTACTGAAACTCATTGAGGTTACAACTTTAAGCAAGAAGGGTTCACGTTTGCTGTTGCACATCAACAATGTTGAACAGACAGTTTCAGTGTAAAGCTCTTTCATTAAATAGCAAAATGACAGATTCTACCATAAAAGGAAATTAAGCATTAGCTACATGATTGAGTGACTCAGCTGTGAGAGATGCTGAAATTCAAAGCAGTGAGCATTTTGAGAGCTTTAAAAACACACTGTAATGTAGCCGTCAGCACAATAAGTGTTTATTAATGTATTTGTCAACAATTTTAAATCCTCTTATAGGCCCCCATGAGTAGAGGCTGGTACATAAAACATAGTGAACGATAATATAGTAAAACAGTTGTAAAAATATAAAATATCTTTCTAGGAGAAGTTGTAATTGTTGACAAATTCTGTACATTAATAAAAACTTCAAAATGTACTTATATATGCTTATAACCATATTATAGTGTTATTTGTATATGTTTTCTAAATTGGACGAGGACTTCAAGTGAAGCTTTATCTAGTGGTTTGTCAAGAAAAGTGATTGAGAACGGCAATACAGTCGATCAAGCAGTGTATTAATTGCCTTTAGTGAGGCAATAAGACGATGACTCAGCATGAGAATAATCCTGGGGCAAAGCTGTATTGTGTTGTGACAGCGAATGTGTGAGAGTGGATTAAGTCAACCCTGGCCTCATCCTGGGCAACTGAGCTAACATGAAAATAAACTGGCTGTAATCCAACTAGCTGCCAGAATTATTTTTTTTTAGTCAATGTTAATTAAATGATGAAAGTAAAATCTACAAGGTACTTTTCTCTCTTTTATGAAAAGTCTGGTTATTACCTTTGATTTCATAAAACCTGCAGCCATACATAATGGAAAATGAAGCACCGAGATTGCAGTTTCGCTCTGTGGTTTCACATGTTTCTGCATGAAACTGGATGTCAGAGTGGCTTAATTTAGGGAGGGACTTTATTTGAGACGTATTAGAGACATGTTTGCACACTGCAGTGTAGAAAGCTATGAAGAATATAATGGATCCACACTACCACCTGCATACACACCGCTACCAATGTGACTGATGTCAGTGCTTGTAAGCTTGGTAAACCTGCAGGTTTAACTGTATTTCAATGGACAGACAAGCTAGATGGTCTTAAAATCTGAAATCACATCCTATTAGATGGAACCTGCATATCAATGATTGTTTGACTGATAGCAATCATTTAAAAATGTTTCAAGGGGAGCAAAAGGGTTGTAAAAATAATAATGTGAAAATGATTTTTTTTTTTTTTTTACATACTGTATATTTGGCACATTACAACAGTGAAACCACTCACTCGGAAGATTTCATGGGGTTTTAAATGTTTCCTACTCATCTAAACGACTGCAAAATTTTAGTAAAGATCATTAAGGTGTCACCCATAATATAGTGTGTGCAATATTTCTTACCTTCAGCGAGTCAAAGCAGGCAATAACTCTCCCATTTTCAACTTGGCAGCTCTTCGGTGGATGAGCGAATTTGCACTCCTCATCACTACGAGAACAATTTCCTCGCTGAAACTGTCGACAGACTTCCAGGGTCAGCCATTTTGTGTCTCTTACTGAAGAAATGTTCAACGCCATGTCCAAAGGTTTTAATCATAAATTAAAGTTTAAAAGCCAATCCTATTGTCCAGTGCCTCACACACCAAAGCTGTACGAAGTCCTCTTTTAAAACAATCTGATGAGTCCTCCATCAGCTGGAGCAGAAAGATCAAATGGCTGATCAATCACCTAGATAACATCCATCAGTAGGAAACAACTACAGATGTGTTTTTCTATGTGACACACAAGTGATGGTACCCACTGATATCAAACAAGTGAGGGAATTTTATGCAGACCTGTCGCTTTAATCAGATTTTCTGAGGGCATTATCCTCTGTCTCCATATTATGGCTCTATTTTGGGATTCTTTTAGGGTGCTGAAGTCGTGCAAAGCAGTGGCTTTCAGTTGAGGTATCAAATGTTAGTGGTAGGGAGAGTCGGGCCTAAAAGAAAGCACAGGCTGGCCATGTACACCAACCAACTTCAAGTCGGGGATATCTTCTCAAAGGCACTTTCTGTTGGTGATCTGAAAGACAAAGAACATGTATATTACTTGTCCATGGGGCTTCTTAAAATTGTGTACCTATAAACAACATAACATTTACAGTATTATTATTTTAAAGTCTGTATATTTAAAATCATGGGATTGCTGGAAATGTCTTCTCGTCTCTTAAGTCATCTGTTCTTTAGCAGTTTACACCAGAAACCACAGTAGGTCAAAACAATAATAAATGTCATGTTGTGTCATTATATATAGTGTTACATGTCAAGAGACAAGTCCAATCCTGTATAGAAAGCAACCATAATAAAAGACATAGTAGCTTCAGACCTGTTTGTCCTTGTAAATTATTACTGCCATTAAAACCAGTTATTTGATAACTGACTAGACAAGACTTAAGTAAAATAGCAACAACAAACTGGGAATGCCAAAAAGGATCAGGTTGCGTTCCCTTCCTCTTAGTATATAGAACTATTTCCATTTTTCTGATTTGTAGTTTACTCCACAATGATTACTTGTTATATTAATCTCCCCCTTTTTATTGTCTTCAGGTTTTACACTCCAGAACCTGTCTTTATGTGTTTTTTGCAGCCTCACATTTCTTATGGCAGCCAGTAGGCAGAAAAAAAAAAACAGATGCTAATCGTAACAACCGCCTAGACTTCATAGTGAGGGTCGCTGGGCAACAAGACATGTAATATTATGTCTGCACATCTCACACAGACATAAAGGATACATAGAGAAGCACATACAGAGTCACAGTTGTTGTGCGTGTCGGGGATGTGTAGCTACATGGTGTCATGGCAATAAAACAATCAATAACAATATATAAACGTTTACAAAGCTCAAATCCAGAACCAGAAGATGCGTGTTATGGTATAAGTAAAAAAATGTAGTAAATTCTGTAATTTCTCTCTACTCATAGCTAACAGGATGACATGACATTAGGGCTGAACAATTTAAAAAAAAAAAAAAATCATACTGTAATTATTTTGACAGATATAAGGATATGAGTCATGATTTTAGTGGGAATTGTAATTCTTGCAATTCATTTGCAGTCATTTTTTGCTGAGGTCTGTACCAAAGTATGTTCCCTTACATCTGGAGGATATGATTTGTAGGCTGAAGCATCTCTGTAGCACCACAATGCTCCATTTATAATGTTGTGACACATTTTACCTTTAACAAGAAGTTGCCGCTCCTGCAATTCGGTTATTGCACTTGGCCATATTGCCAATGCGATAATATTTTGATTAATTGTTCAGCCATACACGACATCCGGTTACAAATTGCCAGAGTCTGCTGACTCTAGGCCCGACAAAAGCACATAAAGAATACAAGGAAAGCAAGACGAAGCTTCAACCACACAACATGTGGGGAGTTAAACACAGGACATGATAGACTGACCTGTACACTAAGTGGTAAAACACACAGGAAGTTGCTGAGCAAGGAGAAAAGATGGTTAGCCCATGAGCTGAACATACAGTATCTGTACAAGAGTTGAGAAGTTTCTCCGATGAGAGCGATTAACAGGCTCTATATATGTAGACAGACTCAAAAGCTATAGATTTAGAATAAATGATACTATTGTTAACCCGGATCATCTCCTGTCACAGCCCCTCAGCTTTCCAGCACGCTATGCCAAAGCATACTGCAGCAAATTCCTTTAGGCGCAAGTCAGGAAACGGAGCAAGACAACCCTACCTCTCTCACTTCATGCAGCACTAAAGAACTTCTGTCCCTAAGCTGGAATCCAGACTAGTGATATAACTTTTGAGTAGCTTACTTTGTGAAGATAAAGACGGTAAGAACAGCTATCATCCCTCCTTCTCTGTCCCGAGGATTCAGTGACCAAAGATTTCCTCTTCAACAACAGTGAAAACAGACCGTCTGCCTAACTCTGGTTGAAACATTTCCAGCCACCCCCTTCCTGCCTGGGTGCCGGCCTCCGGGAAGACCCTCCCAGTCTGAAATTAGCCAATGGGAAACCAGAGGCTGATGTACTGTGTTAAGAGCTAGCTGCACAGCTTGGAGTAAGACAGTACTGGCAGTTGACCCTTTCTCTATGAATAAAATTTGCTTTCTTAGAGTTGACAGAATTCAACACTAGATGCATGTCTCCTGAATTAATTACTGTAATGATGCACAAGAGTAAACCTAATATTATATCTACTAACAATGCACAAACCTTACCATCGAATGTGACCCTGTGCAGCATATGTAGGATATCAACTTATGCATTAAACATGCTTTACACACCATCCAGACTAATTAATGTAAATGAAGGCTTGTCATAAGCTCTTTTTGTATTATTAAATTCTGAATATTGATATCTGAGTACATCAAGGTTCCTTAATGGATACTACTAATGGTCCTACACCATTATATTTACTCATACTGCACCATCATTTCATTTCTGTTCTATTGCAATGACATTAACACACCATACATAATATGGTCATCTTTGATAATACACTTTTCTAGTGTGTAACCAATAATTAAGTGGGAAACCCCAAATAATTCAGCGTTACTTCAAGATTTTATGCCTTTTTAATGTGTGATTGTGTGATGTGTGATGTGTGAAGCATAAATAATACATTAACTTCCCTACATGCTGCTTCTGATGTATAACATCTCACACAAAAAGGAGATCATGTGAGTAATTCAGCATGACAACTTCTTAGATGGACCGGATAAACTCTTCAAACTGATCACGAGGGTTGCTGTATGAAATGTAGGAAGGTGTTTTGTTTTTATTTTTTTCTAGCAAAGTATGATTTCACACAATGGCAAGATCGTCAACCAGTTAATATCAAACTCTGAGGATAACTTAACCTGTTGCAGAGCTTACTTTACATTTAATGATGGTTACTTGGGGCACTTTAAGTATCCTAGGTGGAAAACATTTTCCTGTTTTTGAACATCTTGTTTATTTCAATATATTTTATATTCAGTACAGTAGGAAAGATGAGAAAGTGCATGGCTAAAATCATGCTGTGTAATGATAATTATATTTAAAGCCGACATAAAACACTTCAGACTGTCTGTGGAGGGATGTCATCCATATTTTCAGGAAGGGTAATAGTGAATTTCGCTTGTATGGTAATGGATGCCGTCCCCCCACCCCGACCCCCCTACAACGTTACCGTGTGTACAGTTTTGTTTCTCAACTACAATATTACACTTACAAACAGAAGAAAATGCACGACAAGCTGTGGTTATCTAACCAGACATTATCTAGCATCACACACTGTCTTCCTTGCATAGTTTGATAACGTTACCCAAAAGGTTAAACGCTATAGTCTCTGATTTGCATTCTCATCCTGAGCTCCTTTAGCTAGCTAATCACAAACACTTGTTAGCACGCTAAGGACAGTACTGTCATGGGACAAACGTGAACATAACAGTAACATTAACATTTATTAGCTTACGTTAGCTTCACTGTTAGCGGAAAGTGCACCTGCTTACCTCATCACCACGGATGAAACGCTTCCCAGAGGAGACAGCAATCACGCACCAGCTAGGACAGACGACACGGCAGCACCGCTAACTAACGAAAACAAGACGCCAAGTACCCCAGAAACGTCTGCTCAGCAACCCATTTTGTTTTTACTCTCTTTGCTGAATTATAGCTTCTTATTTCGTCCACGTATCCGACCTCATTTCTGTATTACTTTGCGGCACCGCACAGATTTAAGCAACAAGCTTTTGACAGCTTACTGTACAATCGTCAATTTCATGTGATGGAGGGGTGTCCAAGGGGTGCGATCTGTAGCCTAAACAACAGTAAGAATTTAACATACCGCGTTTAAAATAAATCATAGAAAACATCGTGGCATATTAAAATATTGCATTAATTATATTGATGTTAATGTAACCAAATAAAAGGGGCCACTTTATAACTTATACCTCCTAACACCCCTCTACGAGGGCAAAGTGGTACGGTCCACACGAATGCCAGAAGGCTAAAAGGGCAAGGGTTTGCTTGTTACCAAGGGAACAGCAATAAAACCATGTGAGGGTTTTTTTTTATTATTAGTTTAATTAGAAAATGCCTCCTCACACAAATATAAACATCCAATTAACCATGAATATCAATATAAATGTGACAAAGATAGTGTGACGTCAAATTTATGTCTGCCCATTATCATTGCAATAGCCCATGTGAACTAAATACCTGTGTATCCTATCTATTTGTGAAAGAAATAATGATAATGTAAGACTTTTTAAAAGAGTCCTTATGAAAAGGTGACTTTTGACTTGTGTAATCAGAATAAGAGGCAGATGCACGGATTACTAGCAGCCTAGTATCATGGGTTTGTTCAAGGTCATATTGGATAGGTTAGATGCTAACCCAGTTATCAGACATGGAGGGTGCAGGGAGGAAGACAGACAAGGGGGTGAGATTTGCTGATATGTTATACATTTGCAATAAATTAAAAATGAGAGATTAATAAAACTGAGAGAGCTCTGCAGACAGTCTCTCTTCTCTGGTTTGTACAGACTTAATAAAGCAGCTACAGTGTTGATGTTATATTCCTGTTTATTTAGTATGTGATGAGTATAGTGTGTATATTTTAGAAATCAAAAACCTCACCGTGGACAATGTGACATTTTATCCATTGCATTACTTGTCATGACATTATATGGCAGTCAAAACACACACAAATGCACAAACAAGTTATGACTAATTGATCGATTCCCTTCTTTTTGCTACTGCAGGCTTCTTGAGATAACAAATAAGCTTTATTGAATCGGTCACACAGCTATCAGACAACGCTCTGCAACAAACCGGAGATATGGCATCAAGTGCTGCATGGAAAGGTCACCATATTGCTCTTTTTGAAGAAAATGTCACTGTCAGTGCATCAGACGGAAGAACAAAGACAATGCAGCAATTCACGCTGTCATCACTTTGACCTTAACCCTGTTTGTTGTGCACATATTTTATTATTTACAGAACAGTTGATATTACTTGGCAATGCTTCCCAACTTTGTGGCTTTGGTAAGTGTTGGGTTCTTTTCATTCAGATGTCACATAAATCTTCACTTGAACTTAACCACAAAAGCAGACACCACTCAGTCAACTTGGGAAGTCACTGCTACCAAAAGTATTTCCTGAAAAGATTTGTGTTTCGGGGGAAACTGGCAGCTTAAGGTTTTTGCTCAGGACAAGCCTCTCAATGACTGATACAACCACCAATGTGATGTGGATTACACACTCATGATAAATTATTTGTACTTTTCACCATTACACTACACATCAAATGATACCCTACATTCACTTAAGCGCCCTGTGTGAAACAAAGGTCAATCTACTTTTCCTCAAGTCTTATCCAGCTTGAAGTTCGTCTCTTCCAAAACAAATCAGAAATGCACTGAACTTTTAGAACATTTCCCTAATTTAAATTATATATTATATATTATAATTGAAATTGAATACATTTTCTTATAATTACAAAACTCTCTTTTAAGAGGTATTGAAATTCTTCTCTTACACTATTGACAGCAATAACCCCATCTAATGGTAGCTAATTGTAAGAAGGAGCAAAGCAGATTTGATTTTTGACTGTGTTTTAAGGGAACGCGCCGACTTAATTTGGAGACAGGCTAATTGCTACTTTCATTCATTTTACTGATGTACAACTGGGGAAGTCTTGTGTGTTAAAAGCCCCTAAAACACTCAGCAGGGACCAGAAAAGCAGCACTTCTCTAAAATGGCCAGTAGATGTCAGTATTCTCTTTATTTTCACCTAGTTTTACAAAACCAGGGACTCAACATGAGGGAGAGAAAACAGTGGTGTGTTATTTTGTGATGCAAGCAAGCTGTATCACACTCTTGCTCACAGAGGGTGTGCAGTATGAGAGTGTGGGTAAATAATGTTGAGATGAGGATAAATATACTTCAGTATCAAGAGACCAGCATGTCCTGTTCTCTGATCTGACCATTTCTACTCTATGAAAGACTAGTTGCACCATCTGCTCTGCCTGGTTCAGGAGAAAGTAATTTGTAATGAACTGCACACCAAATATTTTTTTTTATCTTGTTTAAAACATCATTTTCAAGGCCTCTAACTTTGTTGCCTTATCAGACACAACAATGCATCTTTTATCAAGGTAATATTTTTTAATTATTTAATTTCATTTAATCTATCTTACTGGTTTTATTATATTTTTTTCATATTTTTTTATTTTTTGTGTGCAGCAGTCTCAAAAAATCTTACTGGTTGCATTTATACTGTTTTATAATCATCTTGTCAGTCATCTGTGAAGCACTTTGAATTGCACTAAACTGTATGCAGGGTGCTATATAAATAAAGTTTACTGATTGATTTGTGTAAATTGGAGCTTTTTTATTGCATAGTAAACACACAGGAGAATTCTTGTTTTTCCCCAACTGAATGAAGTTAAAGCACTGAACATATTCTCTGTTGGTAGTGATGTTCATGCTAAATGTTTCCTTCTATGTTGTGATATTAACATCTAAAGGCACCAGATTTTGTGCTGACTATAAAAGCTCCAGAAAGTAGAGAAAAGATTATATATATATATATGTGTGTGTGTGTGTGTGTGTGTGTGTGTGTGTGTGTGTGTGTGTGTGTGTGTGCGTGTGTAATTTATCAATTCATTACACACTTTCTGTGGTTAAACACTAAAGATACAATCATACTGTCTGTGTGGAAATGACTTGCTGCAGCCACTGCTAGGTTAGTCATCCATACTGTAAACTAATACCAATACAAAGCTGTATTGTGATGATGATGGATATATGTTGTGGAATACACAAAGTCAAGTACTGAAGCACTGATTTAATACTTTTTTAGCAATACTGTTGCAGTTGTTAAATCAAATCTTCGATCTTATAACCAGTAGATAACAAGTTTATTATATTTTACTTTTCAGTGTGTCATTTTTCAGAAACATACCTCACACAAATAAATGTGTTTATCTTGCTAATATACAGTAAAAGCATCATGTCACTGTATCTGCAATTATCTTTACTTAATACACTTTTGACCTTATTAATGGTAAATGCTTGCTGTTTACATTTATTTACTTGAGCTGAAATAAAATGAAATAAGTGGAAATATGAAGACAGTGTCATAACAAAGACTGTTGATGTGTTTATTTTTAATTAGGCCTGATAAAAGCTGCAGACACCTGTGTACTTTCTTCATACCAGAGAAAAAGGAAAGACTGAAAAATATGGTCAACCAGTGAAAATCACTATCACTACTACTAACACTGTGCTTTGTGAACTTTCTGAATCTGAAAAGGAAATTATGTTATTATAGTATTTTTGAACATGTAGACTGTAGTAAATGGATTTATCAGTGGATAAATAAATGAATTTCTACAAAGTAAACATATCTTAACTGAGAATATAAAAGCAACAGGCATCATAATGTCATGGCCATTCAATGCATTTATTTCGAATATCTTAAGCAGAAGTCACTCATTTTTTTATTCAGTTCTGACAAGAAAAATGGCAGATTAAATATTACACGCCAAAAGGCTTTTAGACTCTTCATTTCATCACAAGACTTTTAACATGTACATAGAAACTCTTACACCAAGAAAGCTCTCCTCCATTATCACTGAGATGTTGGTAAGATATCCTGGTATTTTTCGACAGGTAAAGCCATTCTTTAGCAACATTTAAAATCATATAAATAAACAAATAGTACAAATAAATACAGATAAACCAGCGTCTCAGAGATCTGCGCTTTCATGGAGTGGCAGTAAAAATTCATTAAAATGCTCCTTTGATAAAGTGACATGTCACACATGTCTGGGAATGGCAGTATAATTTAGAGTGAAAATCAATGTTGGCTTTTTTAATCACTTTATTTACATCATACGATGGGAATTTTCACTTGTCCAATTTAAAAGTAAGTGGAATGTCTTTTAGGACATCATTTTAACATTTTAAACATTATACAATTGTTTTATTTATCATTTTTCAGCACTGGACCTATCTTGTATACTTTCTGTGTTCAGACAGGGAATAAGCCAAGAGGGCTGACATAGATTAATTATAGTAAAGGATGTGCCAACTGTGACTGGGAAATAAATCCTGAACTCTGTAAGAGATTTTTTCATGAGTTAACAAGATCTCACCTTTTAAAAGTGAGTTTTCTATCAACAAATTGTTGATTATGCCACAGAAATGGCATGTAAGTGACATATTTAACTTGATTTACAATGAAAACGCACACTCACACATACTCTCACACACTCACATGTATTTACATATAACATTACAGGTTTATAGCACATTAACAACAGTAGAAGAAGTGTTTCATTAGTGTTTCAATAATAGTGATACGGCACATTTACTGCTCATGCAGTGCTCATGCCATCTGTCACTGGGAAACATTGCAATTCCTACAGCTTGTCACACAGCAGTGCAGCATGTCGGTTTATTAAAAGAAATTTCTAGAATAAACGTACCTTTGGCAATTGCCAATTTAAAAAAAAAAATCCTTCTGTGTTCTCAGCTAATGAAACTAGCAGAGCAAACGAGCAGAAAATGCAAACACTACCTGTAGTTGAATAAGTATTTAGAACATTTTCTTCAGTAGAAATAGCAATATCATATTAGACCTTTTTCACAGCAGACATTTTGACTTGTAATAGTAGGAAAAGCATGTGTTTCTAATAACATTAATGATGGCTCTGATCTATTCAGGTGTCCCAGTGAGCCATGACAGTGTGACAGTCAGCCGGCATGCACAATAAACGATGAAATTCAGCCTGAATTAATTTTGTTATTTACACCTGTGCTTACTATGGCTGTGAAAATGTCTTCTGTGAAAAATGTTCCTATTTTTTTTTATTTAACAGAAAGTACAGGAGTATCATTATTATCATATTTTAAGTCCTCCTCCACTCAAAAATGAGTTTTTCTTCTTGTTCCTACAGTTGGATGTCTGTGCAGAATGATGTATGCAGAATGATGTATGTGCAGTTTGACACTAAAAAGCTATTTTCACATTTATCTGCTGAAATATATTTGCATATTCATAGATTATGAACGAGGAAAAGGAGTACATGCCATTTTAAAGTGGTAATCATACCTTTTTATATGGAAAAATCATATCTTACATTTCTGGAAGGGATCTTTAAAATATCAAATGTAAAAGTTTTCATTATGCAGAATATGCTGAATATTTTTATATATAATTGGATTATTCTTAATGATTTATTCAATGTATAGCAATGTTTCAAAAGTGGCATGTAAAGTTTGTAATGTAACCAGCAACTATAGCTTTCAAGTACAATATTTCCCTTCGAAGTGTAGTGGAGTAGACGTATAAACTAAAATAAAGCATCAAACATCACTATGAAACTTTAAATTTCAACAAAAAATTCATTGCTGCATCACAAATGGAACAACTGATCCACAACAGATCCACTTGAACTTTATCCACAGGATTCACCTTACTCTGAGAAAGCGTCACACAATGAAGATTATTTCCTCCCCACTATGTGACCTCTGCCCAGATAGACACTGTCAGATGTGTTGGGAACTGTAGCACCATGTTCACCTACAGCCGTGCTTTTAAATGATTTCCAGCTATCATATCCTGGGAAATGCATATTGTCAGCAGGCCCGACCACAGCTAAGAAAATGCTGGCATCCTCCTCCTCCTCCTCACACGCTTATGTGTACACAATGACTAAACACCTTTCTTGATGTGAACGTTATAGAGCTCCTCATGGCTAGAATGCATGGTGCAAGTGAGAGAACTGTTACACAATAGGCAGGAACATATGATAAGGTAAAGGAGCTACTGAAATGTGAGTGATGTCTGTCTTCTGTGACTGTTTGATGCAAGTATAATGCTGTAATGTTTCAACTTATCCTGAGATCTGCACACAATATGTTTACAAGTATTGTATATCCTCTGTATTATGTTTATAGGTTGTAATTTCCTTGCTCTCCGTTCAGAACCCCCCCTCCACCTCCCCCATATTTGATCACAAATGGCACGACTACATGAATTTAAATTATACACAGAATGATTGAATATTCAGAGCTGTAGCTGCTAGCTTCACTTGAAACACTTGATCGAGTGTTATCAATGTGCTTTACACCTCGTCTTTGTTCTACCTCCATCCATCCATACACTCACTAAACTCACGCACACATAAGGGCATCCATACAGACAAGTGCACCCATACAGCTCTGGAAAGCTCAAACATCTTAACCTGTATTCATTAAACACATTCACTGTGCCAGCTGGATGAATGAAAAAACAGAGTAGATCATTCTTTAAAATGAAAGAAATCGGTGCAAATCTGAGGTATTTGATAATGAACTGCAATCAGAAAGGAAACATGAGAAATTGCTGTTAAAAATAGAAGCGGCTGTATGATTTCAGTGCTGACATTTAGTGAACATTTAGTTTCATAAGCGGGAATTTTGAGTGAATATGAGATAAGACGCATAAAAGCATCACAAACCACTGAAGCCTATTTAACCAGATAAAAACAAGCCGTCTTTCATCTTCATTTATTGCTGCGCTGATTGGATTTGAGGGAGTGGAAACTATCTCGCAGAAGAAATGACAGACATGTTTTATTTCTAAACCGTCTGCTTTGAGGCTAGTCTTTGTAGACTGGCACTCCGCTGGCACCAGAGCTCTCTCTACTGCCCAGAGTGCAGTAGCCGTCAGCTCTACAAACATGTAAAAGCAGCCAGTGTGACGGGGAGAGGCATGAGAACTGAATGCTGATCATCTCATTCACAGTCAGGCCACGCACCAGCCACACTGACACATTTAATCACCTTGACTATTTACCAACTTTTTTTTTATTTTTTTTTTTTTATCTCCACAACCCACTACTTCAAAAATGAATTACTTACAAAATATGCTCTTTTTTTCTCATCACAGAGTACTTGAGTGCTTATTCCCAAAAAACAAAGTTAAGGGCCAAGGCTTGTTTTGTTGAGCAAGATATTTCTGACTGTGACTGGGTTTGTATATAATATTTTGTCTTAGAGAGAGGTGTTAAAAGTCTGCAAGGTATTGCACTTGAGAAAATAAAAATATAATGCACTGTAACCAAAATATAAGCACTATAGAGACAGTCTTCTGTAATTTGGTTTAAAACATGGGTACTGCATGCATACAATGTTATCTTTAGAGAGGGTTGCATTGGCATTGAATAAAAATAAAAATCCATACATTGTCTTCTTTATTCACTTTGGTTTTACAATATATCTTTTGGAAATATCTCTTCCCAATTGTAAGTATAGTGTGGATATGTGACATGCAACCGTCAGCTCTTCTACAACTACATCTTTCAAATGGAATATGTTTTCTACCAGTTGCAACAGAGACAATGACTTCAGTGGCATTCATCAATTTTTCATGAATGTCAAAATTAAAAGCTATGCAGTCTATGGCAACTTCTTTTGATTGTTGTTTTTTTGTTGTTGTTGTTGTTTTTTTTTGTTTTTTGTTTTGCTTTCACCTCAGTCGACTGTCTTATTCAACACATGATAAATAACCAAGGCAAAAAGTTAAATGACAAAAATAGCATTTAAAGATTTAAGACACCGAAGGGCACTCCAAGGCAGAGCTGCTGTGAGACTCACAGACTTGGCAGTTTTCAGAAAGAAACAGCAGAGCACTTGGATCACACTGAAGCTGAGAAACAGATGCAGGAGACAGATTAATGGTGAGACAAAAAGAGAGAGACATAGGATGTGCGAGACAGAGTCCAAGTAAATGTTCTAACTGCTCTCTCTCTCTCTCTCTCTCTCTCTCTCTTGCCCTCTCTCATTATGGGATCATAGCCTCACCAACGGGCCACTTGGCTCGTGTAGTCCTCAGTGGTAGTGGGGAAATCCCCGTCAGTCCCTTTCTCAAACCCTCCTCCTCCCCCTCTCCCGCCTTTATTTCCTCCTCCTCTGTGTTTGGGCGGCCATGGCCTACCCTGCTCTCTTTGCTCTCGCAGCCAACGCCTCTCCTCGCGCCTCTTCAAGCGTACTTCCTGGTGCTCCTTCTGGCGGGTGAACTGGAAACGCTGGAGGAACAGGTCCTTTGCGTACTCGTACAACTGCACGTCCAAGTAGTTGAGCTCCTCGATGCGTCGGCGCACGGGCTCGCTCAGGTCCACGTTGGCGGCTCGCGTGCTGTTGATCTGCGTGAAAGCGGAGATGAAGCGCAGGCTGAACGTCCGCTCAAACAGGTACTGCGTTTTGCGCTGAAACTCAGTCAGGCCGTAGAAAGCCATGTTCTTTAAGTTGCTCATGGCGCTGCTCAAAAGGATGTGGTTGCGCTGGCTCTCGTTCATTGAGGACAGGTTGTAGCAGCCCACGAGGCTCAGGTCAGCCAGCATGCGGACCTGCCGGTTATTTGCGAGGTTGGACGGGCAGTTCATGAACTCTGTCAGGGTGACACCAGACCAGTCATCCCCACTGTAGCAGGTGGGAAGCTCGTCTTGGGTGGGCGAGCGTCCATCACACATATGGAGGGCGGTCTTCCATGTGGCTCCTCTCTGGACATGCTTCCACTCGCTCAGGTAGCGGGAGACTGGGTCGCGCAGCATGGTGATGTAGTAGAAGTTCCTGCAGCCAAAACAAACACATTTAGAAAGCTGTGAGTGCATCATCATCATCACAGAGGGCTGCCCTGCATTGTGCTGACAGATGGTGACTTTTGTCTGTTTATGAAACTTCAAGGTTGAATGCTAATTGGTCAACTGAAAGTCTTACTAATGAGATTATTATAGAGTTGTCAATATATCGCCCTTGAATAGCGAACACTTGCATCAGAGTAATGATTTTACAAAATTGAGCTCAAAAAGTATTTCCACGGCTTTCTCCCACCTGCCGACACAGAGAATAATTGGGAATCAAGGCATAATAGTAATCCTCTGAGCAACCCAAAGGTGAGCAAAGCTGACCCAACTAAATCCCAAACAGTGTTGCAAAATAATGAGATTTTAGTTTCTGTGTCTCATATCTGTTGTGCTTCTAACGTGGCGTCTTCCCTGTAATTTTGTGCTTTCTTGTCTCGTAGGTGTGAACTTTCAGCTGCAGACCGCCTGCTGTCCCTGTAGTCCAGTATGATGCCGGCTGCTAGCACTATTATTTTCAATCATATTTCTATTATTATTGTTGTTACTGTGCTTCTCTCTTTCTCCCCCCTCTGCCCCGCCCTCCGTCTTTCTCTCTCAACCCAACCGGTCAAGGCAGATGGCCGCCTACCTAGAGCTCGGTTCTGCTTGAGGTTTCTTCCCATTAAAGGGGAGTTTTTCCTTGCCGCTGTTGCCAAGGGCTTGCCCATGGGGGAATGTTGGGTCTCTGTAAATTAAAGGGTACAGTCTAGATCTGCTCTGCGTGAAAAGTGCCCTGAGATCACTTCTGTTGTGATTTGGCATTATATACTGTAAATAAAATTGATTTGACTTGACTTGACTTGACTTGACTTGACTTGACTTGACTTGACTTGACTTGACTTGGTAAATGCATCATTTGTCACCCCATCACAGCAGGGCATTTTACAGGAGAAAGCACACTGGGCTGGCATTTCAATGGTTAAGAATTGGAAAATGAGGATTTTTTTTAAAACACATCATTGCCTCTCTTCCCGAGAGTGAATATGTCTTCAATCATTGCTAAAGGACAATCACTGAACATGGAAGATTAATGAGAAAGCTTAACTTTGATTTATCAGTTTTCTGCAGTGTCAATAATAGGACACTGAAATAGAAAAGTCTGACAAAGCTCTCTGGTTGAGGAAGCAGAGCAGCCAGGCTCTAAACCGAACTTTAATCATTTACTTATCACTTACTTATTAAAAACATATATAACTGCACAGGTGCATGTAATACAAGTCATGTCTTAAATGTGAAGATGATATTTTGCTTTAAAGCCCACACATAGAAAGTTAACATCTGCCCTTCGTGCCCTTCAAGGTTAAAGACCTCCAAGGAGATCTACTCTGCTGAACTGCAGGCATGTCAGAGCGCATTCTGATGGAAAACAAAGATTGGACAGGTGTTGGCCAGGTAAACCTCTCCTAAGGTGATGCCCTGTGATTACCATGTGAATATTTAATGATGGTGACCCCCCCTAGAGAAAAGTCTGGACAGATAAAGTGGAGTGTAGTGCTGAGATTTCACACAAAGTTGCTCTCTGCTTCAATTCTTCAACACAACAAACATCCACACAGGCTCACTCAGGAATGGAAATAAAAGAGCCACACAAACTGTCTTCAGTGCTTATTCTCACTTATCCTTGAGGGTTGGATTCAATGCCGACAATAGACAAAATATTCTGAAATTGTGCACGCAACAGAATATTTCCCCCAACCTTGATTCTGGCTGTTTTGAACGTAGAATATACTGTTTGTTCTCTTTCTTGTATTGTATCTTAACTACTATTTTTTGTCTGGTCCTATTAAATCAGCTCTGAGTGTAATAACATTGACATTTTATAATGGGCTTCATCTGAGTGTGAGTCAGCTACACAAGAGGCAGTTCTAGAGTTGAAACAATGGGTCATTAAATGAGTCATCAACTATTCTGATAATTGATTCATCGTTTTAATCAATTTACAAGCAAGAACTGCAAATGTTCACTTGTTCTAGCTTTTCTAAAGTGAGGTTTTGTCGCATATTTGTTTTTATGTTTTGTAAATTGAATACAGTATTTTTCAGTTTTGGACTATTAGTCAAATTAAAAAAAAGACATTAGATGATGTCACCTGGGGATACGGGAAACTATGATTGACAAATTAATTAATCAAGTGATCAAAAAAAAGAAAGGAAACAACAGCAACAAATCAGCAGAAATTGGTCCACAATAAAAATAATGGTAAGTCACAACTAGAGTCAGTTCCAATACTTCAAGGGGACATTTACTGTATAGTATCAAATCCATTTGATGTTTTCTCATTCAGCTTTTAGGAGGCTTTTTATGCCTCCATTAGTTAACTTACAGGTGAGAGATGACAGGAAATTAAATGAGAGAGAAAGATGGGGAATGACAGGTAACAAAGGTTCCTGGCCAGATGCGAACTGGGGATGTTTTGGCATGTTTTCATCAATTTCAAAATCATTATGACAATCACTTAAAATCAAGTAGACATGAATAAAAGAATCTGTTTTGGTTCATGTAATGGCTGCTATGAAATCCTGCAGCAGAGCGGTGTAAATTACAAAGAGTGAACCTACTCTCATACCAATCATTTGTAAATTAAGACACGTGATTTCTGAGAAATGTGTGAAAAACGAGATATTGTGTTAGAGTCGGAAATGGACACTTCCTTTCAATTTTGGCAAACTAGGTTCATTTCTAGGTGAGCTATAGCAGGCTACTGTGCTTAAAGGTTTCATTTGTGGCTTCTTATTTCACCATGATCAACCCATTTCCCCAACCTCAATCAAAATTCTTCTAGTCACCTGACATTAGGCAAGAGAAGAGAGAACTCCTGCACATTGTCCTTACAGACACACAACATTTTGGTGAAAATTAGTTTTACCTGATCCGGTCAAACCCATTTTACCTGAAGAAGGTTTAAGGACTGAAACATTGTATCTTTATTAAAGTGCAAGTGTTGAAGAAAAGATGTTCAATATATACATTTATGTTAAAAAAGGCATGTTTTAATAAAGGCCACACCATGGTGATTTAATCTACAGGGCCCTTCTGGCCTTCATGGTTTTTCCTGCAAGATGGTTTATGTTCAGGGTGTCAGGATAGGAGATAAGGTGGTAGCCTTGGATGGGTAACAAAAGCTATCATTATTTTGAATTAGAGTTCACTCTGACCTGGAGTTGCCCATGTTTCCCTCCTCTCAGGTGGTGTAATCTAAGTCAGTGATTCTTGAGAATCACTGGACCCGTTCTGGGTGGGTCCTGGACAGCTGGTCAAAAATAAATAAATAATATTTAATGCGCATCTAATGTTGGACTTGTCTGTTATCATGAAAATTGTTTTTACAGACATGCCTCAGAGACGTGCAGCATTCTCATGTCGTACCCATGGTAACCGTCATTTAATTCACGCTCACTTTAAGTTTGTATTTGGAGGCTAATGCTATTGCAGAAGCTATTGCATATTCTGTATGTTTTAGCTTTGATGGAGTGATATAAGTATATAAGTGAAAATATCTAATTTAATCTATTCTAAAATCTAATCTAATTTTGTGGCCTTATATTTATTTTAGTGTACATACAGTTGTCATGACACTCCTCAGTTTCTTAATAATGTAAAAAAGTGGGTCGACTTATTGACCATGGTAAAATGTGGGTCCCAGTGTGATACCAGTCGAGAACCCCTGATCTAAGCTACTTTATAAGAATGATTGTTTCACTGCATGCTTTAAGTTTGTGGTGACGGTATGTATACGCTATACCAAAGGCTTCTCTGATATCAGATACCTATTTGCAATAAACATCAAATTGCTTTTAGATAATTATTGGACAAAAGTACGAGTTTTCTCCATCAGCAAGTAAAAGGACAGATGCAGGAATTCTCTCTGCTCTTGCCTATAGACATTTCCTCCTACGCACCTGTCTACAAGAAACTAAAGGTGTGCATGAGCCTTTACAGTTTAAGATTAGTCGTGACTTTAAAATGTAACAATGGTTTAGTACAGTGATGGAATATCACAAAAACCTTGTTGTACACATGCATGGTATAGTTTTTTGTAAGATTTCACACAAACACTTTTCAAGAAGAGTACACACTGGAAAGTGGCTGTCTGATTTCAAGTGCACAAATAGCAACAGTATTAACATAACATTGTAACATAAGCATACAAACACAACAAACAAAGCACAAGATTGCCAAAAATATGTCTTGTGGGTTGTAGGAATGTCACCTCTGACAAAGTTCTCCTTATGAGTCAGGCAAGGAGCTGTGATAAGAGCCCTGGTGGCAGCAGCTGCATCCTGGCACTTGCTCCTGGAGTTGGCTGCAGATACATCCTCATTAGACTGTCTCTGGGATATAAACACATGCAGCAAGTGTTGTTTGAGTGTACTCGACAGCCCAAAGGTCAGTTGTGTGCACCATCAGTGTCAAAATGCATCAAGATCAATGGGTCTGCAGAGCTGTCTAAGGGGACAGAGGCTTTCCCTGAGTGATACAGATGGCTGTCGAGGGGGGAGGGGACAAGCTAACAGGCTTCTCTTACCTCTGGCCTGTGTTATCATGAATAATACCCCCAAAGAAATTTTTACACTCACTACCAAAAGTGAGTGTGAAAAAGTTTAGACTGTGATGCTGTTCTTATAAAAGCACAGCAAATACTCTAGGAAGCTGCTTTAATTAGATATGTTGGCATGTATGGCAACGCTGTGACAATCCTTTGCCAAGATTTCCTAACCCATTTTACTGTGTTGAAATCAAGATCCCTGCTGAACTCTTGTTAATCATGGATCAATAATGCATATTGCAACTCATTCCACCCCAGAATACTCATCTCTAAAGTAGCAGCAGCCTGACTTCAGTGGAGCACAAACTAAATAGGGGCTATTAAAAGGAGATGGAAGAGGAATTCAAACGAACGGATAAATATGGAAACTAAAGCAAGGAACGATGAAGAGAGCAGAGGAAAGAGCTGGTGCTGACACGAATACTGAGGCATGGTGTGGTTTAAATACATCAAGTCAGTTGTATTTATGCAGCCAAATATCACCAAAAAATGGAGCAAACCTCAGGAACAGCAAAGGAGTTGGAATCCCTCTTCCAGGACAGACAGACATACAATAGGTGTCATGTGTACAGAACAAACCAAAATAGAGGTCAACAATCGGGAGAATTGGGATGACAGATATAGATATAGTTATACTGAAAAGGTTTTGATAAACAAAGCGCCTGAGCGTTTACCTGATACCTAGGACCTAGGAAAAACATCCTGAGACAACGGCTGATTGAGATAGAAACATCATATTCATTTTATCTAACAAGTATTTTTTCTTTAGGCATGACCTGTACAAAATGTTAAAGGTCTACTTCAAGCTTAAGACTAACACTGTCCTTAAACCAAAGGCGTTTCAGGTGCATTCTTCAGTTGTCCATCTCATGCGCATCTGACGGTACAGATACGTTTCTGTTTCAATAAATGGAAAGCCAAAGAGGCCAAAACATGTGTTTTTGGCCTCTTTGGCATGTCTGTTATAGCAGCAGGACAGAGGGGACTGAACAATGTGGATATTTTTAGACCGCCAAGATTACAGCTTAAGAGCTGCAAAACTGACATTTTGAAAACAAGAAACCTCACTCCTTGAGTGAACCTCACCGAAAACGTGATCGCTGTTATTAGTCTTTAGAACCATTTCTAAACAAACTACTGTGATCATAATCTTTGTAGCAAAGGAAAATGTCACCCAGGGCAACGATGTGGGTCATTGACGTGTTTTTAATAGCTTTTGGAAAACAATGGAGGTCTATGACACAGAGGAATAACATATATCAGGTTTTGTAGACACACACAATACTTGTACGTAGGATCAATTCATTGTTGGTTTGGTTCTGCACATGAGATTTGTTGACAATAAGAAAAAATATAGAAAATCGCCAGCCTTATCCTTTAAATTGCAACGATTTCAACTTGTAAAGGCAAGTGGGGAAGTGGAGCCAATTTATCCCAGAATATGGAAAGTAAAGCTCTGAAACACCCTTTATTGTATCAGAAAGACAGATAAAAGAAATGGTAAATGCACTGAGTTACAGAAACTAGTGGAACAGAGGCTAGATCAGATATACACCACATTTTATTCTCAGCCAATGTCAGTGCAACAGACAACTAGCTTTTAATTGCCCATAATTAGCCCATAATGACGTGATTTCAGCCCACTGCTTCTCACTGATTGTAGGCTGCTAAAAAGGACATTGTACTTTCAGTCTCAGCACATGGTGTTTGGAAGTGGATGAACTGAATACACTCCAGACATTCATGTGTGGGAGTTGAATGTTGTTGAAGGTGCTTAAGGGTGGGCTAGACAATGGGGAGAAGCAAAACAATATATCTGAGCTGGGCAGAGGGTTGTTCAGAGCAAAGGCTAACACAGTCAGCAGTCAATAAGTAAAGACAGACTATGTCCCTGTACAACAGTGGGACTGACTGATGCTGTTAGGATGTAGTGTGGCAGACGTGTGTATATGTATGTGTGTGTGTGTGTCCGTGGAGTCGCTGTTTGAAGCAGCTGCTTTTGAATTGTGTGATACCTCAACCTGTTTACTGTTCGCTGATTTCTCTTCGCTGATTTATTATCACAATGTAACAGCCTTGATCTCTCTCCATCTCTGCAGTCCAGGAGCATGATGAAAACATTTTTTTAAACATCCTTTGAACATCTCTCTCTGGACATATTTTGCTTTATACAACAGTCACCTTTAAGAGAGACAGGCATAACCGTGGATGACATTTAACATCAAACCCATGTTGACACATAATCATAATTTGAATCATACCCAAAAGGATTTTCATGCGCATCTATTCAAACTTGCTCAGTGCTTGTTTTTGTCTTTCTTTCTTTAACTTTGTTGAAACGCAGCACTTCTAAAAGCAACTTCTAAAAGCAAGTGAGCAGTGGAGCCAGCACTCTACATAAAACACTTTACCTAAAACACTTTACCTAAATCACTGTGAGAGCCAAAGTGAGGTGTGAACCCCACTCACACTGCACCACAGCACCACTGCAACCATCATCCTTATCTTGATTATTTTGCTTTATTTTATGATTACGTACGGCTCTTCAGCTATAACACAAAAAGGTTTGAGGACATTAAGATGATTGAATCTTGCACCGATAAGAAAGCACAAGACTGTAAATGAGTGTACTGCATTGAATGTATTTTTTAATTATCTTCTGTTGTTGAAATCCAATTTTGACTTTATTTATTTTATTGGATTTATTTATTTTACTCACTGGTTCCTCTAATGAAATCTATTCTTTAAAGGCCCTCGGCCAGATTCAAACTAGGGATTTTGCAGTTACATGTCCTGTATGTGTCTTAGACCACTGGTTTGAAGAGGGTGGAGTTCATGTGATGACAGTGGTGGGGTTTTGCATTAGTCTGGTTCCAGACCTTTGAATCATGGTCCACATCTCAGATTTGTTCAGCTGGTCTGGTTGTGATCACTGACAGTCCTTTCCAATGGTTAGACAAACAGTCAACCAATCAGAACTCAGTAGAAGGTGTTAAGCAAAGGGACAACAGTGAACCCCAGTAGCCTTCTGGTTAAGACACATGCCACATAACTGCAACTTTCCTGTAATATAGGCATAAATTGCCCTTGAGTGTTAAACTTGTAATAACTAACTTGTAAAAACTAAGAAATACCCCTCTTCCATCCCCCAATAAGAAATAAATAATGCATTATTTTTTTCTCCAACCCTTAACTTTAATTGTTGCTTATTTAGTAATAAATATTTAATGTTGTGTAGAAATACTGTCATACACACTGTTGATACGGTCCTACTGAAGCTACTACTCAATAAACTGAGTAAGCAGAATTTCCTCTCAAAACGTGCGTGTTTAAAGCCAGATGACACATGGTGACACAATGTCAATTATATGAAGTGCAGTGCGTAAAAGTCACTTGATTCTAACATTCAGTATAAGAGGCAAAATATATCAAACACTGAGATGTATGTTTCTGCTCCTGAAGACAGGGTACGAAGTACAGTATGCCATGAGAACAAGGTATTCCTGTAATTTTGCACCTCACTTGACTCCTGCCCTTTTCTCTATTCTGCTTCTCCTCCATGTCCTACACACATTAGTGTTCCCCCAGGATCCATAACCTTTTCTTAAAGGTTGTCACATTAATCACGCTGTTGAGTTCATTCGTCAATCTCCCTCTATATCTCCTGTGTTTATCTCTCACAACGCTGTGCACCATCTCTCCTCACTGCCCTCCACTTGAGGCACTGCATATAAACAACCATCACTCTCCCTGTACGCTCTTTGTTTTATGGCAGTCTCCAAGAGACTCCTCATTCGGGTAAATCATGGTAATGATAAAAGTTGATGAGCGAGGGAGGCGACATAGTGACAGTCTGACTCTATCTCAGCAAACAATTTCAGGCTGGTATAGGTTTGTATTGTAAGATCTGAAATCAGTGAGTGGAACCTAAAAACTATTGCAGGCTGCTCCGGAAGACACAAATTTTTGCAGTATTAAAAACCATGGCGACCATGGACCATGGAGTGTGTTATAAAACAGGATAACTGAGTGCACTCTGTTTATATAACGCTGCACATTCCTTTATGTTTGCTTGTCAGATACACATTTCCAAGCTCGAACAGGTAGTACCTTGTTGTGCTGTCCCACAGCCCTCAGACATGATTTGAGCAGTGCACCTGATCAGAGATCGTGTCAAGTCGTAGCAGTCAACAGCAGGCCAGGATGGGGAGATGGGGATGCCCGTGGCACTGCCCTAAGCTAAACAACCTCAGCTCTGAGTGAGAAGGCCCCAGTGTCCTAAACCAATAAACAATCGAGGAGTTGCAACCCAACTGCTGCAAAAATACACAGGTACATGGATGTTCACTATGAGGACTCCTCACTTAATACGAAGCAAGTTATTTAAGTAACCAGTGAGTTGTATAAACCTTGACATCAAGATTTCAAACACAAAAGATGGTGTGAAGGACACACTGTTCTTAAACATACATTGGATCACGTGGAAGAAATCACAACAGCACAGTATGTGGCTGGACTTTTTTTTTTTTTAATGAAAAAATTGAGAACGCTGCTAAGGTGCTTTTTGCTCTTCTAGCAGTGTGTTCCTGCGTACCTAAGGGAGACATACTGGGTGAAGCACTGTGAGTATACTCTCCTGCTCCTATTAAGAACTAAGAAGTGTGAATGTTCAGATAATAGGCAGGCTCTGAGTAATTGTTACATATTCCTCCCAAACTGTGGTTTTGATATATTTAATCAATTTTTAAATTAGGTCAAATTGCTGAAATGCCAGCTACTGTAAAATGGTGCACTATAAAACATTTTAAACTTAAAAATGTAAATTTTGCTGCTAACTTAAAAATTTGAGTTTGAGAATTTGTGAAGTTTTTGAGAGACTGAACTTAAGTTAAATAATTTGAATCTTGCCTTGTGATCTCTCTGTGCATTCATTCAAATCATCAAATCAGGTGAATGACAATATCTATAAGTTCTTAACTTTAAAAATGAAAACTAGAAATATTAAGTTGACTACATTTGAAAATAATAAAATGTGTGTATTTACAGTAACTTAATGACACAAGATTAGTTGATCCGCTTAATTGTATGATGTTTTACAGTGTATGCCCATATAATATACCCAGGGTACTGTGCCCTTTATCCCATACAGAAAAGACAATGAGATCAGAGAAAGTTTCAATTCACAGCCTGTGGAGAAAGAAAGAAATACCTTTAAGGAAGAAACACATTTCCTTAAAGAAATTGTGTTATGTACCAGAAGTTGCTATCATTTATTCATCAGTTTTGTACCCACTGTAGTGTCAAGGACAAACAGCATCATGTTATTCCTTCTAGATTGGAGAATGTCTAAAAAACAACTTCACTTGGGGCTCACCTTTAAAAGATTTCACAAAACAACATAAACAGATATTTGTTTGCCGTGCTTTTAGTAACATTCAAGGTCTTGTGAGAAAGTTTTTTTTTTTTTTTTTTTTTTTACAAAAGATAGAACATACTGTAGGATATTATATATCTCAATCCAAGTCTCTCCTATTATCTACTGAACAATGCAATACTATTGACTGATTCTGTAATTATGAATAGACAACCAGCACATTCACTCCCTCCGATGTTTTCATAAACAAACCCCGACTGAAAATATTACTGAACAGTCACACAGTTCTGTTCTCAGTATCAAATGTATTTCAAAGTTATCTGGTTGTAAATGAAAGATTTCTTCACTTCTTGATTGTTTCCTGTTGCTTTCTGTCACATTTTCTTTGCAATGCTACATTAGTAAATGAAAAACTATATATAAGTTTTTCAGTTAATTTACAGCCTTGCACTGTAGCATAGCACACACACACACACACACACACACACACACACACACAATAGTACACAACAACAACAGTAAAATAAACTTCATGGTAATTATGAAATCTGAAAGATCTGATTGACCTTAGATGTTTTACAGAAAAACATTCACTTAAATTAAATTACACATAGAGGAGAAAGCACTTAAAGAGACTTAAATTAACCTCATTTATCTTATCAGATGATATACTGATATCTTACATGTCAGTGAAAGCAAATTGTGGACTGGAGTCCAGAGCTCAAAAAGTAGATCCTACATGTTGTTAGGCTATTGAACTAGATGTCAAATGCCATTTTTGACTCTACCTTGTCCATCATAGATATCAGATTTTTTTTTTAAAAAAAGGTGATCTGGCACCTTTTTCACCACATTTGCAACCTGCAAACTGCTACCCAGAACAGGAGATCATTTCCTCCTGCTTTAATTTCGTCATATGCAACTATTCAAAAGAAACACTATAGTGCCACTGGAGGTCAGAAACTCCTTAGGATACTTTTAAGTTCTTGACATTATTTGCATTGTTCACAAATGATCACTACACCTGCTGATATCTGCTCTGTTGGTCTTGAAGCTGATTTATCAATATGAATGAGAGCAACCTCCTTGTTGCTGAAACTCATAATGTCAATAATGGAAAAGTTGTTTCAACTTTCTTGGTAGAGGCAATAAAGCAGAGAACAGATCTTCAGTGTGAAAGTTCATGCTTGACTTCAGCAAAAGTAGTTCAACAAGGTACAACTGATAAAACTCATTTTGCTGATAATGATCTATTTGCTGTTCAGCAGAGTTAAGCTTATTTTGTCACCATTATTAACCATTCACCACAAGGTGAGAAAATGTTGCACTGTCAGATAAATAGATATCTCTAAGTCTCAGCACCAATGTAGCTGTCAAACCACAGAGAGCAGAGAGGTGATTTGGGGATATTTGCTCTTAGAAAATATATTGCGAGTAATAAATAACTGATATTTTTTGCTGTAGCTGTCACAATCCTGGCTCTGTCTGAAGATGTTTCAGATATAACTTGCACCAAAAGAATCATCAGACACCTTCAGCAGGATACCGGAGTCTACTCATTCTTGATCAAAAGGAAGCAACAGTATAAATATTGGGTGTTGCACTAAAGCAATTTTTGTGATGCAGTTTCTGTGACATGTGCTGTAATGACACTGCTGTGTTGCTGGTATACATCTACTTTTTATTCAATACATTTTAAATATTTTCCAGTAGAGACTAGAGTACTTCCTGGCTTCTTCACATGGTCGTCAGTGTGAATCCTAATGCTACAGCCTGGGGCCCTCAATGTGCCAAGGAACATTTAGTTGTCTACTTGACATTCATAGTCTGCAAGGCTTTCATTTGCACAAAAATCACTGCGTATGAAGGCAATTTAGCTCTCTCATTAAAAAGACATAAACGCCTCAGAACTTAATGGCATTTCACAGTGAAAGACTGAGCCTTTAGAGTTTTGAGATTACATCTTAAGATTGTCACGCGCATAAAAGCAGAAGGGATGGTATCAGCTCAGTGTTGACTTTCATCACAGTCTGGGTAAAGATGGCCAACAATACAAGTGTGCTGTCATCCAGCTACTCATCTGTGAGGTTCTGCAGCACTCAGACATTATATCAATTGTTTTGCAATATCTCATATTTTACAACAATTATTTTTAATAATTGCATGTCTATTAGTTGTACTTGTCACTGGATACTTGTATTAACTACACTATATTAATGTGTTTTAGTTAAGTAACCTATTGGCTCTGAGGACTGGTGAGTAACGAGCAATAACCTGTATCAATGATTGTGATCTTGATCAACCACAACCAGTTACCTTTTCTTATCTGCAGGGAGATATAAATGTAATCCAGTGCAAGTTTTGTCTTTTGTCTTTTTGTCTTTGTGTTTTGTGGAAAGAATTTCATGAAGCAGCTGGGTTCTCATGGTGCATAAGCATTAACAAATGCATTTGATTATAATTAGTCTTGATTAGTTTGATCTTTTGCCACTTAAGAGATGTTACAGGAAGTGCTATGTGCTCAACCTTGTGAGAAAAAAAAAACCCTGAGTGATGTACCATACACCATGTGGATAGACGCTCTAGAGTAATGACTTCTCTAGGTAATGACTTCCTCCATCCCTGCAGTCTTTAATTTCAGCAGTCATGAAAAGTGACATTGATATTAGCCGCAGTAAGGCGACTGAGACCGATGAGGACTCTCTTTTATCAGTCCACTTTATGAACTGCAATATTATGTATCCTCCATTACCAAAGCAGAACAACAAAGTCAATCATAGTATGCTATGTGGTGAGCAGATCACATAAATGTGGTATGCTTTGAACATTTTTTGAACAGAACATTTTTATCAGTTGTTCGTACAGTTTATTTAATGGCTTTAGATCTGGATTACATAGCAAGCTTGTGCTCTTCACCATCTCTCTGGTGAGGACATGTCCTTGGTCTGTGAGAGTGAGGGCATTATTCAGCATGCAAGGTCTCTGCGGTGCATCTCTACATCTCTGCGCTGTCCTGTTTCTCTCAGACAAGATGAGAATGAGACTGGAGACATGCATTATTTGTAACTGATACCATTCCTTAATGGTGTCTGCGCTCCCCCCGGCAGCCCATAATGGACCGTTTTTGAGGTTCTCGGCATCTTGTTCAGCGTTTTGATGGTGACGGAATGGGGACAATGGGTGTCACCTGGGAAGAAACAAGAAGAACGATGGGACCTTTCATTTACTTGTCAGGAAGCTGGCATTGCTAGCACTTGACATGGTGCGCAAACAGAGAGTGCTTGTACTAGGAGTGGCAGATAACAACAAGGGGGGAAATTGTCCTTCAAAGGAGGAACATTTCATTCACTCCTTAACACTACAAGAACAAAAGAAAGAAGGAAAATGTCACATATTTAAGGAAAGAATTCATGGCCCATTCATCAAATAATTGTACCTAATAATACACTACACCAATAATCATAAAAGACACTCAACCACTTCTCTACCATCTATTTCTACAACTTCATGAGGCCGAGATAACCACACAGTGCAACCCCCCCCCCGGGCTGAGACACAAGAAACCACTTCATAGATGGTAAGCAGAGCCGTGTACTGGCTGAACACAGTGAGTGTGGAGTGACATCTCAGGTAGCCTTACTGCGTTAACAGCATAAAATGTCGTTAGAGGTTAAATCAGCACACGCTGTTCGGATATGAAATACACTGCAAGCTGGGTCATCACAGGCCTCCTGCCTTCATGCTCTTTGTGTTTCTGCTCCCTGCAGTCTGACACAAAGGTGCCTGATTCCCTAACACAAAACTGCTGCAATGAGCAGCAGCATATGAGAGCAGGGGGGGGAAATCTTTACCAGGGCAAGACCTAAATTACGAGCTGTATACTTTGGGAAGGATGAATGCACCTCTAGAGGAATCATGCTGAGAATGCAGCTCAAGGATGGTACCATCTACACTCAAATCTAATGCCTTTAATGAGGTCTGTCATCTCATTTCAGCTCCTGGGACAGCACCTGTTTGACCTCCTCTGCCTGTCAAGCAGCAGAGAACAAAGATTTAAGCTTGGCAGTGTTAATACTGCTACATAACTGCATAACAATTACAATAGATCTCATATGCTACTTACTAATGACATGATGTAGATGAAATCTACAAATAAATCTGATATACTGCCATCTAAGGACTTCTAAGTGTGGTGTTGAAATACAAATGGCAAAGAAAGTTCCTCTAAGAGACAGTTAATAAATAATAAACAATAGCTAAACAAGATGAAAAATATAGGTTGGACAGGAATTTTGAATGTGCCTTTACGTTGGCAAGCAACTCTCTACTGTACTAACTGCTTTTCTGTAATTTGAGACCAATTAGACATTGTAATATGACAGCACAGCTTCAATTACCATGATAGTGGAAATCCTCCTGTCTAATTATGCTCTCCTTTTAATCTTTCTCTTTCAAAGATCTCTCCGAGAGACAGCGGAGGAGGAGACAAGGCATGTACTCGTATGGTGTCTGAATTAATAATACAGCCATAGGAGAGATGCAAGTACACAGGCTGGCAGTGGAAACCACAGTACATGTCACGTCACATAACACAAAGCCGAAGACACTGAGAGCTTTGCATGCTGCCATGAGACCCTGAACGTCTCACACAACTTTAGTATTTCATCCTCTTAGTCCATAACTGTACACATTTAGTGTCCCAAGAATATCATTCAAGTTCAGATGGCAGTAATAGTTTTTATCCTCATTGCAGAATTTCATTATCACCATGACCATCATCATCATTATTGGTGCAATACAGAAAAAGCTGATGCATCTATCTCAGAAAAAGGGGAGGGATGGGGAACTATTAATGATATCTATCTGCAGGCACTGACATTCAAATACTATTTAGAGATACTACTTCTTAGTAGCTTACTGTTATTGTACCTTTACAAACTTTACGACTTTACGACTAAAATAACTAAACTATTTGATGGATTGCCCTGAAATTTGTACAGACGTTCATCGTCTCCAGAGGATGACTCCTTTGACTTTTCCTCTAGTGAAATGTGAAATGTGTCGACAAGTATCGAATGGATTACCATGAAATCTGTCACACACAGTCATGTCCCATTCAGCATGAATTCTTATAACTTTGGTAATCCTCTGATCCCATCATCAGGTCAAAATTTTCATTTGTCTCATATATGACACCAGCAAAACTAATGACATTCCCATTAGCCTCAGCTGTACTTGTACTTGTGTTGAGTGCTGGCATTGCTAACATGCTAAACTAAGACAGTGAACACAATTGACATTATACCTTATACATTAAACATCAGCATAGTATTTAGCTCAAAGCACCACCATGTCTGAATATAGCACTGAGCTGCTAGCATGGCTTCTGAAATAGCTAATATTTTAGTTGTGATAGTATTGGGTATTGATAGTATAAGTATTAGGGCAGTGCCACTCCCTGCAAACACAACATTGAAAAATTCACCTTACAAAGCTGTTGTTATGTTAGCAAACAGTTGCTTATTTACACCAGACCAATATTTGCATTCATTTGGAGTTATATATCTGAGCACTTGGGAAATCAAAGCCCACATTCACTCTCCTTTTTGTTCTCTTTGATTCCTAAGAAAAATATCTGTCTCTTTAGCTGCAAAATGCTCTACATTGTCTACTAGCTATTCACTTTGCCTAATCTGTAGTTTGATACTGAACAGGTATAGAGTGCAATTTTGATTGAAAACAGCTGCTCACTACATCTGGAAATTATGTTGATGAGAGCAGTGAGACCGAACCAGATAAGTTACAAGCTGTGAAACTAAAACAATGAATTGAAAGACTGTAAAATGAGGTGTAGAGCTCAGGGAATGTACTTTATTCATTGATAATTAAAAAAAAAAAAAGATTAAAGGAGCTCTTAGACTGGAACCTTAGAGACATCAGTACTCAATAAAGATATTATTGTAGATAACAATAATAGATCATGCCCTGCATACACACTAAGTAACTCAACAATAGAAATGTTTTTGAGTCAACGAGACCATTACAAACTCACTGCTGACATTCTTCAAATCCATAAAGTTGACAGGAACGGTCTCCAGATAATTCATACAATAAACTTCCACAATCTAAAGCGCTTTACTGTTCCTGCTTATGAGCCAGACTAAGTCATAATGAATATATTTAATCAAAAGCAATGGAGCTGGCATTGATTTTATGACCATATGATTATACTCTAAGAGACTGGGTGGTCTGCAGAACTCCGCTGTATTTGAACCGCGCCAGCCAACAGATTATTACCTCTGTGAGAGAGAAAATATAATAATACTAATAAATATTTTCACATTATTCTCACAGATACCGTAACACTATGATCAATAGAACATGCCCTTTCTATAATAGCTTTTATATAGTTCTTCCAAATGATATACTGGCTGTAATCATGACCCATAAAAGTTTTAATTTCCTTTAATGCCCATTTCTAATGGACAGACTCATCTGCCAATGTAGCTGTCGGCAATGTTGGGTAAATTGAAGGAAAATGAAATGTGTAAACATTTCCCATCACTAAGAGATCTAAAACTGAATTGGCTCGACTTTTGCTTGATACTTCCATGTTATCCGGCAGTGGATATTTGCATATCCCACAAGCTGCTACTTTGGACCCTGGACTTATAAAAATGTTACTTTTTAGTGTTTGAACTTATTGTCTTAAAGATGAGGTCTCCCCCAAATACTCAGCCTTGCAGGGCTTAACGTTTTTCAGTGTAATGAAGTGAATGCATCTTAAATATTAGCGTAGCTGAGAGAGAGTCATGTAGATGAGGCCGATTATCTGACTATCTGAGGCTCATTTTAGTCTCTGCTTGGCACAGAGGATCAAGCCAGAAGCACTGGAAAGGTTTTAACCATGGCGGTAATCCCCACCCTGCTGAGAGTCTGCTGAATTGGAGGAAAGTGTGTGTCATATGCGTATGTGTGTGGTGTATGCGTGGGTGTGTTATTATAATGCAAAAATGAAATAAGTAAACAGATAATGATGAGATATAGTACACATTTATGGTACACATGTTCTATTGTTAAAAAAAGTCAATTAATTGATTAATAAATTAACAGAAAATGAATCTAACCCTAACCCTACTTCTAACCCCAACCTCAACCCTAACCCCAACTATACTGACAATTAATTAACCATTAAAGCAATATTCTAAGCAAAAATACCAAACATTATTTGGTTCCAACTTGTCAAATATGATATGCTGCTTTTGTTTGTCTGTGATAGCAATAATAATAGGATAGGTAGCTAGATAGCTGAATAACTAGATAGATAGATAGATAGATAGATAGATAGATAGATAGATAGATAGATAGATAGATAGATAGATAGATAGATAGATAGATAGATAGATAGATAGATAGATAGATAGATAGATAGATAGATAGATAACACAGTTTCTTCAGAGGTTGTCCACTGTCAGAGCTAAGTGGAACAACACACCGGCTCCGCCTGCTTTCTTCAACACACATCAATACAACTACTTATTAGTCTAATGAGTGCTGTGTTGGATGATACAGTGGGGCCAGCTTCTCAGCTGCATGCCCACCACTATATCTCTGCAATTTGAACACAGATTCTTGTGGTTTTGCCTCGTGGACCATGCCTCGGTTTGCTTTTATCACTAATATGATAACTGCAGAGTAAATTATTCATAAACGATAGCTGCCCTCATGTATAAAGAACCATAGCTGTGATCAAAGAGTGATGGTTTCTGTCAGCCGTCTCTGTAAAAGCCTGCCCATGAGGAATGATCAAAGGCCACTCATGTAAACACATTGGTTCCATACAATAAGTCATCATCTCAAAGCCTGGCTTTTTTGTCGCATGAGTGAGGGTCCTCTGTCACTTTGTATGAAGGTACAATCACAGAAACAGTTGACTTAGAAGGCATGTTTACTGAGTTTGAATCAAAATATACTCAAGAAAGAGAGTAACTTGTAGAAAATATCAAATTGCAAAACATACAAACGTTTGCAGCCCCTCATCTGTTAATTCAAATAATAGCATCTGTAAATCTTCCCTTTGAATTTTTTGAGAGAACTTTACGAGGTTAAATTCCAACAAACAAGTCCTATGCCTAAAACAGTGGTGGGCAAGTTGCAGTAACTCACATTACCTTTCTTCTTGCCAAATCTCAGTCAAATGTGCATTTTAACATCTTTTTTTTCTATATTATTTTAGCAGGAAAACACAGCAGAGCAATGTAAAACCATTACCAGCTGTGGGGCTGACTCAGTTTAAAAACTGTTTTCTAGCAGGTGTCCTGCTGTCCCACAGTGAAGACAAAAGCAGTAACAATATAAAACAGTACAAGCAGACAATAAAAGTGAACACGTTAGAGAAAGAATATTCTTCACATATATGGGCGAAAACACACGCTCATGGATTGTCAATAAAAGAATACAACATCAAGCACAGAATAACAAAAATAAACAAATATTACATGTATACAAACAAGTTACACAGAATTCAGGGGGAACAATAAGGTTGACTATTGAGACGTTAGTATTTACAATTTTGATTGTAAATTGATAACTCTAGTTATTCTTCCAAGTCTTATGGGAAAAATAGAACAAAGTGATTAAGGGAGGAGGGGATAGTATAGTTGATATTACAAATCAATACCACTAAGTACTGTATAATTATAAAAATCTAACAATCTAGACCATGAAAGTACTACACAGTCATGTGTCCAAGGAGAAAATTTAAGATAAACTTTATAAGCTCTATAATAGAGTCTGGCATTGGTTCAATAAGTTCTGAGGTGATAAGAGACCAAAATGGGACACAGTAGCACACTTTTAAAACTATGACAGCATGAAGATATGTACTAAAAACAGAAAGTGTAAGATATATGGCCTGATCTGGCTGTAAACATATATTTTCTTTTTCAATTATTTTATTAGTCTCTGGATATGCTCTTCAAATGTGAGGTGGGTGTTGAGATAAACACCAAGGTATTTAAAATTCTGCACTGTAGTTATGCTCTGGTTGGCAAGAACTATGGGATGAGATATAGATGTTTGATGTTTCCTAGGGGAATGGAAATATATACATTCAGTTTCACATTAATAGTCAAGTGGTGTTCCTGGAACCAGTTTTAAAAGGAATTAAAATCAGTAGAGGTTAGTATTTGTAATGTTAGTATTTGGGTTGGAAAAGAAAATTACAGTATCATCTGCATATAAAAGGCAGTTGGAATGCACACAGACAGTAGGCAAGTTATTAGCGTACAGGACAAAGAGTAATGGACCAAGAGTACTACCCTGAGGTACCCCAATATCACAGATAGAGGGAGAAGAAGTTACTTGACCAATTTTAACTTCCTGAGCTCTGTCTGATAAAACATGTAGAAACAGAAAAGGAGACATTGTGGGTTAGTGAGCAGCCAGTCAACAGTTTGGAAGTATTTACTGACTATCACCAGCTAGCTTAGCACTTAGCACACAAACTTTTCATCAAATTCTCAATAAGTAATGTAGCATTACTGGGATTATCTTTGATCTCACTGAATTTCAAACTGTAATTCCTTGTTTACTAATTACTGAAAAAAGTAATCCCATTACTTGAACATATCACCAAGCAATCCATTACTGCCCAACATTGTCTACAAGATGTACAACTCAAACAAGCTTCTACACATTTGTCAATCAATCATCAAGCATATTTCTAATTAAAATTATGGGTTTTAGCAACCACCATAATATTGTTCAAACTTTTCCTGGTGAGGGAGGTTATTTTCAGTTATTTTCATTTTTTCAGAATCCAACACCAGAAAGTAATTGAAATGGTGATTATTGGTGATATTTTTTGAAAAGTAAACCAAAATCCTAGTAGAGAAAAATACTAAGATGTAAAAGCTTGGTAATGGCATTGTGCCCAGCTGTCCTCTGAGACCTTTCTGGCACTGGGTGAGCAGGATGTGCAAGCTGAGACTCCCACACTGTGCCAAGCCACAACCTAAGGCCTGTATTTACAGGCACCAAACAGAGAACCCCTCTTCAGTCCGTCAGATCAGCAGGTTAATCAAACAGTTATTTGGATCTGGGATAGAGAAGAATTAATTATTCACAACAGTGGCAGACCTTCTGAAGGGGGCTGGCAGTGCTGGGGATCAAGGCGGTGGCACCGTGTGTCTGCCTGCAAGGCTTAAATAAGCTCAGTTAAGAAATTTTTCTTTGTCAGAAATAGGTAATTTTAATCATTATGCTCAATCTACTCAAGAAAGTTATCGGCAGAATAGGTTCTAGCAGTTCCAAGTAGTTCCAAGTATCTGTACAAGGTTAAGGCTTTTTGTGAGCTTCCCGTTTCTTCACATATCTAATATTCACTCTTGCAGCACACTTTGCCCCCAAAAGAGTTAAAAAAACACACAAGGCTAAAGCAACTTGCAATGATCACAAATATGTGAATACTATTGTTTTTTAACTAAATTCGGAGCCTTATAATTGCAAGATTTTTTTAAAGCCTGAAGATAGCCGAGGGCTTACATAGTAGTTCTTCCAGCAAAGCACAACATTCTAGTGATGAGAATACTCTTAAGACTACCAGATCATTGCAATATGCAAAGTACTGAATAAAATGAAAGCCAAAGAGGATCCCAAGAGGAACCAGCTGTCTGTTATCTAATGAAATATTCAACAGGTTTATTTCAGAGAGGTCCAAGCTGAATAAGAGTTTCTCGATACTATCAGTGAAATAATAATCAGCATGTCAGCATGACTCACAGAGACAAGCAACTCTTACGTGGTGCACTGAAAGTTTTTTTTCACTGTTTTGACCATGTAGGTGATTTGTTCATTATTAAGTGGTGCTGGTAAATGCAGAAAACACTGATCTTGTCTGGAAGACAGCATGTTTGTCAGGCCTGCTGTTCTGCCACATTAGGCAATTATTCATACAGGCTTTGATGTGCGGTGTCAGACTGACGGCCAGGCAGACTCAAAGCTCCTCTTTGCTCCACTGCCTCCATCAGCCCAAAACCGCTGAGCTTCAGTGGACCATAGCTCTGCATAAGTCCACAGCCCACCTTACAGTCAATCCTCAACAGCAAACAGGTCTGTTTTACTTGCATTAACTTGGGAAACAGTTAATGCTGGCTTTTGCTTTTAAGAAACTACTGCATGCAAATCACTTTGAAATGTTTGAGAGCACTGACATGGTTGATTTGCATGTATGCATACATACACACACCTGAAGCTTTTAAGATGACCATTTCACCACCTATGTTAGGTAGCCAGCTTTAGCAGATTGAAAACATACACATTTTCACAGGTTCTTGATGTTCCAATAATGCTGCAGTGAGCTTATATTCATCTGAAACATTGGCTAAAGAGAAAAATAGTTTGGCCTGCAGACATTTCTGCAACTTTAATGAGGCGTGTCCCCTGCAGAGCTGCTTGTTTCATTTATGGTGGGAAGAGTTTGTCATTAGAAATGAAAAGAACAGTTTCAGACAGTTAAAACTGCTCTTAAATAAATTACTGCATCAGTTCCCTGTTTACAGTAATCTGTGACTTTGTACTACATGCTAATGTTTGAGCAATTGAACAGTTTAACTACTGTATATTCTGCTTGCTTCCTGTTTGCTGGTTTTGGTATATAATTAATATTATAAGAATAAATATGGTCATACATTGTAATGATCAGTGTTACTACTACTGTTTTTACACAGAAAGATAACAATAACATAACATAACTGTGTGCAAACTAACGGTCTTTTTGGGGGAAGGGGTCATAGGTTGATTTTATTGTGTTGGCTGACAACTCAAGATGGTATTTTCATGATGAAATTACTGTGCCACCAATCTCTTGTTTCGTAAATGGAATTCTATTGATTGTAAGAAAAGTGTAGCAGGGTTTTAAATGGCTTCTCTATCTGTTCCTCTGCCCCACAGCTTTTTCAAGACTCTGCAATTGTGAAAAGAAGACTCTGAAATCAATATGTGCCAACGTCAATTTTTACTCATTATCATCAAGATCCCAGGTGTTATTCAGAGTCAATACCAGGAAAATGCCTCTACTAACAAATACAGGAGAAGCACACTGTGTTCTACTAAACATCATAATTAATACATGAGATCTCTTCAAATATGAGTGCTCATGGTCAAATGAGGGTAAATGAGATGAATTAATCTCAGTCTGTCATGTAGATATTGCCAAAGACAGAATGCATTGAAGAGACTTCATTAGCATTCACAGATCTACCCTATTTTAAACTTGCAAGTGTGTAATTTATATTCCAATAAATGTATGAGAATAATAAAGATGTAAGAGAATAATTTACAACCCCAACCTGAATTGCAAAAAACATATTTTCTCAGTTAAAACTCAAAAGCAATGTGTCATTTCTAAAGACAGTTTTCCCCATTACGCTGGCCTACAGAACATGCTGTCATCGGTTTTACCAGGAGTTGTTTCTTCAGGAGAAAATAGCTCCAATAAATATGGAAATTGTTTGAATCTAATTTTTCATTGATGTGAGACAAAAATCCACTTCCCTCCCATTATGTGGGTGTGAAGCCAGAAATCTCTTTTAGAGGAATATCTCAAAACCAGGACAAATAAAACCAAAATGGCTTGGCTGGACACCACTTGAGTTAAGTGAGAAAATGTGTGTTTGACATTTGGGTGAATGAACCCTTTAAATGCTGGACAACTCAACAATGCAATACACTTCTCCACTTTGTTTTCTGTGTGTGTGTGTGTGTGTGTGTGTGTGTGTGTGTGTGTGTGTGTGTGTGTGTGTGTGTGTGTGTGTGTGTGTGAGTGATAATGTCTGCACTTTTTCCTTGTAGGTTAATAATATTAGTGGTGGTGGTTCATGTTTCAGGCTAGAAAACACTGCAGGAAACCTTGAACCTGGTTTATCTTTTCATCATTCAGTTGGCTCTGCTGTCATTACAACAAAAGCAAAGCTGAGGTCATGACCTTTTCTTTTTTTTAGGGCTGTCTGCTCTGATAAGGTGCAGGGCTACATGGCCAAAGCATGTTCAAATGCCACAGGAGTGGAAAACTGAAAATCAAATTGCACTGTCTGAGATTCTCAACAACATATCGACACAGTGAACATAATGTACAATATGTCACAGTTACAAAAACTACTCGAGGTGCTAGAGTTGTGTCTAGACTGCTGTAGTACATCGGTTCAACTCGAAAGACTGGCTGCAATCTAAAGCTGGGTTAAACAGAAACAAAGAATAAGAAATGCTCCTGACGTCAATTCAACATAAAAATCATCATCATTATCAGCAGGCTCAGCTCTTGAATTAACTTTAAAACTTTTGAAATTTTGAAGCATATCACCCAAATATACTAGTGCAGGTATGGGAAAATGAGAACAAGTTGGTACAAGTTTTTCCATTACAGCCCAATATCGGAGTTAATGAGTGCAATAAGCCTTTGATGACCTGTTTCTAGCTGTTTTATTGATGTTACAAATATAGCTCTGCCATTCTGTCACTTAACAAGCGACGGTGAGTTATCTGTCACAGTACATTTCCCAGAATTCAAAAAGCAGAGGCCAGATTGATACAAATAACTACTGTTTCAATTATTAAGGCTAATCATGGTGAAATGAAGATTGTTCTGTCTTTATTGCAGTGAGATTGATGCGCTAGGGTGAATGACAGAATGCATATTTAATGTCTGTATGTAATATTTTTCATTTCAGTCTTGTACTTTAAGCCATCTTCAAGGATATTTTCCTTCGCTGCGCTATGAAATACTTTGGGTTATGTCAGGGAACTCATTTTCTCACTTCCAATCTACAGTATATAGAGTCTAGCTACTGTAAATTAACTTGCTCTAGTCTGGTATGGAAGTAGTGAGGCTGAGCACTGACATAGCTGCTGGCATAATCCTCAAACTCAACAGGAGGCACTAATCCTGCTGTGAACTTGTTTACTGGGTAGTGGCTAGTATTACTTGGCCACCGTGAATGCTGAGGCAAAGTACCTTATTTGTACAAGGCAATTTCTCTTCATTGTTCAAATGCATTTTTCTTTTTTACTTTGTTCTAGGCCTGCAATTGCAGCATTTCATTGATAAAAAAAAACACATCAAATGCATTTGCTTAAAGTCCCCCTCTGCTCAAAAATATGTTTTTCTTTTTGTTCCTTCAATTGGATGTTTGAGCTTCACTGTGCAAAATGATGTATGTGCAGAGTTTGACACTAGAAGGCTGTTTTCACATTCATCCACTGAATGTGGAAAGTTTCTCTGTGCTCACCGAAAATCTGAGTTTAAGGGGTGAGCGTAAGTTCATGATTTGACCGTTTTCCAGTATACAATATATAACAGTGTACTATGGAAACATGAAGCCTGTAGTGAACATTCACTGAGAATTGACTTTTCAGTGAAGTAGGAGACGTCTTTTATCCAGCAGTTCAATTTTTTATATCAAAAATATTTGCATATTCATATATTCTGGATTTTACACTGATGGAGAGGGAAGTCAAACACAATCAGACACAATTTATTAGTTGAGGAGATCTTTAACATTTCTGATTATTTTCACAAGCAAAGCTTTCTTTGCTTTTCATAGACCTACCACATCCAAAGTATGGTTCACAGAGCATTTAGTATGAAGTCACATGTAACGAAACATACCAGGCTGTTTACCTGCAGTATGCCAGAAGATTGCAGATTACAGAGAGAGAAGAAATGCAGCTGTGATGTAGGGCTGTGTGAATATAAGGAGGAAAAATCTATGAGGGTAACAGTTGCCAACATTGTTACAGGGTCATAATGGACAATGTGAGCATGGTGATGGAAAGTTTCACCACTCGAGTTGACATCTCTGCAGAGGGATGCAGAGGTTTACTTTGTAGTACAAAGCTTTTCTGTCCAATCAGAGGTCTGACCAGGCAGGATATTACTGTAAAAACAGCTATGATGAGGATGAACATTGGTGTTCAGATGTAAATGATCTCTATTGTTTGGATAGTTAGAAAATAAAGTCTCTGTTTTGAGAATACACAACACAAACAGCCAAACAGTGTTCTAGTTTGCGAAACAGAAAATGCAAACTCTTCATAAAGTTAACAAAAAAAAAATAATGGTGAAAAACATTTCTCTTCTTTAGGAAAAATATTACCTTGCCAATATATTTTTCTTGATTAGTTTGATTCATTGTTGGAAAAAAAGCCTGGTTTTGAGAATAGTTGACACAAATACCAAACCACTGTTTCCATTTGCAAATAGTAAAACCAAAAATGTTTTGTGTTCTCAAAACTCTTCATGCAATTGTTACAATCACAAAGGTGTCTGAAGAGAAAACACTGCAGCAAAAGATTCCTCACTCAAGACAGCAAAAAGAAAAACCGTCATCTTTTTTTCAAGATGACGGTTCATACAGTAAGTTCACACATGCAGTCTTTTAGTGGGGATGCACAAAACAGAAGATAAAATCTCCTGTATTCTTTCTGGTTAGACAATGTACACACTGTAAAATAGTTTGTGTGACAAATGCAGCCTTGGCATGACTACAGTAACGTCATCACAGGTTAAGTCAACAACTTCACTAAATGTGACCTAGACATCATGTTTGAGTTAGTCAATTTTTCTGTGCAAAAAATATGCATTTTTTACGTTTCACTTTTTGCAGTGTTAAAATAGGAATACATCTGAACAATGGAAAAAAAGAAAGAAAACAACCTTACGTCAAAGTCCTCTCACTAGCTTTTGGAGCAGACTGAAGGTATAAATTCACTATTTTATGCACTATGTTAAAAAGGAAAGTTGTTTCTCCTCTTCACCTTTTTTAGCTATAGCATTTTCTTTGGAGACACCATTATGTAATTAAGTTGATTGTATAAAGAATTCTAAGCATGCTGACACAAATTGGAGCAAGCATTTACGAGCTTAGAAAATGGAGGCAGTTTTGTTGTTTATTTCGCCTGATATCAACTGTCACAGGGTCTTGTGCTTTCTACGGTGTATCTGAACAATGACTGTAAGAAAACCTCCTGGAGAAAAAGTGCAATTTTGTAGTTTGACAAAATGTATTTGAGCAAAACAGGATCAACATGATATCTAACATTCAATACATCAAATCATCTTTAAATCACATGTTGTTAGCTTGACTCTTTGTACTCCACAGAACTGGAGGCAAACTGCTTTATGAGACTTGTTAGCATGTTTGTCTCTCTTGTCGTATAGCATCTGGGCTCCTCAGCCAATTACTGTTTGTACTGTGTAGCACTGCAATCTCTGGGAGGGTATGAGGTTCCTGCCAGCCATGGCTCAACACTAGGATGACAAGGCTTTGTTGTGAAGCTGAACATCTAGCTCATCCATCTCACCATATCTCACACCTTCTCCTCAGACTACATGGAACTCAAAAACCCAAATGCTCAGACCTATTGGAGAAGCCCATCCAAGGTCCAGATCCAGGTGAATCCTTTTTTGATGCATGTGCTGCACACTGTATCACCGCATCTTTCCTCGAGAGAGCAGTTGATACAGGATTCATTCATTCATTCTTCAAATGAATCTTATATTATTTCCCTCAGTTTAAGTGTTTTCTGTTTCTGTCAGATGCCATGTCAGCATGTGCCTCGGGCTGTTGTGAAAGATGAAATGACCTGCTGTGGTTTATCGCTCATTTCCTGAGATCCCACATGAACTGATGCAGCATACAGATAAAAATGATGGTGATTAAAAATCAGAAGATTATACCATAAATGGCAGTCAGACTAAAGTTAATGTAAAAGTGAATTAGTACAGTAAAGGAAAATGGATTCACAAAAGTAGACTAGTCATCAAATTAGTTGCATTGTTCATGCGAGGAAGAAAGTATTACCAATAAAGATCAACATACAACAAGTCTAGCACTGTAATTAATTTTGTAAATATACACCAAAGCAGTGTCTGAAATCACCCTCCCCATTTACAATAGCACACTATATTTACCCAATGCCATTTCATTTGAGTGTCAAAATTCTGAGTGTGTAAGCCATGAACAGGAGTAAAAGTAAAAAGATTAAAATACAACAGTTATCCCAACAGTTCAATAGCTAGCATTACTTAGAATGTTGCATTAGCAAAACATTAGCTCCAGATTGCTAGTAAAGTGGCTAGCTTGGTCAGCGGTAAACTGATCATAGAAAAACTACATTTTACTAGATTAAGTCACAATAAACATTCACAAAACAGCTGTAATGCTCCAACAAGGGCATTTGGGGTGTAGATGAAAGATGCCTGACAAAATGGTGGATATAATGATGTCAGTCAAGCAGCAACTGCCAGTGGGTGTTGCTACTAGCAACAGAATGTTGAGCTGAAACCATAGAAACCAACTGAGACCTGCTGCTAGTGACACAACATTGATACTGTGTCTGTTAAATGTTTACTGACGATGAATTCAATTTCTTTTCCCAACATTTAGCCATGAAGTATTTATTGTATGGTAATAGTTGTCATTTCAGTAAAGTTTAATCATCATCATCTTCCATCTGAGTTTAGTGTGTTAGCATGCTAACATTTGCTAATTAGCATGAAGTACAGCTGAGTTTTGTAGGATTTAGTCAAATAAAATTTTAACCTGATGGTGCTAAATGAATTCACAGAGAATGTCCATCCATCCAGTTGTTGTTGAGGCATTTCACTCTGAACCAAAATGGCATTAAGATTCACCCTCTGGGTACCATGAATATCTGTACAAAATTTCATGGAAAACCATCCAATATTGAGATAATTCAGTGTGGATCAAAGTGGTGGGCTGACTGACTGATAGACTGACATTGCCATTTACAGAGCCACACCATTAGCATGGCTAAAAACTACCTGAGAACAAAAATGTAGGCAGCAATTATGTTTCCCATCAAAATGTAATTTGCATATCAAATCAGCAGTACATAAACTTAATTTCTTTCTTTTGTAAGATCTTGTATTTTACAACCTGACCAGTGAAATCAAAATCTTTTTTTTTCTTTTTTTTTCTTTTACATAATACTGTCACCAACTCCTAACAATTGTTTCATAAAGAGGAAATAAAACAAGAACAGTTGAAGTGTAAAACCACTTTGCTCTGACGTACAGCTTCAAGCCCAAACCACAATAGGATGAGTGGCACAGCAGGCTGGATATCTCTGATTCAGTCTCTCTCTGTATCTGTATCCTACTCCGGCCAATCTGAACCCCCACAGCTTTCCTAAAGCTCCACTTTGCCACGAATTAAGCCTTAATGCGACTCTTCTGTCTATTGATTTGTTACCCATGCATTTCCTGTCCTGCTTTGATGTCATTGTGGTGTCAGTGTATGGAAGATTCCAGATAAAATTATAGAGGGTTTTAGCTTTTAAGCTTGTTATTTCAGGGGATTATTCAGCCGCAGTTGAATTAACATTTTTATTCTTTTTTTGGCCACAAACTGGATTATGTGACTCTGTTCTGCAGAGGCGATATCAAATGCCCATCGCTGATATGCTACTGCCATGAACCCCCTCCACTGCGGAGGAGACCACTGCTGATTGGGTCTGGGAGAGCTCTGTGTAGAGGATTTCACCAGCTTGGCCTACAAGCTGAGCAGTACAGTAAAAATTGGGCCTTAGAGCCAGGGATCTGAGCAAAAATAAAACACATTTAGCAAATGTAGTACAAAGAGATCATTATGTATTATAGCAGAATATTCATGGATGCTGCAATTCTACTGCACTGTGTGTTCAATATTTCAAAGCTCTGGCATTATTTTTGCTTATTGACTGAACTAACCCAAACGTCCTGTTGTATCAGCTCGCTGTTTGTAATAGTAGTTTCTTTTGAACCACAGGGACCCTATCACAGCTTGCTAGGAAGGAGTTGACCTTCTCCTGGAAAATAGCCCCTGTATGTGTTTAACAGACTGGATACAGTCCATTGGTCCCTCTGCAGAGCTCAATACACTCTGCGTGGAAATAGAATCTGCTATGGTGCAAAGCACAAAAATACAATAGAAACAAAAGGCAGATTAATGGCCAGGATAATCACAATCCAGATTTGTCCCTGTTTGTATTTGTATTTTCTGACACAACAATTTCTACCACGAATTGAACTTTTCTTAAAACCTCAGACATTCGTGTGAGCAGCAGCTCGGCTTCAGCTTCTCATCCCTGTTCTTATGAGATGTAGCGGCAGCAATTTACATTGTCATTAAAGCACCACTGAGCTGCAAAATGACATTCAACACTAGACACATAAGTAGAAAATTGATTACTTTATGGCAATAAACAACAGATTGCACTTGTAAACTATGGCCTATTTTTAAGGTGGTATACATAGTGGATTTGACTCTTTTCATTTGATTTGTTGGATAGACCTTCATGATGCTTTATGTCATAACAGCCATAAGGAATTACATCTATGATCAAAATACTGTACTTTACAATGTCAAGCATCACAATTAATTACTTTATCCTTAGACAGGCTATAAAAGGGTATGAACAAAAGCTGGAACAAATATTCAATAACTTATCTAATCTTCTTGACTTACTATTTTCGTAACTATTTTGATTAATTGTTTGAACAATTTTTCAAACATGTCAGGATGTCAGGTTAGGCTCTATTATCACTATTCTCTGACCTTTAATAAATTATAATAATGGTTAGTTGCAGCTCTAATATGAATATTATGGATCCTGTCATAATGTAACACCTCATTGTCTGTTTCAAGAACAGTGAAGACCTGTTTATATCGAAAACAAAATGTTTTTCTGTTGTTCCATTTTACTAAACTAAACTGAAGGTCAAGATGCACTACATGCATATTTTCATGAACACATAGACCTATCAATTTGTCTTTATAAACTTTGAGATCAAGGAGGAAGTTAAACTGCAGGGCAGTCATACAAGCTGTATTTTATGAGGCCAGTTATGACACAGATAAAATATGGTGTCTGGGTCCTGCTGAGCTATTATTCTCGCAGTTAATTAGAGATGTTCTGTCAACAAGACTGCGGTTCTTTGCTCTGTGCTGCTACACTTCCAATCTGAATGTCTGACATGGTGTCCGGAGGATCAACATGTTATTAAATGACAGTTTAGATCTAAAATTCAGACCACAAAAAAACGACCTATAGTTATGTTTACGCCATGTAGCAGCCGTAGTAACACACCCCAGAACAATCCATAGGACCGCAGTATGCCGCTTTCCGAAACAAATCACTGGTTAGGCAAAGATCATGGTTTGGGTTGAAATGATCACTTGAAACATGATTTATACTTAAAAGTTATGCAACCTTCATCAACATGGCAACAATAAGCACCACAATGTTACATTTTTTCAAAAAATGGAAACATGACACTCTCAGGTAGAAATTTGACACTCATGGTTGGAAATGGGAAGCAAACAGTGGTCTTCTGCAACAAAGTCTACATTTTGCCATCTAACTTACTATGTAGCCATAATCTTATAATGACATCATCTGAACTGCATCACCTCCCCAGGTGATAATTACTACTGCCACTACATGACGTAAATGTAACTATAGGTCGTTTTTGCCGGCCTAAAATTTAGACCTATACTGTTGTTTTTCTTGTGAGGACGGGCTGGAAGGATTGTAAAGGTAGGATCTGGTGTCAGGATCGACAAATAGTAATTGTGGTATGGCTGCACTCTACAGTACTGTATTTTAGCTGGATATCAATAGACCATTATTTCACTTGAAGCAGTTGGTGAACTGCAATTAATATGTCATGGCAAGTGCACTTTCCCCTCATGACTTCACCTCTTATGCTAAATGATTGGAGCAATGTACAACTGAGGTGCTTAACTGTGACTGTTGAGATAAGACATAATAATACAGCCATTATAAAAGCTTACAGCAGAGATACAGACTGAATAAAAAGTGTTATTGAAAAGTGCATTTTGTGGACTTTGTCTGCAATTAAAACACTTTCAGCTTGAAGAAAGTGAATATAAGATGTATAGAAGGGACATTGTTTAAAGTGCCCTTCCACTCAACAATGTGTTTTTCTTATTCTCACTTCATTCTTGCTTGGATGTTTGAGCTTCACTGTTCAGAATGATGTATGTGCAGAGTTTGTTTGTAGCTGTTTTCACATTCATCTGCTGAAAGTTTTTCTGTGCTCCATGAAAATGTGATTTTAAGAATTGAGCCAATGAACATGATTTGTGACATCATAAATACTTTGGAAACCAATCATAGTCCAGTATGAAACTTACTAAGGTGTGATGTGGAAACTTGAAGCCTCCAGTGCACATACATACAGATACCAAGGGTTTTGACATGGTAAAAACCATATTAGACACACATTATTGTTCTAAGCAGAGTATTTTTATGTCTTAATACATTTCTGGAGGGGATTTCTGGAGTATTTTATGTTAATTGTGTCTCTTGGGCTCCATTTATGTAGGTTTTGGGTTGGATTGAAATCAGATATTTCTTTATTCACATATATGCAAATTAGATCTATTTCACCATGAGCTGAATGTATAAAAGGTTAATAAATACAAATGAGTGACAAAGAAATGTTATTGAGTAAGGGAAATGAAAAATACTGAGAGATAATCATGATTTCCATGTGGTGGTGGGTAGGTAATTCTATGCAAGTGAATGGAGTTCCTGTCATCAGGAAAATAGTCTGTGCATCTAACATTTTCAGCAAAGTGGTAGACAATAGGACTGTCAGATTAATTTTGGTTCAAGCACGTAAACTAATCACAGGTGGCAGATTTAGTGAGGCTGCAGTCACATGTGATCCTGATAAGCCTGCTGGCAAAAAAATACACATTAATCTTGACTGTTCTTTTCATGCTACCAATCTTATTTTTTAAAAGATGATGTTTCCGACGGGAGAAAAAAAACTTTTAAAGGGATGGAAAGTTACTGAGGTGATATTAGTTTAGGTGAAATTACAGAGGAAGAGAAAATGCCCTTCAGTGTTAGTGCATCCTTTATTGTAAAGATTGCACAAGAAACCAGTCGTGACTAACTCAACCATTGGTGCAGGCTGACTAAGAGTGGAAAAATGTTTGTCCTCTAATGCTGTTACTGTCTCTTTTGCTGAAAAGGGATGATACAACTTACTTAGAGTGGCATGAAAATATACAGTATGTCTAGCAGATACATTAATATGTTTGTATAATAACCTTAATATCGGGATGTAGCACAGAACTGTTTACAGAGTAAATAGAGAAATATGAGTGAGCTGTTAAATGAAGTGTGGCTGGCAGCTGCAGGACATTACACACTCGTCTGATTCCTGCCTTATAGCCCTCTCACATAACACAGCAACTCAAACACACACTTCCAAGTCATAGTATACTGCAAATACACATACACAAACACACTCACACCAAGACATATATAATGTTCTTACTATACCATCACTCTATCTCCAAAACATCAACTTTTCATGAGCTGCAGTAAGGAAAAAAGCCCTGTTTTCAGCAACATGCATTACGACAATGCATTTTTCTTGTAACGCAGTGACCATGACCATGACAATACATGATTTTCACTGGGTAGCGAGGGGATGTAATATAACCCAACCAATATTAGATTTTTGAGGCTGATAACTCTTGATTTGAGAGCCTGGTTATAAACACATAACAAAACATTTTTGATCAAGATCCTGTACATTTATTGTTTAAAGAAATGCCACCAAAATATGCACTGACATCATGGTTCTAGGCATCAGCCGAACTATGTAGTGGCATCACCGCATCACCTGTGCACTGCAATTTTGTGATAGTGACTGGGTGACATATATACCAATATATCTGCAATCAGCTAATATCAACCAGCATATTAGCTTGGCCAATTTTTTGGTGCGGCTCTATTATATGACAATAAAAAAAAAGTGTGACACACAAGCCGATATAGCAAAGGGTGTTAATTTTCTTTGCACGAAAAAGTGTAATTAATCAGACACCTGCTCATTGGGCACCTGTTGTCTTCTTTGTTGTTACAGCTGTGTTAGAGGTACTCAAACCTTCAATTACATCATTAATTGTGTGCATGTTCACACAGACACATCCACACACAAACATACACACAAGACCATAACATCAACAGTGTGTGCAACTGTCCTTGTTAGGACATTGCATTGACTTCCATCCACTGTGGACAGGCTAACACTAACCTCGATTCACACCTTACCCCTAACCTTAACCAGGACATCAGAAATGATGTTTTGCCTCATTAGGACCCTGCTTTGGTCCCCAGGAGGACCAAATATATTATTTTCTGCTTAACAGCTTAGATTGGCTGCTCCTAACAAATATGATGTCATCAGTTTGTGCCCTTGATATGAGCTAAAATGTCATTATCTCTTGCCCTTGCTGTGAGAAGATTTGGTCTCCAGCTTGTGCTTCACACTGTGTGAGGGGCATTCAGTGAAAATATGAGACTCAAAATGACCTTTCCCCAGCATTCACAGGGACTCTTCTAATTGGCACTTTTTTTATTGTTATCAACTGAGGCACACAAAAGGTTCTCCTTTGCACTGCTATATCACCCATTTCATAAAAAATAAAAAAGCCATTTTGTAATGTCTGTTTAAAGATGAAATATAATATTTGTAAGTTGCTCTTTATTGATCTACTGTAGGTAATGTCTCTCAGATAAAAATCTTCACTGGTTTATTTCGCTACTTTGCTTTGAAATGATACAAGATCAATACCAAAGCAAAATAAACTGTATGCTTTATGAATATAATGTGTACAGCTATAATCAATCTCCTTGTGCAACAGTATAAGAAAGGTCATACCACACAAACACTGAGGCTTCTCCTCAACCGTTCAATCAATACTGACACATTATCTACGAAGAGTTGGGAGATGTTGGGCACTTAACCTTCGACTAAATACCTGGCCATACGCATTTTAAAACATATGAATGTCTAAAGAAACAAAAGAAAACAAAACTAAAAAAAAAGGCAAGTTAAGTTCACTTTAACAAGTTCATTTTCATTTTTCAAAGACACGCAGAGAAACAATTTTATCTGTGAGAGACTCACTCTTAACTATCCAGCCTAACTTCCAGCTGACGGATCCAGTTGTGAGCTTTTCTTTTTCATCTCATGTGAGGTCATGTTGTGTGACATAATCTTGATTTTGGGTTGTGCGTCCACAATTAGACGTCTGTGCTTAGCTTTGCATTCTCTCCCTATCACACCAGATGGACCCACAGATGGACACAGTGATGTTCTATTAGTCCATCGACTCAGTCGGCAGCCAGTATGTCATGCTTCAGTCTATCATATCTCTCGGTCCAAATCCCAGAATTAGATTTTTATTTGCCTGTAAATCACAGATTCATCGTCATCTCACATATGACAAACAATAAAACTGAAAGAGGCTGAGTGTGCTGTGACGCTCAGCAGATGTCTGACACCTCCAGCACGTTGCACACCAGCCACAAATGGATCCTTCTGTATTTTGTTTCGAGGGCTATGCTTTAGATGCTTGTTAGTGTAGTGGAGCTGTGGAGTATGTCGAGAGCTCTGACAGGGTCAGGCGATTCCCTCTCTCTCACAGCTCTTACTGTTTGGAGTGATGCTGGTGTCAGATCCCCTTCTTGCCTCATGCTCTGCTGTGGACAGTTGCCATCCACTGAGAACGACTGGAGAGATAGGACTCTCTAGCCGTCATTACAAGACAAATGTAGCCAGGGTGCAGTCTTGCATTACAGCACTTGATAGCTGCTTTTGCTTAGTGCTTTTGAGCATTTATAGCTATCAGCACGGGGCATCTCTGAAGAACGGAGCCGTTCAACTTCCCTGATCACCTAGAGAGCAATGGAGCTCCAGTGTGCCCTGGATCTTAACTTGATAACATCCATGATTTATCTTCTTTATGTCATGCTGCTATAATACGGTCTAGTGGGAGACAGCAGCCAGGCCCAGAGCTGACAGCCCCACAGCTCCTTTGGCTTTTGTTGCAGCACGATCAGCTCTGATTACAGGATGAGCTTCAAAGAGCATCCCAGACATGTAACCTAAACTACTCTACTGGAACATGGGGGATAGCATAGAGTTGGGGGCAGTTAGATGTAAATCTTGACCTTTATAGTCTAACCTTCACTCTGCACAGCCAAAGCAAAACAGCAATAATTCTTTGTGGTGCACTCAGAATTACCACTCCCAGGTGGATCCCAGCCGGCTGCCAGCCAGTTCCCAGTTTCCAGTCACTAGGAGTACCGCCTCCCTCCTCTTGGGCTGTATCTACTTTCCATTGTAAATACGCCTAATTCATTCAATTGCAGGGCGTCACTATGAGATGGTGTTTCATCTACATAAAAGTACTCAAAGGTACTAAGTTAAAGTAATGGTGTACAACAAGGCTTCATTACAAGTAATACATTAAAAAAAAAATGAATGCACTTAAAAAAAGAAAATAAGACTTTAAAGGTGCACTGTGTAGAATTTAGTGGCATCTAGCATAAATGACTAGGCAGAAATGGAATATAACCCCATGAAAATAAGAATTGTTGTGTTTTCTTTACCTCAGAGTGAGCCCTTTATCATAAAGAGTGTGTCCTCTTCCACAGAGCCTGCCATGTTTCTGCAGTAGCTCAGAATGGACAAAACAAAACACTGGCTCTAGAGAGGTTCTCTTGCATTGATCGCAAGTTTTGCGGCCACTGTAGATTCTCCTACGCACTTGGAAAGGGAGGGCAGAGGGAGGTTTATTCAGTTGGTTGCAATCTGCAACCTCACTGCTAGATGCCACTAATATCTCACACACCAGTCCTGGATGTTATGAGGTTAATGCTTCTTTATATCTGCCATCTGACTAGTGCTACTCACCGACTATTAAACATATATATTATCAATGGTTCAATTAAAGCTCAGGTCAAACATTTGCACTGCTCTACCTGTTCAACACACATCAAACATTTCACAATGAATTTCTCCTGAATAGTTGAAAAGACAGCTGCTGCAAAGGCTTCCCCCGCAGCCTCACTATTATCAGACGGGAGAGCCTAACTGCTGTGTCTGACAGATACGCGGGAGTGCTTTAGCTGGCTCACAGACACAAAGTTTCATTGACAATTTGAGCAGAACAAGTTGCTCAGCTCCGGCAGTGCTGACAAGCTGATCACGGGGCTGCAAGGAGAAGACAAAGACGGCAAGAGACAGAGGAAGAGAGAGAGAGAGAGAAAGAAAGAAGGAGACTGACATGCCTTTATAATATCTTTGTTGCTCACTTGCTTCTGATCCTCTCGCTGGTGCTCCGCAGCTGATGAAACTTTTGTCAGCATCCTCATCACAAGTAATGCAAGACTTGCCATCCTCAGAGCAACAAGGGAACACCGACAATCTGATTATATCCATTCTCCATGAGGAAAAGCCTTTCTCACCATCACACTGCTGTGTCAACGATACTGCACGTCACCTCTTCATTCAGTTCATGTGAAGGCTGATGTGTGCCGAGTCGTAACAGTTCAAGAGTGCTGAACAAACAGCCAAGCTGGCAGATAAAGTACTGTGAAGGGGCCAAGAAATAATCTTTGTTGCTGTCCTTGTGACACTACACAGCACAGAATTGACTTAGTGGTTGAGTTACTTTGAGATACCATAAGTCACGATCCTCGTCTTCCATATTCCTCCCTTGTTTATCCTTCCTATGGAGACAACTTTTTTCTAAGGTTGATTTAACCTCAGCTTCCAACCTGAATAAAGCCATGGAATACACTCACACTTCATTTACTCTACTGTGGCTGCTCCTTTATGACTCTCACGGGTTAGTGGAAAGTTGTTTTTTTGCAGTTCAGCAGAAACTTCCCAGCATTTTACTGCTCTATTATATGCCTTTAATCTATAGGTACCAGGGCTGTATCAGCAAATGTCAAAGTACTTTATTCACCACGGAAAATGTCCATGTAATCTAATTAGAATACTCAAAACAGCAACAGCAAATACAGTGTGGCATTATAAAGATTGGTGAACTTGTTTATGATTAACTGATAAATTGATCAACCAAAATTGAATCTGCAACTATTTTGCAAAATAATTAATCGTTTTAAGATTCCCTCCAGACATGTTGTAAGATGTATAAAAATACTCAATGCCCAATATGTTTACCTCACTAGAACACCAACACAACCTAGAGTCTTTAAAAGTAGAACAGGAGGCTAGCCTTCAACTATCAGGCTCCTCACCTGTGGAACCATCCTCCAGTTTCATCCAGGAGGTAGATGCCCTCTGTACGTGTAAGAGCAATCTTAAAACTTTCCTTTTTGATAAAGCTTATAGTTAGGGCCGGCCCAGGCTTGACCAGCTCCTAGTTATGCTGCTATAGACTTGAGTGCCATGGAACTTCCCATGATGCACTGAGATCCTCTATCCTCCTCTCCCTCTCTATCTGTACACATTCATGTACCATTATTGTATGCTATTAACTTGCCATCTTCCCTGTAGTTTTGTGCTTTCTTGTTTCGCAGGAGACATTCACCTGCAGACTACTAGCTACTGCTATCACTATTAGTCATATTTCTGTTATTAATATTGTTGTTATTGTTGCTGCTGTGCTTCTCTGTCTCTCCCCCGCTCCCCTTTCCCTCTTTCTCTCTCAACCCAACCAGTCAAGACAGATGGCTGCCCACCCAGAGCCCGGTTCTGTTTGAGGTTTCTTCCTGTTAAAGAGTTTTTCCTTGCTGCTGTGACAAAGTGTTTGCTTATGGGGGAATGTTGATTCTCTGTAAATTAAAGAGAGAAAGTGCCCTCAGATAACTTCTGTTGTGATTTGGCACTATATAAATAAAATTGACTTGACTTGTTTAAAACTCCATCTGTTCTTTCTCCCTCATTAAAAAAAATCCAGAATCAAAACATACTCAATTTTTTCATTTCAAAAGTTTAACTAGTGGACAAAAGTAGTTATCACATCACACTTGTGTGAGTTGCATACTATACCAAGTCTGGCTCCAAACTAGTTGTGATGTCATAAATCATAGACACACCCCTTAAACTCAGGTTTTTATTGAGCACAGAATAACTCAGCAGAATAATGTGAAAACAGCCTTCTAGTGCCAAACTCTGCACATACATCATTCTGCACAGTGAAGCAAAAACATCCAATTGAAGGATCAATAAGAAAAACACATTTTTGAGTGGAGGGGGACTTAAAGTAATTTAATGTGTTTAACGTGTTCAATCATCCTCCAGTTCCAGATTCTCCTTTATGAGGACTCATCATTAAATTAAATTAAATTAAATTATCATTGTAAAATCTGTATCTTTGGTTTTTGAACTAAATGCATCTGAAGATATCTCTTGTAGTCTGGAAAGTGTGTGCTGCATTTTATATACCAAACAATTTATAGACCTACAACACAATATAATATAAACATAATTCATTATCTTTTTGTGTTAGAAATGTCAATTTCATCTATAAATGCTCCTAAGCATGAGGCAAGTGCTGCTATCAAGGCAGCCGCTGATTTAATATTACATTGGGCTGTGTGGGTGGATAAATTGTATGATTTGTCTGTTTAGTTTAGTTTATAATTTTCTTTCCTTTTTATGTTTTCTCATATTCATTTTTTCTCTCTCTTTTCTTTTGCAATTACCTGTCAATCAATTGTATTAATATATGTTTGTGCTGTTCTGTGTGAACAATGTAAAGCTAACAAGACAAAAACACAAAAAAGACCTATTTCAAGCCCTATCTACAGTAATTTTATGGCTAAAAGAAGAAAAAAACAATGCATTGTGATAAATGTGTTTCCATGTACCGTAGGTTTTCATTGTGAACTGTATAAAGGTGAGACAAAGTGAACTGATTTGCTACATCACTGTTGAACCACAGCATACTGCGGCTACCAACCTATTCTAATCATGGGTATTTATAAGCTAAACCAGCCTGTGACAGAGAAAGAAAATAAAATAAAAAAAGGCTGTAATATTTCCATAGTGATTCTGCAACTGCACTGAAACCGGCTTGTGAGCTCTGCCAAAATACCCGAGCCGTGCTGCAGGCGCAATATGCCACAAAGAAGCTGAGCCAAATTGTTTGTCTAAACTGTTTCCGGTGAGAAAAGCGGAGGTTAACAGTAAAAAGGCAGTTATATTTTGACCCCTATCCAATAAAGCACCAAGCTTTTGCCAATTAAGTGGTCTTGGCATATGAGGATTTGGAGACAATGTCTTTACACTTTCTCCCCTCTGGCATTTCACACGAAACACATTTCCAAACACATTGATCTTGCCTCACAGGGGAGACTTTACGGTACCTGCTTCCCAATTACTTGCATAGGCTTATTCCTCTGACACAGTCTCATGGAAAACACACCGGGTTGGCCGCTGGGCAGAACAGAAAAGCTTAGTGGAGGTAAATTTGTGGGTAGGGTGGGAGAGCTGCCAGCTCCAACATCATGACTGCACTGCACTGAGAGGCAGATTTACTGTCTGCACTCTTCCACCGGCCTCTCTCTGTTTGTCCTGTCTCCAGCTGACTGAAGACCTTGCTCGTCCAACAAAAACACTGTCAAGAGATAGCTCAGCCAGCCATGAAATTGATTTTGTATTAACAAACAAGAGGATCTGTTTCTCCCATACTGTTAATCAAATCATTTCGAGGAATGAGGAGAAGATGAGAGTAAAATCATTAACTTCCAACAGTATATCAGGTTCACTGCCAACCTGTTGTCCTATTAACCCTGAAACCTGTTCAATAGCTAATTAAGGCAATTACTTCAGGCATGACATGCCAGTTAATCATGAAGGACTAGCCCATTTATAGTGGTGGCTTCATTACCATTGGCAGCACTCACTGATGGCTCCCCCTCGTTCTCCATACACACACACATACACACACACACACATACACACACACACAAACACACACACAATGAATACCGAGGATAAACGTAACTGTTGGTCTGTACCCAACCCACTCCCCTTTTACTGGGCAATTACTGGAATGAATGTGGGTATCAAAAAAAGCGCTCACGGCAAGTGGTGTGCTCAGATCCATCTACCAGGATGGGTCAAAAAAAAAACAAAAAACGCTTCATAGATTTTTACTAAATAGTCTTTACTGACTGAAAAGCCTTTCAAACTTTACGTATTCAATATGACTATTTAAGTAACAATCAAAGCTTAAGTTTGGAAAAAAAGCACAATTTGAAAGTCTAAAAACTCAGCTAATCTGTTCTTCTAGGACTGTGTGGTTTGATTATATTCAATTGTTAGTAGCCTGTGTGCAACATTAGCAAACAACCAACCAACTATTAACATGTTTGGACTAAAATATTGTTAAATCTGAATTGGTGCAAAGAAGTCAGAGAAGAGACATCAGCTTTTTCCAACCAGAGCCCCACTCACTTGAAACCTGGGAGCAGTGACAAAGACAAAAGATACAAAAATACAGAGATCTCTCGTGTGAAATAACCAAAACTATTTTTACTTTGACAGATGAATGTCTGCTATGCATGACTCCATCACTTATAATAAGAAGCTGATTGAGAAAATAAGTTTTCAGGGCCTTTAAAAGTCATTCATAATAGGCTTGAAATCAGCTCTAAGGTCACAACATGCTAATGCTATTTAGAGAAAGTTTGTGGACTTTCTGTTCATGACAGTCACAAAGAATTGATGACAATATGACAAAATACCTGCCATACACAGACACCAGTCTCATGCTCCCAGGAATTTAATGAGATTTAAAAGTGCGAGTCTGTCTGGAGCTGTCTGTGGTGCTGAACAAGACTTCACTTGCTCCCTAACAGTGTGATCAGTGTGCTCTGACACCTACCTTGTCAGCAGTTCCCATCCCATCCCGCTTGAGGGACTGACTGTGACAGACAGTGGCGCTGAGGGAGGCCCTTGTAGTGAACTGTCCTGAGTGGGAGTATTGATTTTCCTGTTTGTCTCCCCTGACTGCGGCAAGCTGGAGGCTAGCTGAAATAACTCCCTCATCTCTGTGGTCCAATCCTCATTCCTGTGTGATAACCAACTCCCCTCAGTTCCCTATAAAGAGCAGCTATATTGTAGGCCCTCTTCTATATGTGCCAGGGCGTCTGCTGCAGAGCATTCAAGCTGGTCAGGGGGCCGCTCATCCAGACACTGTTAAATGTCACTCTCTCCCCTCTGCTGCACATCAATAACTGGCGCTGACACTGCAGGACACCCTTCCTGGTTGTTCCGTTTCCATTTGCGCCCATGAATATACATTTGTGGACGACCTGCCACTTTTGTCAAGTTCGAGAGGAATTTCATTCTGCTATTTTTCCACTGGGATTAAGCCTCCACACGGTGGGTGACATAAAATAAAAAGCTGCAGTGTATATTTCCCTGTAGCTCTCACATTGAAAAAGAAAAAGAGAAAACAAAAAAAGCTCACCTTAAATGCACACGGTCGGGACAGCTTTGACTTTGATCTACTTTTCACCAGACAACACAGCCACGGACAAAGTTTATTGCTGTGACTGCAATTAAAAGTGGCAGTGGTTACCCTCACTTAGATGTTGTTTGTCTTTTTAACAAAACACGGCTGCTCATGAAAGCTGTGGATAAACAGGCTTCTGTTTGCTCTAACTTATCAAGTATCAGTGGAAAGGTCCTGAGGGACTGCAGTTGTGTGCCATTGCTTTTAAACAATTTGAACAGGAGTCAGACATATAATCTCGCTTAGGCACACCGTCCATTTCAATGTAAATGCCAGACTGATATATCTTGTGCTAAGACTCCCCGTGGACAAACCTGTTATCTATAAAGTCGCTTTTCATGTTCCATTCATGTCACATGCAATAATGGCAACAGAATACATGCAAAAGCAATAACAGGCATACAGTTATGGTAATTAACAGACTAAGGTGAAAGCAAAATAAAAGTCTGTATTTATGTAAATCAACTCAAGCCTGTACAGACTCAAAGGTATCTAAAGGGAGTGTGATGGTAGCAAAAATAATCTCATACTGTATGCAACTTTCCAATTATATTGACCTTGAACATGCACCTCAATTGAGGGTTTAACATCACTTCAATGACCGTTACTTCCTGCAGGACAAAAGGAAAGCCCTGCTGTGCAGAGGAACATCATTTCACAGGCTTTAAACACAACCCTGCCTCCCACTGGGAAAACCATTATCATGGCTAATGTCAGAAGTTAGAGGGCGTGAGTGCAGCCTGTATACTTGAATCCTGGGGGCCAATCATTGGGAAGAATGTTATGTGGAGCTGTGGGGGAGAGTTTTAAAACTCTGTGTACAGTCTGGAAATAATGCTTTTCGGTTGGCTAATTCAGCTCCATGATTATAACCAAGAAGGAATAAGAAGATGAAGAAGACAAAAGTGAAATATTTTGCATGCTTGTGAAAGTTTAAAAATGTAAGTTGAATAAGTTGCTTCAGGTAACTTTGACTGGATTCAGGCATGCATGTAAAGAAATCACAGGCCACAACACATTTTTATGGACAATAACAACATTTCTGATCTCTAACTCACACCTGCGGAGCTGTGCATGTTTAGCCCAGCAGGACAAAGCAGCAGCCACCAATAAATAGCGGTTGTACCTTAACCTAACTTAACCTGCCATACGTGAAGTCGATAACTCATGGAGTGGCACGTTAAAGGGCTCCATCTGTGCTTATTAACTAGGGTTAAAATGAGTAACTGTTCTATTTCACACAGGGTTTTATCTTTAGTAGAGCCAGCACTATTGGTACCCTGACTGTCATTCCTCATAAAACACGATTCAAAGCAAATATTTGTGATTTCGACACATTCATTCACATTCTAACCCATCTTGCTTATATGGAATATGTCCATAAACTATATATCCAGGCTAATTAACAAAAGAAAATCCCCTTATCCTCCCAGAGAGGTGGGAAAATAAAGTCGCCAAATGGCCAGAGGAGCCATATCATCTTTTCATACCTGATTAAATCTCTAGAACATGTATCTTTCATATCATTAGTTGTCAACAACCCTCAGAATCAGGTTGGATATCAGCCCTGGATAGCAGAGATGCCTTTACACTGACTGTCCAGGGTTTGCTTTATGCACGTTATGGGCTAAATTACAGATTCAGATTTTTATACTGACATAGCTTACATAGCCAATGTGCTTTCATTATTTCATCATCCTTGTTTTCAGCCACTAACATTGTTGGCTGCATCAGCAGACAGCTGGTAAAGAGTCAGGTTTTGATAGTTACAGTTATAGTACATTACAGTTCTGCCTTGTATCCACAAAAACAAACACATCTGCAAATCAATCTGACTTGTTATGTAAATCTGTGAGGTGTGGCTTTAGCAATGACACCCATAGGTCAATGGACTTGATTCAGGCCTATAAGGCCGTGTAGATTTCTATAATTTATTTCAATAGGACCATCCCAGGATGTGGCAAAAACAAACAAAGAAAACAAATGCAGGATTGTCCTTCAAAAATGTGTAAATGTGTAAAAATATGTGCAAGCTGATATTCCTGTTGGGTTACTTTGAAATGTGAATGCTGTATTTTTCAATCACCCAACCATAAATAAAATGATTGTTGCTGTGATAAGTTTCTAAAGATGTATTTCATTGTCTCACAGGTAACTGAATAAAGTCTACCAATGTAGCAATTTTCATTGTTTTAACCCAAGGTTGTTTTATCTCTGAATGCATGCAGGTTAAGCTGGATGCTTCCACTCTCTGCTGTAAGATCCACACTAAACAAGGCTGTGACATTGAATCAGGTAAAAATAGGACTTATCTCAAAGTCTCCTCAAACCTCTCCTTTCTTTTCTGTTCTTTGCCTCTTAACTTTTCTCCTGAACATCCCCCTCTCACAGAATAAATGGATGTGGTAGCACTCAACAGCGCTGCTTTCCGTGGACCTGGATGGATTGCATGTAAGCGAGGAGATTGGTTTCAGTGTTCCCTGTGGACTGAAGCCTTTGGTGTTGGGTGATAAATGCCTCCTGTGTGGTAATACAGTGTGATTAACGGACACAGCCCAAAGCCTCCTCCTTTCCCTCCTCACAGCACCTGAATCAATCATCTACATGGAAAGGCCACAGTCTTGTGTTAGAACAGCTGTTCAGAGCTCGGCTCTCTCCTTCCTCACTTTAGGGGAGCAGAAATGGCTGTAGGACTCACTTTGAGACACACTAAATACAAATAAATCAAGCAGACACAAGCGTTTGCTGTGGAGCCTGTTTTCTCACACCTACATTGCTGAGCAGGTATGAATTTTCCAATTTTTTTAAAATTGTTAATCACAAAAAAATATATAAATGTTCAGGTGAATCTTTTCTACTTTGAGAGTTACAGGATTAGTGGTGTCTGTAAAGAATAAAAGGCTATCAGAAATCACTGCAAGACATCTCAGTGAGACTTGGAAAATTGCATTCTTTCCAGTCTTTAGATTGAATCTTTCGAAATGCTGCTTTCCTCTCAACTGTGCGGCCACCTGGATACAGTTTAAACACCGTCGCAAATAGCATATTTTGTAATTTATTATTTCAGTAAAAACAAATGAAACATTTAAACCTATAAACCTGTGCTACACCCTCCACCAAAACACCCAGAGTATGCATGCATTCATCCATTCCGATAATGCAGAGGTGACAAGGTAGGTTGAATTTAAAACAGTAAGTCGTGGCTCCTCACTGAGCAGCCTACATGATCGGATTTGATATTACGACCAAAAAGAAAAAAGAAAAAAAAAGGCTGCTGCAGCAGTTTTACAAATAGCAGTGAAACCATATCATTGGAGGGGAGATTATGGCAGTGGCATAAGCAGTCAAATCAATCCTTAAGTATTTTTGTGTGCAAATCGATAGAGGATCCAGGTTAGGTCCATTAGTCATGTTGGCACCCTACATTGCACTCGCAGGCCTGAAACGACCCCGTGACTCCTCTGCACATTGGTGCTGAAAGCTCTCAATGCTCAGATGGGCTTCTGCAAAAATGTGAAAATGTGAATTAATGTTATTTTATGTCATATGGCATTAATATGTATAGGTGTATTCTTCATTTTAAAATATTTAACAAAGACGTAATCTGCTTCTTGTTGGCATTGAGAAGAAAAGGCCATTTGCTAATAATTCTTATGTACTGTTCAAAAGGAAGCACTCAAAGACACTTAGTATTGTTTGTCCCTCTGTAACTTCTTATGATTCACAGGCATGCCCGGCATTACAAGTGAAATAAATGCCTCCAGTGTTAGGACAATTTCCTCTCCCCACCCTGCCAGAGAAAGTAAACAAATTCAAAGTTGAGAGGGGAAGGCTTACGCACAGAATGATGAATGAAGCAAAGTCCACTATCCACTGCAGAATGCGGACTGATGAGAAGTTAACTGATCCCTGGATTTGTGAGCGGGATTTAGAGCTCTATTTCGCAGCCACTCGTCCGGCACCTCGAGAGGACCGACTCGCATTGAGGGACATCGGATTCCTATGATGAGCTTGATGTGCTGTATCGCAACACGTGCTGGGACATAATGCTATTTGTTCCACACCAGCACTCTGTGATGCCGCAAGATGTTACTCTACTCTCTAGTACCGTGCTGTTGTTAGGACAGATTTTCAATCCATACTTATTACACCGTGGCCTGGGACCCAATTTGTACTGTAATGCTGGAGGTGGGTATGAACAGACATTGATCTAAAGAGGGAGATCCTTTTCCAGTGGGAAATATAGTATTATTCAATCAGCTTAACATACACAACATAACAGGCATGCAGTATCTGACGCTTTCTGCCTTAATTAGCCTACCTTAGATTATCATTAACATTAATCCTCATCAACAAATATAGCAAATGTTAAACACAAATAGTTGTTTAATAGTCAAGTCATGCATAGCTACATATAGATGGGAATTACTACATTTGTTTTGTTATGGAATAATCATGGAATACTGATTCATATTATTGTTTTGTTGTTAAATATTATATATTGAACATTAATCCAAAGTGTTTGTCCTTTCCGTGCACTGCTAATTGAGTATCTGTAATGATTTTCGCAAAATAAAACAGGAACAAGACCCTATTTATAAATGCAGGAATTTAAGCAATCTGGGCTGCAATCTGTTCAATGAGATTATTCAAATCTCTCTCACAGCAAGTCTGTCTGATGCTGCTACACGAGGAAGATGCTGAGGACACCAGCAATAAAGATTTTATCGATTGAACAAATTTTACCGACAACCGTTTCCTTGCATATATACATGCCAAGACTGACATGGGTGTATGTTTAAAAGCACAGCTGTACTGAAGCCATTCTAAAGCAAAGTTTTTACTCAATTCACAAAATCGCCAGCCAGCACAACCTTCAACATCAAAACATCGAGAGTCTTATCCTGCCAGGAGACGTTGTGGTGGCACATTCTTGCAGGGGGAGATTAGGCTGTGTGAAGGTGACTCTACCTGTGCTTACACTTTTAAGTGTGCCATGTGCTCAGTCAACCACTGAATCCAAATTGGGGAGCGGTGTGAGGCAGGCAGCCTCAGCTAGCCTTCCAACAATATAACTTACCTGTCACCAGCTCACCGCCCCAGATAAGGACAGATGACCTTTCTCCAGGTTGTTATAATAAATTAACTGCAGAGGCGGTTATTCCTGGCACGGCACTTTTCGTCAAGCCTTACAGGTATCAATTGGGAAATAACACAACCAGGGCAGTGTTATTGAATCTGTTGGCATTTTCCATGTCACTGTTTGATATGTCAATCTGTCAGACGTGAGTATGAAAAACACACACGTATAAACAGGCAAGGAAATTAGCCCAGGAATTAACAAGGAGGCAACCTGGCCTTTGATTCTTTGAATTATTATTAATTTTAATGTAAAGCACACATTTTTTTCAGTTAGATTGAGTCTTGTATTTATAAATTGGTGACACTTTATGCTTAACTGGTTAAGGGGGGCAGTCTAAAGCCAAAAAGTTTTGCAAGACAGCACAAAAAGCTGTAGCAGCAGTATAAAGTCAACAACTAGTGTCTTCAAAGCAATATTCATGAACTTGCTGATCAAGCAGCTCCTGATCAGCAAACACTAAAGAATTTATGGTAAAAAATCTTTGAGTTTTGCACAATTACTTTTTTTTATGGAGTGTTTATAGTACAGAACTAGAATGTTCTTTTCTCAATCAGAGCCAAAGTTAATTGCCCCTCTGATAATAGGAGCATTTGAGCAGTGCAGCCACCAAACAGGCCTCTCGGGGCCATTAAACACAGAATCTCTGAATCACTGCACCAGCCGACTCATTCTCATCACACTGATGACTACATTTAACTAGATCAGTATGAGGTGCTTTGCATCTCCTCCTTTTACTTCAGTCTAGGAGGGGGATCTCACTCAGATCAAAAGCTGGTGGGATGTAGGAGTTTGGTTTCGTGACAGCATGTCTGGGATCTGAGAGTTCATGATGGCACGCAGTTCAGAATGAGAACAAGGTGTTCATCATATATGATGGCATGGATCAAATTAAGAAAAAATATTTCTAGATCCTAGCAAAAACAGCAAAATCCTCATGGTGCCATTGATTTCAGTGAGGAAACCAACTGTGAAAAAAACATAAAAATAAAGCAAAGAAATGCGGTACATTACACTGCAATGCCTGATGCAACAAGGCCATTTCTTACCACAGGCAGTTCTGAAGTCTACTTAACTCTTACAAACTGGCTTCCAGAAAATTGTGACTGGAGCACGATGGTCCTAGCCAGCCACTCGACCGAGTGCCACCCTTTAATCACACTATAAGAGCTGAATCAGATGATTGGAGATTCATATTTGCCGGACCAGCAAGTATGTGACAGCAGTATCAGAGAAGCTGCAAGCCTGCTCTGGCAAGCTGCTTGGCTTTCATTACCTAGAGTGGCTTTTAGAGAAAGACGGTAAGCTTCATCCATACTACATCTCCAACGGTTCCAAGCCAAATGGACAATGACAAATATCCATAACAACTAATACACATGCAAAGATTTTCATTTTCCCCAAATGTTAATAATGCAATGGCCTATGAGGGCTCAGTTATTCAATCAATGTGAACTGAACAATAATGTGTGATGACAACTCAGGGCTCCCTGTTTGGTGCATCATGTATCAAGCAGCAGATTTCCATATAGAACTGGGACACTAATCCCTTTTCCAATAGAAGAGACTTCACACAGCAAAAAAAAAAAAGTATAATCTTCCTAAAAGTGATTAAAAACTTCTAAAAACTGGCTACGGACTCAAAGCACTACACACCTTTACAAAGATAAACATTGTGTGGACCCCAGATTCTAGCAAACATTACTTAAACTTCCATCTTTTTCTCAAGCTGTCCCCAAAGTATGCAATGAAAAATACATTCATTCCTCCTAAAAATATAACATATGCTATATTTTTAACTTGTACAATCAACTTCTGTATTATTTTACTGTTGTTTACTTCAAGGTAATGTATCACTGTTTATTAAAATCTGCAATAATTGTTTTTTATTTGGAAACTTGGAGGCAGTGCAACAAGCTGTAAACACAACATTGGCACATTATCACCTTATGAAGTGAAAAAATTATTAAAGTGTTAGCAAACAGTCTGCAGGATACTTTCACATAAAGCAGACAGGGAGCATCATTGATTTACCAATACTAACTCTCCTTTTAGCTTAAGTTTGGTCTTCAACCAACCAAGTCTTAAAAATATCTGGCTCTTCAGCTGCTAAATGCTCCACTATGTTACGAGCTAGTCAGTAACTGTGGGCAGTGAGTTTGTCAGAGCTTTTTCAGGGAAATGAGAGTGGTGAGAGTGAACTAAAGCAGTAAAGTTGCAGGCCAGAAAATCAAAACTTTGAGGTGAATGACACTATTAATCTCAGTAGTGCTGAATTAAACTGCAGGGATGGGTGATAATTATCTGTTGGTTTGTCACTATGAGGGTGTCAGCAAACCTTCTTTCTTTAGTCTAGTTGAATTACACTCTGGTTCATTTTCCTCCTTGGAATGATTTGTTTCAGCAGATCTGAAAACTGCAATTGTACTTGAGTGTGGATCAAGACCCTTTGAGGAAGTAGTCTCAGTCCAGCCTCAAACACATTCTGGAGCAGTTCATTTGGGTTCGGAAATGTGATCTGACCTCAGTCCAACTCAACTAGGTGTACTGCAAGGTTGAGCTAAATGGCTCCTGTAGCCAAGTGTGCTTTTCAAACTGGAATGTGGATGAGCAAACTCAATAGTCGCTAGCATCTAGCTGGAGAGTGAATCGAGATTTGACGAATGCAACGTTGCATTCTTGATATTTGGGCAGAGAGAACCTTCATGAGGACCTTCTTCTTGTCTATACATTCTTGCTCCCACCCCTGTCACAACTAACCAATGAGCAGAGTGAATGTTTTAGTGATTTTTTTAGCATTTTGGTTCACTTGGATCTCTTTCTGTGTGAAAAGTAAATGAACCAATGGAAAAAACAGGCCGAGTTTACCAACTTGGACCAGAGCAAACTATAGGTTTGAAAACACCCTGAGTGACCCCTTTCACATTACAATGTATATTATCATTGTATCCAATGTTAATAGAAAATTATTGATTAGTGAAGCTTTAACATGTGTATTTGGATGACTAAATAATTAAAAAGTTCATCTGACATGTTTTATCCAACAATTCTCATGTAAAATTAAATCATCACTTAAAAAAAGAAGAGATTGTTTGTACTCAAAGGAAAAGAGCCAAAGCATGCAGACACTATACAGCGATCATTTTAGGAATTTCATTTCATGGCTCCTCCCTCACAGACCTCATCAGTTTTATTAGTACCAATCCTCTTATCAAGTATTAATGTCTGAGCCCTAACCAATATAGTTAAGTTAAGCCTCACCTCTCCTTCTTACTCTCACCCCTGCACTGTGATATCTCTCAATTGTGTCATTAATATATTGCAAAAATCTGATAGCAAAAAGCAAGTACCATTTAATATGTAAAACAACACATACTGGTCTGTCATCTTTATTTTTTTGAGGTAAATGTTGGCTGCTGTATAGACTTGACTTGAAAATATTCTCATGTTATTAAGTCTTCCTGCAAGGAAACTGTTAAAAGTTTCTTTTGTAGAAAAAAAATTGCACTCCATACTTTGTCTGCACATTCTAATTTGAATCGCACTTAATAACTCCCTTGACTGTTTCATTTTCTTTGTCATGACGGTGAACAAGTGCTTGACATATGCTGTTGCGCTCTCTTTAGAGGTAACACTTAATTATCAAACCAACTGGATTACTGCTCGGGCCTGCCAGCAATGACGACTTGAATTAATGACACATGAAAAGCAATCTCCGCTCCCTGGAAGTCCAAGGCCTGCAAGGGCACGCTCAGCTCCACACATAATAAACATCCCATCATTGTGATGAGCACTTTGCCTCCTACATCTAAAGATACGACCAGAACTGTAAATCTGCTCAACTTTCCTCCTTCAGGTTCATCTGTGTCCGGAGGGCATTCATTACTCTGCTGCTTCGATGTGCCTCACTGCGGTCCTGCAGTTTTACTTTTTCACCAAGCAAGGTCTCCAGAGTACACGGGTGAAAAGTTAAAGCCCATAAAATGCAATAAAATAATTAATCCACTTAATTACGGTTGAACATTTGTGCCATAAATCCCAATACGGCTTAAATATTTACAAAAAAAACGGTGTTGTGATTGTCAGCCAAATGTCTAGAGTCAAACTAACACAATAACCAGATATGGTGTAATAACAAAAGCAAGAATCTAGATCTAATCTAGATATAATGTAAAATACAACCACTGCATTCAAGTTCCTGTGGGCCAGGTTGATAATGACTCCCTCCCACATGCTGATTCAGGGAGAAGAACAATGGTAGATGTCATGGGCAGGTAGTGGATAGAGTGAGACATACACGGATCAATGATCAGAGCTGTAAGTGGTAACAACCATGCAGTAATTGCAGCCCTCTCTGCATCACTTATTATGAATAAAATATGATGTGGTGTGTTATTCCACCAAGGATTAGGGCATGTCATTCCTGTGCCATGTAAGTAATAACAGCTTATTACTGCTCCTGCAGGGTTGTTGTCAAATGTAAAACACACTGTAAAATATGTAAATTTTATATTTTGCAGTAACACAGAGTCAGTAGGTGAGATACAATTAGCTTCACATGCTTTGAAAATTATGTAATTACAGTCAAGTAACCTGATGAATAAAGTATGTTGCTGCCCATAATTCTTTGATTGCTTTTCCAGCTGCAAGCTAGAGTAACCATTAATAATAATAATATTGATTTACCACATAACACACGCAGGACAGGTCTTCTTCTGTGGAAGATTTGAAAATGTACAGCAGCTACATTATATCAAAACTGTTGAACCACCTTCAATTAGTGACATCGATGAGAAAGCAAAGAATTCGGGAAAAACAAGGCATAGAAAATCATATTACACTAGTTACCAGTTTCAAATCTTTTTTTCCTGTCTTTTTATTCTTGTACACAATAAACATACATTTTCACAGAAATAATCCGAACTACAGCAGAGGACATCCTCTGTCATTGCTATGTGAACACATTTCTCTTTCTCTGTGTTTCATCAAAGGAGAGCGCAGGAACGCGTCCGTCCTGTACTCGTGTGTTTTGGCCTTGGTCTCTTTGTACTTCAGAAGTAAGCATTCATTATGCATAAGAAACAAGAAAGCTGCTAATGAAGATTTTATAATTGATAAAAAACTGCGACATCAGCATATGCATAAATTACCACGGTTAAAAGGGAAGGACCTTACATAAAATGAAACTGGAAAAAAAAGCTGTACATACACTTTAAGAACTTAAAAATGTGTATTCATTTTATTAGTCTGAATATTGTTTACATGTCCATGTGAATTATTAAGGCTGTGTGGTTTTTGGTCCTACGGCTGGCACCAAAATTGTAAATAGAGGCTTTAGCGATAGAAATTGTCTAGAATAGTTTAATCTGCATTAAACACACAGTAATCGTGTGCTGGTGTTTGGAGAATACCTGCATATTAGGGATTTGTACAAAGATGAGTCATCCACATTTACAGTACAATAGTAGCATCTGCTAAGTGTATTCAAGAATTATGGCAATTTGTGTATAATAGACTACACTTACAACAAACTTGGCAAGGATATGGCAACTTTATCCACTTTTATCCACATCTTATTTGCTGAATATGATTGGACAGAGATTTGGTGAAAGTGTTGCCATTAAGTGATGTTTTAGCTTTGTGTTATTCCCCTTATGTATTGTGTGTGTAGTTTTTAACCTGGGTGGTGAGCTGCTGTGTATAACTGTCCTTACAGAAATGAATAAAGTTGCATTGAACTGAATGGCCTTAAGAAATCCAAGGATGTCTGACAGTTTAGGAGTTTAGAGACAGAGTTATGGTAGCCTTATCTGCACCAGAAATTCACTGTTTCTTCCTTGACCCATGGCCAAACTTTCCACCCTTTTTCACTGAAATCCACCCTGCAGTATTTGAAATATCTCGCCATTAACAGTCAGACTAACAAGACTTTGAAGAACTAAAAATAAATGTGAATTTTGGTAGAGAATACTGATTTATGAGTAATGGGCTGGCTGTGGACTGTAAGTGAACTCATCAAAGGTCTGCATAATACATGCTTTGACTAAGTGATACATTTCTCTAAGTAGATGTCAGTGTGAGGGCAAAGATGGACAACACAAATTCAAAAGCTGACCACTAACCGTCACCAACATCCTACATGTGGAAGCTTCAGAAACAAAGAAGAGACGACTGTAAATCAGCTGACAAATTGTTTCTCTCTTCTCCAGCCTCAAGAGACATTGTCAACAGCAGCATCACATTATACAACAAAGAGGATGGCCCCTGATGATTAATTGTAAATCAACCAACATCCAGTTTCCACCTCAGTGTATCACTGACAAAAGCCAGGCTTTGATTTGCCATACTTTCAGGGAAGCTGTAAATAATTAAAGCTATAACAAATAATGTGGGACAAATGAGAAGCTGAAGTAGAAACAGTGGTTACATGTTTGTCTTCCCCTCCAGATTATAACTTTAAAACACACCGAAGCTCACAGTCTGACCTCTAAGAGGATGACATGTAAAAGCGTGTGTTGTCTGAACCGAACTGAGTCTCTCTTTCTGTTGTATGAATGGTAATTCCTGCATGAATATTTCTGTGTTCTGGTTGAGTGACCTTGTGCTTACATGAAAGATGCTTCTCCTCAGTTCCTCTGATATGTGTCTGCAAGTCTGCAAAATAATATCTTGAATTTTTTTTTAATTATTATTATCGTAATCATGACGGCACGACAGAATTGAATATTCTTTAACCGTTACATTGTCATATTCACTATTTGCATCTGCAGGGGACTTTTAAAATGATTACGCTAATATGATAATGCATACATTTACACATGGATAATTGACAGCTCTTCACCACTGATTTATTAAAGGAGTATATTGCATGCATCACTTTAAGGACTTCAGGCTGTGCGTTTAATAATCAGATTTCCTGACCTCAGTCCTGCAGCAGTAACAATAAAGCTGCGTTGCTGTTGTTGTTGTTGTTTTTTAATCTCAGTGACAGATGTCCTGGCAGCACCAGGATGGAAATTTATGGGATTATTTTGCAGTGATAAACAGAATAAAGTAAGCTACTTAAGTGGGAAGCATCATCAAATGTTATATTATACTGACCTACAATCAACCTACAAGTTTAATGCATTGGCAAAACGCACGTTTTGAAAACCAGCTCCTTATTTTGTGCCATAGTGTCACATTGAAAATAGTTTCCACACAGCAGACAGTTAGCTAATGAACATGTAATCATCAGAAATAATTCAAGCAGCTCTCCCTTGTGCAGGTGTCTGAAATCACCTGAGAGGAAAACAACCTACTCAACAAGCCATCTTCATTCAGCAGACAAGATAACACCGTGGTACTCTCTACAAAGCAACTTAAAAGTCAGCACTTAGAGGTATGTTTCTCCAAAAAAAAAAAAAAGCCCCTGAAGAGAGCAGGTCCTGCCTGCCTGCTCCATTTCTCCCCTGACTGACAGCACACTCCAGAGGAGCCACGCCGCAGGACACGCACACTGATCCGGTGTGACATGCCTGACCTTTCTCGGGCCGCACGGCTGGCTCACTGTGCAGCACGCCCTGCCCGGCTGAAAAGGCCACACAATGCCATGCAAGCAGTGCCATCGCCACCCACCTGGTCCCACCTTAACTGCCATCTCAAGAGCTGGCAACGTGAATGACTGGGACTGCAGAGAGACAGCCACTCAATCTGAGAGGCTCTCAACCACAAAAAAAAAAAAAAAAAAAAATAGGCATGCCATCTGAATTTGGCAATGATATATGATTGGTATTCCCCCTTGCACCCTTAGGTGGAAAAAAGATATTTGTAACAAGTGGACTATTATGTTGATTTTGCAAATGACGTATTTTACCGTACAAGGGGCCCTTTTTTTTCTCTACTTTGACCTTATATCATTTAAGATGTTTTAATTAAGGCATTCCTCATACACAAAATGATTATGAAGATGAAATTTGCATAATACTATTAGTCATCTCACTTAGTAAATGTGCCAAATTGCAGGGTCTGGTTAGTGAGGGAGTCTAACATAATGTGTCTGCCAACAGTCTTGGTCGAGGCAGAGGCAGAATAATCTCAGAATAGATGCTGCGGGAGCCCACTAAAGAACAAGGGATGAGAGGACTGTAAGTGCAGAATAGATGCTGCAGCTGTGAAATGAAGAGCTGTTGCGTCCAGTGAGCACTTTTCTGAGTAAAGGAAACACTTGGCACAGCAGAAATAAATCATGTGCTCATGTTCTTGTACTTCGGTGTATGATTGCATCTTTCAAAACAGAGAAGGCGATTCTCCACAGCTCAAATACGCAGCTTGTCCTACAAAGATTTTCTAATTTTTTTCCCTATCTGATAGGCACATATACAGCGATGTTTAAGTATATAAATCAGACTGATAGAGTTTTAATGTGCCTTTTAATGAATAAGCTAATCTCTAATGCAATTTAAAGAGGCAATGACTGCAATAACAATAGTGTAAGTGTGCAGAATAAAGCGTACATCTATTCTGCTGAATGAAAACACACACACACACATATATGCGGTGACTTGTTCATTATGATGTTCCAGTTTAGTAATTGTACTGAATCTCTATTACATTAGTACAATTGCAAATGTCATTTCTACTGCAATTACAGAAGAAAACATTGGGGAGATAATGCATTTTAAATGAACTGCTTCTGCTTTGCTTTTCTTCTCAGATAAATTCTGAGCAACTACCAAACCAAAGATGATAATTTGAACTCAATCCTGAGATAAGATGGCACAGTAGTGCACTAGTTATGTAAACCAATAAGGGCACCTCAAATAGACAATGATACATCACACCATGACACAAAGGCCAAGGATACAGGGCCAGTTGTGTGTAGTGGTGTGCGGGTCAGCGTTTGAGTATGATACACCCAAACTTTAAACGTCTTAATAGACAGAGATGGACACCCATAGCAATGAAAAGCCAGTGAAGGAAATCAGTCACTTGCCCTTTAATTTATCCTTATGGATTCAGAGTGTGTGCGCTTCATTAAAACTCTCCAACAAAAGGTGCAATTGGAGCTTTGATCCAGTGATAATTAAATCACGGCAGGGTGCTGGAACATTTGGACTGTGCATTCAAAAACAACATCATTGAAACTGTGAAAAGGGGATCTTGTGAATGGGTTCAGTACAATTGGTTAATGGTACAGATAGGCAGAATAACCTCAATGGTACTGGGCAGGAAGAAGCTCATTGTGACGGGTTGACGTGGACAAAAAAGAATAAAGACAGCCAGGCGGTTTATACATCGGAGGGACATGCCAAGTTTTAAAAAAACAAAAAAAACAAAAAGAAACTATGTTAAATGTTTTGGCAGTTTATACCATTACATTTTCCCACGGCCTCACACACTTATGCAGACACACTAATCTCCCAGAAGTCACTGATTGCTTGCTGATTGGTTGCAATTATTTGCCATCAGTGTCTTTTGCTTGTGGAAGCTCAACTTGAAGGTCAAATGTGTGACTATACGCTGATTAGAGAAAACTGTAGCAGACTAAACTATTCTCAAGGAGGGGAGACCACGGGGGCAGGGTGGGAGGAGTATATATCCCACCCTGTGTATATTCCACTACTGTTCAAAGCAGTAGGTAAGATTTATTTGCCACATACACATTATACAAGATAATGGTAGTGAGATGTTTCCCCACTCTGCCTGAGCAAGCATGCAATATATATAAGAAGGGAAGAAAAAGATGATTTATCAATGCAACTTAGTATAAGGCTTAGAAAAGATGAAATGATTGTGCAAGCCGGTTATGCATACTTGCACAAGGATGAGATTAAAGTTATATTTTCAATGAATCATGGGTTGTTGTTTTTTTTGCATGCCTGTTCATTCACACACACACACACACACACACACACACACACACACACACACACACACACACACACACACACACACACTCATATACCTTCTATTCCTCTCGGCCTCCTTCTTATCCATAATGCCAGGTACACAGTTCGTCAGCTCGGTCCAGTCTGCGTGCAGTCCGCAGCTCCATCCAGTAGAGAACCGGGAGAAGAGCCACGACTCTTCCTTCCCTGGCCGGTGACATGTGCATTTCTTCTGCCCTGGCTTACAGTCGCACGGCTGCTCCAAGCGAATATTCCTCACCAAGTGCCTCCCAAAAGTGGTTCCTCCGGTCTTCTGGATGTGCAGAAACACTATCACGTCGTCCCCTTTGATGTTGAACTCCACGTGTCTGTCAAGATCTCTCTCGGTGAAGTTGAATTTGGACGGTAGTTTTGGAGGGCTGTCGTCCTCCAGGTCCTGATCTCTGTAGAAATCATCGCTGTCCTGGTACGGAGTGGAAAGTAGGCTTACCCCTCTTAATTTCTCCCCAGTCTTAAAGTGGCACGAATTGCTTCCAGCGGGACATATATACTGGTAACCTATCATAACAAAAAGGACAGCTAAAATAGGAACCAAGATGAGCTTACTGGATTTATCATCCATCATATCAAGATAGTGTCTTCATTTCATTACTATGAATAATAAGTAGCACCCAAGGGTTTTTTTTAGGAATCAATATCCCTCCATGCCTCAGGTGGACTAAAGGTGTCTATTATTCAGGCTGAGTGCCACATGTTGATCAGATAACACCCTCCACATGCGCATCATCTGGACAGAGGGAAAAGTCCACCTTTCGGTTTCTAAAATGCTGCACCTCGTCGTTTGTGAAATGCTGCACGCCGTCTGCACTGCGCTGGAAATCTAGTCCAAAGTCAAGAGTCATGGCATTAAAAATCTTTTGGCTGTCCAACTTCTAAAACGAGCAACATCCGCGCCGACGTCTCCCATGCTTGGATGTCAAGTTGGAAATGAGGCAGCCGATCAGAGTTTGTAGGGTTTTTTTTTTTTTTTTTTTTTTTTTTTTAAACCCCCCTTCCTCTCTCTCTCTTTCTCTCTCTCTCTCTAGTGCTGATCCCGGTCTAAATCGCAGTGGGGTTCATTTAGGTGATATACTCATTTCAGGAGAAAGCGCTCGACTCGGGCTGCTGGGCTGGATCCTCCGGACCGGCAGCATCCTACAGCATCCTCGGCGGGGTAGAGGCGGTCTGACCGACTGTGCTGAAGCAGTGCTTTTGAGAGGATGCTGCTTCATCCGAGCCGACAAATAGTATGCGTTATGCTCTTGTCGCGGTTGGGCTGGGAAAGCTCTTACATCCCATCCCGTCCATCCCATAATCTTGTTTAACACAGTGCAAAGCCAGAAGCCCACAGGACACAGAACAGAGACAACATGGAGATTTAACCGCATATAAATGTAACTTTTTGAGGCGCATTCATCAGCTGTGACCTTTGATGATTAAAGAGATAGCACTACCACTCTGCTTAAAGCCTGTAGTTGCAAGTGTGAGGATATAGCTTTTTAAATAGACCTATTTAATGCAGAATAAATGTTAAAAAAAGACAGTGCTCTTAAGGAGAAGCAATTAAAAGTGAAAGCCGCTGCTGTCTCCAGAGCAACGTCATAATATCCATCATTTATGTATTTTGTGTGTAATTTTAGACTTCACACTCATTATTTTCTAATTACTTCTTTTAACTGCAGATACACTTAAGTAAGCTTGTGTTGTATAAGTGTTTTTTTTTTAATGATTGATAAATCATTCAAAAAATGTCATAAATACTGACCGTCTTCCAATACTTCCGGAGTTTTCAACCGGTATGGAATGGAGAAAGCCTCACATAAACCTAAAATAACAGCCTAGCAAACATAGGCTTAAAGGGACAATCCACCAATTTTATAAATGGGGCTCAGTTTGCTCTTAATGAGAAATACTACTCTGTGGCTCAGGGAGAAAATAGCCCTGATGATGTCATCAGAGGTTATACATCCATGAAGTGAGCCTTTTACCGGACATGTATAAAAGATGCAATATAGTTGAATTATGAAAACTGGGATCCAGCATTGTTGATGCATAATACACTCACTGAGCACTTTATTAGGAACACATGTGTAATCTAATGCAATCCAATACAACAGCTCTGCTGTAAGTTATGAAGCTTATACATATACAGTTTTTGTTGACGTCAGGTGATGGTGTACTGGAGTGCATTATATTGAAAAATGTCCCAGATATTTTGTCCACCCCACTAACGCATTAATGCACCCCAGTACACCACCCACTACAACCTCAACAATGATAAACATAAAGTAGAATTATCTTAGCATCTGCTGTATCTATTTTGACCATCCGTTTCTCATCTGTCTCTCGCAAATCAATCAGCTTTATGGAAGTCTGAGGCTAAATAGCTGGAATAGCCCTTTAATTTTGAGTAATGGCTTGATATACAGATATATAGTACCAGTAAAGGTTTTTATTTATTTATGTTTTTTTAAATAAATATATATGTTTAAAAAAAACAAGGGCTATATGTATAACTGTTCATTGGTGGAATAGCTATGACAGGTAATAGCTATGACAGGTAATTAAAAATGTGTAGTACAATTTAAAAACATGTTCAAAATTAGCAATAATAAATAAAACTGAAAGGGAAGGTGTCTCCAGACTTTTGACTGGCTGGACAATATATCAATATTATGTCGATATTGTGATATGAGACTAGATATCATCTTAGATTTTGGATATTATAATCTCATGATATGGCATAAGTGTTGTCTTTTGCAGGTTTTAAAGGTTGTATTACAGTAAAGTGATATCATTTTCTGAACTTACCAGACGGTTCTAGTTATTCTATTATTTGCCTTTACCCACTTAGTCATTCATACACATTAGTGATGATTATTTATCAAAAATTTCATTGTGTAAATATTTTGTGAAAGCACCAATAGTCATCCATACAATATTGTTGCAATATTGAAGGTATTTGGTCAAAAATTATATTTGATTTTGTTCATATTGCCCAGCCCTAACTCGTACTGTATGTAAACATCAACAACAACAATAATAATAATGATAAAAAACTTTCAATATCGTTGTTATTGTCATCATCATTATTGTTATTATTATTATCATTATTATTGCTTGTTAAATTATAACACTGCACTTATAACACTACATAGGCAAGTTAGGCTACATTTTAACATTAGCTCATCATAAACATGTTGAAACATGTTGAAAATGTAATCATTACATATTTTATTGAGTGTAGCCCATGGAGCTGTAACTATCTTCCTACACAGTTTTTTACACTCACTCATTCACTTCAGTGATGTTCAATGTTTAACTCTACTCACTGTTTGGTGGCAAAATGTTTGAGCTGGAGGGTCAGTCTCTTTAGGTGGCTATCGCTGTGCCAGAATAAATTACATTATACCGGCATTTATTATTTCATTTGACACAACTATTTATCCATGTCCGTGTATACAATATGACAGAATGTGGCTAAAAACAATTACAAGCGCCATTAGTATTTTTCTTCGTGCGGTTGTTTCACACATGAATAACGGCCAGCGTCAGCCACCCAGGTCCGGTACGCTGCAACCCCGGCAACCCGCTAGCTGTTAGCAGCTCCCCAAAATACCCAGAAAGTACCTGCCAGAAGCGGTCACCACCAGCAACGGGGTGAGGGATATATTTTTGGCAACACAGCTACCAACAATACTTGTATACATACACTTATAATGCACACTGTTAACGCTCCATGTTTATAACAAACGACCGTTATCGACTCTTTCTTATGACGCTACTGTACCGTCTTCATCACGTCACGCTGTTTACTTATATGCTAACTTACCGTTAACTTCTGTGTGTTTTGTGTGTGACCCCGTTGTTTATTTACGTTCATCTAACAGCTCGACGTGATTTTCCGACACCTTCAGCAACGTCGAATGAGTTGTTTTTCAGACTTGTGTGCGCACCAGTGTTGTGTAGTGGTCGATAGAGTAACTTAAGAGTCACTACGTGGCACTATCTGGCACCTATCAAAGACGAAGGGACTGCCACTTTACTTCGCTTCACTTCACTTTACTTCACTCCAGCTCAGTTTAATATAGTTCAACTGAATAGTACCTATCAAAGGCGAAGGGACTGCGCTGACCACTTCTCTTCACCTCCCTTCACTCCACTTCACTGCAAATCATTTCAGTTCAGTTCAATTCAACAGATGTCACCTCTCAAAGGTGAAGGGACTGCGCTTAAGTATTCAATTTAAGTCAAGAAAATTCAATTCCAGTCACTACAACACGTGACATTTGACGTGTGTTGTCAAAAGCGCAGTTACGACTATGAAAGAAAATGTTAAAGAAATGAACGAAAATAATGTGAATGCTGCTGGCAGACTTCACAATCAACACTGCTCCTAGAAACTGACACTTCACTCATGCAATATCAGTGTATATTAAGCTGAGCAATATTAATATTTGTGCAATAATGTGAATTCAACTTTTCAATCTATCTACTTATTATATTTTGCTTTTTTAGTGTTTACTTATTTATTATATTTTGCTTTTTTACTGATGCTTCTTGTTCGTGTGCTGTCACCTTTGCTGCTGAAACACTGCAAATTTCCCTGCTGTTGGACTAATATAGAATTATCTTATCTGATAACGATATTAGACAATGAAGTAATGGAATAAAGTGCTATATACATGTGTATAAGTTATATAAGTAATCAAGTTAGTAATGGTATAATTTCAATGTGATTTTAACAATGTAAGACAAACAAAAACAATGCAAGTGTTAATCTATTGATAATAAAATAATAGAAAAAGATGTTAAAATTAATAATAATAAATAGATGTTTATAATATGGATATAAAATATATTTGTCTATAAATAACAACATTAACAATAAAAATGTCTAAATGTCTGTATGTTTGTGTCCTCCTGGTTCTACTGGTTTCCTTTTATGTTGTGTAATTTCTCCCTTTCTGTCAGACTCTCTCTGCCGCTGCTGGTTCATGCTACGTTGAGATGATGAGGAACGCTGTTGTGATGTCGCTGCTGCTGCTGAATATACAGCACGTCATATCAGCACCCAAAGGCGTCACTGCCAGTCTAAAAGCCAAATGGAACATGACGCCTTTCCTCCTGGAGACAAGGTACTAATACTCATCCCCTGGACATGCACATCTGGACACATCTGCTTGAACTGGCCCCTTCAGAAAATCTGGACTTGACATCAAATTTTCATATTTTTTTACTTAGATAATTGTTCAGCTATAATTTTGTAAATTTATTTCCCAACATGAAGATCCAAGGCTTTTGCAAAGCCCTCTGCATAATTCCAGGAATAAAATTATGGCTCCTGAATCATTTATTTTCTCGTGAGTCTAAAAGTCCTGGAATCTGCCTATAAAACACCCACCATGTGTAAGCTTTTAATCATAGAAGGTAAAATCCCCAAAATTCCTGAAAAACAGACATTCTCATGTTGTAGAGGTTGGAAAAAACTGAAGAGTGTTATTCCCAAAACATCCATTTTTAGGAAAAATGCTTCTTAAATTTACTTGTACCTGTCAAAATTACAGATTCTATCCCAGAAGGCATTGCAGTTTTTGAAATAAGTGCCCTTAAATGATGCATAATTGACTTTAATAGCAGCCAAACTTTCTTGTAGGATGTGTTAGTGCTTTCCTAACTGCGGAAATATCAGTTTTTTAAAAAAAGCAATGTTTTGCCATCCATCTATTGGCCTTTGACTTGTCATAGTAGGAAAATCACATGTGTTACTAATTATGATGTTCTATTCAAGTGCTGCAGTAAGCCATCCCAGTGTGATAGTAAATATAGGCATGCACCCTCACAGGACCCTGAAACTGAAGCAGCTAAATCTAATTTAGCCATAGTTAATTTAATTATTTACACCTGTGCATTTCGTACTGTGACGTGTCTTAATGTCTTCAATAAAAAGGCTAGTTGTAACACTGTTAATACTGTATGTATAAAGTTTTCCACTGTTTCACCTATAATTTTACAGGCCTGGCAAGCCTCCAGACTAATGAGAAACCCCACCAGGCAACAAAAAATCTTTTTTTTTTTTTAATGCCAAAAATAACCCCAAATAGCCATTAATTCACTGCGGACACCATAAGGGAAACACTGTTTTTTATTTACTGTGTTATGAGAAATTTACATCTTTTTAGATATGATTTTTTTGGTTAAAAATATTCAGATTGTCATCAACACATACTGTAATCCTGTAAGGTCTGAAAAATGCTGTTTGATACTTGATGGCTGATATAGTGGTGTCCAGACTGGAGACACTTTGTATACAGTTATAACCAGATCATATAGATTTATTATGTGATCTGTAGCTGTTAATGTTTGGCATTGTCACTCACAACACTGTGGTTACTGAATAATGTTGACTAATATTATTTGATTTCACTTTTTTCTGTGCAGCGAGTTTATTGGAGAAGATGGAAATGAGAAATTCTGGCAGTTTGTTGACACTGTGAAAGAGCTCACTGTATACAAGCAAGGAGGTATGTTTGAAACCAAGCCATTGCATTGATAGTAGAGGTGTAATTGGTGTTTAACACATTTTAAATATCTGTTGTGCTTCACTTCTAAAAAGCGTCATTGTTACTAACATTGTTGTGTCTCACAGAGTCTGTCCGCTCGTACTACAACTTGATCATTAAGAAGGCGGGCCAGTTCCTCACAGATCTTCAACTTAATCTCCTCAAATTTGCTCTGGCCTTACGGTCCTACTCACCAGCTGTTCATGCATCCCAGCAGGTATGTTGTGAGCAAAATAGTGTGAAGTGGACTATTATAATGCCTTCCCACTGGCAGCCTGGACATATTACTGAAGGAGAGCCAGGTCCATTTTCTGTTAGAGGCTTTTATTTTTGCTGTGTCTGAGATAATCCCTTGTTCATTCATTCATTACTTGTGTAAAATGGATGCCTTGAAGTGAGCAGTAAGTACAGATTTGTTTAAAGAAAGGGCTGGCGATGCCATTTTTTTGTTTCATGTGGTCTAATTTAGGGCACTATACAGTGCATACATTTACACATTCAATGGTGGACAGTACATGTAGTGTATACTTTAGTGATTGTGGACACAACCATAGTATGTTTAATCTTGACTGAGGGTGCTCTGCTGTCTTTACTTACATCTCAGCTGTTTTGGCACAATCCAGTCATTATTCTCAAAACACTGTGTGAAATACTCCACATCAATAACTAATTTTCTCACAACAGCGGTTGTATTTGTCATTCGGTTCTCACAGAATTCAAATGTATAGGACAATTATCTTGAATTGATCCAGCGACGACCAGAGTTGGCGTTGGTGATCAAAATCGATTTAATTGCATTTTATATTACTTTCAGATTCATTTATCAACATGCTCATGGTCAAACCTTACATGCAAAATATTCCATATTCTATCATAACTTTTAATAATTAAAAATACTAAAAGAGATGATAACAAATGAATCTTGAGATTCATTAAGTTCATTCTGATTTTTTTTTTGTCAAATTTAACTTACATAAGCAACTAGTTGAGTGTCATTTCTTGAGTACATTCATGCAACAGGGGAGTTTTAGGTACCACAGCCCTTCAGTGTGGCACAGGCAGGTGTCAGAGAGGGACAATATCCTGCTCATAAAAGAGGAAGAGGTGTACAAATTCATGGTGGTTTGATAAGGGAAAAGTGGACAGAGAGGACAGGGAACAGACAGAGAAGCAGAACATGTAATGGGTGCTCAATGTGAGAACATTACAGCAGAAGCTGAAAGCATTTTTCCTACAGTGAGCAAATATATGAGACTAGAGGCAGGTGAAATACTTTGGCCAGAAAGGCAGGAGTGTTTGAATAGAAAGTATGTGGTGTACAATGCTACAAAGGCTTCAGTTTTTGTATTTTAAATTGTATGTTACTATTAATTATATCCTGTATGTATGTTGAGAGACCATTTTTATTCAAACTGGTGTTTATATGATGTACGTTTTAATAGATACTCAGGTTGGCTTTATATGAAATTTGACTTCACTATTAGTTGACTATAAAATCTGAATGAGAAATGAAATAAAGAAATATATTTTCACTGCATGCTGTGTTCACAAGTCCTTATCATTTTGATTGTCTTGTTTTTAGCAATGATAGGGAGAACTTCATTTTGTTGATAGTGATGCACTGGTTGATGAATTTCTTTCATTTTAAAATGTGCTAAACATTTAGGTGAGTAATGGCCCTTGCAGGGGAAATGAAGTGTTGTGCTGCACAGTGTAAATTGGTGTGGTAATTGCACTTGTTCTTAGCCATGTAAAAATGTTTGCTTAAACAATATTACAAACAGCACAGTTAAAATATTTAGAATAAATCAGTCAAGTGACTGATTAACTTTGGTTAACTTTGGTTCATGTTGAAGAGGTAGAGGGTGATGCTGGACTTTTTATTATAGACCTGGCTTGTTTATTTTTTTTTAATCCAAATTGCATCACATTGCCATGATAACACACATTTTCAAGGGAAAAACTACCAGATCCTTGCAGCATTAGTGTTGTAGTTGGTGTATAATAAAACATTCCTGTCCTGCCTGCTCTTAACAGATAGCCAGCGATGAACCTCCACCTCAGGCTTGTCCTGCCTTTGTCTCCATCCATGGTCAACATAGCTGCAGTACGAAGGACATTAAGAAGCTCCTGAAGGCAGCTGCAGGCAGGTAACTCAGAATGACATTGTCTTCTCCTCTGTTGATAAACTGGATTTTTAAGTTTTCAAAGTTATTTTACTGTTGGAATCTCAGTCTTGAATGCTCTCGCTGACTGCATTTTGCCTGTGAATACATGAAATGTTGTCCATACAAAATATTCTATCACTGAAATGTCTTTACCAACATCTCCAAATGCTTGCAGGCCAAAACCATATTTATATAAGAATGATCACACATATCCGGGAGTCAATAAAACAGATGTGCCAGTTGTGATCCTTTATGCTGAGATTGGAACCAAGAAGTTTACGTCCTTTCATAAGGTGCTGTCAGAGAAGGCTGAAGAGGGCACTCTTACATATGTACTGCGGCATTTTGTAGCGGTGAGTAACAATGATTAAAATTATGTTTGACTGACCAAATGCCTTTTTAATTAATAATGTGGTTTTCTGTTCTGCTCTGTTAAGTTTTAAAAGGTTAAAGCTGGCAATACTCTATATATTTCTTATTGTGAACAAAAGCTATGAACAGACCAAAGCCAACAACAAATGGATCTAACTGACAAGTATTGCCTGTGCTTATTTATTCCTCTGTGCCATCCCATCGCAATGACATCCCTCGATGTCAGAAAACAAATGAAAACACATAACTGAGCCAAACTGCTGCACTGAGTGACATGTTCCTCCATTAAAATGAACATGGGGCACAAGAGTTTATTTTGAGTCAGTCCCATATACACCATCCTATTGCCATAAATACTCACTGGTACACCAAATGTGTATTAATCTGCAGCTGAAAAAAGCCCTCAACAAATGTACTGTGTACTTGGTTTCACAACATTTGCTAAAATCCACAGTGCCCAGCTGTTTGAGGAAATTACCAAAAAATGAAGATTTGTGACCTGTTTTTAAAGATTTATGTCTTCAGCAGGATTGAGTGGGCTTAGGGCTGAGTGCCACAGACAGGCAAGGAAAGTCTTAAAGTATTGAGAGACAGACTAATACTATATTGGTTTTGGTCTTTTAATGGGATGTTTTGACAATAAGAAAAATATAGAATAACACTAGCCGCACCCTTTAACTCTTATCTTTAGCAAGGGACACAATTTCAGCAGGGCATTTTCTTTTCTCATTAGTTAGATACCCTTTTAACTTATCCTTCCCCAGGTTATTAGGTTTTGAAAACAAAGTAGCTCAACAGAGCTTGTGTGTTTATGAAATATGGATTTGGTAGTGCAAATTATTGCTACAGATTTCACTCGACAATTGTAAGTGAAACATAAAACTTTATGATCTTCAGACCACAGTATCAGCTTTCATCTTTACAAAAATGATGGCACTGCTACAGTGCTCCAACAGTTACATATCATTCATTTTAGTGTAATTGAGATAAGAGCAATTTACAGTAATTTTTCTTTTTTTTTCAATTAATCTATTAATTGTGTAATCTATTAAATAATAAATAAAGGTGCCCTCCACAGTTTCATAGAGCTGAAGGTGACATTCAAATTGATAGTTTTGTGTGATCAACAATCCCAAAGATATTCAGTTTACCCCCATTGAAGACTGTAAAAACCTTACATTTGAGAAGCTGGAACCACTGGATTTTTGTCATTCTTGCCATAATCATCAGAATAATTGACTGAACGTTACTGAGCAAAGAGAAGAAGAGCAAGAGAAGAATTAACACACATTTATGAAAAACTGAAAATCTGAGATAAGAGATGCCTTTGAAGGAATAAAAGGTGCTTTACTTCAAGACATATGAGTGGAAGAAAAACAGGGTGTGTGGGTGTGAAAGTCTTCTGATTGTGCCTGTGAAAGGCTGCAGCAGTACATTGAATCTGGGTGATATTAGGGTCAAGGTTGGATGTCAGTGACTCTGCTGCTGTTTGTGGCAGTTATGTGCTTTTTGTTGCCAGTAGAGAAACATTTTACAGTTTCTAGTTTTCACTGAATGTTGTATCGAAAAATTCTTTCAAATCAAGCGACTTTTGCATCAAACACAGTTCAGAGGTCATATATAGATATGCACTCATTGGCTAAAATAATGTGATCAGCTGAACGTTACACCCATATGTAATGAACTCATTTTGGGCGATAAGGCCTGGCTTGCAGTCATTAAAAGGTTCATCAAGCATTCTTATTTTTCTTAATTGAAGCAAAGAGGACTACATTATTACCACCACCCCCACCAAACTTAACAGTGAGCATTTAGACTGGTAGCATTCTCCTGACATCATCCATCAGACATCAGATAGTGAGACATAGTTCATTGCTCCGGAGTCCAATAGCGGTGTGCTTGACTTCAGACGATTCTTGGCATGCGTATAGTAATCTTAGGATTGTGTGCTGCTTTTCAGTCATGGCAACTTAATGTCATCACGCCCCTGACAAGCAGGTCTCATGTTGATGTTGCTTCCTGGTGTAGTTGAGAGCTCGGTTGTGATCGTTGGAACCACAGATGATGTTTGTGTGTCAGTAATTTCGTCTACCGCTGTGCGGCTAAGCGGTTGTTGCTTATAGACATTTTCACTTCAGGTACCAGGAAAAAACTAGCAGGACAGAATTGATTTTATTGGGAAAATGGCATCTATTACCACATTGTAAGTCAGTAAGACCTACTCTACTGCAAATGTTTGTCAGTGGTGATATGAAATACTAGCAAGAGGAGGTGGCTGAGTCAGCTAATCCCACTAATTAGAAGGAATGTCCATATATAATTTGGCCCTATAGTAAGTGCGTATAGGTATAGGAGGAAAGCTCCTCCCTTGAATGACTCTTCAATGCAGTGTTGATGATTGTAATCACTATACTTTTGACAGTAAACTGTAGACAAAACTAATTGTTTTAAATTTAAGCCATTATTCTGCTCTGCTTCTCACTGCTGCAGAATCCAAAGCCTCTAAAGATGCTTTTATCTGGGTATGGTGTGGAGCTGGCTATCAAAAGCACAGAATACAAAGCTGTGGATGACACCAAAGTAAAAGGTCAGTTGGTGACTTATGAAATATTCTGTGCTGGACCACGCTGTGTCCGAGGCAATAAAACACTAATCTTTTGATTTTGCTTTGTAGATTCAAAAACAGTCCTAAATCCTGAGGATGATGGTAATGACGATGTCCAAGGATTCTTTTTTGGGAAATTAAAGTAAGTAGCTAAACTGTAACATGTTAATTGCCATACAGATTGTTTTTGATCTCCTGTGTTCTCTGTTATTGCTGCTGGGCATCTGATGCTCTGGCTGTGCTTTGTGTGAGTTGATAAAAAAAGATAAAAAGAAATCAGAGCAGTATAATGTATCTTGCTCTTCTTTTCACCTCTCTTGAGGAAATCTCACCCTGAACTCCAGGAGCAACTCGTTGAGCTTCGTAAACACCTCCAGGAGAGCACCAATGACATGGCCCCTCTCAAAGTGTGGGAACTGCAAGGTATCGCTTTTCGGTATTGTTGTTTTATGATAGTAAGAAAATAACTTTAATCAATACAGTTGGAATTTTATGTGACTGTAATGTGTAATTTTGTTTTGGCTTTGAAGTTACAGTATATTTGTAGCTGACTGCTTTTATTTTGTACTGTCAGCAAATAGAAGTGTAAATGAATATGAATACATTATTCAGATGTGCATAGATAATGTGCTCTGAACATATATGAAAAACCATCTGAATGTTTGCAGAATGCAGTCGTATCTATTTTAGTTTTGTTTATTAAGCTTTATTCAGACTTGCTTTTTTTGAAGGTGTGGTTCAAATACAAATCTTGCTTTATTATTTGATTAACGATTTTGTTGGCAGCTAAACTTATGAATATATGTGTGAGGAGTATAAATAACGCTAGAAAACAACTGAATACAGAAAATGAAACTTTTTTAACAACTTTCTGTTATACACCACATCCACTCATGGTACGAATCCAAATCTAGGTATTTTTGTGACATACACAGATAAAGATACAATTAGTAGCATTGCGTTATACCCCTATTAGCAATGGCCAGACTGATAATTGAATGCAGCATAAATGAATATTCTTCAGGTTTTAACAACAGTTAATAATTTTACCACAGGCAGTATTACTGTGTCATAGCCAGGTTAATGTAGTCTCCTTTGATTTTCTTGCATGGATTTGTTTTGTCTAAACATAATGTGCCTTTGTAGATGTACAAATGTTGATGAATTCATCATTTGATCTCTACAGATCTCAGCTTCCAAGCAGCTGCCAGAATCTTGTCTGTGCCAAAGTTTGATGCTTTGAAGCTGATGCGAGACCTCAGTCAGAACTTTCCAAGCAAAGCCAGGTTAGAAAATTCATCTTGTTTCCTCTTTTTGACTAAGTGACTAACACATTTGATACCATTCCAAAATTATGCCTTTTTTAAATTTATTTTGGAGCCTTAATCAGTATTATAATATGTAAACACATCCATGAAAATGCTTTTATTTTTAAGTTCACCTCAGATATGCCTTTTTAAACCCATTTGTTTGAGCATGATGGTCTTCCTTGTGACACCTACATAATAGCTCCACAATAAATTCACCTTTAATGCACAGTTCTAATCAGTTTTTTCTTTTTGTTTTTTTTTTTGTTTTTTTTTCTCTCAATGTCTGCTCAGGCAGCTTGTAATAACAGCAAAAAGTGCTGAGTAAGACTTGGATGTTTACAGGGAATTGACTGCAAATGTACCATCTTGTGGGCCCATGGGTTTTTGGAGATTAAAACTGGCATTTTACTGCTGGCTGGGGATGTGGTAAAGGCTGATGGTGACTGTACATGTTTTACTGTTCCCACAGATCACTGACAAGAGTGGCCGTAAAGCAGGAAATGAGAAAAGAAATTGAGGAGAACCAAAAGGTGCGATCATATCATAAGCAGTGTCCCACATGACAGTGCAAAAGGTTTTTGTTTGATAGCACAATTAAGACGGCATTGCACAAGTTTTATTTTAGAGAATGAGTTTCTAATCTGTATCTGAAATAACTTCCGTTACAACATCAATCAGAACATTTTATTCTTCCTTTTGTCTTTGTCTCTGTACATCTTTTCTACTTACTGCTGTAGTCTCTGGGAACCTATTCGTTTTGAAAGATGGGACATTTAAGGTAGAATTTAGAGGGTTTTGGCATTCGACTAACACTGAGTTTGTTCTTGCAGCATCTCAGTGAGACAATTGGTGTTCACCCGGGAGACGGGGAGCTCTTCATCAACGGATTGCACATTGATTTGGACATTCACAACCCTTTCAGGTAGAGACACAGCGGGAGGGAGCAGTAGTCTGCTTATGCTCTCCGCAGGAAGCCTCAGACCCATGCATTGGCTCAGTGATCCTTTTGCAACAAGATCAAAGTTTGCCGAATTTGAAAGCCACTGCCACACAACTACAGCGCATAAAACACTGTGATTTTTGTATTTATAGCATTTTGGACATCCTCAGAGGAGAGGCCAGGGTCTTGGAGGGTCTTCATAACCTAGGCGTAAAAGGAGAACATCAGGGCACGCTGCTGAGATTACCTGTAAACCTTGTGGATGACAGCTATGCCCTAGATATTAGACATCCAGCTATCATGGTGAGTCCTGTCCAAAAGCATAATTTTTCTGGCAAGTTATTTTTTTTTCTTTGTGTACTCACACCAGGGTGTCAATTAGTGGATCAGACATCAGGCTTTTGCAACAATCTTGAGCCTGCCAAAAACCTCATTTATTAACTGGGAAGTTAGCCAAGAAAAACTATCAAATTAAAAACTTGCAAGTTTTCATTTTAGCACCTCTGGCTATTTTAATATTCTATGTACTATAAAAATGCCAAAGAAATGAAGATATTAAAGCTGTCAGACGGAGAGATAATCATGGTGTGTCAAATGTGAGAGAGACCATTGTTAGTGCCAGATTGGCCACCAATTATGGATAATTTTGCAGCTTTGATTCTGGTCATTCATCATAAAAAACTATGTCATAGCTTTGTCTGATGTCGAACTGTTCTTTAATAAGCTTTATGTAACGACTGAACATGTTAAGAAGGAAATGTAATCAAAATATATGAATCGCCATTCTACCAGTCAGAATATCATCATTTTCTCACAAGATTTACATTTTCATGTGCTTTTCAGTGGATAAATGACATTGAGAATGACCTGATGTACCACAGCTGGCCAACAGGTGTACAGGAGCTCCTGAGAGCCACCTTTCCTGGAGTCATTCGGCAGATCCGACGTAATTTCTTTAACCTGGTGAGTCGCCAAAATGACAGACATCTTGGTATCGTCTTTGACCAGCATATGACTTTTAAAAATCATGTTACAAAGCTCGTCCAGTCCTGTTTTCTTCAACTAAGAAATATTGCAGAAATCAGATGTATCTTGTCTTTTATGGATCTTGAACTATTAATTCACCTTTTCATTTTCTGAATCATGAATCAGCTATTAACTAGAACTGGCTGTAGGTCCCATTGCCGTTCCATAAAATTTAGAATAAACAAGATTCTATTGATTACATGTAACACATGGCATGACCTTGCCCCCAGTTACATTTCTGATCTCTTCATTCCACTTCTCGACCACTCCGTTCCATAAATCTCGGCCTTTTATCCATCGATCGCTCCAACTGCAAGACAAAAGGTGACTGTGCAGTTTTAGCCCCAACCCTCTGGAATCATCTTCCCCAATCTATCAGATTCACTTAATCTTTGGACTGTTTTAATCAGCTTCTATCTTTATAGGAAAACCTTTTTATAGATCTCCATCCCTGTCATATGTTTTTGTTCGTTTTTGCTTGGTCTGTGTCTCATTGTGCTGTGTTTTATATTGAAATTTCCTTTGTTTGTTTGTTCATTCATAATTTTCATGTTTGTGTGTGAAGCACTTTGTAACAGTGTGCTTTAAAAAAGTGCTATGTAAATAAAGCTTTAATTACTTACTTACATGATCAAATGTCTCTTCTGGATGCAATGCATGCTGGATGCCTGGACATATCTGCAGAAGATTGCCAGGGATGTATCAGGCGTGTGAAAAGATTCTTTCAAAGGTGTATTCGAGGAGAGGACATAAGGTGTGATGTGAATAAGAACTCATGGCCAAATGCAGAAGACAGGGTTGATGAGCACTGCTTTCTATCTGTATCTGTAGCTGTCATATACATATATGAATAGTGAATGTATGAATGAATGAATGTACACTTTTGTTTTGTATCACTGGAATATAAGAAAATCAGGCCTATTGAAACATATTATAGCATTTCTGAACCATTTCTGCAACATATTATGTTGTAAGCCAATCCATGCAGTAAAGAGAAGCCATTTTTTAAAATTTTAATAGATTCTTGATTTCAGGGGGAAAAAAAGCTACTTCATCAGTGATAGAAAATATCGATACATATTGGGGCAGTGGTGGCCTAAAAGTTAGAGAATCGAGCTAATGACTGGAAGGTCGTCAGTTCAATCCCTGGACCAGCAAGATAAATCTGGATGGGGAAATCGTTACCACCACTGATGTGCCCTTGAGCAAGGCCCATTAGCCCAGCTGCTCCAGTAGAGCTGCTCAGTGGCCGGCAGATCAGACTGTGGTTGTGTAACTGCGTGTGAATGTGATCATGGCATTCGTGCAAAAGAGGCTTCCTTTCAGTGAAACTCCCCTGAATGAATAAGTAAAGGTTAAAAAATACAGTTAGTGTTTATTAGGGTAATTTTGTTAAGAGTGACAAAGTTTTCTTGTTGGCAGACAGATATAAGAGGTGATTCTGAGGTGTTGATGAAACATTAGTGTGTTTTGGGTGTGAAAGAGCTAAAGAGAGTTGTGAGAAGAGATTTGAAGTGAACTCTATAGAGAAATGCTTGTAACCAAACCATATGAAACCCTTTTGAATGCTTCTGACTCTTTTAGTTTTAGCCAAAATTGTGTAGTGTTTCCTGTCACAACATTTCAATAAGTAAAGTCAGACTAACTCCCAAGAAGGAGAATACAGAATACATTTTGAATACTTAATATGCCTTTCATTTGAAACTGACTGGCACTCTTGTTTTGTTTTATCTTCTTTACTTTATCAAAAATCTAAGTCAGACAATATGTTTGCTTCTTATATGCTTCTTGACTCAGGTTTGATAATGACACCTTTTGTTGTTAGGTGCTGTTCCTTGATCCAGTACAGGAGGAAAGCGTTGAGCTGGTGAAACTAGCAGAGCTTTTCTACAAGCATAAGATCCCCCTGAGGTTGGTGCAGTTATTTCTCACACTTCTACAGCTGTTTATATCATCCACTTTTGGCATTTATAATCTTTACCAGGTAGTGATTCTCATTTCACCTGCAAATTGAATACTTGTTTTTTGCCCATTTTCTATAGAATTGGATTTGTGTTTGTTGTCAACACCAAAGATGAGATTGATGGCTTCTCAGATGCGGGGGTTGCATTTTACCGACTGCTGAATTACATTGCAGACGAGTACGATGTTTCTCAGGCTCTGATGTCCATGGTTTCAGTAAGTATATCACACATCCAGTATAAATCTCTGTTGTTTTAGCAGGCACTTCTTGAAGAATGACTAAAGCACTCTCCTCGCCATCTCACTCATATCTCTTTGTGCCTCAGAAGTCAGTTGTTTTATTGTGTCTTGTGCTATCCCACTGTTTGAGACATTATTGGACTGGATGAGTCAGTGGAATTTTGCCTGTGGTATCAGCTCTTTGAAATAGAGTTGGAAATTATTGACAGTAGCAGGGATTTGAAGACAGTGATGGTCAAATCTGATCTGACTTGCCCCTGTCTTGCAGCTGTACAACAAAATAGATGTAGGGGAGACGCTGTCTGTTGATACAATCTCTGCTTACCTGAAGAGAAAATTCCCTAAAGCCAATGCTGAAAGGATTTTTGGTGTAGAATCTGAGTATGATGATAAAAGAAAGGTAAGCAAATTAAATGAAATAATTCTTTCTATTTTGTGTTCATTGAAATTAACTATTTAATAAAATTGTTAAATAAAAAGAAACAGCCAAGCGCTAAGTCAGTTTTTGTGTGCTCCAGGACGGTGCCCTCTTCTACAAAAAGAGCGGCCTGGGTGCGCTACCTTTGGCTTTATTTAATGGAGTCCCTCTGAGCCCAGATGAGATGGATCCAGAGGAGCTGGAGACCATTATCCTGCAGCACATAATGGACACGACCACCACCTTCCAGAGAGCTGTTTTTATGGTATAACATGACTATATATGGAAAGTTTTTTATATTCAACCTCCCCATGGAAGTTTCCTTTTTTGTGCTATGGAGTAGAACAATTAAGATTACTATAAATGAGTGAATAGAAGCAAACAAACACTAAAGATTTGAACTAACGGCTGTTTGTTCATGCTTATAGTGTGCATACAAGTAATATTTCACATACTAGCCTGGGATTAGTACATGCTAGATATGAGTCAATGGTTAACATTGATGTTCTTTGATAAGTAAAATAAAGAAACATCCTCAATATCATACATTCCTATTTACTGTTAAATGTACTGTAAAATGACAATTTGTATGAAACTTTAAGATGTTAACACTTCACATCATAGTCAATTGTTCACTTATAAGGCATAGCAAAGATCCAGTATGTCCTCATGGATTGATGTACTCACTCTTGTCCCTCGTCTTCAGGGCCAGTTGACTGAGGGAACAGACGTGGTGGACTATCTAATGGAGCAAGCCAATGTGGTTCCCAGGATGAACCCTCTTATCCTAAGCTCAGACCGAAAGTACCTCGACTTCACTACCAATCCAGGTGACTTGTGAAACTCACATTAAACTGTTCAATATCAATTTTGTAGCCATTTTGTGAAACTTTTTTTCTTTCTTGCTTTTTAGTTGTAGATGATTGGGAGGACACAACAATGTTTTCATTCTTGGACTCCAGAGACAAGACCGCTGTGATGGCGAAGAGAATGAAGTACTTTACAAATAGCGGTGAGACGATACTTGTTATTTCATGCCTTATATTAACAATAAACACCTTTTTAGATGGATTCTCACCTTTCCATCCTCAGTACCACACTGACTTTGTTTGAATGAGCTCATGCAACAGTACAAATAACTTATTCCAGCATTTGCATCTTAAGTGGAACAACCATTGTACATTAACTTGTTGAAACTCAGTAAAATGAGCAATGTCTAAACCAAAATGAATCCTTCGCTGCTCTGCTGATCTATGAAAGTGTGAAATTGACCTTTGGTTAAAGCAGACAGGCTGCGCCTCCAGCAAGGTAATTGCTGGGTCTGCTGACTGGCTTTCGGCCAACAGCCTAAATGGTCGTCAGAGCCAACATTTCACTGCTAAGGTCTTGAGTGTAGCTGTCTCAGTGAGGCTGTGAAGGCTGACTGTCCTCCTTCTACTGTGGACTAGCTGACCAGCTGAATGCCTGCTTTTCTGACCGACTGATTGACTGGCTGACTAGGGGGAATATAACTACGACAGGTGGCACAATTCTCCACTAATATACTCAGCTCTCTGCCAGATGTCCCAGTCCCTCTCACCTCCCTCACACAAACTGAACAATCACTAAAATGACTGTACCTCATTTACCTTCTCACTTCTCATGTCAGTGTATAAATAGGGTGAAGACCCTTTTAAAGGATTAACAACTATTTCTAAATGCCACGTAAGCATCAAGGTTGACATTGACAGAGGTGATTTGACCAAAAATACATTTACTTTCCACTGATGCTTTATCGTATATGCCGTAGTATAATTTTATAGTATAAACATCAGGAAACTGCAGGGGACAGCAGGTCAGTGGCCTATTTTGACCATCAATTCAACTCAATTCAATATGCTTTATTGGCATGAATGTAACGAAGACAATATTGCCAACGCGACAAATAACAAGTGTGTGTGTGTGTGTGTGTGTTGATGATATTGGCTTGTGCGTGTTTCAGCAACTGGACAGTGGAGGGTGGTTGTGTATTTAGCTCCTACATTAGACCCTCCATCACACAGTGAGTATCAGTATCAGTCTAAGAGCAAGGCATTATTCAAAAATGATCAAATAATTAAAGTCTTTACAGAATTATGTTTACAAAATTATATGTAGCAACAATGTATATAAACAGGTTATAAAAGCAAAATGTAATCATTAAATAATTTACAACTAAAATAATGTATGTCAAGGTTTAATAAACCAGATAAATTATAGGTCTACCAACTAAGTTGACTGATATAATAAATAATTAAAATTTAAACAATTAAAAAGAAGTTTCTGAGGTCCCACTGGCTGTCCTCAGATCATGACATGAGGTGATATGTTTTGCTGCAATCATCTCATATTTGAACATTTCTTAAAGTAAATATGAGAGTTTCTCTATGTCTGCTGTTTTCAAACTCAGGGTGTATTTTTATTTTATTGGGAAAACGTTCATTTCTCAGAGCCTGGTGTTTGGGTCGTGAGGTGAGGAAGTGTTGTTCTGACTCTACCTCTTGTCTGTTACACTGGGAGCAGAGCCTCTCCTCCTCTGGCAGCCGGCTCTGTCTATGCCGACCCTTTTCTATAGCTAAACTGTTCTCTCTGAGTCTGTACACAGTCAAAACTTTTCTTAATTTAGTTTGGTTTAATTTTTTTTTTACTGTGGTCAGATCATTTGCTGATGTGAAGTCTCTTTTCAGGTTCGGATAACATTTTAATTTTTGTTGTATTGTTGTGTTTTAGTTGTTCTAGTTTTCTTTTTTGTTGGTTGATAATTTGGCTTGGTGTGATTGGGTTGGTGTTGTAGTCCTGAGGTTGTCCGGGGGCATGTCAAGTTGTCTGGACCTAGCCTCGGGACCAGCTGGCTTAGGGGACTCTTCTCTGGCTTTAGCTCTTGGCAGATTAGGACTGTGCGATGATGTTTTTTTCCCATTTTTTTCAAATCCATTGTTTAACATTGGTCCCCAAATTTCACTGCCATAGAGAATTATTGGTTCTAATACAAATTGGAATTCTTTTAGCCAGATTTTAATTGAAATGTCAAATTTAATATTTATTCTAATTGCATAGAAAGCTCTCCCTGCTTGTCTCTCAGATCTTTCACAGCCAAGTTGAAGCTTCCTATGGATCTTGATGTTGAGGCCAAGACATGTTTAGTTCTATGTATGTTGTAATTTAGTCATGTCCATATAGAAATTGTGTGTGCTTTCCTTACTTCTGGATTGCTTCTGAGAGTTTTCTATGGGTTAACTGTCAGGAGGATCCTGGTCTGAAAGAACTTATGTCATTCAGGGTGAGGCCAGGTGCAGTGGATTGATCTAATTGACATGCAAATTCATTCATCTATAAATTGAAGAGGATTAGACTAAGTCCTTACCCCAGGACCCTGGGGAGAAGGCTGTTTTGTTTGTCTCCTATTTTAACTGCACATTTACACATAGATTTAATTATGTCATATGTTCTCCCCTCAACTCCACTGTTAAGTATAGAAAAGGCCCTCATGCCAGATGGAATCAAAGACCTTCTTGAAATCAATATATTATGCACAGGCATGTCCTTTCTTTTTGTCTACTTCAGTTAGGGTGTGGAGGGTATAGATGTGGTCTGTTATGCAAAATTTGTTGTAAGAATCCAATTTGGCATTTATTCAAAACAATTTGGTTGTTGATAAAACTGATTTTATTCATAATATTATATTCATAACATTGGAAAAGGTTTTTCCCACGTTACTATTTACACAGGTTCCATGGTAATTATTTGGGTTATATTTATGTCCCTTTTTATAAATTGGTGTTATTAAACCCTTATTCCATATGTCAGGATAAGCGCCTACAGCTAGAATTATAATAAAACGTTTGAGGATAGCCAATTTGAATTTATGGTCAGAATATTTAATTTCATTTAAGATGCAGTTGACTCCACAGCCCTTTTTTTAGCTTTCAGGGGTTGGATGCCTTCCATCAGTTTTTGTTCTGTTACTGAAGCATCTAGAGGATTTTGATTATCTTTAATTACTAATTCTAAAGTTTTCCACTTGGTGTGCTTTTTGTTTTGGTCAATGTTCTTTATAATATTGCTTTATAATTCAGTAAAATAATTAATCCAAATGCTGCCATTTTGTATTGCTAGTTAATCTTGTTGTGTTTTGTTTGTTGTGTTGCACTTCTGCCAGAATCGGTTTGTCTCTAAAGATTTTATTTCAGAGAGCTAATTTCCGGTGTGTTGTTGTTTCTTTGCTCTGTGTGTGTTTATATTGTTTTAATGTGTCATAGTAATGAAGGTGTATATTTTGGTTATTTAAGCCTCAGTGTTTTTCATTTGATAAACTTTCTTGAAGTTTTCCATATATTTTTGCAATCATTACCAAACCAAATTATCAAAATTCATTTTATCCACAGCGGAGTTTACACCATCATTATTATGGGGAAACATTTTGGAAAGAAAGAAATTGATTGAATATTGGATTTTGGGATTTTCAAATGCCTTTAAGTAGCTCTCAACACCGTCTGATTTCCATCTATATGAATGTGTGGTGTTGTACAGTTTACTGGGTTTATAGGCCTCATGTTTAGTGTGTGCTCTCTTCAAATAGACAGTGATCTTACTGTGACCTGATAGTGGTGTGAGTGGGTTGAAAGCTCTCAGAGACATTCGGGTCCAGATCTGTTGTGGCATAGTTCACTATATTACTGCCAAGAGATGAACTAAATATGTAACAGCCCAGAGACTCTCCCCATAACCTACCACTGACTATGAACAGACCCAGTGTGCGGCTGTAGAAGCTGGATACCACCCGTGTTTGTAATTTTATGAAAATTGTGTCCTCCAGGTAGACCTAAGTGTTTGTCTCCCTGGATGTTTACATTGTCAGCTTTCCCTCCAGTTCTAGCTTTTAGATCCCTACAGACTAGACTTAAAATAGTTTATTTCCCCCTCTGGAATGGAAAAAAACATCTTCATTGTAGTGGGGGGGGGGGGGGGGGGGGGGGGGGGGGGGGGGGGGGGTTCTGAGGGGAGTATGTAAATAGCACACGGGTAGACATGTTGTTCTGCTCATATTATTTCTTTGTTAATTTTCAGCCAAATATAAGATTCTACTTTTTTTTTGATCATTTCAATTGAATGGGTTAATTCTTTGGGTTCAATCTCTAACCTGGGTGACCTTTGGTGTTTAATTGAGGGGATAATAATCAATAATCTCAATTACCACGAGGACAACTAGTGGAACTGTCTCCTCTGTACCATGTCTCTTATAAGATGGTGATATCTTTTACATCTCTAATAAAATCAGGATTTCAACTTTTTAAACCAGAAGCAAATGATCTGAGGTCTCGAATGTTCCAACATGTTATTTGAAATGATTTTGTCTTTAAATGTATTCTGTTTTAAAAACAGAATACACTCAATAAACACTCAAACAAGGTTGTGGTAAACTTTATTATCCCAGATAGGGAGATTTTGGTGGTCAAGGTGCAGAAGTACACAAAGTAGTCATAAAAATAGTATAAATACAAATATAAAATATGCAGTTCACCCTTCCATCTCCCTACCACACACACTCACACACACACACCCGCATGTGCACACACACACACACAGAACATTTCCAAGCACCCCTTGCTCTAGCATACACTGACACACATACTAATGTAGAGACAGATAAATACTTCATATACAGTGGACTACATGGGCTTGTGAAACTGACTCTGCATCAGCATTAGAACCAACTAGTAAAAAAAAATGAAAATAAAATAAAATAGATTGCACCACAGTATTTTGAACTTCAACTGGTCATCAATTTCTATCCCTAAGTATTACAAATATAATCTCTTTCAATGGGTACATTGTTGACATTAGTGAGTGGGACTTCTCCTCCACTGTGTCTAAAATCTATGAGCACAGGTGCACATGGTCATGGAGGCAGTCCAGGTCGAGTGTCGGGTGGTAAGCCAGGAACATATTGAGCTTCAGGGCACCAGTCCCAGAGACGCTGGTGTTCTCCGTGTGTATGGTATGGCGGTGGAAGTCTTTTCTTTGCAAGAGGGTGGAGATGATGATCCTGCTGGTTGGGAATATATTGGAGGCTTTTTCAATCATTCTTCTGAATGAGTCTGCCACTCTCCTGATAGGTCGTTAGTGGCTGTGAATTATAATATTACTGTGTGATCCTGGCTCAGCCACGGCCTAGATCTGTTCATCTAGGAACTTCCCGTCGGAGACCATGAGTAGTAATTTCAGCTCTTCTGCCTCTGTGTGCCTGTGCAGTCTCAGTGGAGTGTGGAGTTGAATCCACTGGTGCTGTGGTCTGTACCAGGAAGCAGGTTCAACAGACTCTGAGTCTAACCTTGAACTCTTAAGTAGATTAACCCACAGATAGGAAACAATGGCAACAGGTAAACAAAAGGCAGAACCTCCCTTTTAATCCAGTGGACGTAGTGATATTAATGCATGTGTGTGTGTGGACGGCGCACATTTATCTTTAAAAAGAGCAGGAGAAAGTTTTAATAAGATAACACAATAAAGTCTTATTCAGTGTTGTACATTAATTCATCATTTAGCAGACTTACATTTCCTTAATGATGATAAAGTAGAATCTGACTGTGTATTAGACTGTAGCTACATTACATATTTGTTCAGTTTAATCTGACGGGGGACAAAACACAGGGCATCTTCATCTTCAGTTGCTGCAACTGAAGATGAAAAATATAGTTAAAGATTAAAAAAAAAAAAATTGATTAAAGACATAGAGACATTACTGTATGTTCACAATCTGATCCAGTAATAATGTATTTGGTGACTTGCACTTGAAAAGGTGTTGAGATTAGAATACAGATTTTAAAATTGTAGACGTCTTTTTATATCTTGGCATTCAGTGATGCTGCTCGATCCTGCTGACACAGAAATATCAACATATAATCTCCAATATAATAGGAGTGAAGCTCCTATTATAAGTGCGACCAATCACATCATGAGTGATAGAGATAATTATTCATTGATCCTACCTATGTGTCTAAAGCTTCATACCGATTTTTTAAATTTAAATTGAGATTACACTTTATGTGTAATAAAGCTTTCAGTGCAGGAGCTGCTCTAACAACCTGTCAGCTGTCTTGTGTGCACAGGGTCACAGTGTTACAACAAGGACATGCAGAGGTTTTATTCTGAGCTGAGGCTGAATTCATGCTGTAAAATAATTGAATGTGAGGGCAAAGTCCTGGTCCAACTAATAAAATAATATCCAACAAGGATTTTGATTTGGACAGACGGTAAACCTCTGCTAATTAATAAACGTGTTGATACGGACTGAATGAATGAGGAAATGAAACAGCATTTCTGGCTCGGTAAGAGGGAGGAGACAGAAAGAGACTCAGGGTTTGCTGAAGAAAACCTGCCAGCGAGCAGGTTAGCTTCATAGAGTAAGTTACCATGGTAACTGGCCCAAAGTTTAAGTTACCTCTCTTTCTGGAACTGAAAACCCCAGAGTTTTCCCTCATCTCAGGGTTAACAAACTAAGCCCGCTTTCTGGAGCACAACCATGGGGTGGGTGTAAGGCTGTGACCGGAGCTGGCTAAATGAGATGAGGTGAGCTCCCAGTAGGACCATGTGGAGGCTGAGCAGGTGCAGGGTTGGTTGGGGGGGTGGGGGCCAGTCTGTCTCTGAGGGGTGTCTGTATGTAGAGAAGATTGTGTATTCAGTCTCTCCTGTAGACTGAACAGAGTTCTGTCCTTCTCCAGCAGATCCTTTGTCAGTGCTGCTACTTCACCTAATATATGATTGGTCGCCTGAAAAAGAGCGACAGTGACGACACCGGCGCCTTTCTGATAAGTTCAGAGATTTTCAACTAAAAGCGCTCACACAAAAAACTGCTCTGAAAAAACACGCTAGGTGCAGCTCTTTTTCTCAAGGCAGCCACATTCAGCCACATATGCTCTGTCCTCATTGGGAACAATTGAAAAAAAGATGCTGGCACTCAGAGAAAAAAAAAAGTGTTATGTAGACAGTCAGCCTTAGGTTGCTGTTGGTCCAGCTGCTCCCTGAGCTGTATCAGCTTCACCTCATCTTCCTCACACTGGTCAGAATGTATTTTAACATGTTGCTTAAACTCCAATGCTGTGTTATATGTTTGTATTTTTGAGTAAGAGATTGTGTCTCTTTTATCTTAGATGAGGACGGGATGAGTGCTGTGACCATGTGGATAGCAGGAGATTTTGAGAAAGTCTCAGGGAGAAAATTGTTGCTCAGTGCTCTAAAACATATGGTGAGTATCATCTATTCTGTCCTGTTCACTCCTCCCCATCCTTTCATCTCATCATTTAGTTTCTACAGGCAATGCAAACAAAACTGAGCACACCCCCTGGTCACTATCACTAAAATGTTCAGTAATGACAAATCCTGTCCATTTCATACAATTTTATTAGATTTTAGACAATACCCAAGAAGAATTAACACAATTCAGCTGAAAATCAGAATGTGTGACTAATTAAACTATAATGAAAGAACGAACTGCAACATAAGTCAGAACACTCTTCTTTAGTGTATTTTTTGATATTTTGTATGCCTGCCTATATTTTTGACGACAGATCCAATCCTCCTGGGCATGGATAATCTGTGGATCTGTGCAGAGATGTTGCCATTCTTCACAGATAATTCTTTTCAGCCTCTCTTCGCTGGAAGGGTCTTTTGCTCTTCCTTCCCCCTTTTAAAATACTCCAAAGGTGTTCTTTTGGATTCAAGTCAGGGGACTTGGCCAGGTCATAGTTTTCACTTTTTCTTTTAAAAACTCTTATGTGATTTTTGCAGTGTGTTTGGGATCATTGTTATTTTGGAAAATTCTACTCCTGCCAATCTTCTTAAGACTAGAAGTCATCTTTTCATTCAGTATTTGGGTATTCAAACTTGCATTCATTGTGCCATTTATAAATGTCATCTTCCCTAAACCTTTTGCCCCAAATCCGCAACACTCCCACCTCCATGTGTCACGGTCAGCACTATGCAGTCACTGGGCTAGTCCTGACCAGTTCCACGCCAAACGTGCTGGACCCTCTCTGATCCAAACAAATTTATTTTGGTTTCATCTGACAAAAGAATGTGCAGCCAGTATTCATCAGGCTTCTATTCATGTTCTTTGGCAAAGTTTAATCTTACAGTTTTTTGCTGTATTGTGAACAATGGTTCTCTTCTTGGACAAAGATGTCCCTAACACCATCTTAGCAATCACTGAAAAACCAATTTCCACAGATAATCCTTGTGCCAATCAGAGGCACTTGCCCGTCTGTTTTTCAATTCAAGATTGCGTAAATATCGAATTATCATTCAGCCACTGTGCCCTCTTTTACTGGTAATATGGGTCTTCCTGTATCTCCTAACCACTGCTGCAACTGTGTTTTGGCTTCTATTCAGTATCCTACTGATGATCTTGTACCCTCTCCCATCTTAATGAAGTCTCACAATCTAGTTTCTTATTTGTTCAGGTAATTACTCACCATGCGGGGCCATGTTGCATTAGACACAACTCAGGCCAGAGCTGAGAAAGTTGTGGTGTTCACAGGTTCTTTTATGACCTTGTTCAGTCAATTAGTCTTAATGGGAAGGTTCAGGTGTACTCACTTTTGTTTCAGTGGTCACATGTGTACTCACTTTTGTTGCATTGAGACTGAACTCTGTATTTTTAATTTAGTCTATCTAACCTGTTTGTTTTTAATAACAAATAAGATCAAATACATTACACTTCACTCTAAAAATACTACAATTACTGTAAGATGATACAATTTTGAATCATTTAACATTTTAGTGTTTTTGCACAGGGGTGTACTTAGTTTTGTTATATACTGTATATGTTATATTTTTTATAGTATATGTATTGTTGTTTATTACGTATTAGAAACTTAACTATTGATGTTATTGTAGTCAGATTAATCAAGCGTCTAGACAGCGTTTTTTCATATAGACAGTAATTCACTAGCCTTATATGATTGTGTGATGACTCATAGAAGGAATACTGACATTTTTTACCATTGGCCTGGCTTTGAAAATGAATCTTAATCTTAAGACCAAAAACAAACAGACAAACAAAAAAAAAAACTCTGAAAATGAATTTTCTGCTTTCTGCTCTCATAAGAATCATTGATGCAGATGTCATTAAAATGAAAGACTCTCTGTTGATACACTACAGATAAATTAGATGTAATACAGCAACCAGGTGTTTTCTATTTGTCAGGAAAACATTTTCCTCACTGGTAGAATAGGCAGAATAGAAGAAAACCTTTGCTGTTTACACTTAAGCAATCAACACTCTCTCCTCCCAGCATGCTTCCTCAATGACACATGCGGTCTGTGGATATATGGGAATGTGTGATATTTGTGTAAATTATATCACTGCTGTATTTGTATGTGTGTGTGTGTGCAAGCAGAAGGCCAGCCCTGGAGTGCGTGTGGGGGTGATAGATAACCCCAGCGGAAAGCCTAGCGAAGATAACACTGTGCTGTACAGGGCTATCTGGGCCTCTCTCCTCACCCAGAAGAATAAGGCTGCAGCAGAGTTTGTGCAGAAACTCCTGAAAGAGCAGAGCAGCCAGCTCCTCCAACAGGGGACCAAGATGAAGGACTTACTGATGCAGGTAAAGGAGGGATTAGGGAATGCAGGTCTGTTTGTTGGCAGTTCAGAGATAATCAGATTCCAAACATTTCATTTGCATTTCTTTCACTTTTCAAGCAAATGGAAGCCTTTTAGATTTTCTGTTTTTGCAATTACATCAAAGTAGAAGTGTGTGTCCTCAATATGTTAAACTACTGTTGATATTGTGATATGAGACTAGATCAAGTTGTGTTTAGTGATTACTGTAAAATTTTAAAAAACTGCACTGATGTGCTTTTCCCTGAAGGCCACATTAAGTTTAAGTAGGACTGGATTTCAAACCCGAGTACTTTTTTTGTACCAGCTGAAATGTGTCCGTGGCAGAGAGTATCAAAAACAGTACCAAAGGCTGATATCAAATGTCTGGTCAGATTAAAAATCTAGTTTACTCCTTTTTTCAAAGATAGTCCCTGTTTTTGTCAGTTGTTGACTTTCATTTAGGCAAAGTTCTTCAGAGGTGGCCTGGGTTTAGACAACGTTTAACAAATTACGAGCTTCTTTTGTTAAGCAAAAAATGGTTTATTGGTATCAAAATTCAGGTATTGTGTTGACACAAGTATAAAAAAATGTCAACAATATGCAGCCCTAAATTAAAGTGACATACAGTGATTTTGTCAGTATTTGTCCAAAAGGTCCAACTGGCCCATCCTAAAATCATTCAAACATCATCACAGTTACACTCACATTGTCATTTTTGTGACCTAATTAGAAAGTAGTATAAAGAAAGTCAGCCCTTAATGTCATAATGGGTTTTTTGTATTTGTAAATTGGCTCCTGACTGATAGAAGAGAACAGTTCACATGCTCATCACTACAAGTATGTGTGAATTAGATGCCATAAATTATTGAAATGTGTCATTGCAAGCAGTAACAAATATTTATTTTGATGCCAGCAGTTTAGGCTGATTAAACAATAAATAATTAATTATGTATTATTTACTGTGTTAAACACATGAATGCCTCTGAGCTGAGGTGCTGAGATTCCCCTTTTTCTGTTTCTTCTGACGTGACAGGAATGTGGGAGAAGACCTACAGCTAGCAAAGTAAATAAGGAAGAATAGTACAGAACAAGTATAGTTTAGCTTAGTTAGCTTAAAGACACAAAATGTATCAATTAACCAGCGAGATACCATCACAGTTATTTCCAGATATTAGGGATGGGATATATGGCCTTTAAATAATATCATGATATTGCAGGGTATTTTTTGGAAGAGCGAGCAGAGGCAAAGCTATGACTCTGATTTAAGATAATTCTGATCAGAGTCATGAATGTAAACCTGTTGTACTGATGGTAGTCAGCTGAGTCCAGCTAGAATGTAACTAACATCAACGCAGTGCAGACTGTACTGAGTAAAATGTGTCCAGCTGATGATTAACAAACTAACTGCCGTTTGACTGGCAGCACCGTCGGCTGACTTGCAAACTCCACAGTTATCCTGAGAATGAGCTATTATTTCACCACATCGCAAAGTGCTGCTCTGAATTACAGCAATGTCAATTTTTATAGGTGTTGTGTAAAGACCGTGTATCTGTCGATGTGTTTGCCCTCGCCTCAACCTGAAACCAAACTTACTCTAAACTTAACCAGTTATCTTTGCTATGCATAGCCATAGTAGCCCCAGGTTGTGCCTCTCCTATAGTAGCATACTGCACATTGGGGTCAGAGAGGTGACCATCAGTTTCTCTAAAATATAATTAACTGCAATGTTTGAAATATCCAGAAGGCCGTTTAAAATTACTTACTCGTTCTGGTATTTTCAAAATCCTTAAAGACTCTTCTAACCTTCTAGATGGAGAAAATATTCCATTTGCTGCACAAAAAAAAAAGATTCCCCAAGTTACAACTGTATCTCCGAATCAAAAATTCTGACCCCAATAGTAGTGAGGGGCACTACAGGAAACATAATTTTAACAGGAGGGAAATGCTATTTGAAGAGGGAATACACAACAACGGTATTATCATGTGGCACGTCTGTAGTGGGTGATATGGATAAAATCCTCTGTCACAGTTATTTTATATTGCAAAATATAAATGGTGGTATAGTTCATTTTCTGAAAATTCAATTGATAAACCATTTACACATAAATGTTATCACAGCTTATACATTTTTATCATCTCATAGTAGAGTATACTATATAACCTTCGCCAACCCTAAAAGATGCACAGAGTTTTTTGGGGTATTGAATTATTGGTTGGCAACTTGGGATTGTATCAGTGAAATGTGTATCTCTGCAAAATGTATCTCTGTGAACATGGGAGGAATGTTACTCTACACTGATATAACTGATAACATTTATAGGCAGAATTAATGAGGATAACAACAAAAACTAAGAAAACAAGGGTTGGATATAACCACTTGCAGAGATTTGTCTGCCACTGCTTCCTTGATTTAAGTGCACAGTGGGGGGAAAATGGTGATTGATGAGCCCATCTTCTCATTCCTCCCCTGAACATCAGATAACAGAATACATTTAGAGCACACATGATGCTCCGCAGCCTGTGGATGCCAAGGCAAGCAGCCTACTCACTGTCAGTTCCACTTGATCTGTCACAGGGGCCAGCACACAGCGGGCTCCACACACTGAATCTTTAACTATAAAGTGCTGGTGGATACCTGGCCTCCAGGACCGGATGAATAACTGAGCTCCTGTTCACCGTTCATGGTTGTGTGAGCCACATGTGTCCAGCCAAGCCTGACCATCACTCTGCTACTTTAAACAGTCTACATGCTGTTCCCCATGCTGTAGTGTGCGGCATCCACCCACACAGCATTGCACGTACCAAAATAAATTCTCAGACGCTAATCAACAAATCAGACTACAGGAGAGCTCCCATCTCTCCCATTATGAAGAAATCATACAGCACAGGTTTCATTTGGGACCAACCATAACAAACTGTCCTCCAGTTATACATACCTTAAACAATAGAGAGAGAATGGGCTGGAAATAACAACGGAAAGATGGGTAGGAGGTGGCTGTGTGAATTGAGACCCAGAGTCAAGGGATATGAGTTTATTATTGGCTGCCAGACAGACTTGCTGACTGGATTGTGCTGACATTATTGGTATTTCACCTGTTCTCCTGAGGAGAGAATGTTGGAGAAACTAATAACCTGACTCCACAATCCCTCCACTCTCCCATACCTAATTTGTTATAGACAAAAAAGGCTGAGGTTTAATTAGGAGTTTGTTATATTAATTACAAATTGATTAATCTCATATTCACACATGTGTATTTCTTGACAGCTCAGTCCTCTGGCTGAAATATTTTATGTTCAAAAACTGCAGTGATTATGCTGATGCTATGCATCAATGATATTGTGAATAACCAAGTAATTCCTGCCTCACATACATCATTCCTCAAGCCAATGCATCACTCAGATTTTGTTTTGGACAAGCTGGAAAGTGAAAAAGGTCCTTGAGCTGGTCTATTGGATTGTACAGTACATCACAGTTTTCTCAGAAATAACGAGTCAACAGTTCAATCAATTTATCTAACATCCTGAACAAACTTTTGTTATTCCGCTCTAGGGCATGGACAAAGATGCTTTTGAAAAAAAGTTCAACACAATGGAAGTGGATTTCATCCGCTCTCATCGGCTCTTCTGTCAAGACGTCCTGAAACTGAGTCCTGGACAGCGGGCAGTGATCAGCAATGGCCGGGTAAGTGGCGTCCAGCTCCAACACAGTTCAGTTAGCGTCCTCATTACCAGTTTTTTCAAAATAATCCCCATATTTCTGCATAAGAACTGTGCTAAACCACATTATGTTTTCAGAAAGCTAACACATTGGTTAAATGTTGCTTCTAATGTTTCAGAACAGTAGAGTAGGATCCTCTTTGGAGTATTTTTCTTCTAGTGTTTTCAAAGTGCTTCCTTAGTGCGGTCAAATCAGCATGACGTCTGTTTCTCAAAGGTCACAGGTGGCATAAACTGCACTGTGCATATTTGTTTGTGTGTATGTGTGTGTGTGCGTGTGTGAGTGAGCAGCATGTGTACAGAGCTGATGACTGATGTCTCAGCAGCAGCGATGCTGACAGTCACGGATGAAGAGGCCAGCCTCTGAGATGGCAGTAACAATTAATATCATTTTACATTCCTCTGCTGCAGTGGCAGGGCTCTACTCCCAAAATAGAAAGGAGGAAAACACAGGCAGCGTCACTGAATACCATGACTTAAAGTGGATAAAACACTGTGTTACGATCACATTATATTTAACACCCCCTTGGCAAGTGGTAAATAATACATGCTGAGATAAGAATTGGACAAGTTGCGTTCTCATTGCATTATTTTCTTCATGTTAGATCCTTGGTCCGTTTGAGGAGCAGGAAGAATTCACTCTGGAGGATTTCCACTTGCTTGAGAAGATTACACTGAGCAGTTCTGCAGAGAAAGTCAAAGCCAAAGTTAAACAGATGGGGATGAAGCCAAAGCAGTATGTCGGTGTATTTTTTTCTTGGCCTTGTTATTTGACACTAAATGTCTCTTTCTTTGCTCTGTAACTGCCTGTGATGGACATTTAATCCATGAACTCCTTCCTTTATGTGTCTCTTTAGTCTCAAGGATGTCTAAAAGAATTTTTGTCCTCTTTGATCAAAAACTCATCCAACATGTGTGTTATATTAAAAATAAGGTTTTCTCTAGTGAAGAAAATATAATGTTCTCATCGTGAAGGTAACCTTCACTGATTTATGAGGCTACCTTGTTAACAGTTTGAGATCACATATGAGCACATTTTGACACCTCCCCTTACACCTATCATGAATAAATGATCGACTGACCCTGCTACACCTGTTCTCCATCCTCAGCGCCAGTGACTTAGTGATGAAATTTGATGCCCTCCTAACTGCAGCCCCCAAAGGAGAGGTCAGGAGGGATGTCCATTTTATCAAAGATAACCACAGGTGGGCAATGGTTTTTCTCTGTTTACTGTCTTAGTGTTGTCTCTGCAGTCTCACAGGGAAGCGGTTGCTCTCCTTTTGTTATAATGGATCTGAAAATTGCTACACCATCATTTCAAGCAGTGCAGAAAGGCGAATCTTTTGATTTGCAGTTCTGCTGAATAAGGGTTGTATAACCTTGTGTTGCTGAATCCGCTTTGGTGTGCTGTTCTCCTCCTCAGTATACTCCATCTCTCCCCGCGTGAGAATGAGGTTTTCTATGATGTGGTGGCCATCGTTGATCCCCTCACTAGGGAGGCACAGAAGTTGTCCCCTCTGCTGATTGTAAGCTGTATTCTTCTCTCGTACTCCTCTCCTCTCTTCTCCATTGATTCCTAATACAGCAAGGACACACTAAAATCACTTTCATTGAAAGGAAGGGTACAGAAACACAAAGCTTGGCAAGGTCCGAAAGTTCAGATAGAAATGTTTTTTCCATCCTCATATTGATAATATGTTCTAGTTTTTCACATTGTTTATTCTGGAAGATATTGTACATTCCTGAAAATCATTTGTAGAGTCAGTAAAATTGATTGGGAAAAAAAAGCAAAGGTCTTTATTTTATTGTTGTTGTTGTTGTGTAAGTATGGCTTATGCTTTCTTTTTCTTTGTGAGCCAAAACAAGCGTGCTCATTTGACCAGATAAGGTTATTTAGAAACATTTTCTTTAGTGGGTTTAGTTTCACTGAAGCCCACCAGCTGTCTGCTGCATCTTGCTGGAGGCTTGTTGTGCTGATGACTTGGGTGAAGATGAAATTATGACTCACCATTTCTTTTCAGACAGCCAGTGAAACAGACACCTTCAGAAGCTGTTGTTTGCAGCGGGTTTTCAGTGATGTACTGCAGTATGTAGAAGAAATTATGATGCCAGCATATCAACATCACAGCTGGTTGTGATGAAGGCAGCTCACTGTGCCCATCACCATCGGCTCATTGTTTTGTTTTGTTTTTTTTGTTTGTCATGAAAAATGTTATGTAATAATGTCTGTACTTTTACATTTGACAACCTTGTAAAATCCAGTGCAACAAGAGCAGTGGGCAGTGAAACATTCACATGTGTGTCTTGTGCTAGTGGCCTCCCTGCTGGGCTGGGCGCTACCTTGCTCCTGATTTCTAACTGGATCTTTTCTTCTGTGACTCCTGCAGGTGCTCAGTCAAGTGGTCAATGTGAGACTGCGGGTGTTTATGAATTGCAGGGCCAAGTTATCTGAGATGCCCCTCAAGAGGTAAGCTCTAGCTCCAACAGTAATTAAATTTTCCTGTTTGGCTTTTTTTGTGTATCCTCTGACCATTGTAGGTTGAGCATCTCTGCCTCGCTCCTTCCCTTTGTTAGATTATACTGCACAGATGCAATCTGCTTAATAACACCGCCTTATTGCTCTGGGCCTCCTCTTGAATCTCTGAGCAAATTGCTTACAGCTTGCACTGATGCGGTTCAAGACATGCAGTAACAAATAGAAAAAAAAAATAATAGGTTGAAATCGTCCATTAATTTTCAGACCAGGATGAATGTGAGTCATTATGTAATTTGGGCAGTTTTCTGTTTTAGTTGTTCAGTAATGAGTTAAGTCTTGTTGTGGTAATCTATTGGAATATCTCAAATGTTGCTTTTTTTCCCCGGTACCAAATAGCAGAAGTGTTCCAAGAAATTTACCCTTCCTTTGGGGGGACAATTTACAGTATGACCTTTTAGAGGTCTCTCTTTACGAGACTTCAGAATTGAACTGACAGAAACAGCTCTTCCCCCACAATTCACTTACAAGCCACCCCCATCACACTTTCTGTCCCCCTGAGTGACGATTGCCTGTAACTGACACAAATGGCTACATGATATCTTCACATGAGAGATAAATAAGCTGGATGTCTGCAATCAAGCTGCTACAGAAATGATCCAGTGATGCAAAAAATTACAATACAGACACATTTCATGTCATCAGCCTTTGTAAAAGAAAGGTTTTGCATTGCTGGCTGCTTTCTTAAGGCACTATTCTCACATTCAGCCACTGAAAATGTGTGTTCCTGTGTGGAATACAGGCTTTTAAAAGTCAGAAATCTAAATATCCGACCAGATATTTGTTGAGTAATTATTGTTAATCAAGAAACTATAAAACCCTTTTATAAATGACTAAGATTAAATTGATGTCTTCCATGAAGTGATGACATCTAGTTTAGAATTGTAGATTAGTGTTGTAACCACAAAGTTACAACATCCTTGCTTCATGTTCCTTGTAGAGCCATAGCCTTGGTAATCCTATACACACCCCTGGAGATACTGCTGTCATCAGGTACATATGAATCTTGTTCTGCATCAGTGGGTTCATTTTATTCATTGCTATACTTTTCACAGTGGTAAAACCACAATAGAGACCACAGGGTTGCTCAGCATCTTTCTTCACCTTTTGGTCTTGTGGAGAGTTGGTCATTTCACAAATTGCAACCAATCAAATGAATACAGTGTTTTTCCTCTGGTGTGCTGGGTTTTGCCTCCGTAACTACAACCTTTCCCTCACCACCTCCTTGTGCTTTTGTAGCAGCTCCCATCACACCCTAGAGTCAACAGCCCCTCTCTCACCGCTCCCCACTGAAACCTGAAACAGGGATGCTGTGGTGGGAATTAACTTTTGAGAAATCCCCCTGTGAAAAAAAAAAAAAAGTGACAACACACATTTGAGGATAAGAAGGCATTCTAAATAAAAAGAATTAGCATCGGTAATGTTTCTCATCTTCCACATTATCTACGCTCAATATGACTCCTCGATGTCAGAGGGCGCACTGAAGAAAAGCAATTAGCATAAAGATTAGCCTGGAGCTAGCACCTGTGACAGCTATGAGTAATAATGGAGAAAAGGAATATTTCTTGAGCGCAGACTGCACATATTTCTGGTATTGGTTGAGCAGGAACACTGGCAGTAATAATATTAGATTCCTCACTTTGAAGAGATTGTATATACCCAGCTGTCACAACAGAGCCCATCTCTCCTGTCCTAGAAAGGAGACTGCTGCATAACATGTCATCATTTTGGTGCTTGTCGAAGAGAGGAATGCAGTTGTTGTGGCTGATGTAGTCTCAGTCCGGTGGCAAAAGTCCTGCAGGGTATCCACCATTTTAAGGCCTTCAGTTTTCAACTACTGTTAAATTTTATGTTGATTTTCAGTTGACGGACAAGCGTTTAAATTTTGATTATCTCTGTTTGCCTGTCTTTACAGCTTTTACCGCTTTGTCTTGGAGTCAGACGTGATTTTCTTGGCAAACGACACGGTGTCTCCAGGACCAGTTGCTCGCTTCATGGAGCTCCCTGAATCTCCACTTCTCACTCTTAATATGATCACACCAGAGAGCTGGATGGTGCAGGCTGTGCGCAGCCCACATGACTTAGATAACATCCACCTGCAGGAGGTATCCTGCTCCTTAGTCATTACTTCCTAATCTTATTATCTTATTATCCTCACCCCTTAAGTAGGACCGAGCTGCTTTTTATTAATCATACCTTTATTTGTTTTTGTGCTCTGTAATTTGTGATTTCACTCCAGGTGAGCGGAGTTGTGGCAGCAGAGTATGAACTGGAGCACCTCTTGTTGGAGGGCCACTGCTTCGACCTGTCAACTGGCCAGCCTCCCCGTGGACTGCAGTTTACCCTTGGCATGAGTCAGGATCCACTCATGTATGACACTATTGTCATGGCTAACCTGGTCAGCAGCCCTCTCAACTCCATTTTAGAGTTAAAAAGACAGTTTTCTTGTTATGGATAGAATATTACGGTCAATGACCACCATATTAAGTTCGGAACAGAAACTGTTTGGTGTCAGGATTGAGGAAATGAGAGTGAATTACATTCTTACTGTACATAACTTAGACTTGTTTTAACCACAACAGGGATATTTCCAGCTGAAAGCCAATCCCGGTGCCTGGATCCTGAGATTACGTAAAGGAAGATCAGAGGATATCTATCAGATCCTCACGTGAGTATTCATTAGTATCTACAGACTGTTTTCGCCATTTGAAGTCGTTCCCATCTTATCCCTCACAGATATTAATTCAAGACATTTTTAAAGTTAGGTAATGCTAATTAGTCGGCTTCATCAGTAGCTCAGCATCAAGGTTGTTTTCAGCTACCTCTCTATTTCATACCGGTAGCTATGAAACCCATCACTATGGTAACATGGAGAGCTGCTGACACTGTAGCAGCTCAAGGTTTTGATGAGTACAGGGAGTTGTGCTCTGCACAGAGGGGAGAGAGACAGGTAGGAGGAAAGGGGTGCTATTAAAGAGAAGACAGAATGGAGGTATGATTCAGCTGGTCACCTGCCATGCCATCCGCATCAGACTGCAGTATATCAGCAGCAGAATGTGTTTAGTTAGGACAGCGTAGGTGTCAAAGGCTGCATATACTAGACAGAGTGCGTCGGCGTTGTCTAATTTCCCCGGACAAATAGAAACGGTATTGTGCTTTGGTCGGTTTGATACATTTTCTACAAAATTCTGTGCCTTGTAGCTTGCACTTTCACTTTAATTAGACATTTAAAATGTACTGTTGTACTTTCATCTTAAGAATTCTTATTTTTCAAAGGATCTCATGCTCATCTTGTCGTTTCTTTGTAACATAACAAAGAACCATAATCCCTCACTGTCAGAGGCGATAATGGCTTAAATCCCACTCATGTATTTGAGTCTTCATGGGCAGCCGTATTGCACCATTCTAGATGTCCCTACAATCACAGATACTTTCCTTCTCTGGCCATCCTCACATAAGATTTAGGACACATACAGCCCTCGGTTCCTCTGGAATCATATCAGACAACCCAAGATTTATTCCCCAATCCTCCAGGTGAAGATAAGAGGTGATGTCATTTTTCACCTTGGCAGTGTCATTATTCTTGTGGTTAGCGGCACTCTGCTCTGGTTAGGTGGCCGATCAGAGTCTAGTGGGAGTGTCTGTGAGACTCCGGTCCCAAAGCCTGCGTTTTCCTGCTGCACCCTATGCTGCCGCTGCGCCTCGCCCTGACAGCGATGAATGAGATGGCCAGCTCTCCTCTCCTCAGAGCAGGGATAGAGATTGATCTCTGGTGCTTTCTAACACAAACCCTAAAGGCTGAGTTGCACTTGTGACAGCAGAGGGGGCAAAACACAAGCCACACTTCAGCATAGGGGGAAAATGTACTTTGTGCCCAATAAGGAGGGGGCATTTATCATAGTGATAAGGTTAGTTTTTTGCCTTTAGTAAGCAACGGGGTCGTAATGGCTTGCTGTGCATCATAGCCTATTGCTCATATCTGCCTAAAGTTTGCTCTCTGGTGTTTCACCACAAGACCCTGCAGATCCTGTCTGCCAAAACACATTCTCCACCAGGCAAATCAGTCCTAAAACAATTACAGTGAAAGGCCAGTGTTACGCAATCAATATTGCACAGACTTTCTCATTAAATCTACCAGTATATACAGCATGGCTGGGAAGTAGTGACGGATGAAATAATGGAAAGGTGATTCTCAGGGTAATGAATATGGTCAGAGTGTGACCCTGGCAGCTGTCCCAGTATCCACTTTTAAGTGTGTGAACATCTGTCAGTGATCCGTCCATTAGCTGCTGTTGTCTCCTTCATAAGAGTAGACTACACTGTATATGTATATATATATATATATATATATATATATATATATATATATATATATATGTATATATATATATATATATATATATATATATATATATATATATATATATATATATGTATATATATATATATATATATATATATATATGTATATATATATATATATGTATATATATATATATATATATATATATATATATATATATGTATATATATGTATGTATATATGTTTTCTTACTCTGTTGCTGTTGCTGCTAAAACACGTGAACCAACTTCAGGCATTGACACACACAAAAATAATTTCACACTATTAAAACATAAATCTAAGACACACTTTGAAATGTGTTCTTGAAATGCCTTTGTTTTTGTATAAACTTAGATAGCAAGTGATAATATACTGTAGCTCCTTGGAGCAATAAAATGATTGGACTGTCGTGATCGGACTGACTGTAGTTGAAGTAGTTGGTCAGCTGCGTCACATAAATTATAAATCAGCACTTAAGTTCAACCATAGGTCAGTACTGTTCCACATCATTTATTTGGGGAGCAACATTTTTAAGCTCAGTGGAAAAGCAGGCCTTCATGTATTTATAAAACTGCTTTTTTAGGTTTATATCAAAGTGAAGATGAAGAAGAAGAAGAAGTTTCATTTTGATCGTTGATCATTTTTACCTTTTACCTGTAAACTAACTAGCAGTTGATCCATTGTTCAGGTTTAATAATTGATTTTTACTCTCAGTGGTCATGATTACATTCTCACTCTTTATTCACGTTTTCAGGCATGATGGAACCGATTCCCCTGCAGATGCTGGTGATGTTGTAGTTGTGCTTAACAGTTTTCACAGTAAGATCATCAAAGTCAGGGTAAGTATGTTCACATGTGTGGACAGGGTGTTGGAACTCTTTATAGCACTGGACATGATTTGACCTACAGTAAAATGCTTTATAGTAGTTTTTCTATGATATGAATGGCATTCATAGGTCAAAAATTAAGGATTTTGAAACATTTTTACATAGTCCATTATAAATAGTCAGAAAATCTTTTTTATGTCTATTTTCTCATTATAGGTGCAGAAAAAGGCAGAGAAGATCAACGAAGATCTTTTAAGTGAAACTAATGAAAGCAAAGGCCTGTGGGACTCCATAGCAAGGTGTGTAATCTATTCTCACATACATCTAATATATGTTTGGCTTTAGTCAGTTTTATACCATCCCCCAGCTGACTGGCAGTAACGACTTTGAGTTAATTGATTGGTGGGTGGGCTGATGTGCCTTCTGTTGTCAATTATACATTGTGGTTTCAGGAGATCTTATTCCTCCCCTGGATACAGACTGCAATATTATGCTGTAAGATCTAGTCTTGCAAAAAATATGTGCTTCTGTAGGTATGTGTGTGTGTGCATTTGTGTGTTTCCTCCCCTCCCCCCTGCCCCCAACACTTCTTAACTGTGTGATCCTGTCTCCTCACTTAATGCTTGCTGTGTGAAGTGTTTGGAGCACTTTTGAGAAAAGGTAGGCAGTGTTGCTGCAATCCATTTAACACTTTAAACTTATTTGTCATACTCATTAGCATGCAGTGTTTATTAGTTGCTTTCACTTGCTATTCTAATTTCCTATGTTTGGTAATGAATTTTTAAATTTCATTTTAAACAGGATATTGTAATACTGTAAAGCTGCGTTCAATGTAATATTTACATGTTCACATTTTCATTTATGTATTTATTTATTCATATACTCATTCTAAGAATATCAACACTACTGCTAGTGCAAACACTTCCTCATACATAAACCATATATAAATATACTGTATATGTCTATGCATATGTATGTGCATAAACTATGCACACAAACATACAGTGCTACACATACTTATGTGCATACAGCCATACTATACTGTTAAAAGTGTAACATGGATGTATAAAACTCGAGAGCTCTTGGACTCGTCAACAACCGCAGTGTAGGGGCCTGGTGTGATGCAAATCAGGTGGCAGTTGAAGGTGGGAGTCTCAGCATCCTCGGGAAAAGCTTTGTGTGTATTCTCAGCAATAGATCAAGCCTGCTCAGGGATGGGGTTGAGGAGCTTGGAGTACACAGACTGCTCCTTCATGCTGAAAGGGGCTAACTCAGGTGAAGGGGGGGGGTCTGATTAGGATGCTTCCTGGATACTTCCTGTAGAGGTATTCTAGGCTTGTCCAACTAGAAGGAGGCTCCAGGGCAGACCGAGAACACGCTGAAGGCATAACGAATCCCTCCTGGCCAGGGAATGCCTTTACTTCAGGAGTCGGGGGATGTGTTTGGGGAGAAGGAGATTTGGGCTAACCTGATTAGCCTGCTGCTTAAATGACCTAGACATAATGATGAATGCATTTATAATTGAAGATCATTTCCCATTGAATGACGTTTAATTCATAAAAAAATACTTGGAACAAAAGGTTGCATGAGATTGTTTTAAGAGACATAATTGAACCATTAGTGCCTGTGATGAATGAATCTAATATCAGCTTCAATATGGCCACATTTGGAGAGAAGAGTACTTCCTTTTTGGCATGATTCCAGTTCACCCTCCTTTCAAAACAAGGCCACATAAATCTTAAAACATTTCTTGGGAGATAAAACACTTAGAAGCCACTCATCATGTTGAGCAAAAAGGCCTTAAATATTCTATGTCCAACTGGTCCAATAAAATAAATAAGTAAATAAAGGTGTTCTGAAGAGTCATAACCATTACATCCTACTCAGTCCTCTTCCTCATCCAGTGCAGGCAGCTGGTTAGAAAGGATGACCAATTAAAAGACGGACAGAAAGAAAACACTTGAAAACCACCAAAAACAATTTAATAGTCTGAATAACAGATGATACAAAATGTTCGAAAAGAAACATTTGGTACTTAAGCCCTCACAAAAAAATATCTGTTTTCTCGTTGATAGAACAGCAAGCTTTACACAGACCTTACAAACATTTAAAATGACTGCACACATAATAGCACAAATTTCACAAAAGTCAAAGATTCTGAATATTTCAGCAAAGGCACTGACTGTGTAGACCTTGACCAGTTGTCTTACATAAAAATTTTAAGTCTTTATACTCATTACTTCATTTGTAAACTCAGACTGCTTTGAGGGATTTATTGTAAAAGGCGGGACTGAAGGCCATTTATTGATCTAACCCCTCTAAAGAATTAGAGACAGATCCATGCATCAGCAAGCATCTGTAAGTCTTAAGTGACAGATATGTTACAAATTGTCCCACCTTTACAGGGAGCTTTATCTGTGTAGAGCAATAATGAACCTGAATGAGGGTTTAATGCTTTGAGGGTTTAATGTCCTTTATGCTACTCTTAAATTTCTTAACATCAGGACACCACAAGGTGTAAGAGAGCATCAGAGGCTGTACTACCTGAGGGAGTTATTCAGATTTTAAGTGGAGGGTGCTGTAAAATCCCCTTTGCTGCCAGTGGTCCCAGGAAATCATTACATTAGCTATTAATATTTTCCCCAGCTGGATCCAGATTTCAGGTTTTTCTTCAACAGCCTTCAATCTCTGCACCATGTATTTGTTATGTGTTTACCGTCTTGAGATCTGGGGAAAGAGTAGAGTGACTTTGTGTTTGGATTTGTTCTTACTGGGGCTCACAATGGGCAAAAGCAAATGGCTAAATTGATCTCATGGTGCAGAGGACAAACTGAACTGTGTACATCTACTTGATGGATTGGCACAACATTTTGTGCAAAATCTGCAAAATACATTCACATCTTTCTTGTCCAAGTGCTGAATTAAAAAAAAAAAAACTGTGGGTGATTTCTGCTTCCCAAGGACCTTGCAACACAACTAGAGTTTTGTCCGATTAGTGCTGTCCACCACTCAGGATTTAACCAGAGCTCTGTGGATCCTTCCAGAGGTCCAGTTTATCTCGAGTGAGTCAGCCAAACGGGCTCTCACCTGACCCGCTAAAGCTGCTTATCTGGGGGGCCCCACTGTAGTGCTGGAGGCCCTTCATAATGGCTGGCTTAGTCATGGCAGACAGTCAGTATCCCCAGATCCCACAGATGTATGGTGAGTCCCCCAGAAGCCATCTGCTCATCTAGAGAGAGCAACACTTGGATTTGAGAAAAAGATTCAGTGGAGTGCAAGGAGAGAAATACAGTAAAGGTTTTCAGGAGGACAAACTATGAAATGTTTAAAAAAAAAAAGAAGTCATGCAGCGTCCTGTCCCAGTATTGAGTTTCTGTTGTATCGATGTAACTGAGTTGCCAGTCAGACTCTTGTATACTGTACTTGTATGTGTATCAGAGAGTTAGTTTTAGAGGGCATGAAGAGACAAACAGCATGCTCCCTCCCCTCCCTTCACACCTCCCTTTCACTCACTGGTGTCTTCCTGGAGCCTCGGGGCCGAGGTTGTGGTCGTGATTGAGTGTGGGAGAGACACTCCTTCCCTCATCAGCAGTCTGTTACAGACAAGGACACACAGTTTGACTGCAGACACATCTACCCTCCAGCACAAGTCCTGATTTCTGTCTGCTAAATGTGCCTTGCATCATGAGCCACTGCTCTTTAACAGCGGTTAGGGTTTGTTGAAGCGTTCACAAGTGCGGAGAGTGTCCTTTGGCTTTTTCTGTCATCTGCACTGGTATTTCAACATAAAACCATATAATAAACCAATAAACTAGATGTTAACTTGTGTTTTTAAAATATAAGTCAAATAGTGACAAATAGTTAATTTAATTGATAGGTTAACTCAGCCTGAGAGGTTATCGACTGACCCGATGAGCACTATTTTTGTCTAAAGTACAGCTTTTGTTCCCTCTAAGGCACAGCAAGTTTTGTTTTTTTTTGCTTGCTGGTTTTGTATTTAGGTGGCTCTGCGTGCACCACAGTGAAAGGAGAGACTCCATAACTGGCAACATTTTGCTTCGTCCACCTCTCTCATTTGTTTTGACCAGCTCAACAGTGCTCTGTGTGCTCATGTTCTGTGCTATTTTTATCACTTTAATTGATTCATTTCATCCCTACTGTTACCAGATATTCAAATCCCATGTCATATTCTCTTAGTGCAAACTTAGCAGGGTACCTGTGGAGAGCTGTTAAATTTTTTCATGCAAATGAGTCCTATTAGCTATATGGGTCTGAAAGCACACTGCAGTGTGTTTCATTAATAATCTTTTGCATTAGTAATCAGTTTCAATGTTAAAGCTGCCTTCACTGTGTCTGATCTAATGAGTTGATTATTACAGCTCTGTACAGGACTGCTGTTAGAACGGTGTCCAAATCGTGGCTTTTCAGGACGTTGTCATTCCCTTTATTACATTTAAAACAACGTCTCGGTTTGCTGCACAATATTGCATGGTTTGTTTGAAAGTTTTGAAAGGCTTAGTCATGATCTACAGTCACCACATGAAAAAACATGCATTAATCTGTATTATCGTTTCAATTACAGCATCACAGGTGGAGGCTCCAAGAAGGATGACGGAGAGAAGAAGAAAGAGGATGTCCTGAACATATTTTCTGTGGCTTCAGGCCATCTATACGAGCGCTTTCTGAGGCAAGTCACTTTCCATTTACAGATGAATATACTTGCTTACTGTCCAGCCCCTAAACATTACATCCCTCATAACCCTGACCCTGTGACTCACCCTTTCACCCTTTTGTCCCTATTTCAGAATAATGATGCTGTCTGTCCTTCGGCATACCAAAACTCCTGTCAAGTTCTGGTTTCTCAAGAATTATCTCTCACCTTCATTCAAGGTACCTGCCTCACTTCATGATTCTGTACAAATATTCAATTTTTCCTGCCTGTTCACAATAACTTGATCCCTGTTCTTAAGAGGAAGCCTTTCAGAGATTTATTTTCAGTTTAATAAGCGAAGAAAATGACTGTGAATTGTTCCCTCTTTGGTGATGGTCTTTGTTCTGATTTAGAGGTGTGGTGTTGAGTTACAAAAAAAAAACTAAAGGAGAAGCAAAACAGTTTCAAGTTTTTAACTTTGACTCACTTAATTTGATTCACGAGTGACGAAGCCTCATATTAACTTCAAGCTGTGGATTTTTTCTTCTTCCATCTTCTCCATTGGAAGCATGTTAGGAAGGCATCTTTTAGCTGACAGTATAAATAGGAGGAATGATTCCAGCAAGCAAAAACTGTAGTTATAGGCACAAATGTACCAGCATCATCTGCTTTCTACCGGGCAGATGATCAATATTTTATATATTACTTTATGGAATTGACTTGTTCCATGGTTGAGTTTTTTGGAAAACAGAATCCACAATAACAGAATCCAAATAACCTTTCTCACTAATTTTGTGAGTGTCATCCTGTAATTACCTCAACAGCTACTCATAATTGTCTGTAATGAAACATTTGACCTATGAACACTTCAAATATCCCACAGTTTAGTACTCTATTGCTCCTAATCTGTGTTTTCTTTTTTGATGTTTTGGTTAGGAAACCATCCCTCACATGGCGGAGTCGTACGGCTTTCAGTATGAATTAGTGCAGTACAAGTGGCCCCGTTGGCTCCACCAGCAGACCGAGAAGCAGCGCATTATCTGGGGATACAAGATCCTCTTCCTAGATGTTCTGTTCCCCTTAGCTGTGGACAAGATCATCTTTGTGGACGCTGACCAGGTAAGGATCAAATCGGACGGATATAGCAAATAACCCCGTGTAAATGTGACTTGTCTATATGAGTCTCTGCAATAGTGTGAAGACTGGATGAGATTTCTCAACTCTTAATGTCGTCAGTCTTCTCTGTTGTACAAACCAATGTCCTTGCTCTCTCTCACAGATAGTTCGGGCCGATCTGAAAGAGTTGAGGGATTTAGACCTGGAGGGAGCTCCTTATGGCTACACACCGTTTTGTGATAGTCGCAGAGAGATGGAAGGCTATCGCTTCTGGAAAACCGGCTACTGGGCATCACATCTAGGACACCGGAAATACCACATCAGGTATATTCTGATTGAACACTGTGAAATCGATTATAACGGCAACAAACTCTGATATTTTACCTGTTGAACCACATACACTTTTTCCTCCATTTAATAACACCATCATGACTTCCTTCTACCTTTCACTGTTGTGTCAATTTAGAGAAAATGAAGGAAATCTCTTCTTCCAAGGTGGCAGATATTAGCATTCAGAACATTCTGCTTCTACAGCCGCTGATTTCCTTCTAGGCCATTCATACAGTTTATTCAATCTGGGACATTCATCACTTTTTTATTTACTTTGCAAAGCAGAATGAAAGGAACTGTGAAGAGTCTAAAATAGACCACAGTGCGAAATACAATGTATCTTACCAATAACGAAAATACATTTTTTTTATGTTGTCAGTACATTTTGTCTTGGATTTGGTAAACCATCTGGAGGAATTATTCATAATTCTGCAAGAGTGTTTTTAAGTTCTTCCAAAGTCTCTCATATAAGAGAGTGAAGAGGTATTTTTGTGTCCTTGTATTTAAAGGCGTTTGGACAAAGAACTGGAACCCTCACCGTCGTTTTTATTTTTTGTCTTCTCTATATATCATAAATATCTGGATCCCAGAAACCTTTCAGATAGTTTTAATATTTCATTCTGTGCGTACAATAGAAACGTATTGATCAGCCTGACAGTGACTGTAAGAAATACTTTTCACATTTTTTGATTTGTCACAGAAGCAAAATTCCTCCTTAGCACAAACTCAAATATAGTTACACCCTCAGATGTGTTTTCATGCTCTGCCATGTTGGATTATCCAACAATTTAAATATTCTGGGGGAATAAAACTTTTGTAGCACCACAATGCTGTGTTCATCCAGTTTCCATGGTGATTGGACCCCACCAATTATAGCTGCAATACTTGCAGCCATATTTAAATATCTGATAATATATATATATATATATATATATATATATATATATATATATATATATAGCCATGGAGCATATTAAATTAAGTATTAGGTATTAAATAAAAGTTGTGGCACTGGGTTGAGTGCAGCCTCTGTCGGAGTAAAGGCTAATCATGTGGCAGTCCAGTGGCTGAACAGAGAGAGCAGAGCTTTCCACTAAACACTGGCCGACGGGGAGGAAAAAAGGAAAGTCGGAAAAAGCACAGTGATTTGATTTGATGCCAGAGTGCCGCTTAGCTCTGTGGGGCAGGACAAAAGCAAGGGATGAGAGATGATCCGCATCAGTTGGCCCACAGAAAACATAAGGCAGTGAATATCCCCTGGCAGAGTGAAGTGTAATAAGTAATAAGTGAAACTACATGCGCAACACCTTTGGGTGTATTAATATACCATGTTAGTGTAAAATGATCTGTATGTGCTGGATGTGTTTATGTTTATGGAGTCATTATTTCTATTGTTATGAAGTCATTCTTATGAGGTCTCCCTTTCAGGAAATGATTTCTCACACCTGATTTCTATGTCTTCTCTCTCCTTCCATATTTCAACTAGCGCTCTGTATGTAGTCGATTTAAAGAAGTTCCGTAAGATCGCAGCCGGGGACAGATTACGAGGCCAGTACCAAGCCTTGAGCCAAGACCCCAACAGTCTGTCTAACCTTGACCAGGTAACTCAAAGATAAAATGAATGTTTATCTGATGCAGAGTCTGTTATTTTAGTGTCTGCTATATATTGTATTTGTAATTCACCCTTGTATTTTTTTGTGTGATATTTTTAGGACCTTCCTAACAACATGATCCACCAGGTGGCCATAAAGTCTCTTCCTCAAGAATGGCTGTGGTGTGAGACGTGGTGTGACGACACTTCCAAACTCACAGCTAAGACTATTGACCTGGTGAGTCTCAGAACAGTTAGTGGACTAATTAGTAACGTGAGGAAGCTGATTTGGGATTTTCTAAATAATTCATCATCAAATCAAATTATTCCTTTTATTTAAATAATGATTTTTTTTGTATTCTTTTCTTGTATCCTCCTTTTGCCTCTTGAAACATTCTGATAAGAGAGATAATATTGTTATACCTCCATTTTATATATTTTTTATAACAGTCAATTGTATCAGCTGCAGCATTCAAAAGCAGGAACATATTCCCAGACACTAATGTCCATGAGGCACTTGGCATTTAGGAGGAAACTGAAGAGCAATCCTGTAGTCTCCTAAACTAATTTTGAGAATTACTGGACGAGCTCCAGTAGACTGGAATAGGACGCCACTTGGTAATTCAGACACAAGACATGGGGGCTAATGTCCTTTTAACAGAATTGGAAATCAAATTAGATTCAAATGCCTGCCACAGACAGTGCTGGGAATGACAATCTGACTTGTTGGGAGGAAGTGGCACTGATGGCACGACTGATATGTTTTGTCTGCTTTTCTTCTGCAGTGCAACAACCCAAAGACCAAAGAGCCCAAGCTAACGGCAGCAGCAAGGATTGTACCTGAGTGGGTTGAATATGACAACGAGATCAAACAGTTACTGGGACGAATCCAGGAACAGGAAGAAACACCAGCACAGAAACAGACTGCCTCTTCCTCACAACATATAAAAGGTTAACAAACACTATTCTCTATGTCTACAGATGTTTGCCCATTTCATAAGATAGATATGATCAACCTTTGTCTTGGCCTACTTTGTGTCTTTCTTACGATAGTGCTCATTTCTTTCTAACATTTTTTCCCCCTCTACCCTACAGACAAGCGGGATGAACTTTAATGTCGGCCAGCACCACGCTGAAGAGGAAGAAGGCAGCGCTTTTTGCACGCAGGTCAACTATGAAGTTTGAAGACAAGACAGTTCCATCGAAACATAGCTTTGGAGTGTTACATCCCCAGTCGGGGAAGATGATATCCTCAGAGTTGCCATATCTGCTTCTGCGGTCGATACATCTTAAAAAAAAAAAAAAATCAACTGGTGATGTAAAGTGTTACCTTCCAACTGTGAACTCATAGTGCGACACCAGCACTGCAGTCAGATCTTTAGTATGTGGTTATCGGAGTATGAAGGTTGAAGGAGGAGTGAGGTCAGTTAAAAGCGCTCTTAAACACGTGTGTGTTTGAGAATATATTGTTGGCATTGATTGCACTGATAATGTATGGAAAGCACATCCATAAATAACCAATATTAATGTTTTTTTGTGTGTGTAAAACTTGCATATGTATTCATAATTTGACATTGTAAACAGCTTTTAAGACTTTGACTGAAATGCCCAAACCAAAGCTGCTACACTAGAATAGTAGTGAGCAAAAACAATTGACAGTTTGCCGCCCCCAAGCAGCAATCGTCCAATCATAGATTAGAAACTGTAATTAGGCACAGCAGGCCGGTGAAATTTCTCCACATGCAAAGCTGTGTGCATGAGGTCGTAATATAAGTACGAGCAATACAGTGCATTTAAAGTCCGCCACCACTCAAAAATGTGTTATGCTTATTGTTACTCTACCCAGATGTTTGAGCTTCACTGCAGAATGATGTTTGTTTTCACATTTATCTGCTGAAGGGAGAAAAGTTTCTCTGTGCTCACTTTAAATCTCAGTTCAAGGCCTGTACCTACGTATGTGATTTGTGACATCACTACGAATTTTGTGCCAATTCTTGTCCAGTATGCAACTTAAACAAGTGTGATGTGGAAACTGGAAACCTCCAGTGCACAAACACACATCTTACATCCAGCAGTTAAAAGTTTTAAAAGAACAATATTCATAGATTATTGATTTTCAATGGGGGAAAAGAATTTCAGGAAAGATTTTAATGAGGTAATTGAATTTTTTGGGTGTCTAAGTGTTTGGAGTGCAGTGTCTCTTTTTTTTTAGCGTTTACAAAACCAAAAACAGAAGAAGAGTCGTGAAAGGATAGGGTTTATCTGTGTTTATCTGCTCTACTGTGAGCTGCAATTGTTAGCATGTCCGGCTAACTAGCTTACCTACAATTTCCAAAGGCAAGGGACGTATTATTTTGTGGGGTTACAGGTTACTTTAGAAAAACACCTTTTCCATAAACTTTTCTGTAGAACACAATCAATGTTGGTCCTTCATTTCAATGATCATCAGCTGGTGAAGATGCTAACTTTTGCCTTGAACATGTAGCATTAGCCTCACTCATTTGATCACATCATGTGCAAATTTAAAAGCTTTTTACTGGGTTCTGAAGAGTTTTAGCTTTAGTTTATGTTACACCTGATTAAAATCTGCCAGGATCAGTTGTGATTTTAGCCAAAAGATCCACAGTTGTTGGTTAGCCTTGTTTACTTCTGTGTGGAATCAACCAATTGTTCAGCTAAATCTGCCACTGTTTTTGTAAACTGCATATGTCTAGTAGCAGGTAGCAACTGTAACTATGGAGGGCGGGGCTTAGTGAACATCATCTGCATCTGTTCCTGCAAAGTCATGTGACACTACAGTATATTAAATATGACTTTGGCTCAGCAGGCAGAAGTTACGCATCAAAGTATCGTCATTTGCACGTCAGGTCATGGTTTGTTGGTAGAATATAGGATTTTAACTTATTACAGTATGTTTACGTATTGTGTACATTTACTTTCACTGTATTCAATGTTTAGAATTCCTTTTTCAACATTTTGATTCCACAAATGAACCAGTACCTCTCAGGAATACGATGGGTGTTGCTGCTTGATTGAAGCAGTTTTTTTTTTTTTCTGTCTAAAAAGTCAATATAAAATGGTTACTGAAAGTCTGCTCTCAGGGCACCCATCTCTCACCGTGCTGTGTCAAATAGAAATGTTTATTACTGTGTGGTGGGGGAGGAAATAAATCTTTGCAACAAAACAGTCATCACAAAAACTCTTTGTGGATTCAGTTGTCCGCTAATATGGTCAATGAATGTGAGATTCATGCAGTGAAAGGTCTAAATTGAAAGTATCTTGCACTGTGTTTATTTCTCACTATAAATCAGTTCATCATGTGTGTTATGAGGAAGAAAATGAGTTAAGATGGTTGCAATTAGGGGAAAAATGAGATGTAATGATGAAAACGCACTATTTAAATGCAATTTCTCAAACTTCATTTTCAAGTCTTTCCCTATCCGTGTGTACACAGCAATATAATATATAAGATAATTTAAAAAAAAAAATCATTTCCCATCAGTTCAATTGAATGTACATAAATAGCTCTTTATTTACAGTTCAGAAAAACTCCATTCATATAAAAATAGCACTGTACCTATGTACAAATTGATTCTTTTGAATGGATGTGAATTTGAGAGTGTACAATACATGGAAAGGATGTAATGTGGAATTAACCACTTACTCAACAGGTAAAAGCTGCTTCACACGTGGCAGATATTTGTTTGCATAGCAACAGACTTTCCAAATGGAATTCAAAGTTGTATCAATCAACAACAAAGATGCATCTTTAATTAAAGGTCACTGAGTTTAAGTCGCCATTTGCTCCATACTCTTGTGAGAGACTATTGGTCTGGACCGACATTTCCTGGTGCCAGCGTTCTCCTCCTTTCAATAAGGAGGGAAAAGACAAAAATCCACGTCCAGCTGTTCTGGATGTAAACATCTTCAGTTGAAGTTGAATTTAAAGTTGAAGGGTCCGGAGCCAAATGGATTGAAACCCTGGAAGCTGTGGAAGCCTTCGTGGAAATGCTGATGATGACGGTGACCCTGCTGGCTCTCCGGGTCCATCGGGTCTTCTCCATGGTCAAACTTGGTTCTCATCTCTGATAAAAAAAATTTTTTTAAAAAAAGAGCAGATTGACACAATGAGTGCACAACAAAAAGAACAAACAAGATAGCGCATACTCATGTATAACTTTTGAATTAGAAGTCAAGCCCTCCAGGAACTTTTTAAATTAATTCTTTTTGTGATTGCCCACTGTGAAAAAACCTCTCATTTTGCTATAATTTTTAAAAATGGCAAGGCTGAAGGGCAAAAAAAAAGCAATAAGCATTAAAAGAACTAAAACATTAACATAATATTTATTGAATTCCAGTAAGATTAAAATAATCTTCATCAGCCTGTGATCAATAAACTCCATACACAAAGTCTAAAGTTTAGTTCAAGCTCTGAGGTTACAGATGGTTCAGTGAAGGTATCAAGTTAGAAATGATTTTCTGAGATTTGCATTGTTGGAGTTTATTAGGTTCCATAATGGCGCCTGAGAGGACGACTCATACTGAACTTGTAATGAACTTGGATTATTGAGGTCTGACTTTATTTCACCTGAGCTCATAAGACGAGTATTGAATTTGATCAATTTATGATGGAGTTCTCCTGTTTGAATCAGTGTTTGCAGAAATCACTGCTCACAAAAGCGATGTTGCAGTTGGATGAATTTACACTAATTACTGAAAAGCACCATCACTTAAAATAGTAATTATTAAAGTAGTTGCTGATAAAGTTTCTGGATATTGACGAGTTAAAACTCTTGACGGTAGATTACAGAGCAAATTACTGACAGTAGTTGTGTCAACAGTACAGTTTACTCTCATCAGACAACCTGATAGCCAAATAAATAAAATCTACGATAGTAAGACAGTTTGGATAAAACGAGTTCACTGTTGGACAATGTAAAGTCTATTTCCTGTGTGTCACATAACGGGCAAAATATCACGTAGCAGCTGTCGAGAGCAGCTCCTCAGAGGCCTGACATTTACTGGGAGTCTGGCAGTAACATTCGCACACCTCACTGCTTCTTACCTGGGTCAGTAAGAACCTCTTTAGCCTGAGCGATGTCTATGAACTTCTTCTCAGCCTTCTTCTTCTCCTCTGGATCCTGGAAGTTGTCTGGATGCCACTGCTGCGCCAGTTTCCTGTAGGCTTTGATAATCTCCTTCTTCTGGGCCGTTCTGTGACCATGGGGAGATTATTATCAGCACATTGACTGAAGATAAAAAAAAAAAACTGCTTCCTGTTCCCTCTTCTCAACATAAGCTGGACATAATAATACTCAACTAAGTGTCAGGGTTGCCACAGTGGCTCTGGTGTAATATCCCATTACTTTTTATAAGTATGAGTGCTTCTATTGCCTTCAATTTGTATTCCGCTTTGAATTGTCAGGAGTGGCTCTGAACTCATGAATGTACAAAAGTGATAAATAATCTGGTTTCCAGTACAGTAAGTTTCTCCCTGGAGCAGCGCTGGTTCAATGTATAGAAGTAACTGTAAAGCACTATCTGAAAGCTAAAACATAAATTGCTTTCTGATGCAGTCTTGTGAAGCAATCCATTTGTAAAATACCCCAATTTCTCCTCTGATTTCCCCTCGAGAGTCTACTGCACTCCTTGTCTGTAATACATCTCTGAAACTCCAAAATCCAGCAATGGGCACCCACCTCTTCACTCCCAAGATCTTATAATAATCCCGCTTCTGAGACTGTTTGAGAAGTCGCTGAGCTCTCTCCAGGCCCTCTTTGATCTGGCGATCGTTCTCGCTGTGTTGGGCAGCGCTTTCGTAGTCCTTAATAGCTGTAAAATAAGAATGAAGGATAAAAATCAGTATTGCTTACTCATCCGAAGTAGCTAAAAGGCTTTTAAATCCTTGTTGTGGGAAACCTTCACCTTATTAAAATGTGTTTTTTTTTTCTCTCTTTTAGAAAAGCACTGAGTCTTTCCAAGTCATGAGGTAATATGTGTATTAGTCTCCATCCAGACGATCAACCAAGCAAAAACAAAAATGGATCGGCTAACAGTAATTTAATCTAAACGCATTATTTTTCAATCTTTGCCTTAATTTCCTCAATTATGCCATTATGATCGCTGTGCTTAAAAACACTAATACTGCTGTGAAACGCATGTATATCCAGTTTCCTGCTTCTCCGCTGTTTTTGCAGACTTCTCCTCATAAATACAATGAATCATTAACACAATCAAAAAGAAAAGAAAGAAAGCTGCTGTAGTTTGTGGCTGATTTTGAATTCATATACAAATGGTTTTATTTGAATTTATAAATATGACTTCATGTCAAAACACTTTTATGATAAATCACCAAAAGCCTAATTTTCTGTGTCATCTTGTGTTTCTGAAAAGCACATCTGATGCTGCAGGAGCATTCAGTTTTTCAAAAAAAAAAAAAAAACAAAAAAAAAACTCCCCAAACAGGTTGTTACATCTGACATTTTGTTACATTTGTCTAAAGGACAAATAACTGCACTTTCATTATTACATATAAAAAGCATATTTATTTATTATTATTATTATTATCTGTAGAGGTTTGCTGAGGCTGTTGTGTTGGAGACGTACGGATTTAATAATGTTTAAGACGATCAAGAATCTTGATAGTCATGGCAGAAGTGGCCTGAAGGTTAGAGAAGCGAACTTGTGATCGGAGGGTCGGTTTGATCCCTGCATCGGCAGGATGAATCTGGGTGGTGGAAAAGTGAAAAAGCAGCGCTCCCTGCTCAGTGGTCTGTAGATCAGACTGGTTGTACTGGGCAGCTTCCAGGTGTGAATGTGATCAGAGCGTTCCTACTGAAGAAAGGCTGCCTCTCAGTGAAACTCCCCTGAATAAATAAAGGTTTGCAAAAAAAAGCCCTGGCTGAAATATGACTCTTTCTTTCCTTGAATTTGTTTTTGCAATAAATCTGTTTCATTGGTCTATTTTTTTTTTTTTGGTTCCTATTCCTATTTTGCATCTTTTTGTTGATTTCTTCATGTTTTGTGAAGCACATTTTTGTATTATGTGCTATATCTATAAAGTTGTATGATTATGTTATTATTAGTGACATCTCTAAAGAGGCTCCGTCTTGTAATTTGGTTATGAAGTAAAACCACTTTATTCATGCGGTGAATCACCTTCAGATCATGCTGCAGCAGCTTCAGGCTGTTTGTGTGCGCACGTTTGACTGGCTTTGAGGTTTGTTTACCCTGTTATGTGTATTGAGGTGTATAAAACACCCCGTGGGTTTCTGACAGTTTAAAAGCCCACATGCTGGCATGTTCATGTCATGGTAATGACAACACACGGACTCAGCCAGCATCTCCTGTGGTTGCGGAGCTGATGGGATCTTGGTGAAGGTTGTTATCACTCTGGGACCGACCCGCCTGGAGTGATGGTGACATTAATTGTGTGGGTTTAATCGGACGTGTGTGTGTGTGTGTGTGTGTGTGTATGTTTCCTTTTGAAATATTCCATGTGTAAACTATGAACCGTGCCACGATGACATCTGAACAGGCAGCCGAGCGCTGCGAATGAGCAGGACGCTGATACACAATGTAGTTTTTGATTAGGCTACACGGATTGTGTGTGAATTAACTGAAAGCCACGCTCCTAACAAGTTAACAGCATGACCTAAATGCTGACTGACGTGACCCTTTAATCGACTCCTTCATCTTTTTTTTATAGCTGCTTTTTTTTGCGCGCGCATGCTTTGATGTTTTTACATCCAACACTTCTGTTTTACGAGCCTGAATAAAAATGCAACATCATAACCTCAAGTGGATATTTAAATGCTTAAACAGAAAGGTTGTGTCTGTAAAGGATCAAATGTTTGACAACTCAAATTTCCAATTTTGACTGATTTCCAATTGTGGAAATCTCGCCAGCAGGCCAGAAATAACGACATCTGATTGCGACCAGCGTCTCCCATCCACAGCAGCTGGTCCGAGCTTTATGACAGCCGTCCATTTTTAGCCAATTAACTGCCTGTACAGTCATCTGAAAATGTCAGGTATGAGGGACAGTAGGACTGTTTTCCATCTGCAGTCTCCAATCTGAATGACGCACCTTGTCAATGCGTGGTTCGGCTTTGTGCGATTGTTTCTTCTTTGTTGTCTACTAGAGTTTAACGTAAATACTTTTAATGTGCTCACAATAAACAAAATGTCAAGAAGCTGCCGCAGAAATGGAAATGGTATACACAGTTTCTTCTTTGCCGGTTTTCTGTGGGTGACTTGCTCGCTCGTTCTCCGTGTGTGCCCAGTAGGAGGAGAATCACCTGTTTGGGTGTTTTGATGTGGACAGAAAGGAACTTGAAGAAATGAAGCTGAAACACAACGTTTTCTTCTCGAAAACAGAGTTTTAGAGTTCAGTCGGCTTAATGTAGACGTAGTCTGAGTATCTGACAGTATCAGTAGAATATTATATTCTTCTTTTTCTCTTTTAAAGTCCAGAATTTGAACATTTTTAAACTTTGAGATCGTCACATTTTTCTGCAAACGAAAACTTTCAACTCTATTGCTTGTTACTTCTTCTATTCCTTCAGGTTTCAAGTGTCTGCTATTAAACATCCTACTTGACATGTTTACTTGATACATATTTGGTATAATTGTTTTTTTTTCCCTTTAATTACATTCTCCCCACACATTTAACAGTATTTTCTAGATATCAAATGTGTGAGTGTTTCAAATTGTAACAGACTGAGTAGCTGGAGGAGAAATGATGTTTTCCTTTTCTATTGGAAACAGTAGTATGATAGTGCATTGGCAATCTGTTCACAGTTGAGCGAGTTACCTTAAATTTCAAACTTAATTGACAGATAAACATAAAATGTAGGCAGCGGATTTGACAAAAATATCCATTGGTTGTCTGCACATTGGCAGCAGAATATAAGGTGACAGTTAAAATGATGAGTGGGAGATGGACTATTCCTGGAGACTTCGCCATCTGCCATCACTGGACTTTCTGCGATTTGACAACAGATACTGTAAGGGAGACCGTTGTTTAAGCCTAACCCCCTCCCTCCGCCAGGAAAGGCTTTAGAGTGTGTGTGTGTGTGTTTGGCACTACCACCTAAGAATGGCTTTAGGCTTGATAAACAAGAAAACTGCATAATTTCAGCCAGCAGCGCAGGGCAGCTCCACACCTCACAGGCTATACTTACTTCTAGCACACTGTGCTCCACACCTAATTTTAATTATACTGCGGCGGTTAAGCGCTCTCTCAGATGACAGATGAGATTTTTCAGGCTGAAGACATCGCAGTTATATGCTTTAACCAAATTAGCGATGGAAATCCATACTATATCGTGCTTATTTAAATTCACAGTCAAAATGGATTTAGTGATGAACAGAAAGATTGTGAATGTAAATGAGGTGTAATTTAATTATAAGTGAGAATCCTCTTAACCCTAAACCTAGGTTTGCCAGTGTACATGGACACATTTCAACAAATAAAGTGATCAAATGTGAAGATGTTTACATGATTTTCATTGATATTTTAACTTTGTTTCATTGTGTATTATGGGTAGAGTTACAAGGACCCCTTGTGTTAGACTCCTGCCATGACACCAGTTAGTTTGCCTCTCAAGTATAGTAGAGTTAGAGTTAATACAACATGCAGTAAGTTTCAGTGACTTCAGCAATAGGTCACAATAAAACAAGTGAAATGGTGCGATGAGTATCAGCATTAAACTAACAGCATGCAACATCTGTGTCGTAATTCAGTCTGTATTCAACAAAAACAAACAAAATGACTTTCTCAACTGAAATGAATGAACACCCACTGAAAAAGGACAGAGAGCACTATTTCTGTATCGATTTCTAAATCCTTTTTAAAAAAAAAAACAAACACCTTATAGTCTTGCACCAGCCGACTTGTCTGACATGGTTGCAATGCTTGAACCAGTACAGCTTCTGATATTTTTAAACATAACCTTAAAGACACACTTCTTTATAGCCTGCCTGTTGATTAGAATTATTTATGGATATTAAATGTTTTATTTTAATCGCTTATTTTATTGTATTTGTGTTTTTAAATTATTAATTAATAATAATAATAATAATTAATTTAATTATTCCTCGTATTGATTTTATGTCATTGTTTGTTTGTTTTTTATTTTATCTATTTTTTTATTTTACTTGATTTTATAATTATTATTTATTTATTTTTCAAATCAACTTTGTTTTTTTTATTTCTGGTGTGCCTTAGTCTCAAACTGTTTCACTGCGGACATTTCTTATTATTATCTTATTATCGGCTTGTCAGTCATCTGTGAAGCACTTTGAATAGCACCAACCTGTATGAAAGGTGTTATACAAATAAAGTTTGATTGATTGATAGATTCAACTGCACACACGTGACTCTGGCTCAGAGTCTGAAAATTTAACAGACTGACTCAATAGGATAGAAAAAAAAAAAATCTGGATCACATACAGCTACATCTGACAGACTTACCTTCCTCGTACTGTTCTTCTTGGACGTAGGCCTCGGCTCTGTCCTTCAGCACGTTGACATTCTGTGGGTCCGACTCCAGGACTTCACTACACACCGAGATAGCTCTGCTAGCCTGCTGGCTCTGCTCATAACACAGTGCAAACATGATGGTCAGATGTATTATTCAGCACAGACACAGAGTGAGTTATAATGCATCTTAAGGCAGCAGCAAGGGGTTTCTTACCTGCGCCAGCGCATGGCAGATGCGCTCCTTGGCAAGGAGAGAGAAATGCGGCACGTTGGGCTCAGTCTTCATCACCGCCTCGTATTTGCTCACTGCGTCTTCGTACCTGAAAAGAACAGGAAGCATGTTTCAACACTGTGACGTTGGCAATACAGTGAAATGCAACATAGATCTAAGCACTTACAAACATCACGCCGCTCTGCTATTCTCTATTTACTCTCATGAATATGTTATCTTATGTTCGCAAATGTGATGTGACAACTGTTCATATTCAGATGGGATTTGCATGCCTGGTTGTAAGAGCAGAAAGTCGAAGAGCTTGAGGGTGAGGAAGCACTCATTCTACAGCTGATGCAATCCCTGGTATTGAAAAGGGAATATTATTCTATATTTATAAGGATACGCAACTGCCTGAACACACACGCATACACACACACGTTGACCTAGGTCACTTTTGGGGACATTACAGAGACTTACATTCATTTCCTGGAGACTTAATCTAACCCTAACCTTAACCATTGAAACAAAAATCAGCTTTTGTCCCCAATGAGACAAATGATCCCCAGTTAACTGGTCTTAAGGATGAAATTTGTCCCCAAAAGTAGCCTAGGACATCCACACAGCCACACACACACACACACACACACACACCTCTGCTCTTGGATGAGTTCCTCTGCAGACTGGATCTGTTTGTTGAGCTTCTTGACCTGCTTGTAATGGCTGTAACACTGCTTATGATCAGGATCCAGCTTTAGGCACTCGCGCACCTCACTGCAGATCAGAAGAGAGGAAGTAAGGAGGTTATGGTGGTTTAAAACAGCGAGGCCAGGTTTCTGGTGATATTACCCGATGAATGTGCCAAAGTGCCAACTTAAAAAAGGAGCGGACAAAATCTCGAGGATGCCTTAACATACCACATAACAGTCCTGCAGTAAATACACACTTGGTGAAGCTGATGTTGATTTCAAAATTGAGATATTGTTGAGATAACGCTTATTGAGATACAAGCGTTAGCCAGGTGTTGCACAAGTAAGTGTTGCTGAGGGTTGACTCGTAATCGTTGTTCCTCTTTACAAATGTAGTTTACTTGTGTTTCGTCCTCAGTATATTCAGTATTTTTACAGTATTTGTGATTGGCTTTGTAGTCATAATTACAAAGGCAGCTACATAATCAATAGTTTAATTACTGGTGCATCTATTTCAAAATAGTTTGGTTATCAATACAAAAAGGGGAATAAAGCACAAAACAAAAAGCAAACATTTACTGCAGGAATACTGAGTTGAGATAAGACATTCCTGTTATTTTGTCTACCCTCTTGTCACAAAAAGACAAATGCAACAAATATGTGTTTATAAATGTCATTACACTGATATAAAGTAGAGCTTCAAACCATTACACACACACACAAATGACAGACTGGTAATGTCAATACGATGTGATGCGATGCTACTTGTCACTGATATCAGTGAGCGAGTTTCATCAAAGAGAGCAGTCTGAGAGCAGGTCTTACTTGAGGGACATCTCATGGTCTCCGAGGTTATAATATATAGTGCTGAGTTTGTAGAAAGCCTGGGTATTGTCGTTCTTTAACTTGGAGGCAGCTTTAAGGTCGCTGATGGCCTTCCCCATCTCTCCCATCTGAATAAAACACTCTGCTCGCATCTCACGAGACGTCACATCCCAAACGCAAGTCTGTAACAGAAGGACAATAACACTTAGAAAGTGCAGCTAGTAGGTATGTAGCTGCTCTGTAAACCTGCAGTGATGAGAATATTAAAAAAAAAAAAAAAACTGGTCATGCTTGCAAGAAAATTAGACAATGCTAAAAATGCTGTCTTGCCTCAATGACGGTGTCGAGCTGGGTGGCAGCTGTCACGTAATCCTTGCTGTTGTAGCTGCTGCGTGCCTGAGCCACCAGCCGCTGAATTTCATCTGACTTTGTGAGCTGACTCTGGGCTTCCTTCTGTTCTTTGTCGCTGGGGTTGGACTTGAGCTGGAACATCGCAAGGTAAGGCATGACATCAAATACTTACAGTCACGGTTTAAGCAGTCAAAACTAGGAAAAAGCTTGAGTGACAAAAAAAAGATTGAAGTGTGAAGAAGAATTTGGAATAAGAGATGCCGATGGTGACCAGAAACTGAGTGTGTGTGTAAAAAAAAAAAAAAGGATTCTGTCCTTCACTAATGTACGCCAATACAGACCCCCTACATTTCTGAAGCGAGTCTTGCGCCAACTTTGCCTCTTGAAAGCACTGCCTATCACAGCAGTGCTTACCTAAACCCATTACACTGTAATTACTTTCATCATAGAGGTCATCATATTCACAAGACCATGCTCGGCTAATGACGCATCCTTTACAAATAGACCTGGCTACCCTTTAAAGTGTTCCTTGTGAGCTCAGCTTAGGGAAGAGGGTAATGCATAAATGTGATGAATTACGCAAGGCCAATGATCTGGACTGCTGAAGCAGCAGGACAGCATGCACCTCTGGCCAGATCCCTTGACATTATACCAGCAGAGTGCAGTCCACGCAAAAGCAGATGCCTGTTGGTCTCTGCTGGGAATGTGGGCTCTTGCCTTCTTGAAATTGAAATATAAAATCTAAGCCTGTAGCATGTTGTGATTATATCATTAAAGTTCAAACACTTGGTTTTCAAGGAAGTAATGATTAAAATAGACCTATGTACAATGTGACACTATCTTCTATTCATAGCCCTTTAAGCACACGGGAGGACCAACCGAATGATCCCCTCCCTCCTCCCCACACACATGATAAACTCACTTGAGAATACAGAAAGGAAACTAAAACTAGATACAGCGAAGGCATTTGCATCCCTTGGTGGAGACGTGAAACCTTAGTGTAAAACAGTAATTCTAATGGAAAGTGCATTAGCGAGTTTCAGTCTTAATCCTTAACAAGTACCTGAAAATGATCCCCGAAGACCCGAATGAGAATTCAGTCACTGCCAATTCAATTATTATCTACGTCTCGTCAGATGGTTTAAGGAAGCAGGGTTTTCTAAAGGTTATCTAAGGTTTTCTGTGGCATGCTTACATTATACTTTAGCTAATGCTTCATTTCAAAGAGCTCCGTGCTAAGTATGTTCACTCCATCAATGAAAAAACATCACATGCTGTCAACTTTATAGTAAAACAAAGTGTAATGAGGTAAATCAAGTGTACACTTTGCATTAAAAACAACAACACACAAATACTCCATTTAAAAGGCTCATTTTAAACAAAGAAACTGTTAATAACTCAAAAAGATGAATATCCTTATTTTAAATCATATTGGTTCTCATGCTTCAGTTTAGTGTCACTACAAAAGATTAAGGAACAACACTGACACCTCCTGGTGGACTCCTACTTTCCTGACAAAGAAGTCAGTTCCTCTTCTTCTTGGTTTTGTTATAGTAGAGTTTGAGCTGCATGTGTCACACTTACCACCTTCTTAAAGTCACTTTCTGCTTCATCCAGTCTTCCCTGCTTCAGAAGGAGATTTCCTCTCTGAAGTCGCGCCTGTTGAGAGACGGAAAAGTTTTGTATAAAGACTGCAAATATAAACTTATCAACACAGCTGAAATAACTGACCAGTTTCCCAGAGGGCTTGTGCCAGAAGGTGACATAAATTATAAAAAGGGCACACGTATACACAGACATAGATAGATAGACAGACAGATAGCAGCTTTTTCATATTTTTCTCTCAAACAAATCAGTCAGACAGTTTTGAGCTGCAACTGGCATTTTTTTGTTATCGATTAGTATTTTGATTATTTTCTTGATTAATTAGGTTTATAAAATGTCTGGAAATGGTTAAAAAAAAATAAAATAAAAAAAGAGTCAATCACTATTTCCCAAAGCCCAAGGTGACATCCTCAAATGTCTTCTTTCGTCCCAGCAACAGTCCACAACTCAAAGATATTCAGTTTACTATCATAGAAGACGAAAAAAATCAGAATATATTCAATTTTGAGAAGCTGGAATCAGAGAATCTGGACATTTTTTCCTAAAGAATGACTCCAAACAATAAATCAGTTATCAAAGTAGTTGGCAATTCATCGACTAATAGTTGCAGCTTTAAGTTATATTTTGGGTAAGGTCACAGGAAACATAAATCTGTGTGCAAACGTGTTGTCAAATCAAATAAACTCACAGATGTGAAGTCTGGTTTGAGTTCAATGACTCTGCTCAAATCTGGCAGTGCAGATTTTGACTTCCCCATAGCCAGAAACACGGTAGCTCTCCTATAGAAGGCCATGTAGTTCTTGGGATCTCCGTCTGACAAAAAGAAACATATGAAAAACACATGAGCACACATGTTGTGAGTTTTCCATAAAAAATACATGAAGATAAACATCTTCTGTCACTTACCCACAGCTGCATGGAAATGAGAGAGTGCATCGGCTAGCTGGCCAGCAGCAAGCAGTTTCTTGCCCATCTCCATATGATTGTCCACACTGCCCTCTCTGCCACATTTCACTCCTGAGAAACATTCACAATACGTACACTTTTGCCACGACACTGACACCAGTTTCACCATGCTACAGCTAACAGCACTAGCTAGCTTTTATTTTTTAATGAGTTCTCGTTATTGACAGGTAAACGATTATTTAGCGTCACCGTTAATGTAGTCACCAATAAATACACCACGTTCAAAAACTGTTTACTGATAAGCTAACTTGGTAATTTGCCTTGCTAAATTGAGCTTAGCTGACGTTAGCTAACACAATGTTATCGATTTAGCTCGCGTTACCGTTACCGTTTAAACGAACCAGCGTCGAAGCTGTGGCTAACTGTAACGGTAACGCTGGATACTAGCTAGCATTAGCTTGTCTAGTTAGTATAGTCAGTTTCTTACCTTCATATCTCATGTCAATCAACACAAGAACATATGGCATGTAGGTCAATATTTTGTGAGCTACATGTTCGATGGAAACCATGGTTGGATTGGGATCAGACAGGCTCCTCACTCGTTGCGACCTACAAAACTAACCGATGTGGTTTTTCAACTAATGTTTCGTTTAATTGTCAGCGGTCCCCTGTGTTGACAGCTACTCAGCATTGCCTCTCTTCTCCCAGACTCGCAGCGGGGCAGCAAACTCTACTGACCGGGCGTGGGTGACGCTGATTGGCTGTATTGTTTGGAAAACCCCGCCCACCTCTGCTGGCTCAACGGAGAGGAGCCACGGCAGCATAAACAGGTTATCTGTGTGTGTGTGCGCGCGCGCGCGTGTGTGTGTGCGTGCGTGCGTGTGTGTGTGTGTGTGTGTGTGTGTGTGTGTGACAGCGGTGGAAAGTAGCTGAGTGCATTTACTCAAGTACTGTGCTTAAGTACAATTTATGAGGTATTTGTACTTTACTGGAGTATTTCCATTTGAGGCTCCTTTATACTTCCACTCAACTATATTTCACAGGGAAATATTGTACTTTCTACTCCACTATATTTATTTTACAGCTTTAGTTACTTTTCAGATGAAGATTTGACACAATATAACAAACCTATAAATAAATGACGTCTTACAAAAAGTAGTGTGCAGTCAAGGTCACATTTCAGATGTCTATGAGTTGTTAACAGCTCCACCAAAATGATTTTTCCCTCTAAACCTTTCAAATGGCTTCATTTCAATAAATGTTCAAATGATCCAATATTTCAGTCAGAGGGACGATCAATATTTTAAGTACATTTTGCTGCTAATACTTATGTACTTATACTAGGTTTTTTCATGAAGGACTTTTATTTGTAATGGAGTATTTTTAAGGTTAAGGTTCTGAATATGTCTTTCACCATCAGAGTCAGATGTATTCAGTACAATGGGAATTAAGTAATGAGTAGAACCAGACATTTAGCAGAGGTGGAAGAAATATTGAGATCATTAAAAGTGGCAATACGACAAGATAAAAAATATTCAATTACAAGTCCTGCATTCAAAATTGCACTTAACCTCAAGGGAAAACTCAAGAGGTCTTACCATAGACTGTATGGGTCTTATCAATAAAATGTACCTGAAGTACAAGCTGTACTGATTATGCAGAATAGCCTCTGTCAGCGTTATATTTTTATAATTTTGGATCATTATTATTGATACATGTTGTAGTTGCTTGAAGCAAGGATATCTTAATCTATATTTGCCATATTTTATAAACTGATCCTGTGTTTTGCATGTAAAATATTAATCTGCAAAGTAAGTCCAGCATTCAGATAAATGTTGTGGAGTATAAAGTAAAATATTTCCCTCTAAAATGAAGTGAAGCTGAAGTATAGAGCAACATGAATACTCAAGTAAAGTGTAGTACTTCAGTATTGTTCATAAGTACAGTGCTTGAATAAATGTACTTTGTTACTGCCACTTAGTAAGCAATGTTGATGACAGTCTAGGTGGAAATATAGGTCTGCTTCATAACTTAGCTAAAATAATTAGATGAAATGCATCCATTTTTCATGGTTTATTAGTTTATTGCAAGTTTTGCATGTAAAACCAAAACACGCAAAGTAACTGTAACTTCCGCCATAAAGTTGAGTGTAAAGTTGTACCTATTGAAATGTGAATTAAAACATCCTCTTAAGTGTCAGATTTTTACATGACAAATTAAATTTATTGAAATCTATTGAGCAATTTCAGGCACAGGATACAGATCTTCCACACACTCTACAATAAAAAAATACAATACAATACAATATACTCATGTGAAATAACAATAATTTCAAAAATCAATTTTATAATCATATAAAATATCCATAGATGACCAGAGTTTATCCAGTCTATTTTTAGAAGTGTTTACTGAAGGAGCTGCACTGCATCCTCTGGAAGCTCCTTCCGTGCATTTACAGTACAAAGTGTGAAGATGTTTTTTCTCTTTCCAGAGAGACAGAAGAAGCTGCAGTATAACTGTTGTCAGACTAAGTACACAATCATAAGGGAGCATTACAGTTACAATGAAACAAGCAAGCATACTTACATTTACTCATATCATAACTGTGGAGGGAGAAATATGTGGGGGTTTTTTGTTTTTGTTTTTTTTTTTGCTGTGATTCATCCATCTATTTCAAAAACGTCAGACAACTTAAGGCAGCATTTGATTAAAATTTACAACCATATGTTATCATTTAAGCATATGTAGAAATGAGTAACTTACACATTGAGTCAACATAAAATACTGGCATAGTTACTTCTATGTTCATGTATAGATTGTTAGAGCTACTGTTGTTCAGGTCAGAGCAAGGAGACAGGACATAAAACTATGCTCTGGCACCATAGTAGCATTCAAAACATATAAATAGCGTATACATAAATGAACAGGTTTCTTCCCTCTTTATAATTTTTTTTGCATGATTTCATTTTATCATCCTTATTATCCTTAATAGTAATGATGTCTTTTGATGTCCCTCAGTAAAGTGAGGGTTAACTGAGGGAGATTCACACACTGTGCCTTACTACAAATGATGTGTCTTAGTGGCAATCAGTGTATGTAAAAAGGAAAACTTGCACACACACATACAGGTCTTTTTTAATGGAAGACATCCTGACAGGTCACAGTAGAAAAAATACAGGTACACCTAATAAGATTAATGACGGCTGAATTTCATTTAGCTGCCAGGCTTCCTGGTATTGTGCATGCTGGCTCACGACACACTCTTATGGCTTACTGGCACACTTGAATAGCCATTGTTAATGTTATTAGTAACACCTGTGCTTTCCCTGCAAATCAAAATGGCCATTGTGAAAAGGGCCTATTCTTAATGCAACAATTAAAGCTGGAGTGTAGACTTACATTATATAATAACTCCACTACAATCACACTTGATGTCACACTTGTGCATTTGAAACCGACGTCTTGGTGCTACTGGTGATCCCAGAGATGCTGCTGTCTCTGCTGCCAATCGTAGACCTCGATTTTCTGCTCTCACTAATCTCTGTGCGAGCCGAAGACACAAGGCTCTTTTTCGTTGGGACAGCTATGTAGGCATCAGGGAGCCGGTAGGCAGGGCGTCTTTTCGAACTATGAGGATAAAATTCAAGAAATATATTGTTTAATATTCTCTGTTGGTGAGTGAGAGCAAATAAAAAAATGCTTGATATATGATACAAACACACACACACACACACAAAATCATCACAGCACTGTACCTTGAGTGGCACCCTTCCCTCCCTGCAAAGATACTGTAAATAAGACCTCCAACAACAAGTAAGGTGGAGCCTCCCCAACCAATAAACACTCCAACGCCTATTTCAAACCTGGCAATAAACACAAGAATAATTCATGAAGGTATGACACACCCCTCAAAGAATTATGTGATGAATGTTGATGCAATAATAAGACTAGTTTGTTGTATACATTGTCCATGTCACTTAAAAATTGCACTTACTTTTGAGCCTTGTAGTTCGGATCTTGAAATTCAGCCCTAATTTTGTTGCCATAATAGGAGAAAGCAACCATAGAACACATCCCTGAAACAAAAGGCACATAATTTCTTTCACAATATCGCAACATGACCTCTTTCAATTAACTCTCGGTGTGACATCTTACCTCCGATAAGGTAATTCATCCCCCCAGCAAAGGTTACTCTTGCATTAGCGAGGTCTGATCCTCCAATCTTAGTGCACTTCATTCCCACTAAGACCAGAACTGATCCAAAGAATGACAGGATAATAGAGATGATGATGAGAGCGCGGCACATGTGAATGTCCCCTGTCCAAGAGCAGCAAAACAATATTCAGCACACACACTACGAGATTCAGATATCATCACACCTTGTGCTAAAATACATTTTACTCACAATTAAGTGCAAGCATTGATGGAATTCCTTTGCAGTCAGAGACTCCAGTTGAATCAGATATACAATCCTTCCACAGGTTGGAGAAGTAGTTCGATGTGGTCAGAACTATGCTGTCAACTTCTGACCAAGTCCAGATCTCTGTAGGCATGGTGGAACAAACCAGGATCCATCCAGACACACAAACCACAAAGCAGCCGATCTCCATGTACATCACCACAGTCCTGTAACCCATGTTTGCCTTGGAGTTGAACAGCTAGATGGAGAAAAGGAAAATCCAACAGTGGCACTGTCACAAGCTGCTGAACTCGTGAACTGTAGGAAGAGAGAGACGGCTCGCCGCAGTGTCTCTAAGTCCCACCTCAGATGACGGTAACACACACACTGAAGATGATGTGTGGTTTGTGTACATCATCACATGTTTTGCCTTGAACTGTTATTCCTGTGTTTTGTGAAGGTCACCTTGATAATGTGTTTGTTGTCAGTGTCATACCCAGCAGCGTACCAGCATGGCATAGGTTTCAGTTCCATTCATAGTGTTTTGGCGTAGGTTTGGGCCTCTTATTTCAAATGATGTGTCTGACAAAGTCTGAACAAGGCAATATTCGCACACACATGAAAATAAGAAAAGACAAGCATTAAAGGATTTGCAATATAATTGGTGGCACTCTTTTGGCATTACACATTGATGATAATGACAGAAGAATGATACACTATGTGTATAAAATCTGAATTGAGGATAAACTGGTGCAAAATTATGAGGACAGTCAGGAGTCACAGTAATAAGTAATTCATAATATTGCCAATGAAATAATTAATTGGAAATAGACTCACAATGCTCATTATAATGTTGGTACAAAGTTTTATATATATATATATATTAACATACTTCAAATACATTCTTAATTGTAATACATGCTTCGGTTAAATCACATTTACTGTACACACAAAGTTAACAAGTGAAGAGTAAACACAAGACAATATGTTTTATACAATGTATGACCTGTTATTCTATCTGCAGTATGAGCTATATGGATTTTATATGGAGCTACTACACAAATGCATCTCTTTCTGAGATTTTATCCGGCGTTGTCTGAGAAAGCTTGGAGATCTTGGAGCTGCTGGATCTTCCTGAGTCTATATAATAAGATCCATACTGCCTGGACGGTCTGTAGTATCCGGTGTACAGGGTTCTTCCTCTGGAGCGAGGGGCCATGTATGTGCCTCCTCCATACTCATACGCCACTTTACTGTAAGACCAAATATTGCCAAAGTCAATAACGCGTTGACCTCAGTGACCACAGAAAAAGGAAATGCTAGATGAATTAGAATACCTTTCAGGGCAGATTACTCGGCAAACTGTCACAGCGTAAAACACCGCTCCTAAAAAGATGAAGAAACATCCCACCAATCCAAGAAATATGGGAGGTCCTAAGTCATACCTGGAATCAGTTAAAATGTGATTTTAAAAAGGCATAATGCACTGTAACACTATACATCAAATACAATACAGCAAATTTTGGCATCAATGGAGCTCTGCAGTGCAATGTATAGTGAATGTGAGGTGGAAATTGATACAATTTCAACTAAAAGGAGATATGACTCAGTGTGACAAACTGTACCGCAAGATTCCTGGTCCTACACTGGGAGCAAAGGTTGTTCTGGCAATCCTGTTGATGTATAAGCAGTATCCAGAAATATCTGCCACACCTGTGTGCAGAAGTTTCGTTGATACCAAGAAATAATGAGGGCAAAACATTTCTGTCATTTACAGAGACAAACACAGTATTTGTGTGTGTGTGTGTGTGTGTGTGTATGTGTGTGTGTTCTATACTCACCGCCAGCGAAATGAAACACTGCTCCTGCAAGAAGCATTTTGTCCTTGGTTCTATCTGCTCCGCCAATGTAAGTGCACTCCATCCCAAGAAAGCATAATACCACACCAAAGAATCCAAGAGTTAACCCGCACATGAGCAATCCTCGCACTCCCTGGATGAAAGCTGTGAGAAATGCAAACAGTTCAAGCAAAAAATGAGAATGGATTTGGAAAAAGTTTAATTTCTTTCGGAATGAAAAGAGGCAGAGGTGAGTATGAAACAAATCGTATGCTCTTTGGAAGGTCCTTTTATTCAGCCCTGCAGTAAATACTATCTTCGCAAAGCTTATAATAATTAGTCTCTATCAGAGAGGTACTTTGTTGAGGCTGCAGTGATAATTTTTACAGCTTACAGTATATTCCAATCCAACACAAACATGCAAAGACATTTAACCTTTTAAAGTGTCCATTTAATTGTGTACACCATCTTTATGAGCACTCTACATCCAGTTTAAGCATTGAACTCCAGGACTGCAAATCTTTCTATTCATGCAGAGTAGCAGTACTTGAAACATTATTGCTGAGATATATGAAACATGTGCATTGCTGGGCACTTACGGGTGACAGACCATAGCACTGGGAAGTCTCTACAGTTTGTCACTGCTGTAGAATCAGTGAAACAGTCCTTCCAGAGGTTAGACCAGTACCAGGCCACCCTGATGATGAAGGATCCTCCTTGGCCTCCTAACTGGGTGATCCTCCAGTAGTCCATGGCCATGGTGCACAGCACAAACAGCCATCCCAGCGATGAGATCAAAAAGCCAGATATTTGAATCAAACGTTTCCCCATTTCTGAAATCAGTAAATTAAACCAGATCCGCTAATGTAGTCTAGTGTAGCGGTAGGAGTGCAAAACAGTGAACTAATACTTGGTGTCTACTCAGTGGTAGGCAGGATGATGAGGCGTATCTTGTGTCATTTCAGAGGGTGGACAGGATGACAGTGTGTATGTGCCATGTGCCATTAGTGTTGATGAGGGCTCTGTACCATTGTATGAGATGTTTACTGTAAACATTCAGGAGCATGTCACCCTCTTGAGATATTTCACACCACTTCTAGCTACTTTTTCCATGATATGAACTTTTACATCCTTTGTGTATCCACTTTACAGCAACAGTGCAGCAGTGGCATAACATATTAATGTTAAATCATTTTTTGACAAATTTATGATCAGGAAAATGAAGTGATAAAGCTGGCTCCCACAGTTCTTCACAAGAAAGTATAATACAAACTGCGAAACTGCTGCCCTCTTCAGACCTGCTACAGGATCAAATATGACATCATCTGTAGACAAAACAAGAAAGACACACAGTAGAATCTTCTTATTATCTTTATTTGTTTTACTTCTACTCATATACTCCACTTCTACTTTTAAAGGAAGTGAGATTACATATTATGTGCATCACATTGTACTACTCCCGGGAACAATGACGAGATGCTGCTTTTTTTCAGTGTTCTTCAAGTTTGTATGTTACAAAATCATGGTTAATGGTTATATCATGGAAAACAAGCACATCTGTGTTTGACACAGTTTTAAATATCGTCATTACAGATTAACAACATGTGCAGGTTACTTACAGTTAATACTGTACAACCAACAGATGTCAACATATGTACAGATACAAAAGGGGAAAATTATGCAAAAAAAAAAAACAACTTCAGAAAAAGATACATTACTAACCAAATGTTGTTGATTATGCTCATTAATATGTAGAACGAAGGAAGGTATAAAATCCACAAATCAGTAAGTAAACTATATCATTTTGTAAATTTGTACCCCAGGAAGAAACATGTTAAGGTTAAATTTAATACATGGTGAGTCAAAAATCAATATCAGCAAATTCCCCTGGTGTTAGACAGAAACCACCAAGTTTCATACAGTGCACTGTATCTTTTAGTTTATAGTATATCTTTTATGACATTTGCACCAGTGGCATCGACTTAAAGTTTTTAATATTCACATCCCTTACACATATACATTCTTATCAAAGTGCTGCACCCTGGAGGAGTTGCTGTAGTCTGGAGGCGGCCTGTGGTTGACAGACTTTGCCTGCCCTCTTGGGTAGGAGGAGATATGAGAATGTGACGCAGAGCCTTTGTAGGTATATTTTGCCTGACTGTTGCTGTAAAGAGACAGAATTCACAGATTCATCCTCACAAATCGAACCACCTCTCAACAAAATTGATACATACAGGTGGTCTTCTGTATATTGTAAACATAGTATGTGTTACTCATACAAACCTTTTGCTGAAAGAGTCTGCAATGGAGAAACAGAGCATGCTGCCTCCCAGAATGCAGAGGATAGAACCTGCCCAGCCGATAAAGAGTGCAGCTCCCAGCTCATACCTGGAGACAAAGAGTAGTACTTAATGGTATTGTGTTTTAATTGGTTGAGTCACATTTAATAGTTCTGGCTCTACTTGGTTAAACATGTTTCTCACTTCTGTGCGATAACCATTGGGTCGAAAAACTCCGATGTTATCCGGTGCGCATAGAGGGAACATGCTGAAAGTGAGCAGAGGCCTAAAAAGAGCAAGAAAAATGCCGTCATCAATTCAGAGCAACAGAAAATGATATTACAATGATGATTCTACAAGCTTACTATACTTACCACTAAGAATGAAATTTACACCAGCAAAGCAGGCAATCCTGGCTTTGCTTTTGTCAGTTCCTCCAATTTTGGTGCATTTCATTCCAACAAGGGCAAATATAGTACCAAAAAAACCCAGACAGACAGCTGCAATCATCAATCCCCTGCAAGCTTGGATGTAACCTGGAAAAAACAAAAATCACATAGAGGTCTATTTAAATGCCATCAAAATAGTCTCTCACTCACACATCTGCACACCGCAAGGTCAATGAGATTTTGACCTTGTGACAAATTTACACATAAAGCAAGAAATACAATTTGTCACAAGTGACCATAATCGTTTTTAGGTTCCTCATGGCGAGGTAATGACTGCCTTGGTATGAAACTTCCCATTCAGATGTGTATTTGAGGCAAATATTACCTTGGAAGTTAACCCCTGAGACTAGTCAGCCGTGGTAGAAACTGCCTGAGGTTCCAAGTAAATCTCATTTATAGCCTTCAAGCTCCGAGAACTAGGGCTAAACATTGACATATTTGGAGGTAAATGAGTTGTTCCTTGGAGACTTCCATTAGGCTTTAGGGTATCTATTAGTCTGGACTAGAGATGGCTTTAATTTGTATTTTCCAACGAATTTAAAATAAGGTACCAGGACGAAGGATGAGGATGAATGTCAGTGTAAGCATAAAAACAAAATAGCCTGAAGAAACATTTATCAAGTCAAGTCAACATGATCGAACAACAGCATTAAAAAGGCCAAGAAACATTCACAGTCAAAGGCAGAAAAAGAAACCAAGCAGACCATCCAATGCCAACATTGAAGGAAAGTCTTTGCAGTTGGAGACTCCTGTTGAATCAGTCACACAGGCCTTCCACAGGTTGGACCAATACGTGGCTGTGGTGATGACTGTTCCATCAAGTGAAGACACCTTCCAATAGTCCGTCGGCAAGGTGGAAGATACCAGCACCCATCCCGAAGTGGTTAAAATAAAGGCCCCAATCTCCTGAAACATGCTGCTGTCACTGCTGAGAAGACTACTCCACAATATGTGGCTGCTAATTAAGTTTGATTAATGCTTCCTTGGCTAGTAAGGCTTGTTGAAAAGGCTCCTCACTAGTAAGTTCAATGGATAGGCTGTGATTGATAGTTAATGTGTTGTGGACTGTTATATTCTGTAGGGAGGAGTTTAGCCCTAAAAATCAGCAAGTGGCCAGTGGTCTATTACAGCGTCTTCCAACCCCTCACCTACTACACGTCACTGTGACTCACAGTCATAGATGATGAGGGGACTGAAAGTCCTAGATTTAGAAAGCATGCTGATGACATCAGTAATGACGTTTAGAATTAAAGGAAGCAACTGTGAGCATGAACAATATATGTGTAACTGTGAGTGAGGTTGTGTGTATGTGTATTTTGTGGGCAACAAATCCACTTGATTAATGAGTAATAGTAGTGATACCATACTGGATAAATACTTCATTGAAAGTAAGATTTTTGCATTGAAGATCAGACACTTATAAAAGAACTTCAGTGGTCTCACAGTGTTAAACTATTAATGTATTAATGTAATGAGTTAATATTGTCACTCCATGTTTGGTTAAACTAACTAACTAACTAATTCATGCATACTCATAGTTACAACCACTTTGTCACTGTAAATGTTGTAAAATCAATAAACAAAGTGCTTGAAAAAGTATGGACAGCTGCAACATCAAGCTTCACAAAAGTAGCATTTATTGTTTTGGTGGTCATGTCCATTTTTCTAGTCTGTGTACATTTCTATTTAAATTGTGTCTCAGGATTTATTTATGAGACTAGAAACCTGATGTCATGAAACAGATATCTGAGAGAGAATACAATGAATGTGTCACCTTCCACCTGTCACCTTGCACTGCTGCATATGACTAATACAAGTGAGTGTTTGAACTTTCTTATGCAAGATGTAGATAACTTATTGACAGCATGTCACCCACCCTGATGTCTCAGGAGGCTACATCGCAAAGAAATGTGTTGATTACTTTAAGAAAGGAGAAAATAATAAAATATATTCTGGATGTAACAGCAGGTAGCAAATATCAGGGAAATCACACCTAACCAGGAATTCATCAAGCTTTTATAATCTGAATTAGAGCCCCATCTGGTGGATGTACATGTAGATAAAGTCTAATCACACTACTGCTACCCTCAGATGGAGCATAGAGTTTTAAAGCATTTTATTACCCAACTGTTTAGGTTGAAATCATATAATTTGTAAACAAATATAATAAGCAAATAAATATAGTCAATACAAGGATAAAACAGTATTGCTGGGGGGAAAAAACTATACATTCTAATTAGACAACAAGAACAGAAATCCTCTAATACTGAGTGAATACCGTGATTGTAATATAAAATATAAGTGTAAAAGGGTTTTAATAAATATCATAATTTAATTTCAATGGTTGTATTCTCTCCCCTTCTGGCTCATATGACCTACAATATGTCTCTGTGTTCTTGGCTCTTACAGAGTCTTCTCTGACTCACAGATACTTAGTTTGATATTTCCCTTGAAAGATTACACATTTGCCACAGCTAACATGTGTTCCATAATCTGGAGCAGAAACCAATATATTATCAACTGCTTCCATTATTTAGTTATTTCTTTTTTTCAGTGTGAAGCTATATTTTTTAGTTCTTAGAAATCTGAAACAGGGTAACAAGTGATTTGTCCGGTGTCTCAATTTGTGATGATTTTATTAAAAGATAACAGAACAGAAGTAATTTGCGACTCTACGATCAGGCTAATTTTAAAAACAGAGATAATCCAAGTCTTGCACTGACCAGTTGACAAATACACTGATGACTTTTCTATATGAGAGATATTTAATGACAAACTTTAAGTAAAGATTTCTTTCCAGAACAGATCACTTGAAAAATAGTTCCTCAGTAATATGTTACTTTCTAATAATCTTCCACAGAAATTTCAAGGACTACTTAACATAATGATTTAACACAGTACAAATATGATAACTTGTAATAGAGTTTCATGTCCAGCAAATGGATTCTTTTCATATGTCAGTGCATGTTTTCCGAACCATTTGTGGTGATGAATGTTTAAGTTATGCTGTGCTGTTACACATTAAGGACATTTCATAAAGCACCAACAATACCTTGCCATAAGTTAGTACATTCTGTTCACACACTAGATGTGATGCCAATATCATTTACTTAGTATTTCACCATGAAAGACACAAACACATCATGCAGTTACAGTGGCAGTAGTGTGAGAGCATAGAGATAGTGTTTCTGGCAGCTGTTAGACACTGAGCCGCTTACCTTCCAGCTTAAGGATCGTATGATGTGGTCTGCAGTGCAGAGCTCCAATGGCGTTACCAGCACAGTTGGTCCACAGACCCTGGAGCACCCAGGTGGCTGTGATGACTGAGGATGCCCGGCTGGTGGTCCGCCATTCGTGGGACACTGTGGCACCGATCGTGGCACCCAGCCCTGCCAGGCCACTGAGAAAAGCCAAAATCTGCAAGCCTGTCATTTGGTGGGTTAAGATATGTATGCAGTCTTTTAGCAGATTTAAGAAAAGGAGACGAAATAAAATCGCCCCGGGCAGGCAAATTACACTGTGACATGTGTTTCACTGAGATGATTTACAGACAGGACATCTTGTTTGCATCTCATGTGGTGAGGGATGGACAGAGGAGTCTGAAAGTGAAATAGTAAAAGGAAGTCTGAGCAGGCAGTTAGTTATTAAAATTTGTCAAACTATGTTTGAAAATATTCCCTTTGTGTGTCCTTGTTTTAGTCTAAAAATAAGGCCAAGTATCATATTAACATAAAAAATAATAAAGGGAGTAATCAGTAATCCTTCAAATAAGAAACAACATGACAAAGTCCATTTACTAGTTCATCCATTTCTGCACACACCTGCTTCCTCCCTCCTGACACTGTGAAGAGAGTGTCTGGTTCTTCAAAAATAGAGAAGAGATGGTAGGATCAATAATGAGTCATCTGACTGACTAACTTTCAAAACAGGCAAAACAATTTTTAGAAATGTTACTTTACAAAACATGACTTTAAATCTTGCAGATGAACAATGAAAAATGTTCAATTGAAATAATAATGGGAAACAACAAATGTTTAACCTTAATGACTTCAAGTAGTCACATAAGCTGCTCTTTTAACAAAGGCCTACTCATATATCATTCCCCAATATCCTCCACCGATGACCCAGCAACCATGCCTATGCGGGCCCACTGTTGGTATGTGTGGGTTTACTGTGGGGAAGTGTGGGCATGGCAAACCCACACTAATCCCCTGTGGACCCCATGGAGATAAGCATATGCAGGGCGCACAGCAGTTTTGTCCTTTTGGGCCCCTATGTGGGCTTTGGACTTGCCTGAAGAAAGCCCACATGGGTTTGGTATAGTGCGTGTTGGGCCTGCAGCCCATTTGCGCCCCCTTCAGGTTTTCTGTGGGAGACCCACTGTGGGATGGCCCAGTCTGGGCCCACAGCAGTTTTGCCCTTTGGGGCCACCATGAGAGTTTTCTGTGGGCAGGGAGAGCCCACTGTGGGCCCTGCTACTGGCATGAAATGTGAGGCATGTCCGGGCCCCACACTATGGTAATGTGGGGCCCAGACAGCCCACCTGGGCCCACTGGGGCATGTTGTAGGCTCACAGTAGGCTGTCCCACTGGGGCACCACCTGAGCTGCATAGTGTGCACGTGTCCTGCATTTCATGCCAGTAATGGGGCCCACACTGGGCTTCCCACACAGGACCCAACAAAAATGCCCATTTGGGGCATGTGTGGGGCCACTGTGGGAAGAAAAATGAGCCCCACAGGGACAGCCCACTGTGGGCCCTATTACCGGCGTAAGATGCGGGATACATGTGGGCCCCACACTATGGGTCCCACAATAGGCCCCAACAGGGCCCACACAGCCCACCTGGGCCCACTGGGGCATGTTGCGGGCCCATACTCAGCCCACACTTTGGGCTGGGTATGGGCTGTCCCACTGGGGCACCTCCTGGAACCCATAGTTTAGGGCCCACACGTGCCCTGCATGTCACGTGGGTAATGAGGCCCACAGTCCACTGCCCATTTTATTCCTGCAGTGACCCCACATGGGTCCCAAAGGGTCATGTTTGCTGGGGAGGTGATTATAGGAGGGTCGCTTCAAATTCTGTTAATCAATTTTCATTTTTATCAATGCTTACCTTCCCATTTCTAATATGAATCTTTATAAAAGCTCTATTGGAAATCAGTACTGAAACTAAATCAAACAGGGGACAGAAGTATATCACAAATTTGATTTGCAATTGGTTGACTTGTTGACTTTTTGTTGCATTTTTGCGGCAGAATAAGAAAATACAAAAAACAAATTGTACATTTTCCACAGTGGTACAGAACAAGTGGAAGTGGGTGTCAGTGTATTTGACCAAAATGGTGCTGGAACAGTTATAAATTTCATAATTTAGACCTGTGTTTAAATTAGGGTTTCATCACTTTATTTTAGGCTATTTTGTAATTTGAGATACGATGTGAGGCAAGCCATGACAAGCCTTCCTGCAGATATACAGTATCCACATAGATTATGAGAAAGGGCTCTCCCTTAGGCTTCCCTTTATTCTGTCTTTTTAAAATAAACATATGTGTTACATTCCCCTCTGCGGCATGAGGTCTGTTGAATATTAACACGTGTCCATATGAAAGGTAACATTTAACTAACTGTATGCAGCCCAGAGGAATAAATCTTAAAGATCCCTTCCAGACATGTTTGAAGACATATAAACATACTTTTTTCACAAAATAGTTCAGTTAACTTGTTCAGAGTTCTTAAAATGACTCTCCTTCTTTCTCATTTATCAATTCAGAATCTATGAATAAAAAATACAATTGGACACAAGACATCTCCTGCTGCTCCGGCTGTTTCCACACCACATGCATATTAGACTATGATTGGCACCTAGTCGTGATGTCACAAATCCTGTTTATAGGTACTTTAACTCAGATAAGGTGAGCTCAGAGAAACTTTACCCCTCCAGCAGAGTGTGAAAACAGTCTGCACAGCTCTGCACAGTGAAGCTCAAACATCCAACTGAAGCAAAAAGAAGCAAAACACAGATTTGAGCAGATGAGGACTTTAACTGTCCATAAATTGTTCACAGGATAAAAACAGCCAATAGACAACAGTATCGTGAATGTACCAGTCATGGCTTTTGGGAGTGAGGATGAAGGGTGGGATTATAGAGGTATGGAGCGGCAGAAAAGTCATGATACAGTAGGTGGCGACATGCACCTTTAATGTTGGCTTGTGGTCCGCCAGTAAAACTAAAGAACAAGAAGCAGGAGCAGAACTTCTGTCAGCCAATCACCAGGCAGTGGGCGGGGTTACGCCACGCTCTGCTCACCTGACAGCGAAACCGGCCGGTTGACAGTCTCCTGTAGTAATCCTGACTGACCTGAATGTCGGAAGGTGTGATATTGACAGGCACTTGAGTTTACAGCAGCTGTTCTTTCAGTGAGTCTTCCTCTGTAAGTCCTTATCGACATCCCTCTGCCACAAAGCCTGCAGAGAAAGTCTTCAGGTTGCTTTTACTGTTGGGGGTATGGAACCTCTGCGGAAGGAGACGAAGGATAATCCGTCGGCTACAGCTAATCTCCTCTCCAAGATTTTCTTCTGGTAAGAAAACCGGCAGCCGTGTTTGACATTAATTGAATAGAGAGCTCTCTTGTGTGACCGTTTCTGGCCACTCAAGACAGATAGTCCCTGGATGTGATAGCAGGTAGCTGCTGAGCACCCATTCATGCATAAACAAAAACTTCAGGGTGTCACATGGAAGAGAGGGCTTAGGCTTTTTTGGTATTCATTTAATAGATAGATAGATAGATAGATAGATAGATAGATAGATAGATAGATAGATAGATAGATAGATAGATAGATGGTCTGCAAATACACAACCAAAACAACCATGTAACAAGTGTAAAAAGTATAAAATCAACAATCATATACAAAGCATAAATACAACACAAACAGAAATGACAAAATACAAAGAAAACCCCATAAAGAAAAATACAATAAAATAAGTACATTACCCAGAGACAAAGCAGTTACAAGAGCAGAAAAACAAGAGCATTCATTATATAAAACATAGTTCAACAGAATCTCAAAATAAGGAGTGTAATAGGTGAATGCAGTTTTTATTCCAGTACAGTAATGTAGTAATAAAACAAGAAGAGTCATTCAGAGTAATTAGCAAGTAAAAGTAGTGTTCGACTACAAGTAAAAGTATCCAAACTTTCCACGGAATGGCCTTAAATTCTGTGGTACAATTGGAGTATTTGCCTGATTACTTTAACACTGCTCTGTCTTGCCCTCAGTAGGGATTTCAGATCGTCATGTGAAAACACATTTTTGTAGTTTCTGAAAAGCTGTCAATTTGGAAATAGTAGATATTTTTATGGCATTAGCAATACGGTATGATGTTAACTTATCTAGTATATTTCAATGTGGCCGATCAATAAATTCAATTGACTTGTAATGGATTTAAAGGTGCCACTACTTTAAAACCATATATATACATAAACAGATGCACATGTTACTCCTCATGTTTGTTTACACCTACTTAACTTCAATAATTATGTACAACTAAACATACTCATACTTTATCTCTAGTTGGCTAAATCCCTTGTTCAGAATCGGGTACAAGAGGAAGCTGCAAGAAGATGACATGTACAAGGTTCTCCCAGAGGATGCATCTGATAAACTTGGGGAGGAGCTGCAGTGGTAAGGCGCTGAATTGTGTCTTTTAGTTAAATCTATCTTTTTTGCCAGTATTTTAGGAACATGCCTTTTTCATTTTCCTGCACTTTACTGTAAAATGGGTCTTCACAGTGATTATTAACTTAAGTAGCTAATAGATAGTCTTGAATTCACATGCCAGAGTTGTCTATAATTTACAGAATGTATGTTCATTGTTTAGCATTATCAGACTGGCAGTCAACTCTGGTCAGGCCTTAAGACCACCTGAGCTTGATTAGTGTTCACAGCTGGTTCCTGGGTGTCCAATCACCTCCTGGGTGGATCCACCTCCTCTCCATCTATCCAATCTTTTCTTGGTTCCTAAGTGCTGTTTCACGTATATTTGTATATTGATGCATATAACAACAGTTGGGCCTTGCTCTCTTAATAAGCAGTAGTCATATGAAAATTACCTTCTTCTCCACTGGGAGAAAATCCAAAATGGTTCATGACCCAACCAGGGACTCATGAATGTCCCTCTCCCCACCACCTGGCACCTCTCAGCCTGTAAGTCCCCTATAAAGTGGCCAAACTTCACCCTTTGAGGGAGATTGACGTCAGAGTTGGCATTGTGCTTGGAGGTGAGCCCACCTATATATAGAAAGTACTTATGAAACTCTCACATGAGAGCAGGCTTCTCCCCAACACCGATCCCATTACTAGTTGGGGGTGCCACTTTTAAGAGCCCTTTCAGGCCCTACACACCTGACATTGACATGTGTCTTGGGTGATCCAATCACAAGTGGACAGCTTTAAGTATGTCAGTTCACACCTGGCATGTTTCCAAATCATGGTTGTATTATAAGAGCTGGATACCTGACCAAAAATTACGCCCATTCAGTCCAATACAAATTGCTCAGCTGGTGCATACACTAAAAAAAGTTTCTAGCTTCTGTGTTTGCTTCCACATTGTGTGGCCCATGGAATATGCATGGTGGTGTTACCCCGCTGGCCCCACCCGCGAGTTCCAGCTTGGCCCACAAACTTTACATTGTGATGAAATCATGGATTTTTAATTTCACTTTTCTCGGCCTGGGGAACATTTTTCAAATATAAAACATCTATGAGTCGAATGATAGAAAGTCATAATTAACCTTGTTTAAAGTTGGAGGTGTCCTGTCAACAGTTTTACAGACGTCTCTTTTACGATGGTGGTCTATGGGAAAAATGTGATCAGACCTCCCTTCCCTTCTCTATGTGCAAATAAACATGTACATCATTTCCGTTTGCAAAGACCAAATGCATTGTTTGTAACCAGTGGGAGGCAGCAATGCACTTGCCATGCCTTGTTTCACAGCAATTAAAAGAAGAAGTAGAAGTTTGCAAAGACAGTGGTGTATGGGCAAACTGAAAACCCTTAAGCCCAAATGCTAAATTGATAAATTATTTTTATCAGCTTTTTACTTGCAAAGCTGTTGTAGTTGTTGCTGTCTGTCTCTCCTCTGCTCCACTCCGTGTATGTGCAGACGGGCTGTACCCCACTCTTGGTGAAACACAGAGAGCAGAAGAGAGGAGAGAAACCTAGCATGACCATGAACGACAGCAAAACACAGTAGAGACTCTCACACTGAGCTGAAATGAAATGAGTGTACATAAATTAGGTCCCCTCCACACACACACACAGAGCGGAGCAGAGAGAAACAGACAGGGACAACTGCACAACACTGTCATATGTACCTTGCCGTCGGCGTGCGAATGAGTATGTACTTCCGCTTACACATAGGATGTCATTTGAATAGGTAGTCTTTCATTGTGGCCCAGAAAACATTGTGTACACACTGCTAAAAGAATGTGGTCATATACAGCCCAAACCACCTGCAAATGTGGTCTGGGCAATCAGATCTCAATCCGTCCACAATGTGTCTTGGGTGCATTCACACCTGCACTTAGAGCCGTCCACTTGTGATTGGATAACCCAAGATACATTTTAATGCTGATCAATGGCCCAGTATTGTTACTGTTGGTGCCAGGAAAGGTAACATGAGGATTGATAACACACACAAACACTTACAATCAGCAGCTGCAGTTATGTTGGTTTTGTATTAAACTATTGTGCAGAAGAGAGAGCTAAGCCACAAAGCCAAGCTCTTACTTTATAATTCATATTCAGTAAATGGTGAATTATGTCGTTATGATGCAGTGCTTTCTTGTATGCTCTCTGTATTTAGTTTCTTAGGAATTCCCAACAGTGTATTATTGTGTGTAGCATTGCTTAATTAGTCACCAGGGGCTTATGAGGCCTTTCCTTTTCACTTCTTTATGCTTTTCAAAGGTACTGGAATCGAGAAGTTCAGCTTGCAGCAAAAGATCTGCGCCAACCCAAACTTACCAAAGCTCTTATACAGTGTTATTGGAGACCATACTTACTCATTGGAATATACATCTTTATAGAGGTACAGTGCAGTCACAGTGTGAAACTAAACATCTACTGTACATAGAGCAATGCTGCATTGAGCACAATTAAGAACACCCACCTCTCTGTTTTACATCCCATTTTCTATCAGGAAGTTATCAAAGTCATTCAGCCATTGCTACTCGGCAAACTAATTGAATACTTCGAGAGTTATGACACCATGAATACAGCTGCAGTCTATGAGGCCTACAGCTGTGCTGCAGGCATCTCCCTGTCAACCATCAGCCTTGCTGTCCTTCATCATCTCTATTTCTACAATGTTCAAAGAGCAGGCATGAAGATTCGTGTGGCCATGTGCCACATGATTTATCGTAAGGTCAGTCATTAGGACACATCTATGTACTGTGTAAACATTCTTGTGGTGTGTATGACATTATTGAGCATATTTCAGTAGTTCTGTCAGGTTAACTTGATTTAACTTTGCTTTGCAAAGGCTCTCTGTCTTAACAACACAGCATTGACAAAAACTACCACAGGACAAATTGTGAACCTCTTATCAAATGATGTCAACAAATTTGATGAGGTAATTATTTGAAAGTAGTGAATATATGTATATGAAATGTATATTTTACATCTCACTTATTCATAAAGCTGACTTTACCAATATATTGTTATTCATATTTTTTTTACAGGTAACATTATACTTGCACTTTTTGTGGATTGGCCCCTTACAAGCAGCAACTGTGATCATTTTGTTGATGTATGCGATTGGCCCATCATGCCTTGCGGGAATGGCTGTCTTCTTCATCCTGATGCCAATACAGACCATGTTTGGACGCTTGTTCTCTACTCTCAGGTTCGCAGTCATACGCCAGATTTATCAAATGTAGTCAACAGTTGTGTGAAAAATCTCTGTCCTGCCTTGCACTGATACAATTGCTGCAATGTGTGTCTGCTGTTTTAGGGCTGAAACAGCAATCTTGACTGATGACAGAATACGCACAATGAATGAAGTCATCTCTGGGATCCGTGTTATAAAGATGTATGGTTGGGAGAAGCCTTTCGCTGCACTGGTGGATGAGGTCAGAAGGTAGATCAATTCCTCCTCATATCTATTTATTGTGGGATTGTATGGTCGCCATACAGTGTGATAAAGTTATCCTGTTGTGCCAGATTGTTTTCATACAGGTAAATACTGAAGTTAAAGAGAAAGTAGTTATGTAGCAAAGTAGTTATAGATATGTGTTAAGAAATGTTTTAAAAATCCTGTATCTGCACCAAGACCTTCTTTCTATCAAGTTTTACCAAAGTCTGTTAACAAACTTTAAAATATCCGGCTAATTAACAAACATAAATAAATAAATGTAAATGTATGTGAAACAGCATTTACTGACACCATGTTTTGTTATTGTACAGAATGGAAATCTCCAAGATAATGAAAAGCTCTTACCTGCGTGGCCTGAACATGGCATCTTTCTTTGTGGCCAGCAAGATCATCATCTTCGTCACTGTCCTTGTCTACGTGCTGATGGGCAACAAGTTGTCTGCTAGCAGAGTATTTATGGCTATGTCCCTCTACGGGGCAGTCAGACTCACCATCACGCTCTTCTTTCCCTGTGCCATAGAGAAGGTCTCTGAGTCTCTCATCAGCATCCGAAGGATAAAAGTGAATACACCACTGACAGAAGCCCTGCTCAAATCCTGTGTGTGTCTCAATTACTATCTATGGAAACTGATATTTCTGAGTGTGATTTTTCTTTTTAGAACTTTCTGCTTCTGGATGAAGTTGCTTCGCAGCATCTAGGGCTTCCTGTGGCAGACAAGAGAGACTGTATGGTGAAGATTCAGGATTTAATATGCTACTGGGATAAGGTGAGAATTATTTTGAAAAGTTTTATTTTAAACAAGCACAGGTCACATGCAATGGTCCTTATCAGAATCCCTTGAGGCTCTAAGCATCAGAGTATCATATGCTGTTCAGATTGTGAAGACTCTGGGGAAAAAAAAAACTTGTGATTTTGAGGTGTATAAATAAACCTGACTTACTGCATATTTGCTACTTATGGTATTGCTTCAGTTCATTTACTTTTTCTTTTGCTTACAGATGCTAGAGGCTCCAACTTTGCAGAATGTGTCTTTCACAGTGAGCTCAGAGCAGCTGCTGGCAGTGATTGGACCTGTTGGAGCTGGAAAGGTTAGGTCTATTACTGATTGCATGATAAGTAACTCTAATTAATTAATATTATATTGTAATAAGTTGTTTTTACAACAAGCAGTATATATAGATATAGCAGTATAGTGTAGCATCAGTGCTCAGGTTTTACTTTATTACCAGCAGCTGCAAATGTCATTTAAAACTGATTGAAGCCATAATTAACTGACACAATAGAGACATTAAATATTTTGGTGGGTAGGAAGTACCAAGATTCACCAACTACCAAGTCATAGCATTAGCAGTGCTAACATTTGTAATAAAGCCAACAGGCAAAAGAAAGAAAGAAAGAAAGAAAGAAAGTTCCCCCATAAATGTAATAAAATCATCAGATGCAATGTTGAAATCTCCACAAATGAATACTTGGACTCGTTTTCTTGCTGAGAATGATTAGGCGATTAGCTTAGCTTAGTATAAATACTGGAAACAGGGGTGAATTAGCCTGGGTCCTTCCAAAGTTAGAAAATACACCTATTGTACCCGCACCTCTAAAGGTTACTAAATGACATGTAACTAGTTTAATCTGTACACAAATAGAAATTATAATTAGTGGTTTTATTAGGAGTTATGGGCCATAACTACTTGGTGAACAACAGTCTTTATGGTAAGCTAAGCTAATTGCCTCCTGGCTCCTGCTTGGTACTGTGCTTACCTCACAGACGAGATCTCATCTTACTTTCAGCAAGAAAGCGAATCATTTTTTTTCTCAAAATGTGATTTTTTTTTTCTTTAAATCTTGATTTTTGTTCTGTGTTTGTGCATGTCAGTCCTCGCTCCTCAGTGCCATCTTAGGCGAGCTGAGTCAGGAAAGTGGTGTGGTCAAGGTCAAAGGAGAGTTGTCCTACACTTCTCAGCAACCCTGGATTTTACCTGGTACGATTCGAAGCAACATCCTTTTTGGCAAAGAGCTCAACCCCCAGAAGTATGATAGAGTTCTGAGAGCCTGCGCCCTCAAGAGAGTGAGAATCTTAATTATCACATACCCTGCTGCCTAGTATCCTCATACTGTGTAATCCAGTTATCAGCAAAGTTTTAGGACATCTAGCTTGTAGTAAGTGCGGTGTAAATGTGAACGACTGGTAAGGGTTGCATTTTGACGCTGCTCAGGATATGGAGCTGTTGCCAGGTGGAGACCTGGCAATGGTCGGGGACAGGGGGTCCAATCTCAGTGGAGGACAGAAGGCAAGGGTCAGCTTAGCCAGGTGTGTAGAATAACAAAGCCATTCATATTTTTCTTTGTGTGTCAGTGACAGAGGTAACCTCCATACTGTATTTATGTATTTTTAGAGCAGTGTATCAGGATGCAGACATTTACTTGCTGGATGACCCACTCAGTGCTGTGGATGCTGAAGTGGGCAGACACCTCTTTGAAGAGTAAGTCAGTTATCTCCTCCTGGAAAACACATGTAAGTTGATCAGGTGTTTATGTTGATGGTATTATGTTAGCTCATATTGTTTTTCCTCAGGTGCATTTGTGGACTTTTGAGGAAGAAGCCTCGTATCCTGGTTACTCACCAACTACAGTATCTGAAGGCTGCAGATCAAATTGTTGTCTTAAAGCAGGTGTGTATTTATTTTTTCTGTGTTTATTCATATGCAATACATCATATAGCATTTAATTCTGATAACATCTATTCTTATATGGTGTATAATTACTGTTGCATTGTTAGTCACTGCCTTGTAAAGTAGCGTCATGTGTTTTAATTCCACTGCAATTTCAGCTCAATAAGTTTTAATACTTTAATGTATTTTTGAGTATCAATCACTCACTCACAGACTTAAAGGTTACTTTCAAAAGTTACCTGAGAACAGCAGCTGTTGCCAGTCTGGATTCACTTTGATTACAGAGGATTGGAAACAGTGACCCAGTTACATAGGAAAAGGAAGCATAAAAACAGAGTGCCTGCCTTCTGCTCTCCTATTGGTCAGAACTACTCTGTTTTGTATGTAAGACATGCAGGGTCATGCTAACCAGCAGTGAATGACCTACGATCATTGCTGTGATAGAGCAGGTCCCTACCTGATATTGTTAAAGCTTTACCAACAAATTACTGAGTGATTTTCGGCCAATTGGTGGCAGAAGAACTCAGGAACAAGCTGACGGTTGTTATTTTTAATGCACGATTTCTGATAGTGCTTACATTTTCAGCTCATTATCATTGTATTGGCATTGTATTGGAGTGTTTGGAGCCTTCTCTGACTGAATATTAGGGTGTTTGGCTCTCTAGATGTTTGCCTTTCTTCACCTGCTAGTTGCTAACCTTGTCTGTCTGCCCTTTGGTGCTGGCAGGTATTGTGCTTGCTGCCAATACAGTTGAGGTTAATGAGAACAGCTCCTCCACCATACAACCTATGTGCAGGTTGTAAAATTTAACAATGAGCTGTTGATAGACAATGAATTGTTTGTCTCTATGAGCAATTCTTTTCAAACAACACATTTTCATTTTATTCAGTGTTGATATAAAATAGAACAATTAATGTTATTGACTTTTACCACAGATATGATCAGTAAATAAATAATAATTGACTTGTTTATAATGTCCATAAATATGACACCAATTTATTACTTTTACTCGAATATTTCTTGTGTATGAACTGATTGATGATTCCAGTAATGTTGTTCTCTTCTCCTCAATTAGGGTATCATTTAATGACTTTCTATAAGAGTTTTAAAGTTGGAACCAAAACAAATGTAGAGATCTTATGTCTTTCACATGTGTAATATTGACATGTTTGTCTGTATGTCATTTACAGATGCTGGGATTTTTTATGACTATTTGTGTATGATTTCTTTCCTGTTATTATCAGGGTCAGATGGTGGCACGGGGGACTTACAGTGAGTTACAGCGCTCTGGATTAGACCTCACCTCCCTGTTGAAGGAGGACGAGGGTCAGGAGGAGGAGAGGCAGGGCACGACTCCCATCCCTGGGACTGTCTCCCACTGCCCCCATACACTCTCTGACAACTCCATGTCATCCATGTCCTCCTTGTCCTCTTCTCGGTACTCCTTGATTGAGGGAACCGAGCCACTCACAGTGGTAGGTGTATTTGTAACATACTATAAGTGGTACAAAGCAATATTCATCAAGCTTGAAGTAGACATGCATAGCAGTTTCAAAGTGGGGAAAAAGCTTGTAGTGTTTTTAGCAGCCACTAGAGGGCAGAAGGTACTCAGCATTTCTGTGCTGCTCATTACAGCCTGATCTGAAGGTGTTGCTGGATGATTGGCATTGACACTAGTGTCTATCTGTAGGTAGTGCAACCTACGGAGGAGGAAAACCGCTCAGAGGGAAATGTCGGCCTGCATATGTATGTGAAATATTATAGAGCAGGCGCTAACTTCCTGGTTCTCTTGGTCCTTATTTTACTCAATCTCATTGCACATGTGAGTTCATTTCCTCAATGTGTGTTTTCTATCATATTTGGGAAAAATACAAAACATTATAATAAATAGTCAAAATAAATCTTCAATACATTTTGTTATATGTTTATTCTTAGAAAATATAAAATAATGTTTTTATTTCTGATTGTTTTCACGTTTGTTCAGGTTACATTTGTCCTGCAGGACTGGTGGCTTGCTTGCTGGTGAGATTTTGTTTCTTTTACATGCTGTGAAAAAAAAAGAATACTTGCAAGAAAATGAGAATAACGTGTTTTCTTAGCCAAACTGACAGACTGAAAATGATGATTTTATAGAAGATGACTGAACCAAACTGTTTTCTTGGCATTATCTGTCATTTGTTGAAGCTGACCTTGTGCTTTAGGATAGGAGGAATGTGTTTTGTGTAGTCCCTTCATGTTGAAGCTCTCTTTCTTTGTTGTGTTTATGTGTCCTTGTGGATTTTTGGTTCTTTTGTGGCTTACTTGCAGGGCCTCTGAACAGAAGCACATCAATGTGACAGAGCACCTCAATGGCAGCTTCCCTCAGCAGCTGGACCTTGACCTGTACCTAGGTGTTTACGCAGGTGAAGCTCACTGAGCGTACATTGCTTTTTGTGTACTGTTGAGGCTCTGAATATGGCAGCCATTCAATGAACAGATCCACAGTTCTTTGGCTGTGGCTCAAGGCCAAGGCCCAGCGTATGTGTACATGGGCCTCAGCTGTACAGAGAGATAGCAGTGCTTTTCTTGTTGTCTGCTGTTGGATTGCTCTGATTGTCTCCTTGTGACTCCAAGCCTCTTGACTTTGTCAGGCTTTGTATTCAGAGTTATAGATCAGCATTCAAGACAAAAAAAAATACATAATTGAAGGAAAAACTTAAGTGGAATATATCTGTTTTTTCTCTGTCATACAACATGCTTCATAACCTTAAATGCTGTCCTTGGATTTGGCATGAGAAAGCATTGTTGTGTGCTGATGGATTTTTTTTTCTGTGCTTTTGTCAGGTTTAACAACCACTTCAGTTGTGTTTGGCTTCGTTCGCAGCTTGGTCTTCTTTAATGTCCTAGTGAGCTCAGCTCAGACCTTACACAACCGGATGTTTAATGCCATCCTCAGGACCCCGGTACACTTTTTCGATATCAATTCAATTGGTAAGTGGCTTACCTCCACATCAAGTTCTTATTTAAATGACAGATAATTTAGCAGAAAATATGATAGACAATATTATAATTGTAAATGAGCAGCTTATTTACTGCCTGGTCAAGGTTAAACAGGAATAATGAGATGATTATTAGAATTTAAGACCCAGTGGGACTTGCTGCAAAAGTTATTGTTCTAACATCTCACCACTAGAGAGCAGACTGCTACTTACTTGTTTCAATCCACTTTACAAACATCCTTATGCTTGCCCTTAAACTCTATATTCATTGCTGTTTGATTTTGTATAATATACAATTTAAAAATTTCAAATGTTAAAATGTTTCATATGAAAAATTTTATATCATTTTTTATACATTGGTTTTACATAACAACCATATTGAAATGTTTATTAAATTTGTGCATAAATAGAATTAATAACTTACAATTTTAACTTAATTAATTGGAGGATCTAATATGAACTATAATATAAAAAGACTAAATTTAGCACTGCAAGCTTAAAGATAGACAAGTTAGTTTATTCATTTCATGGTGTTCAAGATCAGACTGTAAATGAACCAGTATCTTTAAAGCCGTTGCTGGGAAGCAAATGCTGTGCAACCAATAGGCCTAATGAGTCAAGAAACCCTGTGATAGCCTATGACTTCATATTTAGCCATAATGTATTTAAAATGATTAAAGAAAGTACTATCTTTTTATTGTGAGCCAGAAGAAAAAGCAAACAATTATCTTGAATAAATACTGTTTGCACTAGATCCTGGACAGTGTTGTGTTTGGATTGTAGAGTTGTGTCAACACAGAAGTATTTGTCTTGCGCACTGTATCAGAAATCTTAGATTATTTCATTAGCTTTGTAGGTTGTAGCTGCTGGGTCAATGGAGTGCGCAGATGGACATGATTTTAAAAGTGAACAAACACTTCAAATAAACCTGACTTTACTTAGGGAGGGCTGCTGGCTTTTCTTCAGGCGTGTTTTGCACCGCCGTTTCAAATAGAAACCAATGAAACAGAAAGTGTAATTCAAGATTTGTTCAAATCATTTGCAGAACGTTTTACTCTTGTTGTTATTTTGTCTCCGTGAGTTTATGCTATTAATTATAGACCTCTTTTAATTAGGTAAAATAGTGTCACTGCAATCTGTCATTCATACCCAAAGTCAACTGTCAAGTGGCTCACTTTGATAACTTTAATTTTTCTGGAGCATTGTTCACCTGTCAGCAGATAATTACTCAGCCTAATCTCTTCATAGTGACATGCATGTACAACACAATCAGCTCGGGTGGGAATTCGGAACAAGAGGGAAACTTGTATCTGTATAATGAGTCATAATAAGCTGGTAACACAAGTCTAAATATGATTTGAGGGTGTTCAGGAGCTTGCGGTTTCTCCTGGCATTAGAGTTGGGTGTAGCGACAAAGCTTTCCTTTGCAAAGCTGTGTTTGGAGCAAACACCACAGGTCTTATTTATCTTTAGCTTTTGTTTTTTCTGCTGCTCTTGTGTGGCGTATTGGACGTACCTGACAGCTTATCTGGGTGTGCCTTGCTTGGTAATCTAGGCACAGGAGGAGAACAAACACTTTGAATAATGTAATAATCTGTTTAATAGCGCAGCAAAGGAGAGGCTTAACAGACACTGCTATCTGATTGCTGTTGTGCTGCTATCAGTAACCATTGTATGACCAGTCCAGTCATTACTGCTCGGCCTTCAGGCTGGCAAACAACACTGTGTGTCTGACTGGATTTATAGACAACTGTCCCAGTGACTGTGTTTCTTTGTCCTTTGTCCAATCAGAAGCAGATTAAGCATGAACATGACCTTTTTAAATGTGTACAATATATATATATATATAAAAAAAGTTCCACTTATTTACAATTCTTAGGATTTCCCTTCCCCTCATCACTCGAATGAAACAGAAAAGACCAAGACAAAGACAGCTGTTGACAACTCTGCCAGTTTTTCTCTTTTTTTCTTGATGTTTTTCTTCTGTCTAAGAATCCCCCCCCCCCCCCCCCCCCCCCCCGCACTACAATACAATAGTTGCCACTTCTGCCACAGCTGCTTCCACAGCCACTCCTGTCTCACCAAGAGTGTGAGTTGTGTGTTTGTAACTACATGCTTATGTGTTGTTAAGGATTTGACAACTGTTTACACGGGTAAGTGATAGGTGCGCTTGTTGCTGAACAGGCGCATGGGTTTGATAGCCGTCCTCAGAGTTAAAGGTTACCATTTCAAGCGTCACTGCACAAAGGTCTTACTTGTTATACTGTGAATGTGGTTTGTAACAATGCAGTACAGCACTGGTGAATTATGATTGATGGAGAGGCATTGTAGCTCCTCTGTATCAGCCGCTGAATGCCTCTGCGCCATTTGAATCTGTGTCTGCGTTATCTTTTGTACTGTGCGGAGATAGTTGATTTACAAGTTAGTGCTTTTGCTGATTAAAACCTTTATGTTTTGGAACAATAACTGTTTGATACGTTTTAAGATACACCGATGACGGCGATAACAATGCGGGCAGCTTTTTCCTCCATTGCATGAATTTATATAACTCAGTATATCATGTTACTCAATTTTAGCAATAAGTGCAGTCTTATTACAGCTGTTCATCCAAATGTGATCCAGTTAGCGCAGCACACACAGTGGTGGATGTGTTGAGCTGATGTTGATCCCTGTAATTTAGTGTCATTGAGTGGGTTAATCCCCTCAGAGACTGCAGGCCAGGGCCTCAGCTCATCAACACAGTCGAGGAGTGGAGTTTCAGTCAACACACACAGACACACACACACACACACACACACATGCCGTCCCCTTTTTTACATCAGCATAGCGGGCCATCTCAGTGCTGGGTGTCACTCAGTTGCTGTTGACGCAAGGAACATAAGATCTTCTGTAGTCAGTGATGTGAGATTCTAATTGTGTCTACAGAAGCAATGTTTTTAATGTCTGTATTTCAGGTCTGGGATGCAAGAGTGTTAAGAGCAAAGTGGAGGAAGTACTGCAGAGAGGATGATGATATCGAAGTGTGTAAATTGAATGTGGAGATGGAGCCGTGTGTGTGTGTGCAGTGTGGCTGATAGAGCTCCCCCTCGCTCTGCACTTCCACTATTTAATTGCATGAAAGGGAAGGAGAGGAGATTGCAGGAGCCTGGCGGTGTGAGCGAAGAGAATGGATTTAGAATGTATTAGTATTGGCAGCAAGGCGCCGGCGGTGGGAGGCTGCCCCAGGCCCCTGGGCCCTTCATGGAAGTGCAGGTGAGCTGTGCCACCTCCAGCCTTGGCAGCCCCCTCCCCAGTATTCCTTCATTATCGCACTTGCCTCTCTGAAAGGCCCCTCCAACTGCACTGGGGCCCACACATGGAGCGGCTCTGAGTCGTCCCCTTATCTTGATGTTTACAGGGAACAGCGATTTGCCACACGCCCTGCTCTAGTCGGACCCCACTGTTCCACTTCTTTAAGTCTGATTGGGGGCCCTGCTCACCTAATATCTCCACCTAAGGGGCCACCTTAGTTGGGAGGGCTTGATATTTCCTGAGCCTGAAAAGTGGTGCAAATCACCCCTGGAGTCTTAAACCATGAGAAATTGTTTGATACTAATGCTGCTGATATCCTGAAACGTCTATACCCTTCTCTACACAATAGGTGATATTGTTGACAACCACCCATAGTGATTGAAGCCATTGTCCCACGGCCGATCTTACCTCATAGGCATTTCCATGCAGTGAATGTCTTTGTGTAACTGCATTAGTGTAATGTATCCTCTCTATAGTCTGCGCGGGATGGAGAAGGGTCTTTACTTCATCCCCTCTGAAACTCTCTGTTAACTGAGCTGCTTGTCAAACAGCTGATAGCTGACTGATGTTCTCTGCTCTAACACCCTCTAACCATAGTATGATGTAACCAGGAGAAACCTATCCTTTTCTTATTGGCATTGTTTGTCAGGTTTTGCATGAATTTGGGTCATCTATGGCTTAGACAGTAAAATTACATAAAATATTATTGGATCTTCCACAAACACAGTTTGACAAGTGCTCCCCCTACTCCCAGACTAAAGCAGCGAGATTCTACACTAGCATAGTAGCAGCTCTACCCCCTTGCTTGAACCCTCCCCTCGGGATGTCTGTATGCTAAAGGGGCACTCACACTGTGAATAAGATTAGTCTGCCTCCAAGTGTACAACATGCTTACGCCACTTGACTTTGAATCAGTACTGATTTGGAGCATTGCTGGGTTGTTGCGGGGAATAATGCTCTGGCTGGGTTTATGCAATGGCTGTTATGGGGAGCCCGGCCTCGTCTGCATGCATGTTTTTAGGCGGGAGCGGCATTTTGGATAAAGCTGTAAGCTGCTTACGGCCGTGGAGAGAGGTGATTACAGGGCCCTCCTCCGTAGGACTGACTGGGAGGCAACTTTTAGGTCAGTGGTGCCATAGCTCCACCACGCCTCCAGAGTGGCATACCGCTACATTCTGCCAACGTGCCGATCAGCCGTTCCCTTCCTCGGTCCCTTACCGAGTCCCACCTTGTTTCACGGCCTATTCTGTGAGCCTAGATAAACTCATCTGCATGCTTGAACAGTTAGTTTCACTTTATCAGGGGTTGAACCCAAAATATGCGAGCGCTGCTTTATTTATATTCTCCTCAGATATTTTTGTTTGCTTAGTGATGTGTCACAGTGAGAGACAATGGGATGCTTAAGTATAGAATGAAACATTATGACACCATTTTGGAGGCACGTTGACAGGGTGAAAAAAAACACCGTAGACTACACATAGTACATCCACATCTTGTTTGTGAGTTTTTTTTTTTAACTTAAGCTCAGTTCTACTAGTGGCAGCGCTGGCATTGCTCTGGTACTTTTTGTCTGTCTCTGAGAGGTTGAGGGCTCCCTTCAGGGACAGAGATAGAGAAAGCCTTTCTGTCTTGCCTGCCTTTAGGTAGTGTAGGGATTGGCTATCACTGACCCCGCAGTAAACAGTGTGTGTGAAAGCAGCTGGAGTGTAATCTTATGTGCTGTGGGATCAGAAAAGGGGAGCAAAGTTACCAAAGGAGTGACAATAAAGGACTGCTACAGCACCTGCAGAGCACCAGACAAAATAATGAAAACCTGAGCAGATTGGAGGCAACTCAATTAACGTCACTGACACTGCCAGTCAGAACATAAAGGCAGGTATGCAGCTTCTGTTGCCCTTTTGTTTCCAAACAAAAGCTTCCCTCACGTATTCAGCCAAGAGTAGGGCAGTCTTTATGAAATGCAAGGCAAATAATGATTCATTGTTTAATCTAGATAGGCCTCTGTTTTCCATCTGATATCACACTCAATGTATAAGCTCTGTTCTATTATTATAAATTGGAGGAGACTTTGGTAACAGTTGCTCAATAGTCTAGGGAGGATGAAGGAAATTAAAACAAACAAAATGTGTTTATGGGAGCAGAGTAGCTAATGGACAAAGCATATCTGTATTTGACTTAGATTTGTTGTTACAAATGTCATGCAGGGCTGTTATATGAGATCTGTGTTTACATTACATAATCGAAACTATATAGTATAATGAAATAATATATATATATATATATATATATATCTACTCTGATCCCGTCTAATCTGTTCTTTTGTGTTGTGTTGTTCCCCAGGAAGAATCCTCAACAGGTTTTCAAGGGACATCGGTTACCTGGACTCTGTGCTCCCATGGACGTTTGTGGACTTTATCCAGGTGAGTCTCACCTCGGCAGGTTTGGTCGCTGGCGCTGCAGCATGGGGAGGCCATTTCATGCCTGGCTAAACCTGCTTTGTGGTCCGGGTCCCCTAATCTGGAAACAATTACTGTGGGATTACCCGCCAGCGCGGCCCAGCGCCTGCACAGATTTAATAAAAGTGTGTGCACATAGGCTGAGGGCGTGGCTCCCACAGTGTGACACAACAGAAGTGGCATCTTCAGAGAATGTGTACAGAGACTAAGCAAGTGATTGGGAGAGAGTAAGGTACCAAAGAGGAAATAATGGCCACAGGATGATGGGGTCCGATGTGGAGGAAAACAGTGGGGAGGGGATGACAAGGAAAGAGGCAAAGAGAAGAAGTGTGGGCAGGAGGCGTAAGATGTGTTTGCAGGAGTGGAGCTGGATGCGCGGTAGAGGGGGGAAGGGGACAGGTCAGTTGGAACAGATCCAGAGCGGGACTTGCCTCTCTCAGCGCAATTCGCCTAATGCGCCACAGTCTTACAGGCCTGGTAGCCAAGGGCCACCCTGATGCATAACCAGGTTAGGTTACCAAATGCCACCCTGCCACCGTGACAGCCATCTCCCACGAAAGCCTACGGAGATGAGCCAGCTCATGCACCTAGCGCCACAAAGAAGGGAATGTTCACTGCACAATTCGAGGTAGAGGAGCAGGCGTGGCTCCTTGGTTAGGGCCAAAGAATAGAACAAAGGCGTGTTGAAAACGAATCCCCCCTCCACAATGCCTGAGTGATGTTTGTGGCAGATACCCATCTCACAGTAGACAAAAGCCATCTTAAATGCTGAAAGCACAAAAGATCATACGCACAAAAGCTTTTTGTCTGCTATAGTTCTCCTCATTTTGATAATAAGGTGAATAATGGTTGGAGTAAAATAATAACTTTGTAGAAGGCACATAGGTCCCACTGAAAACAGTGAAAGTATACTAGGTCATGACCGAAAACAGACTTGGGTCACACAAAAGGACTCACTGTACTTCATATATGACTTATTCATTCCACCATTAGTTATGGAAATACAAGACACGATACCACTTTAACTATGTTTTGTATTGCAGTGAAAAATGGATTTTGGTAAGAACCTTTAGAGCAAAGAGTGTCAAAATAAGACCCAATATATCATGTGTGCATTATTATGCCAGTCTTTTTCTGAAGCAGAGAGTGGGAGGTGATTGTAATAGTGGACAAAGGTGGCATCCTTTGGACAAAGCACTTTTGTTTGTGCTGCTTTCTGCTCTTGTTTGCAGGTGTCTTTCATGGAGCAGTCTTTAATGCTTTCAGGAAGGAAGATTTTCACTCTTTTTATTGAAGTATTAGCCGCGCAGAAAAGCTGCTGATCCTGACTATTGTTGTTCTTTCGCAGAGGGACATTTCCCCATAGTCATTGTTTAAATGGTTGTCAGGGGGGAATAAAGTGAAACTTCATAAACAATGCCCTAACTGGTTTATCTCTCTCTATGGTGAGAGGCCGCTTCTGTGCAGGGATTTGCACCAGAGCCTCCCCCATTATGGTGGAGTAAGCACTTCACAGCCCCTCAGCACTGCCCCCATACCCGCCTAACAAGGGGATTCCCTCAACCTGGTTATACCCCGGAGCTCCATTTTTTCACAGGTCTCATTTAGTAGTAATTTAGTATATTGGTGGAAAAAAAAGTCTTTCTCTCCCCTCTTTATGGTCAAGCGACAAAGACAGAAATGTCAATTAAAAACACCTCAGGCTTTGGGGACTGTCAGCTTTTGTGTGGACTTGACCTTTAAATCCCGGGTTGCCTCTGTTTTCACAGAGGGGGTAGAGGAGGAGGGCAAGACAATAAGGGGTGAGTACAGGGGTCTTTCAGTGGAGGATTTTGTGTGAAGGCTCTTGACCAAGTCACACTACTAACTGTGGGGTCCATCCATAGCTACATTCATAGGTCTTCCTAACCATCCACGCAAATTCAGTCCGTCAGGGTGTTTATGCTAAGACACCAGCTGATACTTTCATATAATCAGGACTTTGCTTCCTCTCACCAATATTAATGGCATATAAATGTTGGCTCATAAATCACAAATTACAACAGTAAAACCTACAGTTATAGTTTGTGCGTGTGAGAAAGAGAAGGATTGCATGTGTATATGTGCGTTTAATACTACTACAGACACAAACCCAGCGTAGAATCACCAAAGACACAAAAAACACAGAGCAGAGATGGCTTTTGTTTAAAAACACTGGCGGGTGGATCGGTGTGTGAGTCTGTATATTGTGGCACATTGTGTGTCAGGCCTCTTCAGAGGCTTTGTGGGATATGAGAACTGCTGACGTAACCGTGAGTGCTGTAGGATGGGATTTCACCGGCTTTCTCTGGTTCGTTACCACGCCAGTGACAGAAGAAGTGAAGAATGCACTGGCTCCAGGCATTACACAAGTTAGTCTGAGAAACACAGGAGATGGTCCTGTGTAGAAATGTATAGGCAGCACCATAAATCCCCATTGAGCATTGTTTATTATGACAGTGCCATTGTCTACCTGCACAAGGTAAAAAGTGACACAGAAAGGTGAGAAACATAACTTCCCTACTTCTTTTTAATATGCTTCTTTGGTAAATTAGTGTAAAAATAAGCCAGAATACAAGAAAACAACATTATGTTTGTGTGTGTATATGTGTGTGTGTGTGCTTAGGGGGTGTACGTAACTGGCCACTCAGCAATACCACACATGGTCATTTGATGGCGAGCATCGGCCAGCAAAAGCTTCCAGTGTGTGTATGTGTGGTCTCCTCATGATGTTGCGGTCCAGCACCTCAGCTGCTCTGACTCAGACTCAGACATACACGCCATGAGCCTGGGAACTTACATAGGAAAGTCTCAGTCTAACTTTAAAAATCTCGCCACATGTCAAATATGATGAAGATAATTAATTCTGTGCTTTCTGTTAGTGACTTTTGTATCTTGCTGTTTTTCTTCCGTATTTGAAAATGTTTTTTTGTGTTGTTTTCAAGAGGAAGAGAAAGGGGGGGGGGTGGGGGGGGGGGGGGTGACTGAATGAATGAATTTGCCGGACACAAGTGATTTATAGTAGAGAGAGAGACCACATTTCAAAGCCTTTCTCTTATTTCCAAAATGGGGTTGGAAATCAGCAGCTTGACTGAGCCCAAATAAGTGACTTCTTTTACCTTTTCACAGCACACAAAGGCCTAATCCTAGGACTACTTGAGCCACCAATGTAGACAGCGACTGAGACCACCACAGTATGTGTCAGACCCTCCTCACCACACACAAAACACATTGACTGCAGCTTTATGAAGTGAAAATGGCCCAGAAAGGGAAAATGTGAAGGAGGTGTCCACAGTCATTTCTCCCAAAGAAAGGCCACGGCATCTGGGCATTTAATGCTAAAATAAAGCCCAAAGACAGAGTAGAATGGATTGGGTCACTTCTATTGTTCCAAAGCCCGAGTGGAACAGCCCTGTTTTGTTTCAGTACTACTGACCCTTGCAGCTTATTGTGCTGCTCTGTCACGTAAAGTGTGGACTCAAAAAAAAAAATTCCAGCAATGACAGAGGACTTCTTTTGAGGAATTTTCTTTACCATGCTTTCCCTCCATTTCCTGTTTTGTTTGCACTTTTTTTTTTTTCCCAGTGGCAAATATTGCACACTGTCAGTAAATAAAGGGAGGATGAAAAGCGGTTGTAAAAAGCGTACTGATTCCTTGTGTCTGGAGGGATGTTTAATTAAAGGGAAGTGTTTATTTTCTGCTGTGGAACAACAGTCGCTATCATTGCAGAACACAAATATAGCAATTAACTTCAATTTTCTACATTTATTTGGACATCAAAGAGCTGATAGAATCATAGAGAAAATAAAGCAATTAGGGTCAGCGGAGATCTGAATGGTCTTTGGACACAGCAGTGCATCCAGTTTGCTTGAATGACTGAATCACATGCGTGCGGTAGCTTTCTTTTCTTGCTAAAGAGCAATTAGCGGTAATTCTTTATTTAAACTGTTTGTATACAAAACCTTTCATCCTTTTATCCACTTTTATGTGCAGCGGGATGTGGCTTTGGGAGTTTTCTGTTCCTGTGTGGTTTCATAGGAGATATGGATGTGGTCTGAGGGGGTGAGGTATACGCTTGTAGGATCACTTATCAGAATCATCTGTGTGTAGTGTGGGTGGGGGTCACGGTGTTCCCGATGCTGACATGATAAGCGCCAGACCACGCAAATGGATCACATCAAACAGGGCCTTGGCGACAGCGGGCCCTAGGGAGCAGGAGGAGGCAAGACTCTATCTAATGGTTCCTGTTCCTCCTCTGTCCCCTCAGATGACCCCGCTGTCAGATAAGCTGGCCTGGCTCAGACCTTCATAGTCCCGGCTGCAGCGAGCCCAATTAGAATTCAAATTAACTAAGCAGCAACATGAATGAGAAATGTCACTGTGTCACCAATAATCAGCAGAAGAGTGAGAGAACAGTATATGTGATAAGACATTTGTTCAGTTAATATTTGATCCCCTCAAGGGAAGGCTGGATAACATGCAGTAATGGTCCCCGCGTGTCACCATCTCACTTTGTAGTCTGGTAGCCTTCCATCAAGGCTAAGAGTGAAACTTATGTACTGTGAAATTCTTAGGATCAGTTGTGCTCAGTAGCTTCCAATCACTGTTTGATTGTGTGGGCTCCACTACAGCAATGGTTAGACTAGTAATACCCTCTTATCTGAACTGCAAATGGAATTGAGTGGCTTTTCGTCATAAAACTACACTGAAAGTGATCATGCTTAAATGTGTGCTTAAGTGGCAGATAACATCCGTAATTAAGGTGCTAAATTAAATTTTCATCTCTCTGGGCTAGTCTGAGACCACTGAAGGTAACAGTATGATCTTAATCTCCCCTCGTCTTAGGATTCATCTCTTAGGTTGTGTCTAATTTCAGGGTGTGAGGTTTCAGTTTTATCATCTGTCAATCGAAATATGAAATATGCAACACAGTATAGCTTTCAGTTAAGAAGAAGTTGTCTCAGATGTATTTCAGCAAGATTTTTTTCATTTTCTGACAATTGCTGTGCCCAGTTATTGTTGTATTTAATTACCAGTTGTGAAATTACAGAAAGTAAGTGGTCAGAGCCTTTACTTAAGTAAAAGTATCAAGTGTACTTTTACTCTGTTACAAGTAAAAGTCCTGTATTCAAAAATGCACTGAAGTATTTCCAGTAAAATGTACTTAAGTATCAAAAGTAAAAGTAATCATTCAGAGCATCATATTATTATATTAATAACATTATTGATTGTCACAGATGCATCAGTTTGTCAAGGTAGAGTTAATATTTTATATTCTGTTGGGCAGTTGAGTCTATAACAAATCATATTTTAGAGGCTGATCATATATTTTATTAATCAATTCTGCAAAAAAGTAACTAAGATAAATGTAGTGTATTTAAAAAGTACAGTATTTGCCTTTGAAATGTAGTGAAGGATATTAATTGTAATAGTAATATCAAAAGTAACATCATAATCATAATTTATTATCTTGGTCATCATACTAGATGCTTTGATGTCATCAGACTTATCACCCTCCATCCTGTTAGTGCAGCTCTGGTATCCTGGTCTAGATGAATCACATAGCCATTAACACGGGTGATGAGTCACTGTGTTGTTGAGGGCTGTGTGGTTTGAGTGTGATGTATCAGACACCCACAGTGTGGTTCCCGGAGCTCTCTGCCAGTCACTGTGGCCATGCCTGTTGGCTGGTTTCTCTGCCAGAGAGGCTTACAGGCCAGAAGTGTTGAAGGGAAAGCCCAGGGGATCTAGGGATATGAGCTGCAGTGGCCAAGTGGTAAATTCTCACCTGCTACTAAGTGAGAATTAACGCTGTGATCGTTTTCCTTTCACACTGTGAGTCACATAACCTCAGTCCCACAACCTGCTGCTACCTTACTGTATGGCCACGATGGCCTCACACAAATGCGACTGAAAGAGTTTCTCTTGTTCAGCCTTTTAGAAATAGGCCTCATTGCCCCACTGGTAGACCACACAGCAGCAGTGGAGCTTTTGACTGTGTTGCTGTTTGGTTAATATTGTGTTCACATTTCTCCTTCTGTCCCAGGTATTCCTCCAAGTCCTTGGAGTGATTGCAGTAGCTGCCATCATCATCCCCTGGATCCTTATTCCTGTCTTTCCTCTTCTTGTTATCTTCCTGTTTCTGCGATGCTACTTCCTGCAGACTTCCAGGGACATCAAGCGCTTAGAGTCTACCAGTAAATTTTTTTTGGATTGGGGGGGGGGGCATGTCCATTTGTGGTATGAGACAAAAGCAGACCACAGGAATGCTAATAGAGCATTGAAGAAAGCCATGGTCATTAGCATAAAGGCTAAAGGTGGCAGTGGCCTATGGCTCGGCCACACGCAGTTTCCTCAAGAGACGGGAGTTCATGACATCACATACAATGGGAAAAATGCCAAGTGGACATGACTAGGCCATTGCAGGCTTTAGTTCATCTATTTTATTCTGGGCTGAGAGCCCAAATGCACATTGGCCAACAGGTTCCATCATCTTATAGAATAAAGGTTCTGTTAAAAAGCCCACAGGAAACATTTAGGTTTTGTCTTGGGTTTTGTAAGCCTAACAAATAGAAACAAAAGACCACTCAATTGCAACCTTTCCCTAAGTCAAAACTGTATAATAAATTTAATGTTTGATCTATGCAGTATTCATAGTAGATATTTGACTATTTAAATAATCTTTTCTTTATCTACACATTACACCTTTTTTATAAGCTTATTAATCCTGTTCCTGTCATGAGCAGTAATGCTGTTACCCCAACATACAACAGCATAAAACAAGACACTGACCACAAAAAAAAAGAGTAGTAGAAACCCTGAGTAAAAAGTAAGTGGCTGACTGAAATATATTGAGATATTAAAGCAGTCCTTGATAAAGATATACTAAATTTGTTTATAGTTTATATGATGGTCAAAACTCTAATACTGAATTCTTGTTTCTTCGAATGCTAACAATGCTCTTAATATATTTCTTGTAGCACGGAGTCCTGTCTTCTCCCACCTTTCTTCCTCTCTCCAAGGCCTGAGCACCATACGTGCCTTCAAGGCTCAGCAGAGGTTTCAGCAGATGTTTGATGAATACCAAGATCTTCACTCAGGTAAAGAGAAATTGTATTTCACTTTAACAGTCCAAATTTCAGACATTCATTTTTATCATACCCATTCAGACATATTGAGATTGATGTTAAATGTTTGGATTTAAGCAAAATTTAGGCTGCACTGACTACTGAATTATTTTTGTTTTATCTAAAGATTGTATTATCTAATCTTGATTTATTTATTTATTGACTGGGTGAGTGTACAGACATTGAAGATGCACTGCACCAGATCAGATCTGTGCATTTGTGTTTGTTAACAGAGGCCTGGTTCTTATTCCTGACTACCTCTCGCTGGTTTGCTGTGCGTCTTGATGGGATTTGTTCAATTTTTGTCACCATTACTGCTTTTGGCTGCCTTTACCTCAGGGAAGGTACTGTATGGACTTATGATACATGTACACATGTGACACATTATTGACGTGTTTGCCAATATATAAAACTATTATGATGGAATAATGAATCTGTGTCTGTATGTTTACTTTTAAAAAAAATATTACAGGATTGGAGCCAGGCGCAGTGGGTCTGGCGCTATCCTATGCTGTTACGCTCACAGGCATGTTCCAGTGGGGCGTCAGACAGAGTGCAGAGATAGAGAACATGGTGAGAACCCTTAAATCTTAATGCTTACATGCAGTTTATATTTTGGGTGGACATCACTAAAAACATTCATGTTTTCTCCTCTGAAAACAATCAATCAATCAATCAATCAATCAATCAATCAATCAATCAATCAATCAATCAATCAATCAATCAATCAATCAATATCAATCAATATCAGTCAATTTCAAAGAGAATTGTAGGATCAGTTCCCCAAATCCTAAAAGGGGAAATAGTAGAAAACATATAATACATAACATAAAACATAACATAAATATAACTCCACTGGCTGCTTCCAACTGGGTTGATGATGGCTGATTAACACGCTTATCCACTGGTTAAGTTTGATCCTCATTCAAACGGTTGAATTGATCAAAGTGATCAAAACATGGATATTCATAAATCAGCAATGTGTCTTCACTAGGTTAGTATGGCATTCCTCAGCATATTCCATAAAATACTTGCTTTTCATTTTTGTAGATGACATCAGTGGAGAGGGTGGTTGAGTATGCAGAGCTGGAGAGTGAAGCACCCTGGGAGACGGACAAAAAGCCTCCACATGATTGGCCCAAGACAGGCTTCATCACCTTTGACAGAGTCAACTTCTCTTACAGTGCCAGTACGCCTTTGGTCCTAAAGAACCTGACTGTTGTCTTCACATCCAGAGAAAAGGTTCTTGTCTTTATTTCCACCTGTGAATGCTTACTGGTGTGCACAGTCCATGACTTGGGTTGATATGCAGCCAGTGTAGAAGATGTGATGTGATTCTTTTTTATGTGGCATTATTTTCAAATCAATTTTTAAAGGGACATCATATTGTGCTGCTGAATCTTTAGGACTATACCATTTGTGATTCATGGAATACATATCATGTAATTAAGACTGTTCAAGTGGATCCATTTGTTCCCAATTTGCATTTTGAGCTACCTGATGGTGACAACTGTTTATTCACTATAAGAGAGAGGCAAGGCCGAGGGAAAGGGGAGAGAAAAGAGAGAGAGAGGAAGGCACAGAGAGATGGTTTGGGATGATTGAAATTGTGTTTAATGCAGGGGGTGTATTTTGCATGGCTATGGTTGGCCAGGGCGGCTGATTTCACAATGGATGGGTTGATAAGTGTAGAGGCTCTGGCTCTGACAGCCCATGGGAGGGATCTCTGCCGCATGCCATGGGGATGCAAGGCTTTGTGCATCCTGTCAGTTCCCCTGACACCCTTTCACAAGGAAACCTGCACCCACAACCTACAGTACAAGATCCATTCACTTCAATCCCTCTCACTTAAGTCATATACTGTACATAATTGTATAAAAATACACAACTCACCAAAACATGACAACAGGCAGATTGTGGCGCTACAATCAAACAAACCCCATCCTGTTAGTCTATCTTATAATATTTAGATAAAACTTGAGAGGGTGAAACAAGACTTTGTCAAAACCCAGAATATGGCTGGGCCGTGTATGAAAGTTTTTATGTAAGTTTGTTTATTTGTATAGCACCTGTCATACAGTAGTTGTAAGTCACGGTACTATACACATAAGAAAAACATTAAAAGTGCTGCAAATACACTAGATTTTGGGTGTAGACAATTGTTTTAAGGCATGTATGGTGATGTTTTTGATATGCTTCATATATTATTTCACTTACCCACAACCCAAATAGCTTTAATACAGTAACTATCAAGTTAATCATTAATGTTAAGTGTAAATGACCCCAATACAGTGCGTTTCATGTGTGTAAAGTTTGCATTGGTAAATGTATTTATTATATTGCTGTTATTTTATTTACCATGAACACAGAAGTACTGTATTTTGAAAAGACAGTAGACGCACGTAACATGGAAATTGACAGGAAGTTCCACTGCCGACAGCGCATATATCAAAATAGGCATTATTTGGATAAGCTGACCACATATGAGGATTCTAAATAGTTACTTTCTCACCTGAAAACATATTAAAAAGTGACATTTTTACAGTCCAACAGTGAGATTTACAACAGCTTAAGCTCCACCGTTGTTGGTTTGAAATATTTTCTGGAATACTTAACTTTGGCTACTTTTGACTAACCAATGGTGTAACTTCATCACTCAGTCAGTCAGTGACAGACAGACAATTGCAGTTATAGTCCTGGCCCTGCTGTAGTGGTCCAGCCAAAAATTTGTATTGTTGCACCCTTTCTGCGTGTTGGCATGTTAAGGGGCACACACAGTAGTTCTTTGTTATGGAAGCAGTGTTGTTGGTAAACCCCTGTAAACAAAGGGTTGCCCATTGGCTATGTAATGGCATATAACAAGCCTATGTGTTGGCAGGCAGTGGCGTGTGGCATCAGCAGCCTCTGTTCAGATGGAACAAGTGATGATTTGCCTGGTGGTGCCATTGTCGACACCGTTCCCACTGCGGTCTGTTGTCAGCATTTGTACAAGGAATATTGTGAACTGTTTGATCTAGACTTGTCATCTTCTGTGTGGATCCTCTATGCTCAGCATGCAAGATTCTTACAGTGATCGGCAGGTATTAACACCATGGTAATGCCAAGGTGCTGCTGCTACTCCACAAAAAATGAGGGTGGCCTCCATAAGATTTTTTATTTAATTTTTATTTTACATGCACAAGTATACTGTACAAAAATGGGTGTTTAAGCCAATAAAGCTTATAGAGCCTTGTTGAATAGCTTCAATTGTTATAGAACTAGAGTTAGTCATTTTCCAACCAACAGACATTGGCATATGCAACGTGTTAAATTGATGGGCTATTAAAGGAGCACTTTTTTTAAGATATAGCACACTTTAAAATTGCTATCTTGAATTATAAATTTGCGTAAGCATGAAACTTAATTAATAAATATTCAACAGAAATTCTTTTCTTCTAAAATCTGCCTAAAGTCATGTGATGGTGCTGTAAAAAAACAACAAGCAAAAACATTAAAAGTCGTTTTTATTGTATCTGCTTGTTGCAGAATGTTTTCAATCTCTCTTTTTCTTCCTGTCATACAAGTTGCTCCTTTGTAGTTTGATATATGACATGGTACCTCCGTGACATGACACTTCAAGAATAAGCACCAGTATGATTAATGGTCTGAAGGAGCGATGATAATATTTTGTCTTTTTGTGGAATTTTTGCAGGTGTATAAAAATAGTTCTCATCTCTCCCCTGTAGGTTGGCATCGTTGGACGCACTGGTGCTGGTAAAAGCTCCCTGATCTCTGCCTTGTTCCGGCTGGCAGAACCTGAGGGAAGAATAATGATTGATGGTTTTCTGACTTCTGAGATTGGTCTGCACACCCTGCGCCAAAAAATGTCCATCATCCCACAGGTGCCCTTTTTTAAATTTGCTACTCTCTTAGCTCTTAGCATCTTGGCAATTGAAACTGCTTCCAGTAACCAATGGATAAATCTGGGTGTAATCAGCTAAACTGGGAAACATCTTAGATATCATCATATATTAAATAAAAAGTACAGCAATTATATTTGTCAGTAAGATGATACTTTTCACCAAAACTGTTGGACTTTTGCTTTGACAGCTCCTTAAAGGTTCTGTGGTTCCTCATGATTGAGAAATGGCAGAAATGTTAGATGAACACTGGTAACAGAAACCCTCACGCTTTGGCCCTTTTTTTTTATACGCCTGGCTTTTAAAAAGCTAAAACAAGTGAGGAGAATTACAGTCGTCACTCAGGGGATTTCTGAAAGTGAGACAAACAGATGCCTTGAGACAGTTTAACTTTATTTCCGCTTGTTGAAACTGATACGGCATTAAGAAAATGCCAGCCTGCGGGTGAGTGTCAGCGGAGTGGAGGGAGGGGAGAAGACTCCCACGGCCTGTACTGTGAAGAGAGCAGTTCCCTATCCCTGACAGAGGATTAGCCCTCTACCCCCCAAACATGGGAAAGCTGCTTAGAAGAAGTCTCCCCCATCCTCACAGTCAGAGTCCCCCTTGTACACCGTCACTTTGCCCATGTCTCAAACATTTCCAGGGTGCAGCCAAGATGCCCAAAAACGGTTTCATTAATGCTTCTCTGTGGATTTGATAGGTTTCTGGCATTGCTACCACTTCAGATAAAGTTTTACTTCCTCGTCCAAACTAGTTTGAGATGGATGTGATGCATGTTTGATGTGATTTTGTTTACTCTTTCTGTCTCTCCTAAAGGGAGAGACTTGTACAAAGTGGCAAGTTACAAGTCAGAACTTTAACTGCACGCCCATCTGTGTCATTTTTATGATATGAAGTCTTAGCAGTATTCAGAAGACTGGAGTTTCTCTGTGCTGTGCTCTTAGTTTTACAAACTTATATATTTACACACATTCATCTGAAAGCCTTTTTATTCTCCCGCTAGACATCAGAGATAAAGTGATATTCAGTCAGCCTTTCACACGGAAAAGATCATGATATAAATTGCTAGTTGCCTTACCTTTTCATGTGGAATGTTGAGAGTGTGATATGTATACTATACATTGGCGGTGAGGAGTTTCATTATTTGCCACCCACAGATTTGATTATGATAAGCTTTTATTAGCATATGGCATTAAAAATGGATCCATTTCAGATTCTATTGAATTCTCAGGAATGACTTAGTGAAAAATGAATTCTGTGGCAAACAGAGGGCTTAGAATTGGTGGAGCACATAATCGGTCTATGGAAAGCTGTGCTTGAAAGCAGTTTTTCCGACCGAACATTGAATCCTCAATTAAAGTGTGTCACAAAACTAGTTTGAATTGGGACTTCAGCAGGCTTAATGACAAGGCGGTATTTCAGTGACAGAGGGAAAAGCTCATTGGAAGTAAAGAGGTGGAACATTTTGTAAGGCACAGGTAGCACGGATGAAGTCCTGAAAAAGCTTGATTTTTTTTCTTTTTTGGAATCGGATGGAAATTGAGCAGTTAGTCCTGAGTCTTCTAACCTAAATTAAGGTTCCTTGAGACATGATTTTGTATTTGAGGTGTGTGTATATTTACACTGTATAAATCTCTGTGCTTACACACATGAGTGCATGCCTTTTTTTCCCACTGTGTTGCTGTCACAGCACTGGCTTTGACACTGATGTGTGAGGGAGCAGAGATAAAGGTGTGGATAGTGAGACAAGTAGTTCTGTAACCTTAAAAGGGGACACTCAGCCTTTTAGACCCATTGTGTACTATATTTTCACTCCTGGTCTAATCTCACAGTTGCTAGGTGAACTTTTCCTATCTTGCTAAGAGGTCAGATTGATATCTTAAGTAAGCAGGATTTACCACATTGACTCAACTGCAATGAGGATTCATTGAAAGCCTATCAGTTGGAGTTGCTGCTCCCTGCTTAGCATTAACTCCTTAACCTTTTGTGATTCACGTCTCATTCAATATTTTTTCGTCATTCATCATTGAATTTAAGCGTCATAAATTCTGTGTTATATTTCAAAGGAAACCTCAGCTGGTCATCATTTCCGTATAAAACAATATGGAAATTATGTCATATGATACCCTTCATTATCGCAGCTGAGTCATGAGTGGTAAGGCAGTCTCTTTATAATAGCCTGGGAGAGACCTTCAAAAGTGGGACAGGATTTTTTTTTACCTTATTTAATTAGGGAATTTCTCTGAGAGCAATATTCCCTTTTTCAGGAACACCCTGATCACATTCACACAGTTACACATTTACACCAGGAAGCTGACCAGTCTGATTGTCTGGCCGCTGAGCAGCGCCACTGAAGCAGTTGGGGGTAAAAATCTTTCTCAAGGGCACCTCAGTGGTGGTAACAAGGCTGCATGACTTTCCCCACCCAGATTTATCCTACTGGTCCGTGAGGATTGCACCAGCGAACCTCCGGTCACAAACTTGCTTCTCTAACCTTTAGGCCACCACTTCCTCAGTTATGAATAAATATCTGACCAGATGCATGGAGATGCCAGCTTGTTCCTGGTTTCAGGTTTACCACAAACAGAAGGGCATGTTGGAACAGCGGCTGAGATACTTGCGAGCTCTTTTCTCTACACTGTAATAAAGAGCTTTATTTGCTCTCTTAAAGATGGCTGTGCAGCTGAAGCTTGATACAGGTGTGTGGCTCACCATAAATATGTATGTTGGACATCCTAGCTGTCTGAGATCTGAGGCTGTCCTTTCATGAGGGCAGCAAACTGATGCGATAACCTCTCTTGACAGATGCTTGTGCGCTTGGCTGAGCAAAGCCATAACTTCTGGCAGACATTTTGAGATTATTATTACTAATATAGCTACTGTATGCAGTGTTTTGTATTGTAAAAGTGACCAGATGGCACTTTTTTCTTCTATTCTCCAACAACACCAGCGCACAAGCTCTGGTTTTCCAAGTAAAAAGATCAACTTATTGAAGCATAGTTGGCCAGAGCAATGAATGGGGCTCCTGAGTGTAGCAAACCCTTTGTGAACATCTTCCCCTCACACATTGCCTAGTGGTGCTCTATAAAGCCTGTCTTAACCCTTTCATACATCTTCCCCCTTGTCATTATCTTAACTGGCCACGGCCTTCTCTTTCTATATCCATCTATCCACAGGACCCAGTTCTCTTCACGGGCACCATGAGGAAGAATCTGGACCCTTTCAGGCAGCACACAGATGAGGACCTGTGGAATGCACTCCAAGAGGTACTCCAGCGTGGCTCTGAATGATTCCCCCTCGCCGGCCCAGGGGGGGATCCCTCTGTCCCCCCGTACAATGCTGCCATTCAGCCTCCCTGCTCGCCACAAGTCATGGGGGGAAATCCCATTAGGGCCATGGGGCCCAGCTCAATGTGCGGCTTGTAACTGGGAACCATTGAAAGTGCTGGGGGAGATGTGTTTGGGCAGTCAGGCCAACCAGGATGAAGGCTCCCCCCACAGTGAAGGGCTTCAGTTCCTGGTCCTGCCTCTGAATGGGTTTGGTGGCCTGGATTAAAGCTAGAGGCTGGCCACAAGAGAGCACTGGCCAAGGTCATCAGTGGACCTGGCCCTGCATTGTGCCAGGCTGTTAATGGGTGTGTTTGGATGGCTCTTTAAAGACATCCCCACAGGAAGCCTTTATTCAGGAGTAATGAAGGGTTGGGGCTCTGCTCTCCCTCTCTGCAGGTGCAGATGAAGGCCGTGGTGGAGGAGCTGCCCAATAAGCTGGAGATGGTGCTGACGGAGTCAGGCTCTAACTTCAGTGTTGGCCAGAGGCAGCTGGTGTGTCTGGCCAGGGCCATCCTCCGGAAAAACCGTATCCTCATTATTGATGAGGCCACAGCCAATGTGGATCCAAGGTCAGGGAACACTTGTGTCTACAATTGAAAACATTTTACAGTAATGTGTGAGCAATTCATTCCACGTGTAACTTGTTTACTGTAATCTAATGCTACTCAAGATAGGCACTAGTAATTTCAAAAACAAGACTACCATGCTAATAAATCAATAGCACATAAGTGAAATCAAACACTTATGAAAAGATGTAAAAATGTAACTTACTCACTATAATACACATTGCTTGGTGGTTAACAGAGTATGTAAAATGTTTATAGAGCAGATCAATCACGGTAAGCTAATCAGTAGTCGCTTTACTACAGTAAACAGCTTATAAATAATAAAATTAACACCAACATTAAACAATGAGTGTGTACATTAAACAAGTGTGACTTTTAAAAATGCAGACAGTGCTTATGAATGAAATTAGATCAGAAATACTCAAAATAAGAACCCATCCTTGTAAACCTAGAGACCTCTGATATCCTTCATTTTTATGTCTACTAGTGCACATTCCTTGCTGCTGATGAGCTATTGTTCTGTGTTGAGTAAAATCCCTGCCCAAGGGTCTATAGGAAGAGAGTTTTTTTGTGCTCAGGTGTTGTGTTCCCTGCTTCTTTAGAACTGACAGCCTCATCCAGCAGACAATCCGGGACAAGTTTCAAGAGTGTACAGTCCTCACCATTGCTCACAGGCTCAACACTATCATTGACTGTGACAGAATACTGGTAAGTAAGGACACAGTAACTTTCCACTGTCCAAGTCAGCATTTTAAAAGACTACTCTTCTTCAGCAATCAATGTGGTATTATGCAAGGTAGCCTGCAAAAACATGTATTCAGTTGCTTTAAACATACTGTACCTGAGATTTAGAGCATACAAACACCTCCTCCTTTCTTTTCAAAGGGCCTGCTACACAATTTTTTACAGAGTTTTAATTCACTCGCCCTATTTCACAACAGCTGGGCTGATTTCTCCCTCACAGCATTCCCTCTCATTGAGCCTGTGCTTGTGCCACTTGATCTTTGGCTCTTTCCTGCTACTGCCTGCAGAGGTGCCAATTAGTGCCATTTGTGGCAGTGTTTGTTAAGCGTCTATGGAGGACAGGGCACGACCCGGCTGCTGCTCAGTCACTGAGAGGGCCGCTGAGAAAAGCCAAATATCACACAGCAGGGACTGTTTCACACTTAGGCCCGTGTTAAATGCCCCCAGATTGTTACGCACTCCGGGGGGAACTAAATTTGTACCCACCTGAATTATACTGACCAAATCTTAAGCTGTACCATATTTAGATTCAGAATGTTTTTCCAAGATACAAACTCCATCAGCTAGTATCCTGCTCCTGAACTGTCGATTATGACAGCAGTTGCAGAAGTGTCCTTTTCATACTAAGTACTCCTTGAAACTGAGCTTTAGCTATAACAAACTGCTCATTACAGCTGTAAGGGGATCGAGCTTGTTAAAATTTGTCTGTGATATAATTGTAGTCTTTTCCAAACTGCTTGAACTGGCACTATTCTTTGTGTGGTTTACATGGCATGTGATGACATAGAAATGATGGTGATTTTCAAGGGAGTCCTAAAGGTGTGATTGTTGGATTTGACTGAGGACCAGCCCTGAGCCACTGAAATGCCAGGATAAATACACGGATAAATCACTGATCTTCAGTCTGTCAGCGTCAGCGTACTAGACTTTCACACTGCTAACAGGCTACCCTCATTGTCCGAGGCCCTGTCGAGCACAAACAGGCACCCCGTGTTTGCTGTAGCATGAGTCACATAAAATGGATGGTTCCTAGGTGCAGAGAACTATTGTTTCCCCCCATTCATCTTGCACTGTCTGCATGCATCACTCAGCAGCGAAACAGCTGAAATGTTAGTTTTCCCCGAAGTAAAGTATACAGGCAGTGGCGCGCACACACACCCAGCATTGTATGTGTGATTGCAGGTTCTAGATGCCGGCAGGATCCAGGAGTATGACGAGCCATACGTGCTGCTCCAGAACCAGGATGGGCTCTTTTACCAGATGGTCCAACAGACAGGCAGAGCTGAGGCCGCCTCACTGCTGCACACAGCCAAACAGGTAACCACACCCACTTTTGTCCTAGGACGGGGCTGCTACTAAATAGAGTCGAGCCTTGACACACTAATCCCAGACTCTCCTCTTTAACTCTAGACTTCATTGCTCACCTCCCAAAATAATACAGTTAAGCGACAGAAGATGTGCATTGCCCTGACAATGCAAAGACACTTGATTACCATTTTAATTTAAAGTGCCTACTTGGAGTATTGCAACATCATAACATTAATTTCAAGAGAGAAATTGTCCCTTTGTAGATTTACATCCTCTGATGTTATCAAAGAAACTCTCCATATAATCTTTTTTCTCATAATGTAATTTTGAGATCATTTTGGAGATGATTCTAGAAAAGCAGCTTTCTTTGCGCTGTATCTATTTTGAAATATTGGCTTTAACTTCATCGTGATTCTGGATAAACTTTCTATGGGGATTACTGTAATAGAGAATGTCCATATTTTTTCCCTGTGAAATTCATTTGTGATGTATTTCCCCCTCAGACACTGAACAGATAAGAGCTGGCTATTCATTGTTCAATTCCATTTTATGTGCATCTGTCTGGGACTACAGATACCATATTGCAACTTCAAACAGGTCTTTGTGAAATAAGAAAAAGAAGGCATCGTTTCATTTTCTCTGTCCCTCGCACAAATTTATCAGCGGAACTGTATCTTCTCAGCCAGAGGAGTGAAATGACTAAAATACTGATTTCAAGGACTCAGCACACTGTGGTATTATTTGGTATCGTCTTACCCTGCACACTGGCGGATTGGTAGTGACATTGTTCAAGCCCTTACGTTTTCCTTTCTTTATTGTGGGGGTGCTCTCCTTAGATCAGATTACGGCAGCATCCATAACTGTCTAGCACCACTTATTAAATACTGAGATGGTCCACATGTTGTGTGTCAAGTTTCTATAGTTGTCAGTCAAGGTTTAAATACATTCAATAATCTGATATCAACCTCTAGCTCCTTTGTCCCTGTTGAAAGAGAATGCCAGAGTAGACAGTATATCTCATGCTGCGGCCGAGCTGTTTTCACCTGTTTCGCCTCTTTTTCACAAACTTTCTGTTATTTAAATTGAGCCTCTTTGTATGAAGAAATCAAGCATTCACACTGATATCTTCCAAGCTTGTTTTTTTTTTTTAATAGTGTCATATCAACTCAACTTAGAAGCCACTGAAAATTAACTATACAAATAATTTCAGTGATTATCTCAGATATATTCTCCCTTGAATTTCCCAGTTGTTTATAAGGCTAAATAAGCCACTTTTGCATGCTTCAGTGGGTGACAAATCCCTTCACCCAGCTCCAACTGGATCTGTCATAAATCACACCTTAGCAGATCGTAGCTTAGATTGGACTGTGTGCTTGTATTCTGTGACACTTGCTTCCCTGATACGCTTCCAGGTTCACATGAACAAAAAGCGAGTGACAGACGTGCACTGTGCCAAGGACATCCGTGTCATCTTTGAGACATCTCTTTGACAGTTTGGAGAGTCGCTTTTGGCCCTCGTGTTTGCCATCACTGACCAAATCCTACCAGATACACTTATTTCCTTTTACTGTACATTAAAATGTCTTTTAGACTCCCAGGAGGCCTAGTGTGGTATGTGCTGCATTTGATTAGCATAGTCCTTTTGGTCTGAAACGGAAAACAAGCAAGTATCTGAGGCAGTCTGCACCTTTATTGACACCATATTACTGCCTGGCTGTTTATTGATTTCACCCTGCTATGTTTATCTATGTGTACTCTGGCCTCTTGGGTAGCTTCAATCCTGCACTGGTGCTCAAAGGAGTGCAGATATTGGATATGTTTATCCTGGCGCAATAAATTATTGGTGGCTTAATTGATTATTTTAAAGCAAACATTGTTTAGCAGGTTAACTTTTCATTATTTGTAAAATGCTTACAAGATAAGGAGAACCTGAGAGGAGACACCAATGTTTTCAGTAATTATTGTGCCTTAATCAGACTATTGATTGTTTTATTATTGTTTTAATTGAAGGGTCTTTGTGCACTTTGGCCACCATGGTTTAATGTCTACCTCAGCACTTGTCAGTAAAGAACAGCAAAGCTTAAATGTAACATGTCATGTACACAAAGGAACGTTTGAAAGAATTTTTAAGTTTTAATGCCTCTGCAGATTTTTCTTACTTTTGTAAGAAAATCCAGTGTAATATCAACTTTCTCTATTTACTCTTTTGATAAATGTGCTGTTGTTGCTTTAAAAAATTAGCACTTTTTACTTTGGCAATAATATGGAATTTAGTATGACTATTTGAATGTGTATTTATTTGTTTTCCATATCTTTGTTTATGGTTTTATAACACTAATTGAGTTTTGTTAAAAGTAATAGTTCAATGACTTTGCACTTCGTAGTGGTTTAGTTAGAAATAAGTAAATCACTATATCTTTTGCAGTATATTAAATTCATATTACATATAATAAAACAGTATTGCTTCACTGTTTCAGTGCTGTCTTCATTTTGTTTTTAAAACATTCTCATCTTACACTGACTCACTAACCATTTCCTCCCACTGTTGCTCATCCTATATTGACTTGTCTGAATGGTGTGTTTGCCTCAGGTCGGTGGTTACAACTGGTTGTGACCACGCTGCTACAAATTGGTAAGTGGTTAAGGAAAACAACCCAGTGATTACTGTGTTGAGTCTTGTGATTTTTTAAATTCAGTTTCACAGTGGTAAAGTGATGTTGCTGTTTGCTTAATTTAACATGTCAGTGGTGCAATGTGACGATTAAGTCCTAATTAAAATGTAATTTTGTCATCACCAGCTCAATTAGAAAAAAAGCTGCTTTATTCGCCTTCATACGGGCAGGAGCAGAGGCAGTGATTACACATTCAGAAATGGCTGTCAGTAAACACTTAGCTCAGTATAAAAGGCAGTATTTAACCAGGCCCAGATTTGGGTCGTGAACTGCGGGACACCAGTTCCTTTAAAAGCTGAGTGATTTACACAATTCATTAAAGCCAGTGAATCTTCAGCCAGCGTCATATTAAATGGTTACTTACTCTCAAATAGCCCCTTGGGAGTTGAATTGTTGGCTCGCGAATAGATTAAAGTTTACATTGAAAAGAGAAATTGAATTCAGAGGTAATCAATAGCATAATGGGCCAGTGAGAGGAGCCTGCTGCCTGAAATGAAATTACCATATTTTTAATCTTAATTTTCCACTCTGTTTATCTGACAGTGTGGATGTGCAATCCAAACAGATAATGAGAGAGTGGGATATTGACAGTGGGGTCCTCTGGAGTGCTTGTTTCAGTGATTAAACGCTGTGATCTGTGATTACTTTGTGTCGGGTGTCAGGCTGGCGGCCAGGTCCCGGGGAGACATAGGCGCATAGCAGCTGGAGCATCATGGGTCTCTGAGGTGCTAATGCACCTGACACAGCATTGACAGCATTCGAAACCCTATCAGGGACTGCACCACATGGCAGCTGCCACAATAGCAATACTCGTGGCACTATCTACATCAGAGTCAGCATAATATTCTCTCTGCTCTCCCCTCGATAACAGCCAACACAAGAATGGTGACAACAAAGTTTGCACAATAAGTATTATTAACCAGATACCTTCCTACGTTGCCAAATAATAGTGCCATTTTAAGACATATCTGAATAGGTGTGCAAATAGCAATGCCGTCAACATAGTGCTGATATAGCTTTAATAAATAAATGTCTGAGAAACCTGGCTGTCCACACAATGAAGTTTAATCCCAAAGAAATAAAACACAAAATAAGCGTCAGCACAATGTGGAGGCAGTGAATGAAATGATGAATTCAAACTATAGCAGTTGGCCCATCCTCACTTTAAGAGAGAAGTGATATGTCGGTGCTGATTTAAAGGTGGGATACCGGCTCTATTCAGTTAAAGATGTTGTTATTGTCATTTGAGAGAAGAATAATAAAGTAAAGATAAAGTATAACAACTGAAAGTGCTGTAAATTGTTTAAGGTTGTTTTGTTACAGGCCAGTAAATAAGTAGTCTCAAGCCCATTTTTTTGATTGAGGAGACAATGTTTTTTTTTTCCACAAACTTTCTGTTGTGCCAGCATTTTCTTTTGTGATGGATACTGCTGTTTGACAAATGGAAACAAATTGCATGGTTCAGGCGCCTGAATGGCAGGGAGTTTGGGAGTGTCAAACCCGGTGCTGAAAGACGATGAAGCGAGAGCCTCAGGTTTTTGTGGGCGACTCAGACCTGACTGATCCCAGCATAAAGTACTTGTTGAAGAGAAGGAGAAAAGGAGAACAGGATTTCGACAGGCTGCAGTGAAATTAGGAGAATTGACTATGGCGGCTTTGTTCCTGGCTGGTGACATGGGGTGGGGGAGATGGGGAGACTGGAGCGATTCCCCAGAGACTCTGCGCTCAGTCTTTCTAAAGTGACTACAGACTGAATATCTGACAAGTTCCCAAGGCCTGACATGACTCTGTGTGGTGCTAAGAAAAACAAACAACAAATGGCACGTTTTTTTTTTTTTTAAAGATACATGTGATGACACTGGATGTAGTGTGTTAGGAAATGGCTTTTTATCTTGTTAAAAATAGGTCCTCAATTGGAATATGTTGATGCTATATTTTCTAGATTGCCGCAAACACCTAGTTAGACCTAGTTTTTCCTGTGACAGACTTTGTAAAAGTATGTAAAAGAAAACTACCAAATGTCAATTTCCAACTTATTAGAGGACTTATAATTAGCAGTTTCTCTTTGATCTTGTATTTCTCACCACAAACAAACAGAAACATTAACTGTGAATAGTTCCTCCCAGCATGTGAGGTTTAATCAGCCGCACTGTATCATGGTGCCTCAGCAGTTTAGTGACCACCCTGGACTGGCCTTATGGATTGGCCGTCTAATACCGCTACAAACAGTAATTATAGGTCACACGTGCAATTGATGATTATGCGTCGCAGACTCTCCAGGCTGTGGTTTGTTTCACACTCTGTAGCGCGTGAGTAACATTTTGCATTCAGAGGATAATTTCAGTCTAATTCGATGTCTGCATACATTTCCGCATAAAACAAAGGTAAATATTCGTCTGTTTAAAGTTGCTGAAATCATAAAGCCTACTCTTATTTTGTGAAAACAAAACTTAAAGAAACAGAACAAGTGTTCCCTGCCACTTTGAACTAAATTGGCTAATGTGGCTCTTTGAAAGGCCACCAAATAGGAAACCTCTTTTCATGCTTTAGCCTTAAATCCTGGGCATGCTCTGTCACCTTTCAAAAGTGCTGTTTGATTCTTCAACTGCGAGAGAAAGAAGCAAAGTGGAGGGCTAGACAATAGTGGAGGGCTTATCTCATCAGTAAATAAGGCTTATTGCTTAAAGCTATAAAAGGCTATGCTTATTGGTGATGTCATCCTTTTGTGGAAGATTGATGAAGCTTGAGGCAGGGGGCATAATGTGAGTGTGAATGTGTGTGTGTGCATGTGTGTGTGTGTGTGTGTGTGTGTGGAGGAGGCCTTGTGCCCCAAACTTTTAGAGTTTCTAACTTTCCCCTGCAGTTTGATATAATTTAAAATGTATGACATATATTTTAACTGCTCCTGCACTAAAATTGCAGTCTTTGGTGGTAAACGAACCCAAATGTACTTCAAAGTTCCATCTGGCCAGGGGGCTTTTATCCTTGACCATGAGAGTGGTTGATGTTCTGTGCATGTAAACGTGCAGCTTTGGGTAAAGGTGGAGACAGCTTGTGTCCCCCATTATTGTCTGGTTGCATTTACGTGGGTCCAAGGGCCCACTGTGTCTTTTCGGGTTACTTTCTCATCATTTCTCCTAATGTAGAGACCCACAGGGTTGGTGGCAAGCGCACAATGCGGCTGTTGTATGGTTACTGTCAGCTCTCTCAAATAAGGCTTCCTGTTCATTAGACTTCTTTTCACCTCCGCACAATACGCCGGCTTTGCAGCAATAGTGAGTCTACGCCCATCTCTTCAATGCCATGTGAATAGTTCTAAATAGTGTTTATGCAAGCCATTGTTGTCTATTGTGTGTCCAGTCTTAATGCACAGTGATTTGCCTGCTTTTGTAGCCTGGGATACATTATCTTGCCTATGTGGCTTCAGATGCATGCCTGGCCTTTGAGCCAGTAAACAGTCTAAAAGTTAACTCCCTGCGGACAATGCTGGTGATGCCTGATAAAGTGAGACAGAGTATACTAACTGGCCCATTTCATGTCCCTCTCCGCAATTACTCAAATGGCTTCTTCCTCTGCTTACATATCTGTTTCAAACTTTTCCCTCTCATCCTCCTATACATTTATAATTTAATTCTGAGGATATAAAAGCATTTTCTTTCTGTTTTTGATTTATTTTCTAAAGGAAATGTAGAGAATCATATGCATTGAAACTCTAATTAAAAGAAAGTTTGGAACTTAAGCTGACAGCTGGTTATAAGTCAACATGTGTTTTCTTTTTTTCAATAAATACATATAAAGTTGATGCTGTTGCTCAAAGATTAGACTGACACTATCTGCTGCACATCTGGTGAAGAATGTCCATTCAGTGGGTAGATGTATTTAAAGCCTGTGTCTTTATTCTTCAAACCGTCAGTGTGAAAATGAAAGGGTAATACAGACAGACAGCCAGGTGGATAATCTGACACACATCACAGTCAAAGAATAAAAACTTTTCAATCTAGGAGATAATGTCAGAATGATATATCTCGTAATGGAAATTTTACATCTCATGGCTCCCTTCAGTTACTTTAATATGGATTTCTGTTCTTACAGAAATGTGTTTGTGCCATAACTTCATTTATTAGGATGATTTTATTCAGTTTACTGCTGTAGTTTCTGTCCCATCTGGGTTTATGTTTTATAGCACATACTATTAAAAACAAGCTAGTTCTTATTCTTTGCTGATGAACTTCTTAATTGTTCAATTATCTTGAGTTTGCTGCCTGAGCACTCTGGAAATATGTCTTTATACAGTAAGTGGATCTTGGTTTGGGGAAAAAAAGGCAGCACCTAAAATGCTTTTGCAAAAGACAACAAAATAACCCTGAAAAGTGAGAGAGCAGGAATGGGCAGCATATTATAGCCTTCATCTGTTTGTAGCATTGTTCTAGCGAGCGTATACATCACCTCTAGAGAGTAACTGATAGGCCTAACCATTCACTACTTGGATAGATGTACAAAAGCAGAAGATATCTGCGGCACAGATTACATTATACTCATTTCAAAAGCATTCACAGTCAAGTATGCAGCGCAGAAAAAAAGATTCTTTTAATGCCGGCCAATGATTACAGGTGAGAGATGTAACTGATAGTTAGCCCATTATTGTTCGGAGATTTGGTGTGTTTGACCCCCTAAAGCATTCTGCTGCCAAGGGAATTTAAAACAAGCCCTGGACTCTGAGGGAAGGAATGTTGTGATTGCTCTCAGTGACACTGATACAACACTGTCACATAGCAGACTCCAGACTGAGGGAGACTACGGGAGAAGCTTCACTGTGGCTGAATCTCGCTACAGGAACACTTGGCAGCAGGCAATTCATTAAGCAGTCTGAGAGAGGCTAGATGTTGCTTTGTCTTTGACTGCTACATCCTCTCACGCTGCTGCTTGTACATTTGACCTGCATTAGCCCACTAGGTGTGTTTCACATTTTATTTAATGAACTACAGTCATGAGGTAATTCATTGCCGGCAACAATACTCCTCGAAGCAAGTTTTTTTTTTTTCTTTTTACACCAAAGTAGTGCTGTTGACTTGTATTGCTGCTGGCTGATATTTTCATTAAAGGGCTTCTTATCAAATAATGAAATAAAGAATCTGTTTCTTGCCCAATGCTATTACCTCCCACAAATCAAAAGGTTTCCAGTGTAATGTCTTGCCTCCCATGCCAGTTAATTAGGTTGCGGTGTGCTACCTACTAATGCTACTTTCATGAGAATAATCTGAGACAATAAGCCTGTCTCTTTTGTGTCCTTCTGCAAGCCCTCTTAATTAATATCAGCAAATACAAACCAAAGTTAATTGAAATTTGAACATCCCATCTTTATAGTTTACAATAATACAATCACTTGTGTTTTGTTGCTGTTGTTGAATTACTATAATAGCTGGTATCATATTTCTATTTAGTATATCATTGATCGCTCTCAGGGATGCAGCAGAAATATAAAAGAAAGAAATGTCTTAACCATGAGTAAACACAGGAGGCAATATATGCAACCCCAACATTGATTGAGACCGACACATTAATATTCACACTCCTTCAGATAATCATAGCGAGGTGTACATGATTTGTTTTCATTGATTAAGTGACATTGCACCGGCTTCTCACACCATGGTTATTAATATAGTTTGCATTGATATTATTTCTGCATTAACAACAATTTCACCAAGTGAGAGAGATTACAAGACTGGTGCAAAAGAGTAGCATCTCTGTGTGGCAGATAGTTTTAATCAGAGCCTCTTTTGATACAAAATCTTTACAACTTTAATCAATCTTTATGGACAAGCTTTTCAAACTGTATGCAAGTTTGAATAGCATAGTTTTAAAGAGGCTGTGCCCTCCTGTCAGATATCTGATATGTTTTGCAAATTACACACCCTTCTAGGAATATGAATTAGGTTGTGCAACCTGAGTGTTCCCTCCATTCATGTTGAACTCAGTTCAGATTTCACTTGGTTTACACGAATTCTTCATACCAGCTAATGTAATCAGGCCAACAATTCCCAACTAGCGTGGGATTGTAGTACACAGAATCCACAACAAAGCGTAATCTGGCAAGCTTCTATTCCAGTAGGATTTTTTTTGTTATCACACCTCTTTTGTCATATTGGCTCGTGCACAGAAATATCTAAACAAAATAAATAAATAGATAAACAGTGGGTTGCCTTTATAGCCTTTATGCAGTAATATTTCTGAGCCAAGAACATCTCTGAAGTTCACAGTATTTATGTTCCAGTAGTGTTGGTCACAGTCTGTCATACGTTATTTGCATCTGCATGTCCGATTAACAAATATGACATATTCCTAAGATCAGGCTCCTAGCACTCTAACCACCCACCATGGCAATTAACTGTCTACTAAGCTAACAAGCGTAACACACATGCCTGACGCAAGCCAGTAGAATATCAAGCTTCTCCCCTGGATGTATCCCTGTTTACTCTGTAAATGCACGGCACACATGTGCAGGCTAATTCGTCTCAAATGTTGATTAACTTGCAGCTGTGGACCGAGCAGCTTTACTCTCACTAGTATCGATACAGGGTTTACGTTGGAGTACAACTTCCTTTTATGTGAGAGACTAGTGAGACCTTATAAGGGGGGGAAGTGCTCTCAGACGAATTTAATGGCCTTTTCTCCGTGTCTTAAGGACTATTAGGAGTGAATCTGCTGAAATTATCAGCAGTGATACAGACTGACCTTCATACTGCTCAGGCAAAAATATGACAGGACAAAAATAACTTGTCCAAATACCTACAAAAATAGAGAGTAGCATAGAAAGACAACACTTACAACACTCAGTCATTCTTATCATGAGCTAGTGAAGAACTGAAATTACAAGAGCACACTTATGACAATACACACTGTGTCACCAGAGAAATTAAAATAAGGATGGAAACGTACAGTAGATCCACAGATGTCATTTTACTGTTACTATGCGTTAAAGGCTTTTATCCAGCATAAGCATCTGAAGGTAGAAGGGTTTTGTGATAAATCCAGACAGTTTTTTTAATAGCGCGATTGCCACCAAACTAAACTATCTGTTCTGCTTATTTCTAAAAAAGCGTTGACCGTCGGGGCATAGCCAATATGGAGGTTAATCCATTCTAGTGTCTATACTATGGGATGCTTATGGAAGCATATTTGCTTAGGGCAGCCATGCAAATTATTACTTACTGCCCTGTAAGCTGATAACACAAATTAGATACCCATTAAAGTTGAACAATGTATATAGAATGAGAAAAGATTGCAAGTGATACCTGAAGGGATGCCTAAGTCGTATGGCACTAAAATATGCCTCATGCTTGCAAACTTCAAAAGTGGAGAGATGTTTATCCTTGGGATTGGAAGATGCATAATAGTAATCTCATATGCACAGAGGCAGCTGCCAGGTGGAGGATAGCACACTGCATGTTTATGAATAGAAATCATTACAGGGACTGGGGAGCATACCGGCATGGACCAGTGACACAGAACTTTTTTTTTTATCATCTACCCAGCGCACACTACAGCACCTAAAAGTTCATGTTCCTAAATGTTTAGTATATGGCATTAGTGGTCATAACGGTGCTCATTTGTACACTGTATCTGATATGTTTTTTTTCTTCTACATATTTGATTGTTGAATGCACACAAGTGTTCAGAAACATTAGTTAAAGTCTCTCTAACTTTTAAGTCCTGACCTGAATGCGGGTTGAAGCCGAGAACAACAAGGCTGTTAATACAATCCTGCCACCTGAGGGGCCTGTGAAATCATGAGCGTGCCAGCTTTAACAGCAGCGCCACAACTCTACTGGGCCTCTACCTCCACTAGCCTCTGCTCTTATCAGATGAGCCACTTTAATTCATGTGCCAAAACACCTCTCTGAGGACAAATACAAATAGCTTTCAAGAAATGGAAGTGCCGTTTGTAGTACGTTAGACGAGAGAGAGGAAGTGCTTCATGCGTGTTTGGGAACCACCGGCTAATTCTACCTTTGACTTGCCTGTTGTTGTCTTTGAGCCCCTTTCCCTTTCTGCTCCTCTGGCTGGCTGATAGTTAGGGATTCATCTTAAAAGCTCCCCTTTGTCTGATGGACCGTGGAGTCAGCAGTTATTCTTCAACTGACGACTTTCAATGCTTGGCGGTGAAAGAGATGAAGCTGAAACACAAAGGCAAATTAAGGGTACAAAAACACTCGCCATTGTCCCATTGTTGAGGGTCACAAATCGTCAAGTAAAAGCAACACAGCGTGGTTGAAATGTATTCGCCTCCATCCCTTTCCCCCCTCCCTCCCTTCTCCTCTCTTTATATTCATTAGATTCATTATAGGCCACAAAGGATTGCCAACAAAACAGCTTGTGATTTTAGTTGAATTCATCCCCCTCTGAGGCCTGCAGGGAAATTAAAGTAGGTGACTATCACTGGAGGGGGAGCAGGCTTGACACATCTGAAGCTTTCAGTGATGCTAATAGCCAAGCGTATCCAAAATACACAGGAGCTGACCTCAAACAGATTGTGGGGGTTTAAAATCATTAGTTTGCAAATTAAGCAAAAGTACATTGGTTCTATGGTAGAATCATCCCACTCTGAACCTTTGATTAGTGTTTGTCAACTCCCCTTTCTCTTCATACTCCCCCGCCCACTTGCAATCCAGAAATTAATAAAGGAGACATAGCAACACTTTAGAGGGAAACGCTTGCATCTCCAGCACCTGTTAAACAAATGCACTTAAGGCAGGAATCAAATTGCAGGCAGGTTTAAATTGGTGTAAAATCTTCATTTAGATGATGTCCCCAGGGCCTGCTTATTACTTGAGATTTATATAGCATTAGTTCTGCCTCGCAAATGTGGTGCACCATTCCACCTCAGTGAAATATGAAGAGGTTTGATAAAAAGCTACAACAGATTCTCTCATTAAAAAAACCTAAACCTTTTAAAGATTCATTAATTTAACTTGTGGCATGCAGCTCTGACATGCACAGAGTTCTGTGCTCGTGCCCTTGAGCGTTGTATGCTATACGGTGTAAGATGTTGCTGTGGCTCATCAGCATAGGTTGCTGAGAAGAAGTGCGCTTACAAATTAGACTACCTGCAATGCTGAGCGCATCTCATTGCATTGCAAATGTTTAATTTTGAGACACATGCTGATTCTAGAAGAAGCTAAATATAAGGAATCCTTTTGAAATTACACCTGTTTTTTTTTTTTTGTCAAAATTTGAATTAGGTTATACTTTTACATGTCATGTTACTGAGAGTGGCACACATCACAGTGAAGTCTGGAAGGAAACATCCACAAAGGCATTTCATTTGTAGCAGTGCCCCTATTGAGTATGTCTGTTTCAGTCACCAATCTGTTTTGTTCTCTGTCCCTTTCAATTTGTTTACATTTGGCCCCTACTGGAGAGGGACAGTCTATTGATTTATTGTCCCCACTTCCTGAGAGTGGCGTTAAGAGTGCACAAGGCCCCCCCGTCTTCAGGCCCTGCTCTTACATTGTGTCGCCTGGTTGCTGGCTTCTGTTACAGAGACAAGCCAGGGAAAGGCCCAAACATCACAAGGACCTCACAAGAAAAAAGCCGCACGAAGGGCTTGAGAGACAGCACCGCGGCACATTGTAGCTCCGACTGAATAGAAGACGCTGTGGGACGTTTGCCTCCCACAGAGGGCTTTTTTCTTCTGCGGTTCCCAACAAAACCATTTAGATTCTATGTGTATATATATATATACATATAATACATACATAGCCTATAGAGTGTTGTCCTTCATATAATATATATACAGTATATATGATTATATTGTATATATATATAGTATGTGTATATAATATATACAATATATATATGTGTGTGTGTGTGTGTGTGTATATATATATATAATACAATACACATACACACACTATCAGGGTGGTTTGTATTCATGTTTTGTGACATCTCCTTTTGCAGATTGATATTTTTTATGAAAAGCACCTGTCTGAAATTCTACAGAACAATTTATAAGAGTGAAAAGAATCATTTCAGATGAAAGTTGAAATGCTGTTGTAAAATGGCCTTTCACTCCTCTCCCTTGAAGATAAACAATTTCCCATGAATATATGGCTGGGCCCCCTATCTATCACAAAAATCAGAATGTGTCCCATACTGAGCCTATTGTAGTCTATTAAAAGAAATCCTTCCCTGTGGCAACCATTTTGCAGGTTTCAAGTAGATAAATGCCTTCCAAGAGGGATAAGAATGCATTTCTACAAAACTGCATTAAAGAGTAATGTTTGTCAACTACTCCGATAAAAACTTCACAGTCACAATTCTTTTTAGAGGCAGCAAATGCATTGGCAATGTGTAAAGCTGATTGGTCTGGGGAGGCTGCCTACAGGTTAGCAGGCCTCATTTCCAATCTCTGACAGCAATATGTGTCACCGTGCGCTTCATCCCGATTGCTCATGTTGAACACAAACCATGGTCACTCTATATATGGAAATCTCTGTCTTCAGGGCGAAAAAAAATTAAAAAGGTGAGATTGGCACTTTAACCTCCATGCCCCCCTGAAAATATGTTTTAGTCTGATACATTATACTATTGCGAATTATTTATCAAGAAGATACAAGCTTGATATTTCAAAAAAATAATGAGATGTTGAGGTGGCAGCTGGAATGTTCTGGTCCAGCGAGCAGCATCTATGAATTGGGGGAAATGAAGTAAATATGGCGGGCTGGGGACACACCATGTGCAGAATGTGAAAGAGTGGAGTGCAGTGCTTTGGTGGCACTGACCAAAATCTTTTTTTTTTTTTTTTTTTTTTTTGTGTCTGTCTTTTTGTCTGTGTTGGGGTAGTAAAACACCAAATCTATTCATGTAATGCTGCACCAATGATTAAAACAATTATATATTCATGAATTTTAGTTTTAAAAAAGCACTCTTTGCCTAAAGTGCTTTGAGTGCACATACTGAAGATTAAAAAAAATGAAAATTGAATATCTGTTTCATGAATAATGTCACCTATTAGTACTTATCAAACAACTGAAAAGATGATGAGAGTCCAACCTGGAGCCTGTAATCTATCAAGCAAAAACAAAACAAGTGTTGCGCTAAGTTGAGTTGAAAGAGCCCACCTGTCGACACGCTGCATTCAGAGAACAAATCATCCAGTTGTTGCAGTCATACAAAGCGAGTGAAGAGACGAAAATCCATTCACACACTCTGAATACAGTTGAAGTGTGTCTCTCCACAGATGACTGTTATTTGAGAGAACAAAACAGAGAAAGACTGTGTATTAATTCACTTCAGAGCCTGTCAGTCACTGCTTTCACTCCACTGTTAGTCCCTCATGCCTTGATGAACACACAGTAATTAAGGTAAAACCATGACATGTCTGATTCTTTTAAGTCCCCCACCACTCAAAAATGTGTTACGTCACATGTACAGAATGATGTATGTGCAGAGTTTGACACTAGGAGGCTGTTTTCACATTCATCTCCTGATATGTCACCTTTAATCTGAGTTTAAAAGATGTGCTACAGTGCGAGGATGATTCATGACATCATAACTAATCATAACTAGCAGCCAGTTGGGCTCCAGTATGCAACTTACACAAGTGTGAAAATTTGAAAAATTCCATTACACATATGATGAGAATAGACTTTACAGTGAAGCAGGAAACATCATCTGTTTATTTATTAAAGTTTTGAAATTAAAAATATTTTCATATTCCTAAATTCTGGATTTTTCAATAAAGCAGGAGGAAAAATATAATTTTAAGAATTTAATATGGGTAAAAAAACCACATCAGACACAAATTATTATTGCGAGCGGATTATTTTTCATGTCATAAAACATGCCTGGAGGGGGTCTTTAAGGCAGTGAGTAACATTCATACATACAGAGTGTCATTTAAAACTAAGGGTCTAATTTTAGAGGAATGATTGTACTTAAATAAGATACACAGATTTGCTAATGTCAATGTAAAAAATATTAAAAAAGACATATATATATGTTAGTTTCATCCTCTACAGAAACATCAAGCTTGTATTGCATATTTCAACTTGTTGACTGAATTAAGCAAATCAAATGAGAAGAAAAGAAACTGGTTTATTTCACAGCAGCTCCCTACCACACCACCCCTCCTCCCCCCATCCCAAACTCTTGTCTTTGTTTTGATTTATTTCATCCTCAGAACATCTCGTCGCTTTTCAGGGCCCCCTTTGTTCTTGGTGAAGGGGTCTTTTATTTGGGAAAAATCTCCCATCTCAGACTAACGCTTTGCCTTGATGCAGATCTTCATTAATCTCTGGGGCCGCTGTGGGCTCTACAGCAGCCTGCCGTTTTGATGGGAATTGAATTTGATACCGTATTGTGGCTTGTATGGAAGCTAACAATGGCCTGTGTTCCTTCCTGTGTCTGTGCACAATCAGAGAGACCCAATTAAATAATTTGGTACAATAAAGGCGAACAAAAGGATACCCAGGCATAAAGTGAGGGCTTCAACATTTGCATTCTACCTATTTCTGTATCATGTTAATTAATTCGCTTTGAAACCACAGGGGAAAGCACAATGGAAAACAGTGCAGCTCATTTCAAAGTATGTCTGAGGATGCTTTATATTCAGGTGACATACTAAATCAACATTTTACAATAGAAATTTTCACATTTTTCTCTGGAGCATCAGAGACAGTTAAAAGTGAGTTTTCTTTTTTTGAATACAACTCCTTTTTATTTAATAAGTTTTAACTTATGTAAAGTAAACTTCATATTGGAAAGCCATTATTTCTCACTTTTTCATACTCTATTGACTTAAATTATAAACCGCTCCTCTCTGGCTCAGATAAATAATCACACCTGCATTTGAATCTCTAGAATCTTAAACGAGTGTGATGATGACCTGCCCTTAATTAACAATATGTGAATGGTGTGATATATAACTGCTTTTGTTGATGGTAATATGTCATATTCAATCAAGAGTAAATGAATTATCCACGAGTGGCCCGTGATAAGCGGTGATGGGACCCATATGGAGCTGTCAGTGGACTGCTGGTGGGCTCTCCTAGTCCAGCTGCTGTAATTGAAAGAAATGAGCCATGGAGCTGACACATTAGCAGTCTCCCCAGAGATGGACCACACAATGCACACACACACACACACACGCACACACACATATCTTCTCACTTTTTAAACATCATCCACTGTATACAGACTCTATCCCCTGTAAGTATAACCCAGACAATGTCAGCCAGGCTGGTGCAGGACAGCGCCCTACTGTAAGTGAGACAGGGTGTAAGATTGGGTAGGTCTTCGTCTGGGTTAAGGGGATAATGAGAAACTGCCCTGCAGTGAGTTAATCAGCTCATCGCTCTCCCAGCACTGCCATTTATTTGCTGTTTATTCCCCAGCACAGGGCCCCCAGGGGGAGTCCTGTCTGTGAGGCAGCACCTGCAGCTTCCCCGACGCTTGATTTAGTGCTGTAAATGCTGCTTGTGGGCCAGATTACACTGGACAGTGATCAAACCTTATTTGCACTCTGATTAGACAAACTGCTCCCTGCACTGACCGAGCTGAAGCAATTCTCCTTTAGCAATTTTATACTGCTGCCCTGCGTAAAAATGATTAACACTGTCTGGATGAATGTGGCAGCCATTCACCGGAGCCATATTCCTGCCTAGACCTGAGTCTGAGTTGGTATCAGTCCTACTGCTATAACCACAGCTATGAAAATATATTTAATGTTTACAAAAACCTTATGTGGGTAATCACGGAAGTTACACTGTTTCTACCATGTTGATTAAAGCAGAGTAAAGATCGCTGATCCTTTGATGTGCTAACATCTCTCAAACAGCTTGAGCTTTTCATTCAGTTTGCCAGCAGTAAATAAATAAATGAAATATATTTTTACCTAAAACAATCAATGTATGAATGGCTGGTGTTGTGCCCAGTATATATTGGATATATCTTCAATAACTCAGGCAGAAATCCCAAAATATAGTACAAAGTACAGCATGGCATGTACATTGGAGATGACACACACACATGTACACACACTCATGCACAAATGGGTGTCAGACAAAGTGATGCAAACATTTCCTTCAAAGGTGCTGGAGCTTGGAAGAAATCACAAACATTGCTACAAAGTTGTGTTATATGAAGATAAAAGTTAATTAGCAGAATTTATCAGCTAGAACAGAGGTCTGGCAGGCAACACTTTGATATGTTAGTTTCCAAAGCAACCTGCAGACAACTAACAGAGCTCCTGAAAGACCAAGTCTGCTGCCCAGATTTAAACGCATTGGTCAAAAATGATTTAATATGTGACAAGAACATGTGTCGCACAAACACGCTGATTAAGTGGAACAACATTCAAAAGATGGACATATAGTGTTCAATGTATAGGGGGGTGGTGACAAATAAAGCTGGCATTCATGCTAATATGACAGAGCTTTGTATAGATGTTTATAATGGTGAAAGTTGTCACTTCAAAGTTCTCCACATACCCACCGTACTAAGTTCATATTGTGTACATAAGTCATGTCTTTACATTGTTTACATTATTTTGAGTAACCCGCAAGTGCAACCCATGCATATGCAGGCATATACACAAGCACACAGATACACACTCACACATGTACACACTTCTAAGAGCCAATATATCCTGTAACCTTCAAACATATTGTGTTTATTGTTTGGTCCCCTGTTGCATTCAGAGTGGAAGGCACTCCAGCTCTTTCTTTGTGCTGCAGATTTTCATGCTTTAGTGCTACACAAAGCCTGCTCTTTCCACCAAATGATCAGGCCATCTTAAATTTTTACACAGTGCACCTGAGACTGAATAGGTACGTATGTCGTCCATTGGCAAGGTCTCTTTTCTTTCATCTACGTCTATGCAGAGGCTAGCAAAGTATTAATGAAGCCGTTTTCTGATCTGCTCTCACTGATCTTCTCCCAGAATGCTTCTCCACCATTTCTTCTAGTATTTACTGCATTACCATAACCCTGATGCAAGGCCCATTTAGAATTGTGCTTGAGCGACTGGCAAACATATTAAAGCAAAGGGGAATTATTGTGAAGAAAATGTACAATATACATAGCTGAAAAGAATAGAGAGCAATGCTTATAATGGAATCTGAAAGCTTTTTTCCCCCCTCATTGTCTCCCCTTCTTTCTCTAAACAACCTTCTTTTTTCTGCTATCAGAGCAAAGTTCTCAGAGAGAAAATGAAATGCATTCATGCATCCTGAAAGAGGCTTTTAAGGTTGAGTATATCTCAAACAAAAAGGAAGGTGAGCTAAGGCTGGCCTGAGTATGACTCAATGTTTATAACCTTGCCGTACAGAATTTAAGAATGCTGAGAAAATGAATGAAGCCGACTTTAAAGCACATCACGGCCACATTGCTTGAGGAGACTTATTGGTAATCATTAATACGTTTTGTCTGCGTTGCTAAAGAGATGTGATGTGTGGTCGGTTTTGTACAATGTTCCTGAATAATTAAACTCATTCAGAGCATTCAAAGTTACAAGCTATTGCTGCTGAATTTAAGTAGGAGAACTGACACTGGCTTTATTTTTTTAAGGAATAAATTTTTAGAATAATATTATTGTATTTTTATTGATTTAGAGTGCTTAAAAGATATGCATCTTGAAGATGAATGTACGCTTACGCTTACGATAACGATAACGATACAAAGAGCATTTTTCTTAGCTGTCAGGCCCCCTCCCATTGCTCCCGGCCCCTTTCTCTCTTCATTTTGCTAACTGGTGCTCAAAGCTTCTCCTCCGCTGACCAAGCATCAGCTTCCCTGCGCTGATAAATGGGCTTCTTTGAATTGATGGCAGGCTGGAGGAAAAAGAGATAATCCTAGATAATGTGGACACAGTTTTCATTTCTTGTCACCCAATTAAACTGCAATTATCCCAAGTGCAGGAGAGGAGAAAAGTGGAAAGAATGGCCAAAGAATGGGAGAGCGAGGCTCCCTGGGACACTCTCTACCAGACACATTAGCCCAGATTTGCTCCATCCTGATAAAAGAGACCCATTTCTTGCACTTGGCAGTGCACAGTGAGTGGCAGACCAGCTGCAACCTGGGGTTTAGAAAAGAATGCCTGTACAATGTTTGTGCCATGCCTCAAAGTGGCTGGGAAGAAAAAGATCAAAATGTATCTAGGTTGTCGCCCTATTAAAGCAGTGTGGCGTTTATGGCACTCCATGTGTCTTTAGCTGAGGACATAAAGGTTTTATCCTCTAACAGCCCGTATAGATTTTTTTTAATATTATTATTATGCTAATGTCCAAGACGCATTGTCGGAGGGAACAAAAGTGTGTATTTTCAGAAACCTTTGTCATCACTGACTGGTCAATGTAAGAACCCTGGAGTTGACTACACGGGGGTTCAAAAACCTTCAAACAATCCCCCAGCATATCCAAAAGTGCTTTGACCAAGAGCTTGTGTGCACCTACTGTTCTCTGAAAGAATCGACCGCTGCTCTTAAAAAAGGGACGCTTCCTCTGTGAATTGTTTGCCTATAGATGAATCAAGACTGACTGAAACTCTCCTGTGGCACAAAATCTAAGAAGTAAATGAATGTCTTTTGTAATTACTGTTCCTCTTAGTAATTATCACACGGGACAATTTATGGATTAACATATTGATTTCACTTGACCCTTGGCAAGGCTTAATTTGGACAGAGATGATACTTAAGGCTTGTGCTGCCAGATGCAAACTGCCCTCGAGGCCCCCTCTTTGGAGCTCTTGCTCTTTAGGCGTGTCACAGCATCTTTAGCCAACATCCCGTGGGATGATGATTTGACACTCACAGGGTCCTGGCCTTTGGTTTAGCTATCTATTCAGGGTGTATCTCTGCATGGGTATTGACTTTTGCCAAACATAAAAACTGCACGAGTGAAAACTGAGAGGAGCGTTCGTACGAGTAATTCATTAATCTTCACGCAGGCGATTAGCGCTTTGAAGTGTTTGGTTTTTGAAAAAGCCATGTTCCTTGCTTTGCCAGCCCTCCCCTCAGAGGCTGTTTAGATAAACATAGGGAATAAACAGATTACTTAAAATCATTAGACAAACATCTTAACACACAAACACATGGCTGCCTGCTTTGGAATGCTGATAAGTGTAACCCCTCTGCAACGGCATCTAATGATGTTGTCGCGTGTGCTGTGTGAGGCGTCGTGGTGGTAATGCATTGCTGATTATGGAGAGGGGAGAATACTCTGTCAAAATATGATCAATATGTCCTATAAGTGCCTTCCGCTGCTCTGCATGAGTAATGGCTTGATTAAGCGAGCAACACGAGAGAGGTTAGTATGAATGCAGCCTCTCCACTGCTGTGTCCATCAAATAATGAGATCACCTGAGACAGCCACTGTCATGCATTCACCCCCCCTCTCCCCTACACCCACCCTCCCTCCTGCCGAACAGGATGTGCTGACAGGACACTTGCCCTCCCATTGATCATATTGTCATTCAAGCCAGTGCTTAGGATGTGCAACACACACACATTCACACACACCCACGTGTTTGGATACAAAACGGTGAAATGCTGTGCCAATATCACTAATGTTTTCCCCTGCTGGTATAATGAACTCTTACTTCAGTTGTTTGAAAGACCACTTGTTTTGTCCTTGAGGTATGTCAGACAACACTGCTGTAAAGGGCTCACCTAGATAGATGTGACATTCAGCCGCAACAATGAGCCATCTGCAGGAACTCGTTTATTTTGCTTTTGAAAAGTGAGAGTTTTTTCTCTCTCAATGACATGGTTATTATCTTGGTCACTTAATCTCCTCAAATAAGATAGATTTCTCCTTTCAGGCCGTATTAGAGTGCCTCTGTCGGAACGCGCTGAGACCATGGGAACCATAGAGTTCCGTCGCATCCTTGCAATTTTCCCCATTTGATGGAAGTCACAGTCACTCAGACAATTTCTTTGACATACTGATGAGTAGACACACAAAGGCTCTTTCATTGTTACAAGTGTGAGAGAAGAGCACGGCTATATGCATAATACACAAGACAGGAAGAGATGCAGGGTTGCGAGTCTGTCATACAAATGCAAACATGCACTTTGAATCGGTAGATTATGATATACTTAGATAATAATAATACATATAATTGCTATTGATAGATAAAAAAAATTGAATATGATTTTTATCATGCTGCATCATGCAGGAAACAGAGGCAGCAGAGCAGATTTGAAGGTTAACAATCACATCTGGATGAGAGATAGTTTTAAAAAAGACTCAGGATGAGTAAGAGATTTTATAGTATGTCTATGTCCGTGGGCTCAACGATAACATTTCAAATACTGTCTTTCTTTCGTTTATTTGGACAGTTACATGGTAAGAAAAAACTTAAAGGGAAAAATAGGACTTACATATAAGGCAAGTAAGGGAACCGACGGACAACCAAGGTCACAAAAGGGGGGCAAGCAGGTGCGTTGGTTTCCCTGGAAGAAGGTGCAGCTGTGTGGAGGCCTCCCTTCCACAGTTAAGATAAAGAACGGAGGACAGCACACAGTCTGGCAATATATCAAGGTATCGGATACACACAGATTGATTATAAGCAAATCAAATAAGTCAGTACCCAACACGTAGTAAATCATCCACCTTAGCTGAGGGGTAAACAAGCAAAATAAAACCAAGCAGAAGTCTTCAGCTCAGGCACTTTGCACACAGCAGAGGGCCACCACCATGGAGGGGTGACTGGCACTTATGATGCATGGTGGTAGGGATTCCATCACCTAGAAATATGTAGCAATTAATAACTGAACTCGTTAATTAGTCTCGCATAATCAGGAAGAGAAAAACAGAAACGATACACATGAACACCATTTTACACATTTAATTTAGTGTAATAATTGTAACGAAGCTTCTGTATTTCTAAGATTCAAAAGATAACTCAATAAGACTTCATTTTGTTTTTGTACAAAACTGAGTGTGTTTTCAGAACATATTGAGCAGTCTGTCCAACAATCAACTCGTAATCACTCACTCAAATATTTATTCACAGTATCATTTCGTCCCATTGTTGAGGTTCGTATTCTGGCACAAATTTAATTAAATGATCTGCTTTTCATTTTTCTTTTCTTTCTTGTCTCTTCTCATAACTGACTGTGTGCAAGACTGTGAGGTCTAAAAGGCAGCGGCCAATGATTTATACTAATAAAAAAAATCACTCAAGGTCATCTTTAGTGGAACACCTGTGAATGATTTGAGCAGTTTTGCAATTTTATTTTTATCATATTTAACTTTTCCTTCAATTTTTGTTGTTGTTTTTGCAGACTTTGCAGGCACTGAAAAGGCTGCAAATTTGAATAAATCTTGACCTTTAATCTCAAATTTTCAATGTTTTCACCTTCGGTTCATTCAGCCCCAGATGAACACATCTATGAACACACCATAGATTTGGTTCTTCTTTTCCTATTCATACCATCAGGAAAATGTATAAAAAGGGTCAAAGGTGGTTAATAAGCTGGAAGCACTACACTGTCAACTTTTATACAAGTGTCTTTGATGCAGTCTACAACGTAGAAGATGAACAAGTCACCCCTTTTCTCTGAAGGACGATGGCACACTATGAAAGCCCAAATAGCATGTTACCGTGCTGCCATGGGTTCAAGGAGATTGGATCACTTTTTGTTTGCGGAGCGGCCTCAATTCAGCTTCCACATAAAGAGAGAGAGACTGCGAGAGGACTGAGAGAGAGCAGTCTTTGTGGGGTTGAAGGGAAGGGGTGGATAAAAAATTGCCTTGGTGCATCAGTTTTCTCTGATCCCAACTGGAACTATAAATGTATCTGAGAGATGAGCTATCAGTGGCGGGCTGTGCCACAAGCAGGCCTTTTCTTCCCTCTGTCCCTATGATGAGTTAGCAGGACCTGGAGTGATAAAGCTGATAGAAGGGCTGCTATCAGGTGGCAGTCTGGGTAATTACAACTCTCTATTTGGGGCTTTGCAGTGATGCTGCAGCGATAAGGGGAATATAATGAGGAAGAAAGGCCAGCGATAATGTATCCGCTAAATGGTTCAAAATAGTCTATCATGGGAAAAGTCATCTCAGAGCCTGGAGGGAAACAACTATCTGTGGATTTAAACCACAGGGCTCTGCGACAGAGAATATGTGGAAGGTTTAAGCCAAACATTCGCCCTGTGGGGGGTAACGGCAATCACAGTTCAAAAATCTGACTTTTCACAAAGGGTAGAATCGGCCGTTTTTTAATGATCCAGGAAGTCGTTTGATTGCCGCTGCTATTTTGTTTGTGCCTCAGGGTGCGGAGATATTCTGCAGTGTGAGATTACATATAATACTTTGACAAGCGGCAGTTTAAAGACGAAGGTCTTATCAATCTCGTGGACTCCGCATCCTTCTGTGTCGCCATTCTACCTTCATAATGTGCTTTCAAAGTTTGTTGTATCTGTCAGCTCAGGTCCTCGAAGATTGAACTGACAATCACTCCTCTTTCCTCCCTCTTTACCATCATTCAAGCATTCACACACACTCGCACACACTCACTCACTCAGTCCTCAGGGCCATTTGCCTGTTCAAGTCCCAAGTCTTCAATACACACACACACACACACACACACAGTGTGCAGTGTGTTATATCTTGTATGGCTGTTTCATTGTGAATTACAGATCCCCTCACTAGGGATCATGACCACTATCAATAGTATTTTCCCTAATGTGATTAAGTTAATACTGTGCTCTATGAGAGGATTATTTCTCAATTCCTCTTGATATGCGTAATATTTAGGTTATGGTTGAGTAAATATTTTGGTTCTTCACCAAAATAATTCCCACTGAGACAAAGACATGAAAATCTGCCCTAAGGAGCAATAAAGACTGTATAATTAGAATGATTAAAGAACTGCACAACTAATTTGGCACTTATTGAATATATTTTGAGAACAACATTCAAAATAGGTCACATATTTAAACCACAAAAAAATATTAACTTTATTCACATTAATTATGTATTTATTCAGACATTCTGTGTGACTCATTTGAAGTGATGCTGAAGTCGGCATTGTCTCTTTACCAATCCGATCATTATATTGCCTTGCACTTAAGCATATTTTCTATGTATTGTAAAAGCTTTAAAGGAACCTCATTAGACAAAATGACTTCTAATCTAAATGCAATCATCTTTAAATAGTAATCAATTGGATCCTTTGCAACATTAAACTGTTTGTCATTGGCACCTTATCAAAGGCTCACTTAAGACAAGATTCTGCAGCTAATGGTGTGTGATAGTGACAAATTGACTTTCAATACATCATGCAGACAACACCTTTGTCCCTCAGTGTATGCATGTATGCTTCTCTGGAAAATGTATTTCTGTTTTTTTTTTTTTTTAGGTTTGTTTCTTGTTTAAAATCCCATCTTTCTTTGATATTGGATATCTTTGTCTTAATCTTCCAATTTATTTCACCAAATGATTAACAAAAATAGGCTACACGATCAAAAGAGTTAACTGAAAATATGCAGTAATTATGCTTCAAACAATACAAGAAAATTATTTATATTTTCCTCTCCTTATAGCTTCAGTGTTATAACATCAACCATGCTGTTAAATACGTTTTTTAGCTAAATGAATGATATATTTTTGGTCCAGATTTATTCTGCTTTGCAGTGTAAATCCTTAATCTGGAAATCTAGCGTAAAAAATTGAGTATGTTCATATAAGGATTAATAAAAAAAAATCATCAGATGAGAATGAGATGACTACCTTTTTTACTGCGAGGAGGTGCATTCACTGCTTCTCTCTTGGCCCGGCCTGCATGGGAGCATAGCTGAGCTTAAAAGGATGGGGAAGATCCAGGCAAGAGCTGTGATCAGACAAGAAGAAAGAAACCACATCAGGTACACAATCAGGACCCCTCCCTCTCCCTTTCTCCGAACCTCCCCGATAATGAGCAAACTTTCATGTTGCAGTAAATACTCTCCACTCTGTGAAGTTTGAAGTGGCAAACACAAGATATTGTTGTTTACCCTACTCACTTTTTTTTTCCAGCCAAAGAAAAGCCATCTGATAGCAAGAGGTCAACTCGTGTTCCCTTGGAATCAATTTATTTTAAGTAAAAGACTTATTTCCCCTCCCTCCACTTCCAACATTGCCACAGTGGAGAATAACAGTGAATACTTTGAAAAAGAAAGAGGAGAGTAAAGGACACATCCTACAATATTCTTTATAGATGAAGGCTTTTTATGCAAACTGGGATTATCCAGGGATCCTCATCAACTCGCTCTATAATTTGTTGTGCTTTCTCCCAGAGTTAGTGGAGTGTTGAGCAGAATAAACTGTTTGGTGCTATCATGAAGATTCTTGCACCTCCGGGGGCTCCTATTTCAGAGTGATGGCTTTAGCACTTTAGAGTGAACTGTGTGAGATCTCTCTGGGTAGGAAAATGGCCCCATGGGCTTGTTGTTGCTGCTGTCTGCCTTCTATTTGCATGATATTTTTCTATTCAGTCTTATCATCAGTGTGCTGTGAGGTGGGAGTGCTGGCTCCGTCTCAGAGGCTGGACCCAGGCTTTATCGGCAGGTAATTCTCCCACTCTCACTAACTCATCTTGAATTATTTAAGTGTCATTTCCAGGACCACAGCAGAGGTAAAGAGGGAAGAAAACACAGACTGGAGTGTTGTTGATTTTATTTATTTATTTGTTTTTTTTTTATCAGATCTTAATTAAACTCACTAAATTTAATAAATTAATGTTTTCTCAGTCTGCAAAAAAATAATAAGGGTTTTCATGAAAAAATACAAACAAATCTTGACATTTTGATGAGTAGAAAACATGCTGGGTGACTCAACTAGGCCAAGGTATTATAAAAAAAAATAAAAAAATCTAGTCATACAAAAGAGAGGCCGTGCATGCTTCAGGAGCAGGAAAGTGAGGGAAGGTATTTCTCTACAATGCCAAACAATCATAAACAAAATTATGAGACGAAATAAAGCCGCAAGGAAAACAATGAAACATTATGAAATCTCCAGATAGGCGAGTGAAAAGCACAGACACTCACATGAATTGCACTAAAACCTCACGATAAGAACTTCCCACCGTAACTTATTCATATAATTCATAGCAATTTTTTTTTTTTTACCGTTTTGTGTCATGAGAGGCAAATGCTCCTGCAGAGTAAGTGGAGCGCTTCATTGCAAGGAATGTTATCGAGGTGAATGACAAGCCGACAAAAAAAAAAAAAAAAAAAAAAAAAAGGGCGAATGGTGTTGAGAGATGCTGCGACTCAGTTCAGGCAGCAGGTTTGTCTCTCATCTGGTCCTTTTCTGACGCGGATCATCCTCACCTTGTCAGGTTTCCTACTTGAGACAAAAGAACGATCTCTCAGTGAGGTTTCACCCTTGCTGCAATAAAAACAACTCTAATCCTTGTTAACGGAATTTTTAAAACAAACTCAACATGCAACAATCAAAGGGGCGCTTGTAAATTGCGCATCACTTTAGGATAGGTCCGCGTCATCACTCAACTTTCACCCTGTCAATAATCGACAATACATTTTAAATCAAAAGTAATTATTAGTCCAATGTATTATTATTATTATTATTATTATTATTATTGAGAAACAGTAAACAGTATGGTGAATTGAATTCGACATTCATTCATATCCTAATTGAAACGCTCGACCTACAGCCTAATTCCTCATTTATATTATTGTTCAATACAGCCTTTCTCTATTTCTTTTTGTATGTGTGTGTGTGTGTGTGTGTGTGTGTGTGTGTGTGTGTGTGTGTACATATATAATTATGTACAACGGAGTAAGGTGCGAGAACAAACCACTTAAACCTACAATTTACTCAACAAGTCCTGCAGATAACTGTAATTGCTTAGTTGAATATTCGACAACCTCATTTCAGTTGTCGATTCGCTGCCCTTGGGAAAGTCCTTTGAAGTGAAAGTGAAAAGGGGGGATTTCAGGGAAGTAATTAATTTCACCAAGCACGATTAGAAACACTTCAGACCTCCTCGACGTTTGCGTATTTACGACAAAATGCCACAATATCAGAAAATTAAAGAAGACATTCTTCACCTTTCTTGTCGTCAACTTCACGCAATGCTTTTTTTTCAATGGCAAGTGGCACCCATTTAGGGGAAACCGGTGAGGATGAAAGGTGATGAAGTAAAGAGAAGACACCAGCGAGTACGAGCCGGTTTGATTGTTAAATGAAACAAAAAGTGACACGGAAGACGCGATTAGGCGCGTGGTGATAAATGTTTTCACACACAAAAAAGGAGAGCGCGTGCGTGTTTTTCAAGTATTTAATGGCTCAGATTCAAGGCGAGTTGAGCCTCAACTTCAGCGATATGTACCTGTCGACTGCAGTCACTCTCACCAAATTTGTCTGCACATGCTGCCATCCATAGGTGCGCCAGGTAAAGAAGTTAACGACTCTAATTGAACTTAATGGCTGCGACGTCCGTTATTCATTAGAATATAAAGGTAGGCTAATTAGTACAAATAACACCGAGGTCACCAGTCTGAGTTGAAACACTGATATTCTAAATAAAGGTAGCTTCTATAATACGTGACGCGTTTCCTCTTCAAACTCAGGGTGGGAAATTAAAAAAAAAGAAAAAAAAAAACGTCCAGCAGTCGTCTGTGTGCTCAACGCTACTGCGCATGCGCCAAAGGCACTTTCACTACCTGCCACACAATCCTGTATTTCACATGGGGCAACCGGGAGTTATCATCCACTTGCGTAAAAGCAGCTGCTGAGTGGTGGTTGACAGTCTCAGACGACAAGAGGAAAACAAGACAGCGGGTTTTTTTTCTTCTTCCTCTCTCTCTCTCTCTCTCTCTCTCTCTCTCTCTCTCTCTCTCTCCGTTTGCTAAAGGCGTAGCCTACAACTGATGGATGCCACCATGGAGCAGAAAACATAAATTGAGCACTCGTAAGGACGCTGCCACTTGTACTTTTCAGAAGATAATCAGCGGTGGGATGAAGAATTGAAGTCTTTCAGTAAGTAGCTAAAACATGAGCTTCGGCTTGTTGTGAATATGCGGATGAATGTTAAACTTTATAAAGGAGCTATGTGTGTGTGATTTTGTGCTGATTTTTGTGCAAGTTATCCATCTGCTTTGGCTGATTTTATTTATTTATTTATTTATTTTCCCAGAGAGAGTTTGTCAGAACATGTCAAAACCAATGGATCACGTCAAACGCCCGATGAATGCTTTCATGGTTTGGTCCAGAGCCCAGAGAAGAAAGATGGCTCAGGAGAACCCGAAAATGCACAACTCCGAGATCAGCAAGAGGTTGGGAGCGGAGTGGAAACTTCTCACCGAGTCTGAGAAAAGGCCATTCATCGACGAAGCCAAAAGACTGCGAGCGATGCATATGAAGGAACACCCAGACTATAAATACAGACCGAGGCGGAAGCCCAAGACTCTGATGAAAAAAGATAAGTTTTCTTTCCCGGTGCCCTACAATCTCGGGGAGCACGACGCGCTCAAAGTTAACGGGCTTACCGCTGGACCACTTTCCGAGTCCGTCATTGGGAACCCTGATAAGGCGGCAGCGGCTGCAGCGGCCGCAGCGGCCAGGGTATTCTTCAACCCATCCATGTCCACGAACCCTTATTCCTTTTTCGACCTGGGATCCAAGATGACTGAGCTTTCCCCGCATTCGTTTCCGTACGCGTCTCCGTTGGGCTACCCGCCGGGAGGCGCCACGGCTTTCACCGGGACTGGAGGTGTAGGTGGCGGGACGCACACCCACACTCACTCACACCCGTCCCCGGGAAACCCAGGCTACATGATCCCCTGTAACTGTACGACCTGGCCCTCAGCAGGACTCCAGCCGCCCTTAGCATACATCCTCCTGCCCGGGATGGGAAAGCCTCAACTTGAACCGTACCCTGCATATGCTGCGGCATTATGATAGGCCCACTTTTGGACTTCTAAGAAAATGAAATGTGAAAACAAGACAAACAAAACAAAACAAAAAAAGCTATCCATGCAAGAGTTTTATTATGCATGCACAAACTTGTACATGTGATGAAGTGCTCGTCGTCTCAGATATCACATGTGTATGTATATTGATTAATGCCTTATCTAAGGTAATGCTTATTTAGAGAACTCTCTAATCTATTATTACTCAGCCATCACCTCTCACAACCCAGAGGGAAAAGGACTAAAGGATGGCAGGTATCAGAGAAGTTTGTGAATACTCATTTTTCAAAGGTACCCTGTTCGATTTCTATCTTTTTTTTCTCCTGTTTTTCCAAGTTGCACCTGCTTGACAAACCTGTTGGATTCAATGGCAGCATATACAATGACCACGTTAATCACATGATCATAACATGTCCTCCCAGATAAGATGTTGCAGGCTAAGGGGGTTATAATCTATGGATCAAGGAGGACAGTCACAACATTTCCTTTCCCTTGTTGAATGACTGTAAATGTGTACAGACAAAATGACTCTAGTTTATTTGCCGTTATAGGCTTAGTGTTTGAGATAGGGCCAAGAACCTGCGTATTTCACTAGAAACCCGCTGTATATTTTGAGTTTTTAAACCGTTTTATAGATGTCTGTAATATTTATTGTTTAGTGGAATCTATGGTGACCCAGGCAGTTTTAAAGAGGACAAGACTAGTTCTGTAATATTTGCACATGAAACGTACAGGATGTAGCCTAATTTATTTCTTGAAGGTGATATTCAATTTCAGTGCATTTGCAACTTTCGGGTTTGATTCAATAGACCGTTTTTTTTCTTCTTCTTCCAAAAAACAGTAAAAAAAAGTTCCAATTTAAATGCAATTTATTCTCTGAGTTTATCATTTCTTGATCCCTCCCTCACCCCATCCCTCTCACACTTCTCGTATCATGTGCAGCAGAGAAAAAAAAGACGTTTTTAACTAACTCTTATGGAATTTGTATGTTTTGTGTTTTCTTTAACCTCCGTTATGTACTTCAGCCTATTGCTACTGTTCACTTGTTGAGCAAAAGGACCACAATAAAGCGTATTCGGATTAAACGGAAAAAAGGAATCGCGGCTGTAGTTCTTGATGAGATGAACAAGATTGTTCTCCTTTCTTTTCCTGCTCCTGCTCCTCAGTCCAGGTGAAGTGTAAGGTATCCTCCAAAGGCCGCTTTTGTCCGCGCTTTGAATGGTATTACTGAGGGGGGAAATCTAAATCAACCCCATTGTAATCAAGAGCCAAAACCTTATTTATCACAATTTTAATCGTGAATAGGAAGGAAGATAAAACTGTGTGGTTCTCTGAGCTCTTTTTCCCAGGATATATGTATAAAAAAACTGCTTTTAGGTTGCAGAACAAGCTCGTCTTTGATGCTTTAAAACAACCGGAGCTGAGTGTTTGCGCTCCTAAGTCTGAAAAGGAGAGAAAAGAAAGTGCATTTAAATTCAATTAAACGGGACAACCTCTGAAAAGAAAACATACAACATGCTGATCACCTGTCCTGTATGCTCTCACGTGCGCCCAGTGCGTGCGCGTGCACATGTAAAGGTGTGTGTGTGTGTGTGTGTGTGTGTGTGTATAGGCTACGTGTGTGTGTGTAACTGGGCGCACTGGATTTCAATTCCTATTAGATCTATAACGTGTAATGTGTGTTATTTAAGCAAACTGCCCCTCCTAGATTACACCGAGAGATTAATTCATAAGGATGGAGCGATTATGCAAAACTAATTTGGACAGTCCAGGGATAATTATCTCCGTCACGGTTAATTAAACCCTTTCAGCACTCTGTTCTCCATTGTAACACCCCGATCACTACCCTCCACGGAACTTCCTTCTTGGCCCCCCGAAAATAACGCGCAAATGACCTTGTGTGTTTCATTTACAGTCAGAAAAAAATATGTCAGAACTGGTGGCATTTCTGCTTCATGTTCAGCATATTGAAGGAGACATTTGGGTGATTTTTTTTTTTTTTTTTTTGACAAAGTATGTTGCTCCTCTGGGAATCTGAGAGCAGGTCTATGCATTTTTTAAAAATTTCGTTTCATTTTTAAGATTCAAATTATTATTTCATTTTTTTCTTGCGCCACAAAGTTAAATCTATTTGAATCATGTGTCATATAATTAATAGATTGTAATTTATATATATGTTAATGATTTGAAGGTATCATGAAAGCCAGTTGCTGTCTGATCAAAACACAGAGAAGGTCGTCAAGTCTGTGAAAGAACTTGCATTACGAGTTCAGTGGCCATTTCTTTCTCTTTCTTTGGCCTTTTTATTATATTTTTTCTTGGGGAAAAAAAGGGGGAAGAAAGCTGAAAGAACTTTTTTTTCCAACTCTGGGAGCGTTTAGACGGTCGAGGAGGTTTTGTCTGGGAACAAAACGTGGGTTGGGAGGTTTTGTGAGAGTGTTGTTTGTTGAAGTGGAGCTCAGAAAAAGCGGCTGCTTTTCCTCATTGTGATGAAAGCAATCAGTGGTATTTGGAAAACTGTTAGCATTGTGCACTTCTTCTGTGTCCATTGTGGAGGATTTCTTTTCACAAGGTTTTTTTCAACCGATCCAGCTGGCCGGAGTGAATAGCACTGCAATGTGTACACGCTTTGTCCCTCCAAGCCCTTCAAGTAGCCCACATTGAATAGAGTGAGTTGACACTGCATGACAGTGAAACAACATAATAAAAAATACATGAGCGCATGAATAGAAGCAGGCGCATAAATAAATAAAATGGGTGGCCAAAACTGGATAAACTGAATGACAAAACGGTGAAGGGGGAACAAAAAGATATTTAACACGCTAGATTAGCATTAGAATGCCACCTACAAGCCAGAACAATTGATGAATAGGTTTACCGGCCAAGAAAGAAATGGACTAAATGCCTTTTGAATAGATAGCCTGTGTTTTTTTTCTGTCTAAGATGGGAACTGAATGGGAAAGGTGGAGATGCAACTATGGAAATAAGTGAGAGAAAACTTTTTCTAATAAAATGTTTTTCAGTCTTGATTCCAAGATCCTTAGTAAATCAGGGACAATCAAATCTGCTTCCCAGGACAAGATTAGAGTTCAAATAATTTGGTGATTATTATTTAAAATATATATTAACAACAATTATTGTGAATGGCTTTCATTCCTTGAGTCTCATCAGAAACAGTTTGGCTCTTTATTTTTTATAGGCCGGAGGGAATTTTCAGTAAGAAATAATTCTTTTATATTATTGTATATTTGGCTACTAATCTAAATATTCCCAATTCACACAACTATGTCATATAACCTAATGAGGATTATATGAGGTTAAATAGATGATGAATGAGTATGAAAAGCATCTATCTCTGATGTGAAGGTGCTGAACAACATGAGCACTTCACAAAAGCACTGAATAAACTCAAGAGGTTGTTCTGGTAAAATGACTTCATTTGATTAAACACACTTTTTCAAACTTGTTAAGGTGCAGCAGCAGAGCCTTTTCCTTGGCGTTAGGAGAGCGTTGGGAATGGATAAAATATATGTTTACTCGATTTAGTGAGAGTGTTCACATGAGATAAAGTCTGCTCCTCCTGCAAAAGCTGTCTGTTTATTAATTTAAGTTACAGACTTTATGCTGTAATGTTATTTTTTTTCAATTCAGAACAAACAGGCAGTTAAGTTCTGAGATGATAACAATGCTAAGTGTTTTTAATTAAAGCTCTGGAAAGAAAGTGTTTTAAATTCAAAGCAATTATTCAAAAGCTAATTCACCTATACGGTGTGTGCTACAAGAATACTGATAAACTAAGACTAAAAATGAACAATTTAGTTAGTATTGTAATAAGAAATTTAAAATCAGTTTACACACACACACACACACACACACACACACACACACACATATACTATATTGACAGCCGGTAAAAGGTTTCTACATAAGATTTAAAGCCATAGCTGCTTCATGTTTTCATAAGCCCCCCGCTGATGCCCTGATATCATTATGTCTTAGTGTTAAACCCTTTATGTGCCTGTAAGACATTTGTAGAAGTGAGATTAGGCAAATTAACATACATATGTATCACCGGTTCAACCATGTTGACCTTAGAGGGATGTACAATAGTTTCCTCATCCTTAATTCGCCCAGGGCGGCCCCACAAGCATGTGGATTATCACCTGGCTTCAATAGCTTGAGATGGATCATTTTTTTGTATTTTTTTTTCTGACATGAATAATACATCAATATCATCTCTTTGAGGATATTTTCTCTGTTTGTTTGCAGGAGTCTGCTTTTTGCTCACCTGGTTGTCATAGCATGTGTGTAACGCTGAGAGATGCACAGCCGGTGCTGGCTTCTCTGTTAGGAACCTCAAAGAGTCTGATCACTGACTTCTCCATCTCATTTTAGGCAAATCAAAGTGTGAAAAGTCTCTCCTGAAGCAATATCTCCATCATCAGGTTGGGTCAAGAATGTTTATGAAGGCTGTGTGCCATATTACCTGTAATCTCCAGAGTATGAACTGATGTATTTCTTACTTCTCTATGCTCCCAGGAGGGAAAAAATGCCAAAATTATCTTGCATTGCACCTTTTCCGCAACACCTCAACGTGGCAAATCAAAGCCTCAAAACTGTACACGTCACTGTGCCCAAGGTCACCAAGAGAAATGAGAAATCTCTGTGTACTGTACAGTCCATCCCTATAAACATGCCACACAGCCTCTGAAGTCTGACTCTGCTTTTAAGAAGTCCAAGTTTGCTTAATAGCACATAATGCAATAAGTCGATGGACCCCTGCTGGAGTTCAGAGAGGGAACGCTTGAATTAGGTTGGGGGCAGGTGGGTGGAGGTAGGGAGGGTGATGTCTTGGGGGGGTAGTTGAGGTAATCATGACTTTTGCAGGTGAGACGATTGAACTGCACTCACAGTGTCTACCAGAATGTCTTTCATTAGTGTATCCAAGAACATTACTGTCATAGCCCTGCTAGTATTTATTAAAGCATGTTAATATATATTTTAGCGTACCTCTTATGTTAGTAAAAGATTATTTTTTTTAATTTTTACACACTGATGAAACATTATTAAAGCCTAATATTCTCTTAAACAGCCCAAAAACATACTTAATATTGTTTTATCAGCTGAATATTGAATTTCTTTTCTTAATTTTATGAGAATTTATTTTTGACATGTTTCAGGACTCGACTACAGTAAATCATGGATAAGTTCCCCAGGTGTAAAACTATTTTCATATGCTCTATAGCTGTGCTTTTTGTTCAGCACTACCCCTCCCAAATCCCAAACACCTGTCAGTAACCTGTTTGGATTTCTGGTATTTCAGTTTGATAAGTTTATTCATAAGAGGCCTAACAGGGAGTCTCTGTCTCTTTGGAGTATAATTGAACCCAAATATAGGTATTATCACTATGTAGGATAACAAGAATAACATGTACAGTACAAACAAAAAAAATATAACACTTTATGCAGAGTCCATATAACATATAACTGTTTTCTTATTTGCTGTATTACAAATGCTTTTTGCTAATGTCTTGTCAGCTACATTAAATGTACAGGCCCAGTTAATGGCAAAGGGAAGAGTTACCACTTCAATACTTTCTACAAATTGGGTTTTGATAAGGTCAAAATATAAAAAAATAAAAATGGATTTTTAAATATAATTTATAGCCAATGTCAACAAAACATAAGGGTTAACTTTTCATCACATTGTTAAAGTCCATATAGACCAACCTGAGGGTGTCTGTTGTCTTTGAGTGGGTTTGAAAACAGAAGGAAACAGACTCTAAAGCTCCCACTGCTGTCTGAAGGAACTCACTGCATTACTGCTCACTGCTTTATGTTCATATTCAGTATTAAAAGGATGAGCATTATTTTACAAGTCATGTTCAGACATCACAAAGGCTGGTTTGAAAATATACAATTTAAAAATTGTGTATACGAGCACAAATATGTGAACTTGCCATAAAGTTGAAGGGAGAAAAATATAAGCACAGATGTTGTGGCACAATTGAATTTTTTGACAAGATTAGACTTTTTCAAAAGATCCTATAGCTGCTAGGCTAGGTAGTCACTGAAATCATTAAGTTAATAACCCAAAACACGAGGCATAGGATTACTCTATGAATCCATCAATAAATTAGAATAATGTCAGTGAGCAGCCTTAAAAAATGTTCTTTAAACTGACGTGACATTTTTTGTTCCATTTCCAAATGACCGCTGGCAGAGATTGCTGGCTCTGGTATTAATTCTCAGGTTTTCAAGGAAAAATATATCTATCATAAGTAGAAATAATGAAGTTGAAGAGCTGATGCCCTGAGGAGGAGTCACAAAGAATTATATCTTTCTATAACACAGGACACAGGCAAAAGATAAGTACCTGTCAGTTGGCATACTCTCTGGTACATGTGCCTATCAATGAAAGAGATTATTTTTCCCAGTTATTACAACAAAGATCTGGGGGGCTCTAAGATTGCACCTTTAATGAGAAGGAATGATTTCCTCCTGCACACTCACAACCACACTTGAAGTGAGTGAGCTGTAATGCCATCAATTTTCCCTCTCTCTCGATTTTACAAGAACTTATTAAAATGAAATATTGCCAGCATTAATTCACAGAGATTATTTATTACATTTTAACAGGATTATGGAGTGCGAAGCTTGATTTGGGATTCACACTCTGCATTGTAATATCGTGGTTTAGCAGTCAAATTCTGCAGACTTGTTGTAATTAACGCTGGCAAAATAGATCATTGCCAAATGATATGTCGCTCCATAACTAATCTTTGTGTACTGAAATGTTGAAATCCTGGAGAATGCGCTCAGTGGATGGAAACCTGCATTTTGTCTGTATCGGTGGAAGATGGCTTGTCATTCTGCTTGCAGTATTTTTCCTCTTAGAGAGACACAGTCCACACTGTAAAAATGGGATGTCTGAATAGCTGTTTATGTTATTAATTTGTAAGGTGTCAGGTATAGTGCTGGTTTAATAAAACTGACACTTGTCTCATGTCTGTAGCTGTTTTTTTTTTTTTCAGTTTCGCAGCCATGGTGTAATGCACTGGAACAACTATATAGATGCCTTAGTGATGACAATATAGAGAAGCGTATGTACCTCAATGACAGCAAAGCAATAATTCTTACAGGCACCTTATTATATTTAGCAGAAAATCCAACATGTGCAAAACACGTCTTTAATCTCAAAACATGGCTGGCTCATGAAATGTGGCATTAGTTATACTGATGAACGAGCATGACTTCATACCTTAATTGGGAAGTAATGTGAGGGTCCTCAGAACAAATCTATTATGAATGGTCCTACCAGACATCACATGCAGGGGTCCTTCAGACATTCCATACTCTTTAGCCACATCATCACGCTGTGCCTAGTCATATTGTGTCATGGAAAATTTCCATGTTCTTTATTACCACAAAAGGATTACATTGAAGGTAATGGCTTTTGAATACAGTATTTATACTTGCTTTGTTTGCTTGTGTGCAGAAAGAAGAAGGATCTATAAAAGGATGTGAAACAGGGAAACAATCAAAAGTTTGGCCTTCACTCTCAATATGCTGCAAACACAAATATTACAAGGCTATGAGCCGCTGCAGTACCTGCAGACACAGAGCCATGTCTGTCTCTTTCTTTTGAGCCATCTCTTATTTAGCCTCTTCTTCTTTACAGTAAAAAGTGCTCTGTGAGATATCAATAGCAATTAAAAGCATGATACAAATAAAGAATAGAAGCATATTATGTTGAACTTTTTAATGCTGCTACAGAAGATATGGATCCATGAAATATCTGGAATTTCAGCAGGTTAATTCAAGCACACTGAAGTTATTTGTATGAAAAATAAAATGGGCCGAGTGTAACAGTGCCCTTTGACAGCCCTTTTCAAAACAGAATGAAACCTGGGAATAGCACCATATTTATTTTTTCCCCTCAAAGAGATGGCACCCATACAAACTGTTACAGGAGACACAAATGAACTTGAATGTCTAAAAGCACATCTCTACACTTTGACATTAGTGCAGACAGGTGTAAAAATAAACATCGCTAACACAGAGCAATAATAAGAGATTTATGTATGTAGGGCGCAAAAGAAACGCAGGGCTGATGCCTGGTGCTGTCAGGATCGTTTTCCTGTTGCGTCATTCAGCATGCCAGTGCGCAGTGAAGCCAAATATGGCAGAATCCTCTATTTCTCATACCACGTGCATCATGATCTCTTGTCAGGCAAACAGATGTCTGAGCTCCATGAATTGTTGGATGTTTGTATGTGTATGTAAGAAATGAGTAAACAAGTTGAAATATTTCCCCCTTAATTTGATGCACAATGCATCTTGACAGCTAATTCAATTCATGCAGATTCGAGATCCGTGTGTCACATGTCAGGTCTTTTATTCTGCTCAGATAAATCAGTTAGTTTAGTAGCAGGCAGCTAATAACACCATATTGCCACCAAATGCAATGAATCAGGAGTTTCTATTTGTCCTCTAATATTATCACCTCATTCTGACCCTACCTAACCTTTTACCTGTACAGTCAATACACTCAAAGGTGATAAAAGACCATGAGTGAATGGAGTGTGTGTAATGTTGCAGCCAGCAGCGATTACAGAGGTAACATGAATACTTGGAAGCGATACTGAGACAGGGCTTTTTGTGCCTCCTAAATTGCTGGACAGCTCCAGGGCTGACATTTAAAACATAACATCACCAAACAAAAACACATTAAAAGAGAAAAGCTGAGCAGGGGGCTCAAAGCAAAACCTGAAATTCAAGTTTTGGCGACGGCAACTGACCCAAATTTCCTGCCCCTTCTTCTCCTTAACATGCTTCTGCAAGCCTGGGCCCTGGGGTGACGTATCCCTTACACAGGGATTGCCAGTGCATTTACATAGCATGGTTAATGAGAGATCAACACCAGGAAAGCGCCTTGAATATAAAGCTTTCTTGTAAAAATAATGAGCGAGTGATTGATCCATACTCAAACAAGCCGGTTTGCTGAGTTAATACCAAAGGCAGATTATAGCCAGTGCCAAAAGTGCCCTGGCGTGCGACGCCTTTTGCTTAGAGGGTCCCCAAACTTGTCATCACATTAGCACATGGTCAAGGAGTACATCCTACCACTCTCATAATCTGCTTTCCTGCACAATTAGCCTTCTATAATAAGGCAGCTGCTTGACAGCCAGCAGGGAGAAAAGAGGAAAATCACTGAGTTTCACATAAGATGGATGGATCATTTACTGCCACTGAAATATAGACTCTGAGGTTATTCTCGCTCCGACTCATCACCTACTACTGGTCCCCACATTAGGTCTGAACGTTATGACAACATGGAGGCTTGCTCTTCTTTATTGTGCCAAGCATCTATTGCACTTTGATGAAGCCAGACAAAAGAGGGTAGGGAGGGGGGAGAGAGAGATAGAGAGAAAGAGAGAGAAAGAAAGAGAGAGAGAGAGAGAGAGAGAGAGAGAGAGAGAGAGAGAGAGCACCCATGGCCAGAGTAGATGTGTTTTAGCTCCAAAAATCTGAGAAAATCAGATGTTGGAGAGGGTAGTATAGCAGGGGATGGCAAGTTTTCTGAATAAAATAATAGATAATTTCATTCTGACAAAGGCGAGGAAACTATGGGCAAGAGAACAAAATAGCAGGAAGGGATGGAGAAGGTAAGGGGTTTGAAAAGAATAAGAAGAATTCAGTGCTGCTTCTTGCAAGGGAAAAGAAAAAAAAACATTGATGACACCCGGTTCCATTCTTCCGCTCTCCCCTTTCTCTGCTCCTCGCCTCGCAGCACGGCGGGCTAAGCTGGGAGCTGTAATGTCATTAAATTGCAAATGCTTTTTTTTCATTTCCGACACACACTGTTTACTTATCTGGCAAAAACATATGTTGGAAGGAATCCGTTAAATTCTGCCCATTGCCTTGGGTGAAAGTGCAATAGAAACGGGCCCACTGAGCTCCTTCTGTCGTCTCCTTTTAGCACTTTGCCTTATCTACAAGGCTGCTTAGCAGCAAACTGGCGAGTTCAATGAAAAATGAAGATACAGTGCAAGATTAGGGAAGAACAGTGAGGGGAGAAATGCTTGGAGAGAGGGTCATCCCATTGCAAATGATTTCACTCCTCTCCATCTGCATAAATGACTATTTTTAAGGCATCTCCAGCGTCTGTATATTTTTCTCACTCTGCCACACATTTAATTTCACGCCCCGTGTTCTGAATATGCTTAAATGCATATCTCTGATGCACCTTTAAGCCAGAGGAAAGAGGATGGGGGGTAGTGGGGAGGGTACGAAAGCAAAATTAAAGATAAAATGGTGTGATTTGCACTACAAGTCTATTACTTTATGGCATTTACATATAGTTTACCTCTGCAATTCCAAGATTTTTTTCTACCACCTTCCTATCAGTATTTGGGGTTGTATAAATATGTATAAATCTTTGTTGAGAAAAAATAGAATTCCTAGCACTGCACTGGAAAGTTTGAAGGGTGCACTTTCTTGCTTCAACTTCTTCTCTTGCTCCCGTGAGACTGTCAGTATATCTGCTGGGGGTGTTCTCTCCCCAGCTTGCCCCAACAAAGGCCCAGGCTTCAAGCACTTTGTGCCCCATGATCCCCAGATACCCCTCCCCTCAGTGGAACGAGTGGGGAGAGGGATCCTGGGTCAAGGCTTGGCCATAGCTTTAGTGGAAGGGCCTGGCAAAGCTTGATGTAAGTGAGGAGAGGCATCCCTGTCAAACAAGTGGGTGAACAGCTCTGTGAAAACATAATATTGACTCCACGTGTGTCATGTAGATTGTCATAGACAATATTTACAGTGGACCCCAGACTCCCACGCAGGTCTCTCACAGTGACATGATGAATAGCGCCTACGTATCTGCTACTGCCATGCTATCAGGTGGATGTGTTGTTCTACAGTGGCGAGGAAGTTTGAGCTGCGAGTGGAAAGCCCGCCCCTAACAGCAGAGAAGAAGAAGGCTGTGGATTGGCCTGGGAATGAAAAGGAGAGAGAGAGACTATTCAGAGCACGATTCCTTTCCCTCATTGTCTGCCCGCTTAGATTTGAATACGCTCACTCAAAGCGGACGAGAAAAATGCTTCAGCCCCTCGCATTGTTGGCTTTCTCTCTCTTCTTTTCTATTTGCAATTAAATGCATTTCAAATGGAACAACTGTACAGAAAGCATTTCTGATAAGAAGGAATTCCATTGCCTTTAACCTCCTTTGTAATGGCTTTGCAATTTTTGAACACTCTTATTATGAGAGTTGCACAATCAAAACATATCTTTGAATAGAAAATGCCATACAACTTAAGTATTGCTTCATTGAAAATTAAATTGCATTTAAAAATCATTTTTAGTCCTCTGTATTCCTTCCCTTCTTTAAGCCAGTCTTAGTGTTTCTGTTTTGTTGCTTTGTATGTAACATTGTGCCTTGACAGGACCCTTGTGTCCTGAGCAGTATCATACACACTGGTCTTACGCATGGGATGAGATCAGTCAATTAGAATTAATGTCATCTGGTCATTTACGGCTAAACACCCTCCATATGCATTGTGTTTGCTTTGTGTGCAAAGCATCAACTGCAAAACCAATCTCATCCTCCAGACATGAATTTTTGAAGGATTTGAATGCTGTAAATAACTCCAAACCCTCTCTTACGAGGTTTACCCCTGGAGCACTTTGTAACTTATCAGGGCTGCCTTGTGCCTCCTCTAATGCTTGCATTATGCTCAAATGTAAATCGGTAAGCTGCCAGAGAGGTGGGCGGGAATCACTGAAGAAAGAATCACTGAAGGGTCTAGCCAATATTCTGATTGGGGCATAGTGGAATAAACAGTATAGTTTTGTTTTTTAGAAGCCAGTTGAACAAAAATATATCACACTACTCTGTTATATTCTTAAACAATTGTTCTTTAGTGTTGCACATTTTCAGTGATTTTAAGTACAAAAAGTGAAATGCCTGCCTTCAAAATTCTGTTACATAAAGCAAAGTTTCAAGGGTTATAGGTTTTCATTTTCAAAATGCCAACACTTATCCTTGTAAAATGAAACTCTAATATATTCTGAGTGAATGATGCCCAAGGGTCTGTTTTGTATTTCTAATTTCCATCTCTAATGGTACAAGAGACTGATTAGTAATTAGGACAGACCCATTTAAATGCATGTAATGAGCATTATAGGTTTCCCATATACTGTGCACTTCATACTGATGAAAATGGATAGCATCTTCGTCAATTTGAACGCATGTTGACCTTTAATGGCAATTAATCTACGACACAGTTTTTCATGCTGTTTGTCCTTGAATTGGCTTTATAGTGTAATGAGTATATCATTGAAATCTCCCAAATAATTGACTTCAAGCATGTTTCGCGGCATAACTATTAATCTTATTTTCCAGTGAATAATTTGATCAGTTTGCCAGAGAAGTGGCTTATACAGACTACAAACTAGTGAAGAGGTATATGTGGCCCCAAGATATTAATTTGGAGATGGATAGGAGTCTTAAAGAGGATTAAAACTCTATACAGGCTACTCATTTCACATGACTGCATACCACCCAGTCCACTGTATATAGTGTCAGTCACTGCTTGGCATGGTTGAGATTTGAAATGGTGACAGTTAAAGTACAAAGATGTCCAATCCTAGACTATTTCATGGCATATTTGGTAGCGCATCCTGAAGGAAATGCAAACTGTTAGGGCCAGTCATTCCAGCCAGCCAGGGCAACCCGAAACAGCAACACTGCCCCCCTCCTATTGTCTACAGATACTACATCTCCCTCTCTCTATGAATAGTATTATTCTTTCCCTCACACTTGTATATACTGTCATATTGAATATAAAGGAGAAATACTACCACAACTACTGGTAATGTTTGCATACCAAGGCTTGCTTTTTGATTTAGTTATGTATAACATTCACAACAAAGACAAAATGTGATGCTTAAAAATGGCCACAACTAGAAATGTCAACATCATATCAGAAAAACATTACAAATATTTAAATGAAACAAAAGTTAGATTAATCAAACAAGATGGATATGATATTTTAAAACAATAATTTTCAATAATAGAGAGGTATGTCAATTCAAACAAGATTCTCAAGAATCAGCACACCAGGATGTATTTAGTTATTTGAGTTTTAATAAACCAAATATAGAGATGATTACATACATTGTTAGTATGTTAATTATTTAGTTGTGATAAAAGTATTATGAGCAATTGTCTCATTTAGAGTTAATGTAAAACCTATGTTACGTTTTTAAATTCATAATGAACTTTAGGGAGCTTATAATTTGAACATTTATAAGTATACTATTATATTTCATCCTATCTGTTTCTTTATAAGAATTTAATTTGGATAGGTTCCATTCAAATAATTGAACCACAACAAGATTTATATAACCTGCCATCCATTTTCCTTTATTTATTTGTTTCAGTTTAGTATGTGTGTATTTGCACAGGTGTAGGGGATGATTTCTTTAGGTCTAACACACACACAGAGACTCAATGACCTCTGACCTAAAGGCATGAAGGATGTGAAGAAAAGACATCGAACAGAACTAAAAATCCTGCTGTTCCCATCTAAGACAGGAAAATGAACCACCCTCCACTCACACTATCTCTAAAATTATAAATTTTGGGAGAAGTCCACATTCCTTTCTGAGTTTGTCCCTCTCCTCATCTCCTCTTTTTATTCACACCTGGTACCTAGGGTAGTCAATATGCTACTAAAATGAGTAAAATTATGTGTTTTGATCAAGCAGAAATCTCTGGGGCTGAAAAATTAAGCCAACACCGAAGTGCCAAAAACTGAAGTTCCTTGAATGGCCACTTGAGGCTGGCTCCAAGAGTGAGTCAATCCCCATAGACTGCCATGTTAAAATTTCCAAATTCACAACAGAAATAAACATTCATACAATCTTGTCCCAAAATGGGTTAGGTAACTATAATTAATTTTCCTGTTCGTGACAACTGTACAGGGGTTGAATTCTTATATAACTCACTTGTTTAAATTTTTATTAAGGTTTGAAGTTATGCATGATGAAGGGTGTGGTCGCTTTCAGAGACAGGTGGGTACCGTCACAGGCAAGTTGCTACCACGAGACAACGTTGGTTAGGTAATGTAATCATAGCATAACCCCAGATCTTGTAATACATCCATGCCCTGGACTCAGAGTATAGCTTTAGCCATAGCTATCACTATTTCTGTGTGTTTTCAGTTCATGAAAGTTGACTGTAACATTTAAGTTGCCCAAAAAAGTCTTGTTCAGACTAAAAGACCCTCTGAGGACTCAGGTGTACATTTTGTTTGAATGGTTTTAAGCCTGTTTTTCCACTAATGAAAATTAGTGTTAGCATTATCACAATTAAATACACCATGCTAACCAAGATAGCAGTTAGCATTAGTTTCAACACCAACCTCTCGTCCAAATATGATCACTTCTGGGTCCAAAAATCCAAGATGGCGATGGTCAAAATGTAAAGGACTTCAAAGTAGGAGTCCACAAACCAATGGGTGACGTCACGATGGCTACGTCCATTATTTTTATTATTTTGACTTGTCTATCGAATGTTAACTTTTATTTTGTTTCAGAGCAGTTTAATTATTCTTACATATTTGAAAACGAAGTTAGTGGTTTTATTCTGTATTTATTTGGTTAATCAGGATTGCAATTTTTATGTTTTCCCACTGGTTTTCATGATGTGTTGGCATTGACAGCAGACGTGAGTGAGTGTCCAGTTTGCAAGTGTGTAGTTTTAAAACGATTCCCCTTCAAGTTGAAGGCCAGTTTTCTTTTCACATAAAAAAATGAAGGGGCATTCTCATATACAAATGCAAAGGATCCTATTTCTTCCAAAACACATAAGAAACATGTGTTCTAGACTATAAGAAGTTTTTACTGCTGTTTGTGGCTTTTTGCTGCTTGCTGGCCATTGCTGCTGCTTCTTCCCTTTTCCTCCTGGCCTTGCTAGCCATGATGGCCCGTCATGGAGGTTAGTGATTGTCCCTCTTTATTCTGGCTGAGAGCTAAAAAAAAGAAACTTTCAACTGAGCGACTAAAAAGATTCCTAAAGCCATTGCCTGCCGTTTGCCATATGAATCATCTATTGATTTTTTTAATCTCCTGTTTTTATTGTGTAGTTAAACTTTTTTTTATTTTTTATTTTTTAGACTTTTTGGTAGTTAGAACTCCAGCTTCAACTGTCCAGCCTACCATTGAATGCACCAAGACTGGAACACACACCCCTGCTGTGTGTCCAGCTTGTCTGAGACTGTCCAGCATTGGATTCACTCTCCTGGGAAGAGCTGCACCAAAGTGCTTCACTGAACCTGCAGAGGTTCTCATCTGGCTGTCACCTTGGCGACCCGAGGATCATCGAGTCTGCTTCACCATGCTCGGGACTCTTCGGGAAGTCCACCTCATCATCAACCCTTCATCACCACGGAAACAGTAGGAACTAACCATCTTCTATGCGTTCTGTGTTGTGAGTTGATACAAAGAGCTTATTCTAAATGATTTTTTAAAAATTGGTTTTTAGTTAAATTTATTTGTCTCTCATTGCAAATCATCAGTAACTTGTTCATTTAATTTCCCCATTCATTCATTCTATTTTTATATATGTGTATATGTTCGTTTAGTCTTTATTTCTTGTTAGTTCAATAAATATCTAGATTTATCGTCAAGTTGTTGTGTTTGTGTTTACAACAGAGATGAAGATCTTTGTATTCAGAGATTCATTTGATGTAATTATTTTACATCCATTATAAATTATAAATCCTTTAAATTTGTTATGTGCTCATTTAAAAATCTAGTATGAATATGGAGGAGAAACTCCCAAAACCCAGCAGGGTTTGTCAAGTGGCTCCTCTTATTACATATCATTAATAAATAACAAACAAGCAAAAACATTTGAATCAGTTGCAATTCAAACTAGGCTCAGGTCTCCATACCTCTAAATGTAACTGAAGTGGCCTCAATTAGAAACTGAAAAGACCTTCTATTTCTTAGACAACACATATTCCTGGAAACGTATGCAGAGTGGGTTAGGTGTTAAGTGCAATACTCACAAAGCTTTCAAGAAAATGGATGCATTTCTTCATCCACATGGCAACAAGTAGAAAATTTCAGAAATGAATAACCACCTCCATCTGCAATACTCATTGAAAGACTATTAACAGAATTGTTTCATTTGTCCTGTACTTCAAAGATGCATTATGGACTATTGTGTATGTCCTAATGTTGAATCTGAGGAGGGGAAGTCCATATGAAAAGACAAATGACAGTGAATAGATGCTGTGAGTTTTAGCTAAGTGATATGCAAATCAAAATTAATTCCAGCCACTTCTCATTTGTTCTGTATCATAAATAAATGTCCACCTTGTTTCTTCAAAACTTTCTTGTATAACAGCAGAAACATGTGTGACAGTGATCCCATATGAAAGGTATTATTTTATGAAACTGATCAGCAGAAGGATTCAGATAATAGATTTACTTTTAATTATCAAGACCTTTCTTTTTTCATTGAAATTGCCTATTTTTCCCTCTCACAATCCCTCTCATGTCTTGCATGTGATTATACATATACCTTATTTCTTCATGGCTCTCTGGCACCATCCTGTGTTTCAGTAGGAATAATGGACTCTGTTATTTAAATGTTTTTTAGATGTCAGTTGTGGGCAGAAGAAATTTCCAGTAGCTAGTTAGCAGAATAAACATTTATTATTTTGTTGAGAGAATTTCACATTATACTGATATATATGCTGCTGCATTTCAGCAGGTAGTTCAGGATCTGCTAATGTAGTTCAGGGTTATTGATTTTTGTCTCATGTTCTCATTTTAAATGTATTACTAAAATGCGAAACTGCAAAAAAAAGCAATTGAATCTTAAAATATATGAAAGTGTAAATGTGTAAAGCTGAAAACAAAACAAAAAAACGGATTTAAAAATCATGTCCAAATTATTTTTTTTTTAAATATCCATAATTCAGACATACTCACACATACATGTAAGTGTACAGTGTAGCCCCCACTTACAGTAAATGTATTTTAGCATGTATTTTGACAGGCATGTACCTGTGTGAGTTCATATTGGAGGTGTTTATTCATGTCTGTACACATTTACTTGTCTTTTTTAAATTTCCCTAAATTAGTTTGTGAAACCTGTTAAGTTTATTTTTCATTTGAAAGTATTTGATGATATCTTGTCTTTGATTTTAACGCTGTGTACTGATTTTGAAATGGATTACACTTTTAGCAGGCAAAACATTGAATCGTTGCTCACGTTACGAACCATGACTGTGATGAACAACAATCAAATCATTCATCAGAGTCATACTCAGCCTCGTTGTTAATTTTCCTCACACTTGCTCACAGACCTGTTTGCTGAAATAAATGTGAAGAGACGTTCTGTTTGCAGGAATTCTCCTCACTAATCAAGTGCAGTGAACCTGACAGGGCCTGTTGTGTAAAGGACTCAGTGGTCACACATGAGTTTTCTCATGGGGCCGTGTTTAGGTCTACTCTGTGCACAGACTCTCACGTTTATCTGTCATGTTACATCTTAAGAGGTATTTTGGACATGGACTCAAAATTTAAAATTTGTCACTGACTTTTCTTAAAAAGACATTTTGTGGGTCTAAAAAGGTTGCCAAGGTTAAAAAACAAAGCTTGGAAATTTGAGGGTAAATTTACTTTGGAGAGAAATTTCCAAATTTTTAATTTATATCTTAATTTTACCTTAATTATGAAAAGCCTAGCCTGTCAATTTATAGCTTTCATAACAACAGCGATGAGTTAAAAATATTCTTGTTGGTATGGTGGAATACAGACTCCCCTACACTATAAATCCTACATGTACTTAAACTTTCAGCAGTCACATGCCAGTTCACTGGAATGCATCAGGAGTGTGGGTCAAAGAGACAAATCTAAGCTTCACGGGTTTCAGTTGTTATAAAGCCTCTTTGATAGGTATGGAGTCTGCTTCTGAACAAAGGCTGCTTAAAGAAAAACTGTAAAGAAGCAGTGAGGAACAAACCATTCCCATATGATTAACCAATGCCATCATTAGCGGTGACTTCTGGCAAAAACACAAGTAATGATCATGTTCTTAGTCACAAGTGAAACCTCATGGATACTCAAGTGAGTATGTGGGTTGTGGATGGATTTGGAAATAATGAGAGAAGTGTTAAAAACCTACACACAAAAAGTAATGAGAATGAAATAAGACTGTCCACTGTCCTTATAAGATAAGTTAATATATTTTTAAACATTTTGAATAAATGGAATTTATATTTTCTACCTTTGACCATGTCTCTCCAGTTCAAGTTTAACTTTATTCATTCAAAGTGCTTCACAGATCACTGACAAGCTGATTATAGGACAGAAAAATGTAAACAGTATTTTTGTAAATTTTGAGATTCTGAGACCAATACACATGAGAAATAAAAAAATGATAAAAATGTAACATAAAAACCCTACAAATTAGTTTAAAAAAAAGTAGACTAGTTAAAGCAGACAAAAGATAATGATGTTAAATCGATAAGAGGGGAAAAAAAAATTTTTTTTTGTAATTTGAAAAAAAAAAAGAAATTAAGTGGGTTGCAGTTGCTAAAATAGAAGATTAAACAAAATACACATAGATAATAATGCATGATAATGCATACACAGTATGACGCTGCACATCTCAGTGTAATATGCATTGCTGTAGTGTTAAATGAGACATTTGGTCACATGAAATCCGGTCATGTTGCCTCACGATCATTCACTCTTTGACGCAGTTAGAATCAGTATTCCACCAGTCATTCACAGAGTATGGCTCTTCTGCCTTGAGGGTGTTTTCATGGTTCATTCTTTCAGAGAAGCCCTCTGTTCATGAAGGACCATCCCAGTGTCTTAAGCCTGTTTTATTCAATATACAAAAATAGCACATTCTTTATATACCTACTAACCTCTTAAGACACATCAAGTTATTATGCTTGCATTGTAAGGTACATGTCAATGTAGACTGATTTATGTGTGAAGTCTACTCTTCAGATTTCACAAATAAGCTGCATATTTCAAATAATTCCTTGAAATTCATTATTTTTGTGAATTAGACAGTCAAATACAAGTATGGATAGTGTGTGAAAGATAACAGGACTCACTGATCTTTTATAATACAACTTCAAGTCCTGTCATTTCCTCATTTGTTCTTTTCTCACTTGCACAGCATAGGCTGGCAGCTGAGACCTTTCTGAGGAGGGGAAACAGCGTGAAAAGTCTGATTAATGTCACAAAAAAAGCTGTCACTCCAAAAACTTTAACTTCTGTCTGGATTTAGGTGATTAGTCCCCTATGATTTACACAAGAGATCTAAGGGCACTGGCAGAAAAGCAGATTTTTTCATTTGTTAGAATGACACAACAAATCAAATAATGTGTTAAGACAATGTTTCTATTTCAATTCAATTTCAATCAGAATGTTTATTAATTGTACTTGCACATGAGTGCATGCTTAATTTTTTATTTGACCAAATATCTCTCCAGCTTCTCATCTGTTCTGTTTGAGGCAAAACAGATGTGTTTGTCTATTTTGTTCTCTTATAAGAAAGAAAGTAAGTGGGATTTTATTACTTATAAGATTTTTGTACAAAGTGGCTATACAAAACTTAATAGCCCTCCTCAGGCAGTTTCTTGGTATTCATTCAGATCTTCCAGTTCACAGCCCTGCTGTCAGGTGATCATCACAAGACCGATGGGTTAATCCTCCCTAGCTATACAAAAGCAAGAACAGAAATGAGTGGTTTTCTAACTGTGCATACCACCGACTGGAACACAACATGATTCGGCTTTAAGTGTTGTTTCCACAGATGTTAAAACTATCACTGTATCTAATTTGAAGATACACAACGGGGGACCGTAGCAGAGTGAGATTCCACACATTTCTGGGGGAACTAATTGACCGCATTAGAGCTGAAAGTTGATCTACAAACTGATTCGTTACAACTGACTGGAGGAAACATACAGGTGAAATATGATGAACCCACTGGGTTTTGGCCTTTTTTGTTTACTTCTCTGGCCTGAAGCTACAGAGGCTCAGTTTCCTCGAGTGTGTTGCACCGTGGAGGGGATCCAGTCCAAGCAGTGCTGCCCTGCTCTGGGCTCTGATCCTGCCAATGTGTGTGGCTCTCTGTCGGGGAGAGGAAGCTGCTCCGCTGTTCGAGTGGACAGCAAACCCTGGGGAGGACCTTACAGGCTGAGAAATGTTGATGACAGAGAGAGGTGGCCGACCAAATTCTTCAACCAGACTTGCAGGTGTATAGGTGAGTGGTGTGTACTTTTAGTACAATGCTTTGTCAGTGAGCACATGAAGGAGAGCTAGATTCAGTCATGGCTCATATTGAACCTGGAACATGGTCAACATGATTTGACACCTTTAGTTACCTTTAGTTTGCCCTTTGTGTTGCAGGTAACTTTGCAGGATATGACTGTGGTCAGTGTAAGTTTGGCTGGACCGGGCCAAACTGTGACCAGAGAAAAGCCCCTGTGGTACGTAAGAACATCCACTCGCTGACCCCTGAAGAGCTCCAGGAGTTTCTTGATGTTCTGGAACTGGCTAAGACCACCGTCCAGCCGGACTATGTGATTGCCACCCAGCACTGGCTGGGACTCCTTGGACCAAATGGAACTGAGCCTCAAATTACCAACATCTCCATTTATGACTTCTTCGTCTGGCAACATTACTACTCTGTCCGAGACACTCTTCTTGGTAAATGAGCATGGTCACATTTCTTCATATAAAACCATGATAAGTTCATGGTTAGTTCATGAGGTTGACTCTGTTCATTAAGAATAGGATAGTGATATAATAATCATAAAATATAGAAAAATAGGAATATATTAACAGGAACATCACAATTTACTTAAATTAGATTTTTTAAAATCATTTATTTAAATTAGCTCTGATGATGTATGACAGATACTGGTCATGTATATGAGCTGTATTACCTTTTTTTTTTTACCTATTTAATATGGCTCCTGGAATTTCTAAATACAGTAAGTTTCATATGAGTTGGATGACTGGTAATGTTTTCCTTACTATTTCATTCCTGTTATTGTCCTAATCCATAGTTGTTTGGTGTTTGACCTGTACAGTTTGACCTTAAAATTCAAACTCAAAAATGTCTAGTTTCTCACATGATCATAATTGAAAATATAGACTAGTGCTACGTTAGTGAAATACTTTGAACAGCATCAGGAAATATTAACAATGTAGGTATCAAGTTGTTGTCTAGTGTTAGTCTCCCTGTATAAAAAGCAAATGATTTAGTGTTTTGATTTTTGGTGATGGGGTGACCCTTTTGTTAAAAAGACTTCAGACAGGTTTTAATGTTACCACTTTAACAAGACAAATTCATTTGCTTATTTATACATGGATAAATAGTCTCCATATTTTCTTTACATATAAAAGCATGTGTTGTGCACGTTATTACCTTTTAAATCAAACATGTACTTTCTCTATAGGTCCCGGTCGTCCATTCAAAGCCATTGATTTCTCCCACAAAGGACCAGCATTCATTACCTGGCACAGATATCACATTCTCAGCTTGGAGAGGGAGCTACAAGTATGTGTCAATTTCTGAATTAAAATAACATTTTTTGCATGACTGGATCAGGTCAATATAGTACTCTATGCCACAGAAATGTTTTTTTTTTTTTTATTGTTGGAGAGATATGAGTAGGCTAGTAGGGAATTCACATTTCTTATTTAGGATCGTCATCTTCTAATTTTGTTATTATCTTGTTGATTATATTTGCTTTTGTCATTCATTTTACATGATAAATTGGTTAGTGTTTAATATTAGGTACTTTAGTCTCTGACATATTTTTTTGTACAATTTATCCTTTTGGTTAAATGATCAATAACATTTTGGTGAATAAATTCTTAAAAGCACAAATACATCCCAGACACTCATTCACTCTGCCTTAACGAGCAGATAACCTGAAAGAGTTTTTAATGCTACATGCTTTCTTCTAAGAACACAATCTGGAAAAAACAGCAGATATTTATATTTTTTCAGTGGATGCAAAAGATTTTTGAGATGCAGAGTAGTGGGCTAAAACAGATAAGAGATTAGAAGAATGACAGATGATAGATGACAATAGGGGACGAGAGGGAGAAGATAGATCATGCAAATCACAGTTACAGTAGCAATCACGACTGGTTTTGGCCCTAAAAAGTAGCTGCCCAAAATAAACACTTCTGATACTAATGTCAATGGATATCATCTAATAAAATGTGTCGGTTCCCTGCAGAGACTGACTGGCAATGAGAATTTTGCAATCCCTTACTGGAACTTTGCCACAGGGCAGAGTGAGTGTGACGTGTGCACCGACTCTATGCTGGGGGGCCGAAACCCTGACAACCCCTCCCTCATCAGTAATCAGTCCAGATTCTCCAGATGGGGGGTGGTGTGTAACAGGTCTGTACAAAATATTGACGGGAGGGTGAAAGACTCAATAGTTATTGGTTGGATTATAGCAAAATAAACATTGTGGGGCAAATTTATGTTTTGACTGGCACAAATTAGTTAACTGTTTTTTTCTTTTCAGTTTGGATGACTACAATCGCCTGGTGACTCTTTGCAATGGCACCAGTGAGGGTTTCATTGAGAGAGGGATAATGGAGAGAGCTAACACGTCTTTGCCCACCATGAATGATGTCAGAAGCTGTCTTGGAATAAGGGACTTTGACAGCCCTCCCTACTTCACCAACTCGTCCTTCAGTTTTAGGTACAGCTCACTCTACTATTTGGTATCAATAATCATTTTGAATTCATACCTTCTATTTCAAGGTTCAAGTGAAATGTTCCACAATTCTCTGCATTTCACTTGAACCTATGATAAGATTGGCAATTTTCTATATTTTTCTTGTTGTCAACAAAGTCATGTGCAGAGCTAAACCAACAATTCCTACTTACAAGTATTGTATGTGTATCCAAAGAACTGAAATATCTTATTCATCTGTACTATAGACCTCTGTTGTTCAAAAACTATTAACTGGGCGACATGTTCCCCACATGTAAAATGTCTCCAAAGACTAATAACTGATCAAATTTTCAGTCTCCAGAGAGTAGTTCAGTATAAGGCAGACACCACTGCACCAATATTGGTTTGGCTCTGCACACGAAATTTGTCAAAAAAAAAAGGAAGACAATTGGCAGCCTTATCCTTTAGGTTTGAAGAGACAATTACAATTATTGTGCTTTGTAACTCACAGAAACGCTCTTGAAGGATACGATAAACCAGATGGAGAACTGGATGAATCAGTCAATAACCTTCACAACCTTGTACACTCCATGCTCAATGGAACCAGCGCTTTGTCTCACTCTGCAGCCAACGACCCCATCTTTCTGGTCAGAATCTGATTTCACCGGTTACTATAAAATTACATGGTTGGATTTGTTGACATAAAAATAACTGCTGTGTGCTTCTGGTTATTTGCCTCGCAGGTGCTTCATGCTTTCACTGATGCCATTTTTGATGAGTGGATGAAGAGGTTTGTTCCAAACAACGCCACCTTCCCAGATGAGATGGCTCCCATTGGTCACAACAGAGACTACAACATGGTTCCCTTCTTCCCTCCGATCACGAATGAAGAGATCTACATTACATCTGAGCAGCTGGGATATACCTACTCCATTGCCTTGGATGGTGAGCAAATGAGTTTATATAACCTTTGATAGAAAGTGGTGTACATAATTAAAATGTATTTGTTATTATTATTAGTTATTATTAGTATTAATTTCTAATTTATACTACTACACTACACTACATTTATTTGTCAGCTATAGTTACTAGTTGTTTTACAAAGTACAATTTTACACACATAACATATAATCAGTTTATAAAATAGCTTTTGTTACAGATTAAACTACCCAATATTATACAAAGTAGTTAAACCAGCTCCATCTAAACTGACTACAGTAGTAAAAGGTTACTCTTACATTAATCAGTAATAAGTCAATTATATAAAATATTCTACATTTTTATGCATTGAGTACTTTTACGTTTCATTCTTTACACTTTCATTCTTCACTTTAAGTATGTTTTGTGAATACATTTACTTGTAATAGAGTATTTTCAAAGTGTGGTACTTCAACTAAAGTAAAGGTTCTGAAGACTTTATCCACCACAACTACAAAGGCACAAAGAAATCTCTGACATTTACTGAGTTCTAGATATTTTCTCTTCCAACATGAGTCTCTGGGACTCACTGTGTTGCTAATGGTAGTCTATTATTGAGAAAAAGTCATTTCTTTTCACTACAGATGTGAAAGCTGACTTAATAGAGCAGATACCCAAGAGGAAAAATGTTGTGAATGCACAACATCATGGTGCAAAATACTGTAATTATCCTGCTTTTCTATGTTTGTGTTGGGAATACATGCTTGCTAATTGCACTGTCCTCTATTCTTAGGCGATTCAGTGTTTTGAAATTGCCATAGGAGGGTTTAAGCACACGCCACAAAGTATCATTTCATAGCTGAGTAATGTTGAGTCACTGATGCTGATTCACTGCTTCACATCTCTCTTTTTTATATGGGAGCAAAACCCTTTAACATTTTGTTTTAACACAAAGAATGTAATTTGCATATGGTTTCTGCTACAGAAAGGTTTCTATGAATATCTCTACTTCATCTTTACAGATGCAGATGGAGGGCCCACTGTGTTTGTGCTGGGTTCCACTCTTGGGGGAGTCTTCATCGGTCTCCTGGTGCTTCTCCTTATCTTTGTGCTCTACCTGCGTCAACGGAAAAACAGAGGCTTTGAACCTCTAATAAAAGCAGACTTCACAAATAGGAAGTACACAGAGGAAGCGTAGATTTCGCCAGCTGTTTTGAAAAGCACCTCAGCACTCATACATGCCTAAGAGAGATTGAGCAGGCAATCTACAATGTTCTGTAGACTGTGAAACAAGAAGAAAATATTAATCTCGTAGAAGAATGACACTGGTACTTTTTAGTTATTAAATTCCATATTAAAATAATGATGTGAATCATGTAATATTCATTAAAAAATATCGATTGAACTCTACTACAAGTTGCTAGTGAAACCAATCAAAATGAATGTATACTTTAAGTGGTGTGAAAACAGTCTTTTTTAACAAGCTTACCAGAACTTGACCTCATTTCCAGCACTTTCCTTCAGTATTATGTACCTTATACAGTTTGTTCAACAGTCACCACAAATGCAAATCTATTGGAATGTTTTTAATAAATATTTATTCTCAAGAACAGTAACAAAACACAAATGCAATCATCTTAATTGCACTGAAAAACGGTAAGGCATATTTGCTTATCTGGTTCTTCACCCTTCGCAGTTTGAAATGATATTCAAACTCCAAACAAACTGACTTCATTAGGATTTAAATTCATACAGAAATGCATTGATTGTAAAAAATGTTGACTTACAGTATAGCGTTTCCTGCTAATTCTATTTTTCCGATAATGTGTCTGACCGGACCTCATTTTTCAATATTTTCTTGCAAAAATATTACCATTAAAAGTTCAATGATACAAAACATAAAAAGGGCATCCTGCAAGATCAATATTCATAATAAAGAATCCTTTTAAATGACACATTTGATATATTTTCTCTATATTTTTGTTTTTGTAATGTGGATGCTAATGCTGACTTAAATGCTATAAAGTAAAAGCTCAACAATTATTCATTGATATACTGCGAAAAGGTATAACACAGGTTAATTCCTTGGATAAGTAAGATTAGCTGGCCTGGTGGCTATGGAGCTGACGGGCTCTCAGAGAACAGTGGACATACATACAGGCTGGTTTTGTCCGCCCCCCTCAGCAGTGCCAGGCCTCTCACATTCTCTGTAAGTACGCTCTACTGAGGAGCTTCACCGGAGCATTCAGCCCTGTCCAGTCTCCACAGATTCTCATTTCACAGGTGACTGTGGTCGGCTTCAAGCCTGTCTGTGCTGCAGACATAACCATTCAAGCTTTACAGATACATTTAGGGGCCCTTTCTTTGCATTTCGAGTAACCACTGTGTTCTGTTTGCTGCTTCTTCTCTTTAATAATTCCCCTCACCTTTTACATTATTGTGGGAATGAATTTCCAGAAATTTTGAGATTTACAACTTGGCTTTTTAATACTGTTTGACAGTATTTCACTTTTGTTGCTTTTCAAGCACTACAGTGCACATTTTAATGACTGTTTTATCCAAACCATGACAGCAGTTACAGAATAAGCTTTGGCTATTTAATAACACATGCAAAAGTGGCACTTTATGGAACTTTTCCGTGTTCCTGCAGTTCCTGTATATGCAAATCCAGGATTTCTGGAACTTCTGTCAAAATCAAAATTTTGTGGAAATACTTCTGAGGAGACAGCAGAATAATTATAAGCCCTAATGCTGTAAATTAATATAAAGATTACAGCACTACAGGAGCAGCAAGACTCCATTTTGTGATGGTGATTCCGTATTGAATGGATATGCTCTTCCTAGTGCAATGTGCATGTACATTTAAACATATACAGAACACCGTCCATTACTGTGTATGACTTCCTTTATAATGCCAGTAGAATATCCTCATTGAGTGTCTTTGCATGCAGGCTACTTAATGCTGAATTCACTGGATAACCATTCACTTAATGGAGACAAACCCTAATGACAAAGAAACAGAAAATGTAATAATGTGAATCAATCTTTATACTGTATCTTAGTGGTAATTAGAATTTGTTTAAGCCTCACAAACATGAATGGATTGATTGCACAGCAGGATGTGCACCCCACAACAACACAGAACCAGCATGACTATCTTGGCACTGCTGTATATGGTGTCATTTCTGTATGACGATAATTGTGCCGTAATAATTCCGTCCAGGCTGTCTACTCCCGAAGCCAAGTCTATGAAACCAGCATGATATGAAAATATTTTGCAGATAATTAATTTGTTGCAAGGAAAATGAGTATATAAAAATGTCAGTCTTATCCCTTTTAACAATGTGTGAGTTTAACACATGAGCACATAGAGGCTGTTGAAACGTTTGAGTGAATAGCTAGGAGCAGAGCAGATCCATGACCAACCCATGATATACTGCAACCTAAAATCTTACCAAACATCATGGTTGTAATTACTGTAAAACAGAAGATGAGATTCAGTGGCTGCATCTGTTAAAAAAAAAAAAAACATGGAAAAAAACCCCAATTCTGATTGAATATTCAATCACTTCTCATCCAAAATCAATTATTGGCATGTGATTTAATGACAATGGAACAAGGATTCAATTGAAACTTTAGAAGGAAACAATATGTTCTTGAATTCTCTCATTTAGGTCATTATCCTTTGTGTTTGGTTTAAAATATAATATTCAACATATAGTAAACCTACTGTGCCTCTTTTAGGTGCATCAATAACCACATTCTCAACATTGTTCAACACACAAACAAATTTTGCTTTAAAAAAACCCTCAAAACAATCAAAGTGCGTGTTATATTTTTCCACACGGAGACCTACATTAATACCTGCAATATGTGCAAGAAATACTTTTTCTTTTCAATCTCTGAAGCAGAGTTTGTTGGGTTGGCATCTGTGTTAGATGGTGAAGTGATGCCATAAAATATCAAGTCTACAGATGGCACTGCATGATCTTTGGGAAAGTGGGAAATCATGATGCATGACTGCTCTTTTTTTCAGAGCAGACTCCTCTAGCCTCGAGGCTGCCAGCCTGAATACTGTTTGCTCGACTGTAGCTCCAATCTGCCTGAATACAAAAAACTGCAAAAAAGAAAAAAACATTTTTTTAACCCTGCTGTCCATGTTTAGCTGGTTCCTCCAGCATTATCTCCATTGTCGGTGGAGTGCCAGGGCTGAGAGGGCCAGCATGGTTGGCAGGGCTACAGAAGGTGCACAGAGCAGGGCAGAGTCATCCACAGGCCCGCTCCGGTCGGCTTCCACTATTGGGGCTTCGGTGGCAGCACCGTCCATGTCAGTGGGATAGACCTCTGTGTAGCCGCTGCCACTGCCTGAGCCACTGCCTTCATCGCCTGCAACATGATAACAAAACACAAGCCAGACTGAGCACATCACTGAAAATGTAGGGTTTTGTATGTATTGTAGCTTCACACCTTTTTTAAAACAAAAAACTAACAATAAAAAAACAGGAAACATTATACAATAACAGTCTGTGTCTGTGACTCTTGGACTTTCTTTCAATCCCAATGTGACTCTTGAGCAAAACCAAAGTTATTTTGGAGGGTATTAAAAAGGAAAAGTTTTTCCCTTTCTTGCCGAGAGTTAGATGTGAAAATTGATAGCGCTCTCATATCTGTCTGGTAAATATAAAGCCGCAGCCAGCAGCTAGCTAGCTTAGCTTATCACAAAGTCTGGAAACAGGGAAATGGAAAGTCTGGCTCTGTCCAAAGGTAACAAAATCTGCCTACCAGCTGCTCTAAAGCTCACTAATTAACATGCAACACAAATCATGGTTTTATGGGCGAGGGTTCTGCCTGTTTCCAGTCTTTATGCTAAGGTAAGCTAACTGGCTGCTTGATGCAACTTCATATTTAAAGTACAGACATGTGAGTGGTATCAATCTCCTCATCTAAGTCTTGGCAGGAAAGCAAATTAGTTTATTACTCAAAATGTCAACCGATTCCTTTAAATGGAATTCACTTAATGTGCCACTAGTTCCATAACAGTCTTCATCAGGGTTTTACAAACCTTGATGAAGACTGGGGTTGGGGAGAGTGAGACTAAAAATACATTTTATGCCTGAAGAAAATAAGATTGTCACTTGGGTCTGTATGGGAAGAGTGGCAAATAGCTTACTTGAGTCTTGGAAGTAGATATCATTGCCATTGTAGGCATTTTTCAACTTGTTGGTCATCACCCTCAGAGCCATGATCTGCTGACGGATTAAGGTGTCTGGGCGGGTGATGTCCACGCCTACCTCGGGGTTATTCACCTGGTTGGTCAGTCCGTCCTTTTGGACTTCAGGGAAATACCTTTGAGATTGAAAAAAAAGAGAAAAAAATGAAGAAGGGCTTGTTAAAAGGACAACAATTCCTGTGAGTGCTCATTAGTCAATAATCAAAATATTTACAACACCCTTATTACAGATTCTGAGCTTTCTGATGTACAAGGACTTGTAATCAGAAGTCCTAAGACCAGAGAAAGGCTAATGGTGGACTGAATACACAAGTGTTTTAATTATTGGAGTTATGGGTCTTGTTCTCATGCAGCATGTGAAAATAGCTGTGAGAACGAAACAGTGTTGGAAGAATGAACGTTTGACCTAATCATGTTGGGTAACGTTCTGACATACTTGTGAGATATTTCTCCAGGGAAAACATGTCAGCTGCCTGCATTTGTATTTGATAAATAAGCAGCAGGGCATCACGTGAGGGCATTCCACAAACCGTTTGACACAACAGCATTTGTTTACCATAAGCCCAGGTCACAGTGGACAATAACATCTAAAATCTTTGACAGACTTACAAGAGGTAACATTTAATGTCCTTGACTGATTTCACTGATGCTTTGTTTTCTGCCTTCATAGAAAATAGCAGAAGCAGTCAGATTCCACACAGGGTTAAATTATTAGCCCTGTGCGTATTAAGCTTTAAGGTTTATTTAAATAGTTTAAACCATGAATACTGAACATATTTTGATCATGCCGATGATGTTATGAATAAAAGTAGCACCCATCAATTAACCGTGACCTCAGTAATGTCTGCAGGCATGAGGGGCGCTCATGCAAACATTTTCCTTGAAAATGAAATCAGATGAACACTCAAGAACCCATGCTGGTTGCACTATTAAAGGAGAATGAAAATGCAATTTCATACACAATAATGCAAACAGCAGCAACACATATTGCACAATATATTAAAAGGAGTATCCACAGCAACTCATGAGTACTTGAGAGACCACGAGAATCCCGTTTGTTTAGTTGGCGAATTGCCGTCAAGGAATGCCAAACTCTTGTAAAGCTGAATCTAAATCTGTAAAAGTATATAATCTGATGCTTAATTCTAGGATTAGACTGATTAGCACGGATCGAGTTGAACAGACTTTGGACTTCTAAGTAACCTTTCGTATCAGCTTGCATTCATCCCTGGCAACCTTACCTGCCCTTGGTGTGTCCATTCCAGCACTCCTCATCACTGGCATTTCCAGCGGTCACTCTATCCTCAATGCACATCGCCTCAGGCAGACTGGACCAAAATTTCTTGGACAGTTTCAGTTTCTCTTTTATGTCAACCACCTAAGCAGAGACAGGGAATGTTACAAGGGAGAAAAAAGACTTATATAAACACAAATCAATGATTTGGTGTACATATTATATATAATTTATACAAGAAATAATACAGGAAAGATGAGCACTGAGGACAGAAAATGATTTGAGGTGAAACATTAATTGGTTGCACATTTGTAACCAATTTAGAAGACGTTATTTCTTCTAAGGCTAGAAATTAAGTACAAAAAGATACCACACAGTGTGACCAATGACTTTTCTTTTAAGTTAATAACAACCATCCCACACATTCCCGATTCCTCAAGGTTCAAACTTCAAGGGCTTCGATTGTGTAGGCCTTGAAACCTTATACAGTATTACTTATTACCCTAAATCCTTGAAAGAGCATCTGAGAGGAAACACAGATACTTAGAGATATCTTCATTTCTGATCAATGAATGTACAAATCTAGCTTTTAAGCCAGAGTTAATTATGTCCTAACGTGCATGCATCTCTAGTGGGGTGATTGTGGCTTAAGAGGTAGAGTGGGTCTTCTACTAATCGGAAGATCGGTGGCTTGATTCCCGGCTCCTCCGGCCCATGTGTTGAAGTGTCCTTGGGAAAGATGCTGAGCCCCAAATTTCTCCCAATGGCTTTGCAATCAGCATATGAATATGTGTATGAATGGGTGAATAAGGCTTGTAGTGTAGTAAGTGCTTTGAGTGGTTAGAGGACTACAAAGATGCTATATAAGTGCAGTCCATTTACCAGTTCACTTATCTAATTTGGAGACTTGTTATAAACTACCGTGCCCTCACTACTCACCAGCACTTCTTATGAAATAGATCACAAATCTTTATAATTTGAAACTGAAACATTTTAACTGTTTGACTCCCAGAAAAAAGGAGTTTAATTATCCTTCTGTTAACTATCGAAGGTTTGCATCATGTAAAGTAAGACCATGCAGGCTTGCAGCAATACTTTCAGCTTGAATATCAGACTTAAATGCTCCTTTGCATCGCAGCCATGTGACATAGTCAGATATCGTTTCTTGACTTGAGCCTGTTGAACTCCAATCTTTCATCAAACACACAGAATTTGACATATTTCACTGAAGCTGAGGGAAAGCCTGATAGCAGCAGGTTGGCCCCATTATCTTTTTCCGTCTGACTTGCTGTTGGCTTACGTGAAATTGTAGTGAACCTGAGCAGAACATGAAAGGTGCTGTACTGACTGTGTGACGCTGCTGTAGGCCTCCACACTGCTTTTGATGTGTTAATCCTGTCACACTGATGCCAAGGCACTTCAGCAGCTCTGATACTGCCCAGAGGGTCAAGGCTGTACTCAATGCAAGAGACTGACTGGCAATGTTTGACTAAACCTCACACGTTAAACTTTAGCCTAACAAGTGAGAGTTTTTCTCAGCATCTGCTGGCAAAATCATTCCTGTGAAACAAGTGTGAATTAAACTTGGAATAACAAACTCACATTTTAGTGATGGAAATATCTGAAAATAGATAAACAGTCAACTTCTTCTAAAGTCCTCCTCCACTCTTATTGTTACTTCACTTGGATGAGCTTCATTGTGCAGAGTTCGACACAAGAAAGCTGTTTTCACATTCATCTGCTGAAAATGGAAAGTTTCTCTGTGCTCACCTTAAATCTGATTTTAAGGCGTGCACCTACAAGCATGATTTGTGACATCACAACTAGTTTGGGGGCAATAGTGGTCCAGGATATAACTTGAACAATGAATATTTGCATATTCATAGGTTCTATTTTTTTCCAATGAGGGAGAAAAAATAAAAAAAAAAATTATGAGATAATTGAACTTTTTTCTGGAACACCCATGTCAGACACAAATTGTTATTCCAAGCAGTATTTGTATATATATTTTTTTTTAAAAGTGTCTTTACAGGGGATCTTTAAACACATACCAAGTGGGTTGAGATGAACAACAAGGTTTTAAATCTTTTTACATTTCATGATATTCTCTAACTGACACATAAAGCTGTACTGAGGCAGTGAATGTTGAATGCTTTCCTATTTCAACCAACCATTACCAACACATAGTCTTTTGCAGAAATATAAAACTCCCCACTGAGAACACTAGAAGACATCCGCTAGGAATAAAATAAAAGTACCCAATGAACCTAAAACCTCTGAATGTCTGATGGGTTAAGGGAGGAGAGTTTAAAAAGCCGAGGAAATGGCAAGCCTTTTCTCAAAATGATAAATATTCCTGTGGGAAAAGTCAGCCTCTCACTTCATTGCGCATTGCCCATGAATAAATAATATGAATGCAACAAGCAACACTGACATGCAACCAGCTGCAATCTACACTAGATGGCACTATGTCTTTGAGAATTGGAGAGTTGAGAGGAACTGCTGGAGAAATAGAGTGAGGAAATCAAAGAGAGCAAATGCATTTCAAATTGAAACCAATTAGGTTTACTTTCATATCAGACCTAAAGTTCACATTCATCTCCATGTGCTCTAACACAGAGAGTCTACCTGCCATGGAAACAAGTGCAATTAGGAAACTAATGAAATAGTTAATTACACTAAAATCTACATTTTGAACAGGTAAAGCCTGTCCACATTATCACTCCAGTATGTTGGTTAAGTGAGGAAGCATTGTGTGTGTGTATAGAGCAGAGGTCCTCATTATAATCAGCTGCCTATTACCTGACGGGGTGAATAGTCTCATTAAAAATCACAATGAAGATCACAGACACTTCTCATCTTGCATCAGGATATTACATTATTTGTTCTTGATCACATCCCAACAGATGATTATCACCTTTATGTGTGATAGCTATTCTTGATCACGAATTAGTTATTAGTGTATGATACCTATGGTTCTATAATAAGGGCAGTTGATAGAAGCAACACATTTCAAACATATGCATCTCAATGTATTAAAAAAATGGGAAAAGATAGGCATCTTCTAAATTAATTAAATGTACAGATAAAGCAAATTTTCTACTGCCTGCAGGAGAAACTAAACATGAGAATTTATCTCCCCTCACATACATAACTGCTACAAACACTCATACTTAGCACATGAACTATGTATCGTGATCATTTTTAATATTTCAGACAAGCTGGGGGATTTTGTTTCTTGATCAGCTGATAAATTGATATTAACATATTTCTTAAGCTAAGTAAATAAAAGCTCAGTTTTTATCACCTAATGAAGAGTTTGTTTTGGAGAAGATGATCTTGTGGTATATACAGTGGATATAGATCACCTTATTGTGCCCTACCCCAACTGAACTTATCGCACTTGTTCATTTTTCTTTTATATCACCTTCTTTTCTCCATCTTTATTTTAAAAACACTCCTCTGTGTCTTGTATCTTGTAATTGTGTTATCTGATTTTTGTGTTATGTCACTTTCTATGTGCTGTTTTTTAAAAAAAAGACAGAAGAAATGAATATATTTCAACACTGTCATGTCTTAGTGAGGAAGGCTCATACATGGCGGTACATCGCCTTGCTCTCTTTCTGTTTTATGCATCACATCATGTATATTTGATCTTTTCTTAAAGGCACGACGTGTTATATGTATGTGGTTTCTTAGAATTCAGTGGAAATGAGTGCCTAAAAATGTTTCAGAAAGAACAGTAATAGATGTTTCTGGTTCACATAAAGGACTGTGAAGGTTCTCAGACATTTAAATAGTAAGATATTTAGAAATCAAAGGGAATTAGATTTATGCTTTTATTCTTTAATAGTACTAAAAGATATTCACATTAAGAAAAAATGCAAATGTCAGTAATTGTAAAGTTGTTTCAAATTTGGAAGTGTCAAAGGTTTCAGTGGAGATATTTGTCTCACACTTTGACACAATATACTGAACAAACCTTTGAAAGAGGACATTTAAATGATAAGTCTAATGAAATAATCTAAATCTGATGAAAAATCAAAAAACCAAATGAAACCAAAAATCTCTCAGTATTTTCCGACTATCCTGTCTCTGGTTCTCAGCCTTAAGTGCAGTCCAGTGTGATGGTGCGACTAATTGATGTGGGGTTTTTTTTTAATGGATTTCGTATACAAATGGAGGTATAGAGAATTCACCTGTAACAAGATTCAGCTACCCAAACAGTGAAAGGATCAATTCATTATTGGTTTTTGGTCTTTTAATGGGATTTGATGATGAAAATATAGAATATCACCACAGTTATCCTTTAAAGGTGCTTAAAAGAGGAGATAAATTATTCATGATTAATCATCAGTTTAAAGAATGAAAATCTGCAGCAAGGTGTAATTTTGCCCTCTCTCTCCTTTCCTCAGCCGTATTTTTTCTCTTTTGCCCTCTGTTTCCCTGCTTCCTGTCATGAACCATATATTACTTCATTGTGTTTCTCTCTCTCTCTTCCCCTCTCGCTATGACTCTTGTCTCCTTTCTCTTTGGTCTTTCTCTCTGTCACCTCAGTCCTAAGTGAAAGTGAAGGTTTCATGGCTACCTGACCCGTGATCTTATACCAGAACACCTATTCTAAGGAGCTTTAAGAATAAAGCCCCCCTCTCTCTCTGTCTCAGTCTCTCTCTCTCGCTGTGATATAAAGGTATATGTGCAGTCGTCTCTGGATTGTTCTTACAACTGTCCTCCTCCACCTTTTCTCCATGTTTTCATTTTATATATTTTGAGCACTGCTATTAAAATGAGCTGCAGGGCATGCTTAAAAAATTACGCTTGTTTTAATAAACCTAATTCAAGAACAAATTTAATCAAATCCACCAGCTATAAATTATTTCTGTTCTTGTTTCTTCAGGAACAGGAAAACAGGAAGTTTACTAAACAGCACTAAACCACAACACAGAAGATTAATTCAGCAGTAAACAGCACTGAAAATAGCCTGTAATATATTACAGCTCACAGAGCTTAGCTTCTCATGATTGGAACACAACTACACCTTTAAACTTACTATTTTCATCACAAATGAAATCCACCCAAACATATTAGATATACAGTACAATATTTACTCACTGTAAAAAGTAATTGGCTCGCTCGAATAGACCAATGTGGGCAAATGTTTACAGAGAATAATTATTTCCAAAAACAGCAGCATGAGTCAATGAGATAATGACGTTTGCAGGCTTAAAATCTGTGTGTTTACAGACACTCAAAGTATTTCTTACAATATTTATCATCCGCCTTGTGTGTGTGCATGTGGCTGAGTGCGCACACGGGCAGGTCATGAGTCTCTGTGGCTCTCTGCATGCATGCTAACAGGGTGGGAGTTGTGTGCCACCTTTCAGCCCGCCGTAGACATGTGGAGTGAGCTGTACTTGGACTAGTGGTTTTCAGATGCCCTTGCTTATTCTCAGATCAAAAGCTGACGTGTCACTGGCTTTGAAGCTGCAGTCACACTCCTGGCAACAGCACAATGTCAGGAGCCTAAGCGCTTATCTGGTTGTGGGATGATGCCCTGACGCGCTATCTGCCTTTCAATAAAAAAAAAAGAAAAGAAATATGTGGCCAGACAATCTCTCTAACTTTTAGTCTGAAAACACACGCACACATACACACATCACCCTGACAACGCTGCCAAAGCTGACCTACAGTGATCATTGTCTCCCTTGGCTGTTCTGCCAGCTGGTAAATCTCCTTTTTTCCCTCTCAGGAACACAAAAAACAGCTTATTGAGCGTTCTGTTCCATCTCCTGCTAGTTAAAACACCGCTATCTTGTTAAATTAACAATTAGTCCTTTTTCAAGCAACCATCTGGGGATGTCATCCCTGCTTGACATAGAGCATATCCCTCTGCTGTGACTCTGAGCTAAATTAGTGCATGTTCAATCTAATCATAGACTCGGCAGCAGGTCTCACCACTAAACCACAAGGGGCAGACAACTCCTCGATCAACTTATTTTCCCTGGCAACTGCTCCTCCTGTCTGCGTTAAAATAGTTTTTCATTTGATACGAATGCAGTATTCTTCCTGCATCTCAATTACAGAGGTCAGGGAGTCGGTTCTGCTCATACCAGACCTCTGGGTCTGCCATAAGTCTCTCCCTGACCAGTGACCGCTTTGAGGACAGGCCGAATAGTTTCTCACAAGGAGGAAGGCCACAGCAAGAATAACTCTGCCTCTTCATCACATTCTTGATAGTTATATTGTTGACTGAGCCAATCCTAAAAACTAATACACTCTCCTCTAGAGCTACTGTAGGTGCACTATGTGGTAACGCAGCCAACAGATCAACAGCCACAGTGTCGAGTATCAGGGTGCTGAGGCCCTGCGGGTGTGTCCCCCGAACACGGCTATTTAATCCAGTGTCTAACATGTCATAAAGTCCTCCTCGTTGGTTCAGGTCTACCCATAAACAGCAGATTCTCTCAACCGAGACCTTCAATCTGGCTGCAAAGCAAATTAAAAAAAAATCAGTAGAGTAGAAATAATATTGGCAAGTCCAAAGACTATCATGAAAACGACCTCGGCGATAATGTTTTGAGCAGCAGTTGTCTTCGCTTTGTCAGGTCTTTTGTTTTAGCCTTTTGCCCTTGTCTGTAAACATTCACCTCAAAGGTGACTTGCTTAGAGCAGGTTACTACCAGAGCACATATAGATGTGGACTGCGTTCATCCAATCAATACCCATCAACAGAGGACAAAAGCAAACATGTTTTCCATCTGTGACTTCACAATAGATGAGACCAGAATGGCATCGCCCAACTGTTTATCTTGCAGTATTCACATGGACGGGAATGTTACACCAAAGCAAGTCATGTTTAGAAAACAGTGCAACCACATGCAAACTAAAATGTGGTTTGATATGACAGCACAGCGGTGGTTTCTGTTCTCCACTGCCGCCGCTGCCATCACGGTAAACCCATTTTTAGCACTGTTCTGTGGGTCATCGCGCTTTCTTCAACTCCCAGCTGGAGCCGCCCTCCTTGTTTCCCTTGATTACAACTGATTATGTCCTAGCATAAATCTGCCACAGAAGAACACTACAAGATGATTTAACACGGACATCTGAACAAAGCCTCAGCCTGGGCAGCGCATATATCTTTCTTATATCTTCTGGTGACAGCACTGTCAGCGACAGCACTGTGAGATTGTTATTATGCTGCTTCTTGGGAATGGATACTTGACTTCAAGTGAAATTCTATTGTTATTCAAAACCGCCTATTATTTTGCATTTGTTTTGATTTTGCCGCCTGGGTTTTTACCAGTAGCAGAAATGCTGCAAGCTCTATCTCAGTGTTGTTTCTGACAGGAACTGAGGGCAAGAGGCAGATACTATGAGGCAATAAACAAAAGTAATGAATATGTATCACTATCATAGTGTTACACATACTGTAAGATTTAAAAACTGCTACCTCAAAGACATGCTGTACAGTATGTTGATGTAATTGCACGAGTACATCATAATGGATTTGGTGCCATACTGTTACATCTAGTTTTAATCCTATACTTCTTTTGAACACTTAGTTTTTCGACACCCTGGAGACACAGCTTTATTTTCAACTTTCATAACTGTTGTAGGAGAAATAATTCATCATGCCTTTAATTTAATGTGATGGCGAATCTCTGTCTTCTCTGAAAAAAAAAAAAAACACGAAAGAAAGAAAAAAAAGAACATTGGATCCAAAAATAGCAGAAAGTGCGTTGAGATGCATAATCGCCAACTAACAACTGAAAGATTAATTTGATAAGGTTTGATCAGGTTTCCATGCAGTATTTCACACGCCACATGATGTACAACTTGATCAGGTCTCTCTCATAAATGACAAACTGCAGTATGTTGTTTTGCTTTATGTTGTATTTACATACTGTCAGTGGACAGTGGGTCATATTCAGAAGCCTGTTTTACATATTGCCTCAAACCATTCGCTTGGTCCCAGGGTAACTACGCACTTAGGCAATATGGTTTATCATGGTGAGCAAAATTTATCACACAATGATCCCACGGTGAAAAGAAATGACAGAATATTGATGAAACAGTGGTGAGTTTGCGCTTGTGATTTGCCCAAGGCTATGACAGGAGAAGTTTGAAAAAGGGAGATGATTAAAGGGAAGCTATGCTCTGTGGAGAACAGAGCAATCATCAGCAGGCCTGCTCTCTCCCTGCTGCCCTTGTTCCCCAGAGAGGCAGGCAGCCTAGAGTGTAATGGGGCCAATGTACCTCATTAATGTATTGACAGATATGAAAAGTAGCAGAGCCTCTATGGCACCAGCATTAGTACAGTGCAATAAGGGACTGGAATGATTCCAGCTGAAAGAATAAAATAACACTGTTTAACACACTTAAAAAAAACACTGATCTTTTTGTGAAAAATTGCACTCTTGGCATTATAGCAGCTGTTTGACCTCCTCCTGTCATTTAGCCTTAATAAATGGATGAACTGTAACATTCACAAGTTTAATTGATCATCATTATGATGATAGCATATGAAAAAGGTAAAAATTGAACAATAGTAGCTAATTTATTAAAATGACTGTAATTATTTTTCAGAATAATACATAATAAGTGTAAACTCCCTCCCTGCTGTACCTCTCTCTCTGTCCTTGCCTTTATTTGATAAACTGGAGTTATAGTTTCTAAGCATTTAATTACATCTACAAAAAGGTCTAGAGCTGGGCATGGCAACTACAGCATTCAGTTATATGGTGTCTATCTATTTCAGAAACATGGGTCTCACCATTTACAGTCATCACAGGCCTCACATCCATCTGGATGAAATCCAGATGCAATTTAATACACTTTTGTTTACACTGAACCACATAGAGTATGTGTGTCTTTGTAAATCTGATCACAAACATAATTTGCATCTGTCTTGATTTTGAATGAGTATGTAAAAATGACTTTACAGTAAAGACACCTGGGTTGGGATTGAAGAATCTCCTTTGTCAGATGAAATATTGAAATAAACATAACCACATCCCTGTCAATCAACATTCATTGAGACAGCCATCAGAATCACAGTAGGATTTGTTTATAACATTCACAGCTCTTTACGGACACCTTATGTGAATGTGGTCACAGCAGTGAACGAGTCTTGTCAAATGAGAGTTTTTTTTCTGGATAACATTTAAATACCAGGTGGAAACAGGGTATAAGGATAATATTAGAAGTAGCTTAAATATTATGGATTCAACAAACTTGACCTCATCCAAAACTGGCTTGAATAAAACACTGTTCTAACATCTGATCATTCTGTTAGCAACTTTACAAATATTGGATTTGTATGCTTTGCTGCAAATGGGATGGCATTTAGATTTCTTAACACCAGAAATCTCTCATTTTTACTTTGAAGCAACAAAGATTATTCCAAGGCACACACAAGGAGTCCATTAATAGAAAGGTATTATTAATACATTTCTGACACTTACATTTTCTCAGCAAAGATTTTTTTCTTTTTTTCTGTTAAAATGTATTTTAAGGTGCACTTGTCAATGAATGTGTCCCATAAGTGTGCAGGTGGAAACCAAGAGGCAAGTTTGATTAAATCTCACAGGGGATCAAGATAACCTATCACTTTCCATAATAGAGTATCAATTCAAAAGAAATAATAGGCTTTAGCCATCATAAACCAAATACAAAGCACATGACTTGAAGCTTGGTAACATACTGAGTGCTGATGTGCATACAGTCAATAAAAGGATTAACATGTTTCCCAATAAGGAAGAAAGTTTTCAAGGAATAAATGTTGGGAAACTGGTTTTTAAACAAGTCTTCTAACAAATAGCAACACAATAGTTGATCATATGCAGTGGATTACAATTGACTTACTGTAAATGAATAGCATTTACGATTGAATGTTAAATACTTTGTCTTTTATCCCTGACATGATTCCTGAGAAATGTATTCATTGTAGCTTCGACTTCTCACTGAATCTTGGTAGAACATTTTCAAACTATTGATAAATTAAAACAAATAAAATCAACCTTAAAATTTAAATCACAAGGCCCCTTGTAGCCGACTGGTTAAAACACATCCCGCATAACTGCAGCGTCTGCATTCTGTTGCCTTGTGAATGACAACAGTGAACTGTGGATAATAAGTATTCATCAGTTGTTACACCTTTTGGCTCACAGCATGTGTGATGTCTTTATCTCACTACAGGACCAGGGTCATAAAGCTTTGGTGTACCGTACGGCTGTAACCCCAGTTCTCTGATAGTCTGATTGTGATGTGACGCTATGGTTTATGTCTCTGTGCATGTTCGTCAGACACATTATTTAATCATGCCCTACCTCCTGACACAAAGATGATGGTTATGTGATGAAGCAGGGCTCTACTTCCTATGTATCCACATAGGAAAAAGGTCTCTGTCAAAAGGTGAGACTTTTCACTTGTGCTTATTAATGCTTACAGACACAACTGTGTCTCCTTTTTTAAAACACTTATGTATAATACATATATGAACAGACCCTGATGTTCTCATATACTTGTGTGTGCAGTATTGACCTGTAAAACAATACGCCTTGTAGTGTGCAAGAAGAGTCGAATGCTCTTTTTATGGAACATGTTACTCCATGCTCACACAGTTACATACATACATACTGTCCCCTTATCTCCCTCTCCATGTTACTAACTTGGTGTTGGTGTTATTGTTGTTGCTGTGCATCTCTCTCTCTCTCTCTCTCTCTCTCTCTCTCTCTCTCTCTCTCTCTCTCTCTCTCTCTCTCTCTCACTCACTCACTCACTCACTCACTCTTTCATCTCCCCTATTTCTCTTTCTCTCTCAACCCAACCGGTCAAGATAGATGGCTGCCCACACAGAGGCCAGCTGCTCGAGGTTTCTTCCCATTAAAGGGTAGTTTTTCTTGCTGCTGTCGCCAAGTGCTTGCTCATGGGGGAACGTTGGGTCTCTGAAAATTAAAGAGAACAGTCTAGACCTGCTCTATGGGAAAAGTGCCCTGAGATAACTTCTGTTGTAATTTGATGCTATATAAATAAAACTGACTTGACCTGACTTTGACATCAGGGAGCTGCCCAGTGCAACGACAGTGTGATCTGTCCATATAACCCCCCAACTGGCTCCACTGGAGCAGCTGGGGTTATATGTGTCTTGCTCAAGTAGATGTCAACGTTGGTACTGATTGAGATGCATGTCATCTTCTAGTCTTCTACTGTCCTATTGCTGGTGAAGGGATAAAATTGGTAACTGACTTTAACTGACTTTTAAATAAACCTGCTATGACGCCATTTTTGATGAAGGAGACAATGTGGCTCATTGTCTTCCTCAAAATATACTACATCTCCCTGCTTGTTAGCAACAGCAAGCTGTCTGTAGCCACTAATAGCCTGCGGTTTTCCACATCTGAATTTGACACGCAGACTTGCGCATTAAACTGTGCATGCTTTCATCATTTCCTGTACATTCCTTTGCGTTGCTGTGTGCAGAACATCACAGAACATGAATACACTGCATGACTACCAGCAAGAAAAAGAAAAAAATGAATCTGAATTTTTGCATGATAAGGTTAAGGATAAACACTTTATGTAGGTCTTCTATGACATGTTAAGAATACTGTATATTGTATATTGAATACTGCAACAGGTACAGTATTGATTGATTTAAATATTAATATGTACATCCTTCAAAATTCCAGTTATGCTAATTTTATTGACAGAAACATCGACAGAAATGAAGACCAAACTGTAACATAAATAATGCAAGCACTTCCTCTGAGGGGGGACCAAAAGGTCTACTACATGTTACTGCGGTCTTTTGGCAGAATTAGTATTCAGATAATATTGTCCAAACTGCTCTGCAAAAAGCTCAATTAATCCATAACATTTTGGGATCTGTTTACCTTTAATAGGATTTGATCTTATCATCACCTCTATGCACTGGCTCCAAGAAAAATCAAATTTTCTCTCTCAGCAAGTAGTTTTACTCAGCCTAATGTGCATTTTGTTGACAATTAAAAAAAAAAAGTTCAAATAAATACATTTAACACAAGATATTGACACATTGGGTGTGTTGCTCATCCCACAACAGCTTCCCTGTTTTTGTAACTGGTAAACACTAAACTCACCATCAAGCTTCAGATGTCCCTATACTGATCTGTGGGTCAGTATCTGTGGGTCTAAGTAAATTATGCTTCTGTTGGCTGTTCTGAGACACTAATGTGAACGCTTGAAAAAGAGGACATACAGTACTATCACTGCTGTGTGGGGACAAACCACGCAGATGCACATTTGCCAATGCCTTAAGGTCTCTCTGCCCATTGTGAAATGTAGAATATCTGCATGTGGTGCTGTGCCACAGCTTTTCATATTTCAAGGAACATCAGAATATCACACTTTGAAAGGAAAGTTACTTTCTCTTTTAACTCGCAAACAGTAAACTGAGATATTTGACTAAGAAAATTGTGCCTTGACATCATGCCTGCTTTGGTAAGCACTTTGTTTTGCTCTCACATGTTCAAAATAGATTGCAAAGACCACTAACTATAGTACAGTGGCATGACTAATGTGCACTGCACAGGTGGTTAGTTTGAAAAGGGAAATGATCATTCATGTGTTTATAATGTAAGCAATGTTATAGCCCTTTCATCATATCTATCATTCAGTCACAAATGAACCATTTAAACTCTTGTTTGATCTATTTGTTTCTCTGTCAATAAATAAAAAAGTGTTTGAATTACACACAAAGTCAGACCAAATAATTTCCAATCCATTTACAGGTAGTGCTGAGGTGATGATTTAGTTAAATTTGGAATTTGTCAGGTTATCATTTTCTGCAGAAACATCATCATGCTTGGATACCCCCCTCACTGAGGAAATTGTTAAATTGACTGTCAAATGTTAACAGTACGCTGAAGGATCGTGCCACATGTGCACTTTGAAACTATTTATTTTTGTGTGGTCTAAGAAAAAGTATGAGTTTTTTGTTAGAATCTGTGGAATCTACATAATTGCATGGCTTGGGCAAAAGTCAGTAGATACAACAACACAGAGAAAGGAACTGTGGATAGGCCCACTTTACTTCCATTAAGCTGTATCCAAAACAAGAATGTCTCAGTGGCTTGACATGTTCCTGGACTGCAGAAACATAATGCCAGGGTCAAGATTTTGGGAAAGAAGTGGTTGTGCTTTTTCCTGACAACTGACTTCACAAACCACATACGGATGTTTTACTCAGTGTTTCCTAGTGAACATGGCTCAAGAATAAGAGAGAAAAAAAGAATGTGTGTATGAATATTCAGTTTTACTTAATGTTAAGATATTGTAAGTTATCCGTGTTCTGACTATAGGAATGAATAATTAAAAAGTTGATAGAGAATAAAATTAGTGTCGCAGTTTCTATCACACACTAAATGTAGATAAGATTTAGTATGCTGCTTGATAGACTGCTCTGGGAAATCCAATCAAATCATCAGCATCTTGCTGAAAAATGTCCTTTCTGCACCTTTCATTTATTTAAATATTAATTCGTTCACACCTTTCACACACTCACTCCTCCTAATCAGTGGTCATGGAAGGCTAGTTGAACCCATGCTGGTTGAAAAAAAAAAGAGAGAAAAAACTCTGAACAAATTGCCGCTCCATGACAAGGCAAAAAACCCCAAAATATACACCATGGCATGGTGCTAAGAAACTGTAGCACTTAGAGGGAAAAATAGGCAAACACGGCGAAGCCCACAACTGAAGTGCAAAATTTTGTGAGGCAGCGATTGTAAATTGAACCACCATGCTGCTACCTTTTCTCAGTTAGAGGTCTAAACCAAGAGACTAGTGACTGCCTCTTTCTGACTTGACTGTCTCCCTGCTGCTAAAATGCACGTGGGCAATACAGCATGCAGCAGACTTGAGGATATAACAAGAAATTGTCCATTGTCACAGCGAGAGGGCTGATTTGGAAATGAGCAGTGTATGGCTGTGTTATACAGCACAGTACATTAAACTTGTGAAGAAATTCTGAGGTGTATATACGGTATCTTTGGCTTCCCGGTGGAGGTGTTGTGTACATAAATGAATACATCTTTTACATAGAATCTTCGAATTGAACCGATTATACCGAATCTCTATTGTCACTGATCAGATCAGTAGTTTTTAGCAGTGGAGCTCCCCTAACTTGTGACTGAGAGCACTGTTGTCAGATCAGTCATGTGATACAGTGCTGCAAAAACCACATAAACAATCACGATGAGATACTTGCTGAACAGTGCTTGTATAGGCCTAGTTTTGTACTGAGCTGAATGTAACAGTTCGGAGTCAGAACTGAACAGCTCATCACTTAGCGAAGAAAAAAGTGAATAAATTACATTATATTGTCATATTGAAACTGAACTGAATGAAACAATTCAAATCAGCAAAGTGATTTGTATTTCACTCCTCACACCAACAGTAGTTTACAACCTTTTGGCTAAAATCCCTAAATATGAAACCACTTGTGACCTCATGCCAAAAGTTACTTCTGTCTCTAAACTAAACTACAGGGTTCGACATTAATAATCACAAGCCATTTACCTATCACATTCAGAATCTGGAGTGGGTGGAGTAAGCAGTGGGCACCAGGGGTTGCTAATTTGATTCCAGTAGGGACCAGAACCACAAAAATAATGAATAGTTCATCCAAAGAGTGCTTTTTCTGATTTAGGTGGTTTTATTTGAATAACTCTTCAGAGGCCTGAAGAAGTTAAACTATGCAGAATTTCACAAGAAAAAAAGGTCTGACAAAACAGAAAAAATAAACCAAGGATGGGTTCACAATTTTTCAAGTCTGCCTTAGAACAATAGTCAGGAGCCCGAATGAACATTGAAATACATTATATATATATATATATATATATATATATATATATATATATATATATATATATATATATTGTTGCCATAATCATCCCTCCTGTTCATATTGACTATTAGAAGATCCCTTCATAATACACTTGCAATGTAAGTGATGGTGGACAAAATCCACAGTCCTCCTTCTGTGTAAAAATATGTTGACTTGAAAGATTGTAAACCTATCCTTTAATCCTCATGTGGCCCCAGGTTGGAAAGCACTGTAAGTGAGTTTTCAAAAGTGTCTAACAGTTTGGATGAGGAGTGTGTCCTCTAATATTTTTTCACATTTTGAGTTTTTCTATTACAAGCAGAACTTCAAGTCTGAAATTGCTGCGGCAAGTTTGGACTAAATTTAGGGTGTATGCCTGATGATTGTGGACTTTGGTTTTCAGAAGTGTTTACTTTATCCAACTATACAAAAAATGTTTGACTTGGTGAGATGGAAAAGGAGAAAGGCAGGGATAAATTATATCTGTGCAGATGAAAGAGGAGCTATAATTTGTTTACAATTACAGCTTTTACATTTGATGTATAGTCGCAATAATCAAACTTCTGCACAGAAAGACAAAAATAACATTGTTGAATTTGAATATTAAGAAACAGGTTAACATTTAATTTAAGAAAATACAAGTATTTTAGTGAGAATCAGATTTTAGTAACATCTGTGATACATAAAAGGACTAATCAGTTATCTGCACCTGAATTGTATTTTCTCACATTTTGTCTCTTCTACTACTGGAAGCATTGGCAAGTCTAAAGAAAATTGTGTTCTCTTCTAGCAGTAAACACAACAAAATTTGACATAAAAGTCTCGTTTCCAGGATGTTTTTCTCTGGGAAATAGTGTAAAAAGTGACAATGAGCGTTATATATAATTGATCTTGCTGTTTTGAGTAGATGTCAGTTTTAGTTGATGTTAAAGAGCTTTCTGGGTTAATCAAAGATGTTCAAGCTGCTGACTTGGGTTTAAGTTTATTGAGGGAAGAACATGTTCATGAATAACCTTGTAGTTGCTGGTGATGTCTATTAAAAAAAAATCTGATGCATCTGATTGACTTTCAGGAAATATCTTCTGCAAACGACAGAAAAAAGGGTCCAATATCATTTATGGACATAAAGTCATGGGTCAAATGGTTCATTCTTTGACAAAAAAATGTTCCCTACAGGCCCTTTCTACAGTCTAGTCTTGTTTGTATCTTCCTCTCATTGTTAATAGTGCAATACTAGTAAAATGTTAACTGTGTATTACACAAGGGGACAAAAAGCACCAATAAAACTCCACTAAATTGAACTGCACCAAACTTGTTACAAATGTCAAATTAAAAGCTCCACCTCTTATCTAAAAAGCGCCTCTGAGCCTTGCAGTCTGTTGTGCCTTTATCCCCTCTTTGGACTTTCAAATCTCCATTTCTCTCAGAGCTTTGAGGGTGTGTGCTCTGACAGAATGTCAGGCAATTAAACAGTCATGGCTCATTGAGCTGGAGGTGGAGCTGCTCCTCCAGAAATGAATGAATGCCCTCCCTGCCATCCCTTCCACATTCTTTGACTCGCAAACTTAGCGGTAAATCCAGACAAGAAGTTCTTATCAAAGGACACTTTGAACTACTGTCAACTTTCACAAGCCCGAGCAGTGTCACTGTCACGGGTAATTATTCTGTGCCAGAATGTAAACGAGGACAGTGAGTGGGACAACAAAGATGTGCTCTCACAGTCATGTCCCTGCTGCAGGATAAACAGTTAAATGCTGCCACACTAATGATTGCACAAAGCAGCTGCTAGATGAGACTAACACTTTAACACCTGTTAGCAGTGTACCACACAGAGGCATGAGGAAATAAATAACAGGCAGCAGTTTCAATTAAGACATCCATAATAACAGAATGCATTTAGGTAAAAACAAATTATTACGCTTTCCTGTATTTTAGTGATATTTCTGAAGTATGTCAAGCCTCCAAAAACCTGCAATTGGCACTGCATTTGAACATTTTGTGATTGCAGGAAAAAAATCCCAATCCCAACAAAATATTGTACAGATTTATACAAAACACCATAAGACATGCTGGGTCCCTTTCAAAAATATTGAGGGAAGGGAGGGTGGTGGGGGAAATGCAAAAATAATGGGTAGTTAATTGCCTTTTTTCTTTAGGAAATCAGTCACTACATCGGGCCGGTTTCCAGTCGCTTCTCCTTGGGGAATTTACAGTTGATTACATGCCAAAAATTAATAGCACATTCTCATGCCACCTCATGAATGAAATAATTGCAAAATCACAAATATAATGAGTGGCTATTGATGAGTCCAAACCACCAAACCAAACACCACAACCACCAAATCCTGCTGGAAGCCTCATTTGGCTTAAAAACATGACTTATAACACTTGTGGCTAAACATGACTTTGGCATCCTGTTGTACACTTGTACAAAGACTAGTTATGATGCACACCATCTTGTGAGCAGTAGACCATAACTGATTCTATTTAGTTGAGTAGCCTACTGTAAATGCATGTTTCCTGACTGTCCTTACTACATATCTATAATGAATCCAAATGCTGTTTTTTGAAGAATGTCTACAGTTTACTTTTGAAATATAAAAAAACATTTTATCATTTATAAAATGGTCATTGAGAAGGTACTTCCTCTGTTCCTCTGTTTTTTGGGGGTTTTATGTGGCTAACATAGGAAAAAAAGTTGTTAAGATAATCTCATGTGTATATCTACCTCAGAAGTCAGTTTAAATACATCTGTGTGCTGCAGAACAGAGAAGAGCGTTCAGAGAAGTGTTCTGCCTACTAGTATAGTGACTATTAGAGCCTGTGATGTCCACTACAGGACCTCAGTAGAAAAACAGCACCAGTTTGGACACACCTTCCCATTCACTTGAATTAGAAAGTGTGCCCAAACTTTTGACTGGTACTGAACATCAAACTTTTCACACGTGAGTGATATATAAATGTAGGCTATAACTAGACTATTCATTAATTTTCAGTACAGCTTGGTGCACATTCTTGCCTTACATTAATTTCCTTGCTGTTATCAACAGCCAGTGTTTTGCGGTTTAAAATTTGGCAGCTGGAGTTAAGCTGCAGAAGTGAGTTCACAGCAGATGTGTGTGGTATCTAAAACATATGGCCTCAAGCGACATAATTCAACAGCTGAAAACCATTCTGCCACCATTTAAGTAGTTCAATATTTTCACTACATGACTCATCACACTGATGACAGTTGTATTTCACTGTCTAAACATAACTTTTGCCATCTTTAGTAGAGAATAGTAAATGATATAATAGTCTGTTACATGATGTATAAGGGAAACAGCTCACAAAAGTTAAAAATAATGCCAGTGTATCTTTCTACTTTGAATGATGAAAAACATTAACCACTTAACCAGCAGGACCTCCCTGAATTAATTACTGATTGACTTCATAAAATATTCCTAACTCGGTGAGTTTAACCTTCGCATGTTTATAGATGCTGCACGGCTTTAGTATGGCAATACCTGCAGTATTTAATGCTGTATTTCAAAGCTCAATAGCAGGAACATAATATGAAGGGACTACAAACCGGCAACCAAGAAAACACAGCTGTTATTTGTTGTTTACAATGTTTATATTGTTATTATATATCACTTATTGGACTGGAGGTTTTCTTACTGACTTTACACTTTAGGTACTCTTAGAGACTTCAGCATTTGGCTGCAGCGGTTGCCAAATGCTATGTAACTTTACATAGTAGCTGATAGCTTAACAGACAAATATGGTGAAATGTGGGTGGATAAGCAGTTCATACATTCATGTATCCATATTTAAATGGAGATAATATGGAGATGTATAAATATTAAAGTGACTATAATCAATATTGCTATTTTGACAATGGATCACATGACTACTTGTATGTAAGAAGGGTCACTTGTAGTGATAAACCCACAGAGCATTGTCACTTGACTCTTATTGACTTATTGTTTTGGTTCACTCTTACTGCTCTCATCAGCCTCATTTCCAGATGCAGCCGGAAACTGTTTTCAGAAAAAGCCCTGGTAAACCCACTGCACACTACCAACCCAGCACCAAAAGGCTGGTGAACTTATTTGAACATTTAGCAGCTAAAGAACAATATATTTCCCACAGAAATGAATGGAGACCAAAAACAGAGCTAATTGCCTGAAACAAACTGAATACTAATGTTGCTCTTTATCTGCTGGATGTGTAAAAAGGTTTACTTTTTGCTAACAAATTTGCCAAAGGAGATCAAATATAGTGTTGAGTTTTAAGTTTGTTTTGGCTCTGCCTAAAAATTCTTAGTGGCCAGAAAATTAGTTTAATCACAGGTTTAAACTAATTATTATAAATTATAAATTATATTTATTTCGTTATAATCAGGGGTCAATATGGCCTAATATGCATGTTGTTGCTTGTTTCTTATGTGAAATGTCATATTCCAAAAAGCATTCAAACTCTAACTGAAATTCTCAGCTGAAATCTGTACCTGGAATAATAGGTGTGAGTCAGACTGGGCCAAATTCCAAAACATAACCCCATCACAGCACATTACGTAACAGAACAGTACATTACATTACAGAAATGTCACAATTAGCAGCTTCCTGTAGCCACTATGATCAGTGTGGATTCCTTGGGCATATCGATGCTGATAATGGTATTTCCTGCTCAGGTACACCGGTCTTGTTACTGTATGTCAAAAATAAGCTCCTTGTCACTGAGCTCCATCTTGTGAGATTCTCCTAGCAGGCTAATTGCCCAGTTATTCATGAGCAGTCTGGAGCCCCAACGTCACCGTGCCATTAGAGCAGATGCTGGTTGCAACACTCCCACACCTCTCTCTCCCCTCTCCCAGCTCTGATGCAGTGGGTCACCTGCTGATTTGGCTTCCTCGAGGAGTTGATTCTATTAGGTAAGGCAATGAGGGTTTTAGACTGAGATGTTTCTAGAGCAGATATGGTAGATTTCCAGAGAGGAATCCTCACGAGCTGAGGACACCATGGCATGTGTTCAACAATCCTTGATGTGTTAGCAATTCGACTGTAAAATACTGACAGCTGATGCTTTGATGTCATAATAAACCACTGCAGCAGTTATCAAGGTCTAAAGAGTTCTAGCATTACGTCCCCTAATAAATTAAAGGCAAATACGGCAAATTCAATGACACTATGCTGATATTGAATCCTATGAGAGATGAAAATAAGACTATGACTGACACCTAGCACAGCAGGTGCTGCATACCATTGGGATTTACATGTCACAGTGCTTGTTTACAGTAAATCTCTAATGCTAAGAATAAAATCTCATGCATCCCCAACCACACAATATTGAAACATCATTACTGTTTCCAAACATAATGCATGAAATGGCAAAACAAGACAATAGTTCCAGCAAAATCAACTGAAAAGAGTATAAAATTTTGAACCTTACACTGTGTTGCATCGCATTCCAAATAATCCTCTGGTTTGCAGCATAAAGGCAGGGAAACAGAAAGTCTTAATTAATTCAGTGTAGGTGGAGGATGGAGAATTGTTGATGGACATACAAAGCTAAAAAGGCAAATGCTGTATATAACACATCAAAAATGTGTGGAGAATGAATTAGATTGTGCAAAAACATAATTAGTATTGAATAAAACAAATAACACATTATTGTTTTGGGATCCCAAGAGCCAGATGGTAAAAAAACCCAAATTGGCTGCTTTTCAAATCATTAATTCATTAACTAAATAACTTAGCATTAACAAAGCACTGAGACATTCGATTTCGCATTTTTAAAACACTGTGGGTGAGACTGACAATTTATTGTTTCACTAAAATGATTTAATGAATTTGGTGCCTTTGAAGGGTCACTTTAAAAAATAATAGTAAAAATTTGATTTCTAATTTAAAAAAATACCATAAATACCAACATAACCGAGACACAATGTGAAAAGATTCACTTTGAAAAGGGCTAGAGGGAAGAGAGGAAGGGCACTGTGGCTGCAAAGGTAATCCATGATGAGAACTGTCTCTCAGCTGAATTGGACTGTCAGCTCCGTGTTAACCTTTACCCCAATGCAGCATTTTAGGTTTCAAGGTTGTTTGAGATGGAAATCCATGTATCAAGATCCAATCCAACAAACACACGTCTAATCTGATGGAAAATATAGGTTTGCTTTACGGCAAACAATTGATATGGTCAGCCTCGCAAAATCTATCCATCTCTCCTTTCATCCCTTTCTTTTCTGTTTGCCAAGTACACAGAGATGAGAAGGGCCAATGAACGCAGTGCACCACACCATCCCCTGCTCTCTTGGGGTGATGCTGTTGATTCGTTAACAAACACAAATCGATAGAGGGGCCTGAATGGAGGACAAGTACAAAGAATTAATTTCCGGCTCCAGGGGCTTACGATGGCAAATCACCAGCTTTAATCAACGGTATCAAGTGAGAAAGACAAATGATGTTTACACTGAAGCGGTGTCCCGCCTGAAAACAGCAGCATTGGCTCTGTCTCCTTACCAGTCTGTCTAGGCTTGTGCCAGCTGCAGTGGTAGGCCGCTCCTCTGGGCTGTATGGCCTGAAGCGGGCGTTGAACACATCCGAAACACCGCGGGTAGACCTAGTAATTCCTGAGGGTTTTGGCTGGCCACAGCCTTGAAAAACCTGCAATTACAAAAACATGGGCACCCAATTGTCAGGGGCTTAAATTACTTGGGATGCTGAAAATAAGGGGAAAACATGATGTTTTGTTAAGGTCTCGTAAAGCATTCACCCCACATTACCGGTATGACAGTGCGCTACGTCAAGTTGAGGTAACCACGCTGATAGGTGATTCAACTCGGCTGTGACCAATGCTATTTAAGATGACAGACTTAAGTTTTTAGGGATTTTGGGAAAACACCACATATACTTAAACCATAAACAAAACTGCATCTGTTGCATGGGAACGCCAACAGAGCATTTAGCTTTAAATGAGAACTGGCATCCAACACTGTGTAGGCTGAAAAATTCTTCACAACCACCTACATTTTTTTTCTCTTTCTGACTACAATTTTGTGGCTGAAGAAAAATGCAGTAAAACACAGGAAACACATTAACTACTGTTAGTTGAACTAAGATTATCTGACCAAATTGAAACATATAATTCAAATACAAGACCTAAACTTGGACATAATTAGAACGTGTTGTACTGCACACCTTAATGCACACCAGTATGACTTATACCAAGTTCTCTTATTCAGTTTGTGAAAAGTTGGACTTCAACAACCTGTCTGACACGTTACTCTTGTTCTCTAGAGAATAAACCTAATTGACATACCCTGTAGGAAACCTGGGCACTGTTATCTTGCATATTCATGATGGCCTCTGAAATCTTGACATCAATAGGCTCCATGACAGATTCAATGTTGAAAGGTCCCTCCAGCCTCTGTGCCACCAGCAGCATGGCATCTGTCATAACAGTGGTAGAAAAAGGTGGGGTGTTGGAGAGGGGTGGGGGGCAGGGAGAGGAGCAGAGGTACAAATAGAGACACACGATCAGTTAAAGGAAAGTTGAAAAACTGGTAGCTAAGTGGTCAAGCACTCACACACAAAGATCACCTACAATGATGTATTTATTTAAAAAAAAAAAACCCAATTAATTCACTCAGGAAATTATTGCATTTGAATTGAACTGACCATCTCTATGTTCTCTCAGTAGTTTTACCAAAATGCATTATGTGGTCCTGTTCACATGCTTAGTCACATATCATGTTTGATATAGCAGGGGTCCATTACAGAGAGCCCAGTGCACTGCAACTTCAAAAAAAATAGGCAGATGGAGAAAATATATTTGCACGATGATCAATGAAAACACAATCTCAGGAAACAAGCGAAAACAATTTTGCACATGTCCCTGCATACATTTCCATTGTGCTGAGTGCATCTGCAGTGTTTCTGTGCATATTTTCTGTCTGTGTTTTATTTCATGTGTGTCTGTATTTGCTTGTTTTTCTGTAAATGAAGTGCATATGTTGTCGAACTGGTGAATATGATTTCTTCATTTGTTGCAGTGTCTCAGGCTGTGACAGCCACTGTCAGCTTGCATAGAAAGCAAAATAAATAAGGATTGATTTAACTGATGAATTAAGGAATAACTTGTTCATTTCCACATTGCAGATTTCTATTTATTAGAAACTGGTTCAAGGTCCTCAAAAGGGATGTTTTGCTGCCTTTCTCCCATATCACTGTAAACTGATTCGCTTGACAAAAAAAAGGAGAAAAAAAAAGTGCAGACTAAAATGACACCATTCACTATTAATCATATCAAGTGAAGATCAAAGTGCAAAATATTGTGTCTTCTGATTACTACACAGTGTTGTCAATTATCTCCGTCTCCCCATCACAGTACACCGACACGCAGTTATGAAGCATGAATGCTTCTTGGAGCAAATTCAATTTTTATGTAGATCAACTCAATCAAGTCAACAAAATTTAGTTATGCAGCATGCAACAAATAGCACTGATGAGTCATGATTTAATAGAACTTTTGAAAGCCAAGCGCTTATTTACATCTGCTGCTGGCAATGACTACTATAAGGTCAATGGCTCATTAATATCACTGTGTGGACACAAGCCAGAAGGCCTTGTTGAACATGAGAGACTCTCCATTGCCATCTCCGCAGAGCTCATTTGTTTTCATCACTTTCAGTTAACACCTCTGATTGCTTTCAAAAAATGGTGTATTCAAAATATGCAATATTTACAACAGTAGCGGCACAGATTTCAGAGGCTATAAAACTTGTTAGGCAATTCTTGTTGCCCTTTAGAGACTAAGTGACTTAATTGATATTGCCACGAAACAGTGCAAAAGTGCTCTCAACTCCTGAGGGCTTTTATATTAATGTGCCACAGTCTCTTTAATGGCAGTTCTGAATTTGAATGGCATTCCACAGGGGGTTAGACATCACCAAACCACTAACTCATAACTGAGCGAACACCAGACCTGAAGACAGTACTTAGGCCGTCCATCAGGAGAGGTTCCTCAATCCACAGACCTCCCAGGACCTCACCAGTAGGCTGTCATAATGGCTCTAGAATTAGGTCATCCTGTCATTTGGAGACTACAGAGACCACAAATTCTTACATGCTCATGACTGCCTTAACAGTTTATTCAATCTGCACTAAAATGCAGCATGTTGTTTGAAGAACATATTATATATTTTTCTTTTGGCTTGCTACTCCACCCATCACAGGAGAATAGTATAATTAATCTCAAGCCGTGAAGGACCAGATGATATTCCAGAGAACAGACCAAAAAACTGTGACTGAAACTCTCTAAGACCATATATCTGAAAACACGTGACGTTTATTGGAAATTTTTAATATTTTGTATATGCTAAAGACAAATACTGTACATTTAAAAAGAAAAAAAGAAATCCAAATTACACTACATATCTTTGATAGCAGACCTGTCCAGCTCTTCATTCTTGTGGGACCTGGGATCACTAATGGCAGAGGAAAAGAGCTTAGAAACATTAGCTCAGCTCGGACTCCATTTCCTTTCCAATTATGTCAAAGCCTGAGCCTTTGAAGAGCTCTTCTGTTTGTTTACACTGTGGATTGCAAATAGCCTATGATGCTCACTGAGCTTTTAATATACACAGCCTGTCATAGCCAAATGTTTTTCTACAGTAGCACTTCAATTGCACCACTGTGCAACCATATGGTCTAACTGTAAATGACATCGGCTCCAGGAGAAAAATCTAACAAAACGTTAAGATTGCTACTACTTGCCTACAGCATTGATGCTGATCAGTTGTCATAATGTGTGTCTTGACACTAAACTGCAATTAAGGCAAAGTCCTTTGTTTTTTTTCCCCCTTGTTTCTTGAAAATAATTTGAATTTGTCATTGCCATACAGCTTACTATTTAATCTAATCAAGATGCAAATTCATTCAACTGCCTCAGGTATGTCTGCTTACTTTATAACAAATACACACACAAATATAAATTCAAGCATAAGCTTGAAAACTGTCAAGTGCAAATACTGGAAATTTGGGTCGAGGGAGCCAGGTGGGAAAAACTCACATTTCATAATAAGAAGAAAAAGAAGATGCCTCTAGCATCAGAGATGATGGCAATAGTTCCCAACAATGGTTACTTATCTGCGACTTATCAGATGGTTTCAACAAACAGAGGGAGCTGGGAACTTTGTCTTCATACATAACACGGGGAGTGCAGACAGAGACAAAAGAGAAACAGGAAGAGAAAGAGAGAGGAAGAAGAGAGCAAGAGAGAATGAGAAGTGGGGCTGACTGGGTTGAGTCAGGCCAGGGTATGGCTGTGTCCCAGAGGAAGTGTAGCTTCTACACTGCACATGGAAAACTCTACCTACATGGAGAATTAATGACTCTCATTTATGAGGAGTGCATGAAGTCCGGTCCACTGTGGCATGGCTGCCACTCTGAGCCAAATTTTCCCTGCATCATTTTTGCAGCGCTGAGATAGGCCACCGGCCAGCCGCAGGAAATCTTGTTATCATCACAACACAGCCATGCAAATAGACGCATCTCGTCCTATTCTGAGCGGAGGTTTTTAAAAAGATCTGTGACAGTGCCTCAGTGGGTGTAGACATGTAAAAACTAAAAGACACCACATTGTGAAACCACAATGTGATTCCAATATTTAGTTTCATATTGGAGTTTAATGTTTCAGTTCGTGATGTGAAACATGCTTATTTGCGCCGTCTTGCTAAACAGCTGAAAAAAATTGGAGAAGGCAATATTACGCTGGGCTCTGCCTCTTTATCGAGATTGATGTCCACTTAAATTTAGGCTACGTCAGCCAGCAGCAACCTCCAGCAGACAAGGACAAATAAGGAAAGTGAAAAGGCCCATCTATGGCTGTTTGCCTGTGAAGAGCTCCACAGGATGAAAAATGGCTCTAGTGTAATTTGGATTCTGTAAAGCATAGCTCATCTGTGGTTCAGTCAACCAACTAATGGTGCAATATGAAATTGTATAAAAATGGAAAGGAAAAAAGAAAAAGAAAACACATGTTGTCCTTTGGTCACACTTTGTCCTGATAAAGAAAAGGTTCCTTGAAGATACACACATCTGCACAGACACAGACACACACACACATACATGCTTTCTCATCCAAGCGAATGGGAAGGTGTGTCCAAACTTTTGATTGGTAATATAAATTTGTATACAGAGACACATTTCCACATATTAGAAAGACTTTCCCTTTTAAAGAATTAATAGCAATAAAACAGATGACACACTCAGACCACGAAAAATACATTATTCTATCAAACCTTAAAAGCTTTTCCAAAATGAAAATTTCTTCTTCCATAAAATGCCTTGATATAGAACCTGAATTTTGTTGGTGTTGATGGTCCTCCCAGCCAACCTCTAGTGACTTATTAAGGGCAATAACAGAAAAGGGCATCAAATACAGGGCACATATACAAGGCATATTTATTTTGATTTTTACAAAGACCTGCTTTTAGAAGGATTTTTGCCATCTAGCACAATGGGTCTGGTCAGTCAACCACTTTGGTCCATACTGAAATATCTATACAAATATTGATTGAATGATTTCCATTCATTTTGTACAAACATTTATGGTCCCCAGAGGATGAATTCTACTGACTACTGGTGATCTCATGACTTTTTCTCTAGTGCCACCAGCAGGTCAAAATTTCACAAATCCAATTAAATATTTCTACATCTACTACTCAGAATCTTGCACAGACATACATGGTTCCCAGAGAATGTATCTCTGGATTTTGGTGACCCCCTGACTTTGCCACCATTGGATTGATATATGCGGTTTTGAGTGAAATATCTCAACAATTATTGGACAGATTCCCATGAAATTTGGTCCAGACATATCTGTTCCCTTCAGGATGAATTGTAACCGCTTTGGTGATCCTCTGACTTTTCGTCTAGTGCCATCATAAGTTCAAAATATCAGTTTATCCAATACTTGTTTTTATGAGCAAATACCTGCAAAACTAATGTCTTTCTCATCATTTTGTGTTTAGTGCTAATTAGCACATTTTAGCATGCTAACAGGCTAAACTAAGATGGTGCTGGTAAATGGTACCTGCTAAACATCACTATATTAGCATTGTGACTGTGAGCATGTTAGCATGCTGATATTAGCCTCATAGAGCCTCTAGTGTGGTTGAAGACTTTTAATCTTGTTTATCACATGTGACATCATCATTCTTATCCCACTATTACAGTATAATTTTGTAATGGAGTGATAAAAGCACACTAAACAGTATGTAAGGCTTCCAATGTACTGTAAAAGCTATGGAGCAGCACTGACACTGTACTACAGTGCTAATGAAACTAAGCAGCATAATCCAATAATGAGCCATTTGCAAGCAGATTGTGTTACTAATGTGGTTGGAGATATCATGGAATTTCAATCTACTGATGCTGACAGGAGTGTTTAAACCATTTTCCCCACAAATATGTTGAAGAAATCCCCCCCCCTCCCGTCAGCATCCTTGTTGCACTTTGTAAAAGCCACATGTTATGGAGCACATCACCACCATAAACATCAGCTGTGATCTGGACAGGCTTAACGGCCGAGCAGCTCCAAACAAAGACAATGATATGCCTCGCTGCTCATAGATACACCAGAGAGAGTACTTTCTCTCTCTTCACAAAATTTCTATATTTCTGCAGATTCATAATTGCACAGGTGGGAAGTGAATTTGTAATTAGAGCCACTCAACCACATTTTCATGTAACTGTGGGTGATTAGGTAAGCAAAAAACTATAAAACTAAATGAAAATTAATGTAGTCGCTACAGCCTGCCTTTTCATATAAAAGCGAGTGAGAGTACAATGTTCACCAGGTGTTGCCTTGTGAAGGAGCACAATATGTTCTACAAAATGTGTTTGATTTTTGACAGATGACATGTGGTGTGGGCTCTGCCTGTACTCTGTCATGACTAAATCCTGTGTGTGAATGGTATATATAGCGGGCCTGAAAGCTCAATGCACTGCAACTTCAGAAAACACATGCATAAAGACAAAACACAAGTAACTGAAGAAAATATTTTCATTTATCTGACAACATGCACTGCATTTAGAAAAAAATGCCTCAAGGTGAGAAAAAAACATGATGAAAATATAAAAAACACAACTAAAAAAGAAAATACAACCAAATATACAAATGTGCTATGAATACAGAACATAACTGAATACTATAAGTTGCACAGAACAAAATAGAAATGAATCACAATGTTATGGTATTAACGTTCCCCTATCATATCACATGATGGTATGCTATTGAGTGTATTTTAAGAGGAAATAATAAATGTGAAATGAAAATTTATAGTATTTAAAATGTATTTAAATCTGTTATAAATGTCATAGTCTATTAGGCCTTAACTGATAGGCCACTGCCACCACATCCTTCCTGAACTCTCTCTCTCTGCATGTCGCTGCTGTGGTTTGGATGTTTATTTTGCAGTAAAATACTATATAATTTTTAAGCCATCTGATGAAAATTTGACAATTGGTTTTGTGAGTTGTTATGGATATTTTTATACCTAAAATGAAGACTTTTGCAGAGCTTTTCTGATTTTGTCATCTTGTCCCTGTAAACCAAGACAGACTGTTGAATCAGTTTTAATTTGTTCAGTAACTGATTCTTGTGGTTTTTGCTTCAGGTTGCCACAGTGATTTTGATGCTATATCTGTGCTCACATCTTATTTGTGTCGTTAATACTTTAGGAAAGGGATTTTTCAAGCAGCTCTTTTGTGTTGTTGGTCAGAGGGAAGATGTTCAGATTTGGTCTGTGATTGTGTGATGCTGGCTAACTAATGCCTGGAGCAAGCCACACTTGAAATTCAATTCACTCATTATGATCCACAGTACTACACTATCATCAGGGCTAGATGAAAGACTAGCAGATGAATCAGGTATCAGGCTTATATTGTGTTTTTCTGATTACAGATGGTCCTCAGAAACTGGCCAGCACTTGTTGTTATAAGAAGATTAGGCGGTTTTGCTTATTTCAAGAATCAGACCAAACCAGGTACAGGACAATGAACTGCTTTGAGGCACAGTCTTCATTGATGAAACTAAGTATCTAAGTAAGCAGGATAATCTTATGGTTAAAAATCTTAAAGTCATGTTCAGATTTTCATCTTAATAATTCAGCAGTCTTGTGTTGAAGTCCTTTTTGTGTTTCCCTGCACAGTGTTTCCTTGCTAAGATGTGGTGGATGGATATTTTCTGGGAGCTGCATATAGTTATATTGCTGGGACACAACCCCAGCCAAGAGCTACACACACCTGCCAGGATGAGGATGCCTACTTGATTTGATTAAAGCCTCATATTAGTGTTGGCTGAACTTAAAGGAATAGTTCAACATTTTGGAAGATACAATTGTTTGCATTCTGGTGGAGATTTAGATGAGAAAATTGATACTACACGCATAATCTCTCTGTTAAAAAAGCATTAAGACAGTAAACACAGGGAAATAGCTTGCCTGGCTCTGTGCAGTGGAAAGAGGGGCTGCCAGTACCTCTAAAGCTTACCAATGCATAATATTTTGCTTGCTTAATGTATACAAAAACCAAAATGCTGGACTATTTCTGGTCCAGGACCAGTTACCAGGTAACCAGACTCAAGGATGTCACTTCTCCCAGCAGACTGTGGATTTATCCTCATCTTTTACCTCAGTAAGCGGATCACTTCTTGGTCAGTATGAACAGCAATAATCATCACAGCAACAAATAACCAGCATGTGAGTTAAGGCAGATTGCTGCACTAGTATTAAAAAATGTGACTTCCTTATAGAAAATATTTGAAACGAATTGACTGAGCCTTATTTTAAGAGGACACCATTTCTAAGGAATGTATTACAATCTCCCAGTGAAGCTCCTCAGGATCCTAAATTGTGCTGAAGAAAGAAAAAATTTCAAGCACCTTAATCCTAAAGGTCTGAATATCAAGTTTTTATTAGATTTTAGATCAGATAATGTATGCAGAGTGACCTGTGTTTTATGCTGCAGTAGTTTCAGTAAATCTTATCAAGTCATATTCATTTACCCCAGTTTCAGATTTTTGTCATGATCCTAGCACATACAGAATATTTTTTTGCTTGAAGAAGGTGATTTTTTGTGCAGTTCAGCTTGTATTTTCTTAACCTTTTGCCCATGGGTGGTGAAACAAGCTGCAGAGATTAGACAGTGCAAACAGCCATTATAAATCCATTTAACTTCAGAGGTGTGGGTGAAATGGCTTTTAGGCACCACTGTTCTAAATCACTGCTCTTCAAAAGCGTCTATTCTCTCAATGGAAAATCAGAGCACACACAGGAAGGAAAAAGACTAATAGAACAGAGGATGCAGCTCGTTGGCAGGTACTTGATGTCAACTTTCTTCTGACGTTACATCACAGAATGAATGAAGACGATGGCTCGTTGTAGGTGGAGTCTACATATACAAATTGAGCTTCTGTTCCTTTCCCTGTGGGTGTTGTGAGTTTCGGTGAGCTGAAATGCTGGCTAAAAATAAAGACCTGTAGCTGGATTTTGCTGCTTGTGAGAGTTCAAGTTCTCTGATTTCCAATCTACTGTAGCTCTGATTGCACAATCAGATGTGTTATTAGGCTCACATCAGATGCAAGAAGGTTTTCTGTCTCCCTTTTTCCTGGAGGTCATCTAATAAATGCCTGATAATGGAGAATGCTAGCAGAGCAAAGCATAGAGGCTCATCAAGAATTCTGTAAACATTCATAGAGATCAGTGACAGTGTGCTAGATGATAATTATTTAAAAGGTATAAACACTAATTAAGTCTACCTCTTCCATTACAAACCAAGAAATTTGGATCATTGTGTAATTATTATGTGATATATTTTTGAAGAAACTAGTCCATGATATTCAGCAAGAGCAAACTTCCACCCTTAGTTTCTCTGTCTTTGTCTAAACAAAGACAGAAATAATTTAAAATGTTTTCTAATGTATGGTTAATGTATTTATAGTTAATGTACTGTAACCTATTATTTCATATGAAACTGCTGTCGCAGGTTAATCCATGGTTGTCACCACTCACAGAGGCTCAAGTCTGAAACTGCAGTTCGGCACAGAATTACAGTATATAAGCACCAAATAGAGATAAGTTTCAGCTTCAGCTCTTTCTGTGCACTTGCTCTCTCTCAGTCGCCCACTCATGTGCTCCCTGTCTCCCTCTTTCTTTGTCAGATGAGTGGGAGAGCAGGTTAAATCTATATAAAACATTAATAGTGTCAAATTAAATTCCCGTCCCCGATAGTAATACCTGTTCACTAAAGCCGACTATTGTCTGAACCGCATTCAAGACTGGTCGGGAGAAGGGTCACTATCCAGGTCAGATCATGCATGTCAGATTCACTGCCAATACATGTTTAACCCACTGTGCTGGTGCGAAAGAAGTAGTTAAGTTAAATTGAGCTAAATTAAGTTAGCTTAATTATATTACAGTGTTAATGGTGTGAGACATATCAGTGCTTGAATTGTCCACTCAGTGTGTTTGGAAGATTTCCCCAGTCAATCTTCTATCCAAGAGGATTTTTTCACAAGGGAAAAGATATGTTGCTGGCTTGAATTTTCATAAACAGCGAAGCTGTAGCTGGCTCCAGTTACCAAGTGAAACAAATCACCTAATTAAAAAGAAATGAGCAGATAGAATTGATGCAGATCACTCCCAATATGGTGACATGTCTCTCCAGAGAGAACAATAACAGCCTGTAAACAGTAATGCAACAAGATTGCAAATAAAGCTGCTGCAACCAGTTCACTTAAGAATGACCTTAAACCAACTGTGAATACTGTGAAGGTGCAGGAGGAAAAGTTCCATCACTGGTGTCAACTACTTGTCAACACAAAAAAATGATAATGACACGTAGGGTGTAAAACTGTAGAGGACAATATTCATCACCACAAGCATGTGACTGATATTCAAACGACCTAAGAGGAAGAAGACATCAATTCGTGCAGACAGCCTGATAAATAACATCAAGAATGGTTAAAAACAGCCTGCTTCACAACATTCTTCAACAAAAGGAAAACTCAACCGGAAAAGTTTTTAAACAACAGACAGACAAGAAAACACTGTTGAAAACAGACTTCAAGTGATTTATGCATAAAGAGTAATGCTCTATATCCCAGAGGGCTTGGCGTACGGGTCCTGATTATTGTTCAGTGTGGTGTTGTCAGGTGCGGTGAATAGACTGACAGCAGTTCCTGAACTACTTCAGCTAATTCATGTAATTAAAATCTAATCCCACATTTAATCTCATCAAATTGTACATTTGACTGCTTTTGTAAACTGCTCTGTTAAATGATAGAAGTGAATAGAAAATAACATTTATTACTAATTAAATTAAATGATAGTATCTGCAGCAATTAATTTATTATGAAATGAGACTGAAAACAACACACTGCTTAAAAATGGTTACATTTGCATCTGTTTCCATAATTGATTCACTGAGTAAGTCTTGTCCCGCAGACTAGGCACAGGTCAGCAAGGATTTGTCATCCAGTGGGAGCAAATGGATTAGAGACTGGCTACTCAGCAGAGCCAATTTAATCTACTGTATGATTTATTCGGATTTGATTTATTCACTGTAACATTAAGGAGGAAATGCAGATTAGAATGACGTTCCAGCTCTGTTAAATTTATCTTTCTTGAAAACAATAGGTATCATTTTAGCTGTTGTGCTTTAGTGTTGTCAAAATTAACAAATCTACAGAAACACTACTGAGAATGTGTTTCACATTAATATTTATAATGCGATAACCCTCCCCTTTAAGCTATATTAGTCTCAGCAACAGCACCTTTCCAAATTAATCTGAAATGACAATGTGAGACCAATGCATTTAAATTTGACATCACACTTTTGGGGCCCACAGTCAGCTCGTGTTTTAAATAAAATTTCTTGGTCATATTTCATTTGCTTGTATAATTAATCTCTTGCTTAGGGGCAAGAAAAACAAGCATATGTGCAAGGACATTTGATCTAAGGTTGTCAGTAGCCAAAACTTCTCCTCAATAATAATACCGACATGCATACATATGCACATATCACATGAGAATACAGAGAAATGATGTGATTTAGAATGCCAAATTTCTCCATCATTTATGTTACGATGGTCCTAAAAACAAATTATTAATGGCATAGAAACCGAAACTTCAGGGCAAAATGCCAGATAATGAGAAACATAAACCAGTACTTTTTCTTCCACTGTGACTGTGAATAAACTGGTAAATAAATTCACAGACATTTTGAAACATTTCACATTTCTGAGGAATATATAGCAGTGCAGCTACTCTTCATGAACACATCTGTTTTATCTTGCCTTCGGCAGTGCCACAACAGTCCCACTCTGCATCACACCCACATTACTGATAAATGAAGGTGAGGCCTTGGTTAGTTTAAACTGTTGCATTTTTTTGTTTTTTTTCTGGCACAAGTTGGAATTAATTTAATCAGCAGGTGTGATTTCCTGCCGGTGGAGTAGTGCAGTGAGAAGGTGTTGTACAGAAAAATCGTTGCTATCAGGGGCACAGCCTCCAGGTTTAAAGGATTTCCCACTCTTTGGTTGGATTAGTTTTCGCTTCCCCAATATCTTGTCTTCTCTGGTCAGTGGAGCAGGCATATGATGTTCGTCTGAATGGATGCCACGGGAATCAAGATGACTATCGTAGCTTTAAGTCTGTAACACCTCTGTGTCAGTACTCTCAGGAGTTTCTCACAATTTCTCTAAGCCCTCAAGCTAAAGCTTCTCATTGCTGTTGAGAGAACAGGTGCAACCTGTTTTCAAGTTGACGGCACTGTGTAAATGAAGGCAAAATGACTAACTGTCATGAGGACTGATCATTTACATTTATATGGGAGCGACACATTTGTATACCCATCTATATGGCATTACACAATACACCTATGCTGAACATGAAAGAGCCTTCCTGACAATTTTACATTGAGAGCCAAGTCAATGCCTTCTTTTGTGGTTAGACCTTAAGCTAATAGAAAATCTTTCATCCTTTAATGAGCATGAAATGTCAGAGCCAAAAGATATAGACCTGGTATTTAATCTACACCGAGGCACGATAATCCGATAGACAAGAATTATGATAAAGACAGAATGAACGTTAGCTCCAGGATTCATGTCAGAAACGCCAAGTTGTCAAATTCAAGAGTAGCTGTATCTGAACTGTATTCATTGTTGTGGAGTTAAAGTAGAAGTAGACATTCATTAGTCTGTGCATGCACAATGCAAATCATATTGCTTGTAGTTAAATTAAGCAATATTGTGTTTAGATGTACAGATATATTGAGAGTTTAAGTATGTTCTCCCTGTTATTGTGTGTTTTTTTCCTGACACAGTGCAAAGATATGTACGTTAGGTGAAATGGTGACTTTTAATGTTTGTCTATATGTGTTCTTACATTGCACGTCGGCGGCAATACTTCGACAAAAGACTACTGCTTGTAATGGTGCCATGCTCCCTTGTTGAGTGTAAGCTGTGACAGGTATTAATTTGCAACCAATTCTGTACATTACAGGGCTTTGATAGCAAGAGAAGCAGCAGCAACTCAAAGCAGAGTATTTTTATGTCTTAAAACATGTCTGGATGGGATCTTTAACCTTTTTAGTAAACTTACATTTTGGTTTTAGTTACAACACTTTGAACTGCTTTCGTATGAGATGGTCCTATACAAATAAAATTCGAATTGAACTGAATTCATATTTTGTTACATATAGCCTTCCCCTTGCGAGATCACATATGAATACTCATTGGTTCCGAAAGTGTTGTTGTTGTTGTTGTTGTAACAACCCCAAATACTGTGTCCAACTAGTGGGGAAGTAAAAGAAGTAAAATAAAACAATATAAAATAATAAAAACAATCGGTAATTATTTAATTATTTTATATTGTTTGAGAATAATTGAGAATGACTTTGTATAAAAATTGTGAAGTGACTAAAAAGTGACTTAAAAGTCGTTCCAGAAAAGCACCCTCAGCCGAGATTGTAAAATGGCTAGCAGATCCTTGGCTGAGAACCTCAGGTTGTGACCGGGCATATATGGTGTCAGAAGATCTGAGATGTACTTGGCTGTGAGTCCAGTGTGGGCCTTAAAAGTTATCAATAATATCTTAAAATAATATGTAATAATATCAAAGCCAATGAAGAGAAGCTAAAATGGGAGTAGTGTGCTCTCTTTTATGGTTTTGGTGAGGAGTCTGACTGCTGCCTTTTGGACGAGCTGCAATTTATGCAGACTCTGTTGGCTCAGACATTTGTAGAAAGAATTACCAAACGAGAGTAAATTAAAGAATGTATGACAGTCTCTAGATTTCTACTGGATAAAATAGAACTATTCTTGGAGAGTCTCCTGAGCTGCAGAAAACAAGACCGGACACCTGTGTTAACATGTTTGTCCAAGCTGAGGTGACAAAGATGACATCAAGATTTTTGCACTTGTGGGCTATATTTCGGGACAGAGAGCCCAGATATTTTGAAGTCTAAACATTAACTGTACCAGGGCCAATAATAATTACCTCAGCCTTATCAGCTACAGAAAATTCAGGGCCATCCAGCATTTGAGGTCAAGGATACAGTCGTTGAGTGTATTGATTTGATAAAAAAAATCATTGGAGTTTAAAGAAAGGTATAATTGAGTGCCATTTGCATAGGAATGGAAGCTCACATTATGCCTGCGGATGACGTTATCTGGGGGTAACATGCAGAGAGAAAACAAGAGCGGTCCAAGGACAGATCCCTGAGGTACCCCATAGGTCATCTACACTGAGGATGAACGTGACAATGGCTACACTAAAAGATTTATCTTGCAGGTAAGAATAAAACCACTTTCAAACCAAATCAGAGATACTAAACCAGTGTTTGAGAAATAAAATAGAATGCTCAACAGTGTCGAATACAGCACTTAGATAAAAGAGAACTAAAACTTAAGATTTCCCAGCATCAGCAGCAACCAGACGATCATTCATCGGTTTAAGGAGTGCAGTCTCTGCACTGTGGTTTGCCCTAAAATCCTGACTGAAATGTCTAAAAGTTTCTGTTTAAAAAAAGCAATCGATTGTTCAGCAACAACTTTTTCTAGAACCTTAGAAAGAAAGGGCAGTTTGGAAATTGGTCTGAAATTATCCAGGGAGTTAGGGTCTAAAGAGGATTTTTTTCAGAAGGGGTTGAACAATTGCATTCTTAAAATAAGCAGGGACAGAACCAGTCAATAGTGACATGTTAATTATGGAGAGAATATAGGGGTTGACAGATCCATATACTTCTTTTAGAAATCTCACAGGCAGGTTGTCAAGAGCACACGAAGAGGGCTTGATTTTATTAATCACCTCAGTGAGAGTGCCAATAGATATTGTGTCAAAGGACTCAATGAAGGCAGTAGTTTTAAAAGAAATCATTGTGTCCTGTGCAGACGGAATGTGCATTCTGATGCTAGAGACTTTATTGATGAAGAGGGTTAAAAATTCTTCTCATTTCTGAGGGGAGGAGTCCATACTGACTCTTGGAGGAACCTCTATGGCACAGTTAATTACACTGAACAAAACCCTGGACTTGTGTTGGTTCTTTTCAATAAGGTCTGAAAAATATTGTGCTCTGGCATTTTTAACCTCTGTATTAAAATTTCTCATAAAATCTCTTAAAATATCAAGGTGCACTGTTAGAGGCTTCCAATTTCTGCACAGGACTATGTTGTCAGTTATCCATGGAAGGGAAACTTAAGAGGTTTTTTCTGTTTAAATGGTGAAATTTGATCCAAGATCTGAGAGCAGGTATTATTAAATACATGACTGAGGTAATAAATCTCTAAGTATCGAGGTCGACAAAGATTGCAAAGTGACCGTGCACCATCATCTTCTGCTAATTTGTCTGGCTAATCTTGGCTTATCAATCATAATATTAGCTTACCAAAGTGAGCACTGTGGACTAATCAAATATCATTTTGAAGTATAAGCCTCAACAGGTCACCAGTCCTGTGATGGACTTTCCCCTTTTACCCAAAGCTAGGATGTATTCCAGCATCCCCACCCCCATGAGAGGTCATGTGCTGTTGTCGTAACATATCACAAGCCTGGAAGAGGCTCTATCAATAGTTTATTGCTGATATGCAATGTGAGTGGAGTAAAGGCTTACAGCCTAATATTGAGCTAGTATGGCAACTGTACTTAATTAAATGTTAATTTAAATTCAAAAGGTTAACTAAAAGCATTCCAACATTTATTCTATGTTGAAATTGTACTGTATGTATTATCTTATATATTAACAAATAAAATGAATGAAAAAAGCTAATATAGAATCTTAAATGTTAAATACATGTTGAGACATGTACATAGATGATCACAACAAGAAGTCAATCATGGTCCAGTATGTGACTTACAAAAGATGTGATTGTAGAGACTCAACATCTGTGCACAATGCAATTTAACTCAGTGAAGCATTAGACAGTCTGTAGTTAAACTTTTGAAATAAAAAATATTTGCATATTCCTAGATTCAGTTTTTTTTTCTTTTACACATGTAAAACACGTGTCAAAACACATCTTTCGTAGAATGAGTTTATGCAAATTAGACGCTTTGTTTTTTGTGTCAAGTGTTCACACTTATGGGTGACACTTTTCTCCATGTTCACATGAGGATACTATGATTCGTTGGAAGACAGGCCCCAGAAGTGACAAAAGAAAAAGTGCAACAGAGCGTACTGAGAGTACTGGGATCTGCATATACAACCTGCAGACTTTGAAAGGTTGGTAAACTTGATTAATGTGTGTTTATACCCCACTAGGTCCCTGCTTTTAGAAGAAAGTGCCCCTATAGGTACATAAATGTTGTCTTTTCTCCTGTGGCACTGCAGCTGCTCAGCGCTGCTCTTGTTGAACACATAGAGCAGTCTAGGTCACCATGGATCTCGAAACAGATCTGCTTTAGACCCACAAATTTTGCTTTCCTGTCATGCAATGTACAGTCACAGAAATAAGCTGTCAAACAAAATGGATGGACGTACAGTACATATTGTGCTACATCATATGATAAAATGTTGAAACTGATTATTTTCCATTGTATGGCAAAACAAGCAAAACTACACCTGACCTCATTCATTGCTACCAAAGAAACATTTGGCTTAAAAGAGTGAAACTTAGACTGAAGACTTATATGCTTTCATAGACATTAAATAATGGCATTATTATCCACAGAGAAGAAAAAGGATTCCTTTTTTATTTTCCATTGTACACTTGCTCTTTTTAGACATTTCTGAGGTCACTGCCGATGAAACTCATTCCTCACCATTGTTTTCAAAGCCTGCATGTATGTGGGTATCAAATATATAATTAATACTCTGTTAAGAGGTATTCTTGATAATGACACTGGATCTAATGACCCCCTATAATGTGAAAGTGTTTGGTAGCACTGCATGTCCCACTGAGAATCAACACTTCACCCAGCAGCATTTTTCAACCTCTTTGAGCTCATTGTTGTGGTTCACTGGTCCATACAGTTATTTAATGCATTACAGGGTATCTTCTGCATAAGTCATGGTGTGTTTTACAAGCATAAATATGTATTTGCAGCTCGTTTAGATGTAGTTTAGTAGCAGCAAAGGCTTTGTGGCTTACCTTGAATATGACAACCTTTAGTTGCTTCTAACTTTCTCTAATTACTCATTTTAAACGTCAATATAACGGATCTCACAGCACAGCTGCTGTCATTAACCTGTAATTTTGTAATGATTTTATCTGCAACTCAGCAGCCAGGTAATGACTTCTGGTCAACATTGTATTTATGAGCAAATTTCATACTTCTTCCATTATCTGACAAAGGAAAAACAGAAAAAATTAAATAAGCAAAACTACATTGTGAATTCAGTCTGCATTAAAAACACAGTTTATGTGATCACAGAGAGCAGAACAAGACAAAATGGAGGTGTAATGGACCATCGTCATCCTTTACTTTTCTCTCTCTCACTTCTTCTCTCTTCTTCTCTCTCACTAACTAGAAATACAATGTATGAGTGTATGAGTGAAGCAAAAGTCAGAAACAAATGCTTAATTGAAAATATATTTTAATATATATATTTTAATTCATTTGCCAGACTGAGCTGGAATGTGACATTGGCCATAAAGGGTTGATAAGGACGACTGAACAGCAAGCAAAGATCAAACAAAAGCTAAAAAGGGGGAGGGAGGGATACTGGAAGTACTATTGTCACATGCTCTGTATCTGCTGGATTTGAAAGCTCTTGCTTGCTAACACACACTTAATAAGTGGATAAAAGGCTTTGTTGTTGTTAGTCTTTCTGACCTACACTGGTCAAATATCAACAAGTAAAAGTCCCAAAAAACACAACTCCTTTAGTGTCTGTTATGTGATATTTTTCTGAGTGAAAGCGCATGTGGGCTAAGAATCATTTCAAGATAGACTTATTCAAATCTTTCAGGGATTTGATTTGATCGCTCAAAAGTAAGCGTGTCTTGTGAGCATTAGTCTCTGGAGGATCCTCACTAGTTCTGTTAGATTAGGGATGAGGAAGAGGTTAATGAGGTAGATCTCAACCACTGCTCTTTGGAAATGTAAAGACAGCTTTTACCAACTGACATCTGAGGACACATCTCTAACCTATGATATCATTCAATAAACTGTGACCCGTGTCATGTGCAGTTTTCTGTGATGGGAGGGGTAACTGTAGCTGGTTTCCCTAAATCATATTTGATTTATCTCACAAGAAGAAAAAATAGAATGATTTTGACAAACAAAACACAAAAATGCTTGTTTGACACATATTTGGCATTCACTATAAGATGACATAACTGTTAATACAGGAATGCGGGACTAGAACTTGCATTTATAATCTTACTGTTTTAAAACTCCCAGTTTCTCAGGATTTTGGTGGTGGTGGGTGGGTTTCAATGTTTTATTTGCTACAGGCTGGTGAAGAACAACCAGAGCTCCTTCTCATGTTTCTCACAGCAGCCTTGTCACGTTTTCACTGTCACCACTTCAGTTCAATCCTACAGGACGAGCCTATCTACATGACGGCAGGAATCGTCTGTGTAAGGCATTCTATGAAATATTAAATAATATATAAATGTTACATTCATGTTTGTTCTCTTTCTCTCTGAGCTGAACAAGTTCCCATTGAACTTCTCTTCAGAAAACTTGACACTCCCCATGGTGCACTTCTGCCCTATTACGAGTCCCCATTTAGCCCAGCAGGATAGCAGAATCCCATGAATAAAATCTTTTCATGCAGGAAACTGTTGATAGAAGAATTACAAATAAAGCATCTTCTTATCTGAGGGCCAACGTGTGTCAATGGAACTGATATTGTCAAAACATGATAACTACACGTCAGCAGCTCTAACCTCTCTTAAAATAGAAAGTAAAACTCCATAACACACTGATTCTATGAAATCCATCGGATATACAAATTAAGCATATTGACCTGAACCATCTTTTTCATCATTTTATTTATCATGTCAAATAATACTGAAAAAACAAACAAACATTGTGACTTAATATAGAGTTACATTTAGCTTGCTTATGTCACAAGAAACATCAAAAAAGGGAAGTTAAAAAAGGCCATAATGTAATGTAATGTAATGTAATGTAATGTAATGTAATGTAATATAATATAATATAATAATTTGAATCCTATAAGGAACTGAATAACTAAACCTTCTGGAAATTCAAACCACATAAATTCAGAAAGATAGTTTATAAAATAAAAATAATTTAACACTATTTATTTTTTAACAGTAGTGTGCAAGTTTCACCTTTAGGTTTTCAGTTTCTTAAGAGATTCAATTTATTACAGCCTTTCTTTGCTTTCATAAAACATCCGCCTCGAAGTGCCCAAAACATTTATGTTTCAACATTGAGGTTTTTACTCTTTTATGAGCATGACAGGAAAATGTGTTAAGCTGCATCAATATTTGTGATGTTAAAATGTAATGTAGAAGGGTTACTTGCAGCTATTGCCAGTCAACACCACAGTATGAGGCTTTCAGCTGCATTCAGCTCATTGTTGTAGTTTGCTGGTCCATAATAATGTAGCTAGAAAGATTATTATATTATATTATTCTTGGTACAGTTTCAAGGCAATTTATATCAAAAGCTGGCTCTTGTCTGCTATTAACATGCAACATTGTTTAAAGTAGCAAGTTTCTGTAGCTGTCTGATAATGGTGAATGTGAAAATTGAATCTAAACATGTCTCATTTTTGTGAGTGCTAATATGATGTAACATGCTTCATGTACTTTTATTATTTTCCCCCTACATCCTCCACTTCCATTAGTACAATTTTAACCATATTGTAGAGCCATGCACCCTGACAGAAAATGACAGAACAGCAGGATCCAAGAGAAAAATGGTTGGAGTGACGCTTGAAAAAACTTACCAATGTACTGGTTCCACTCTGGATCCAGATCAGCTTGATTGGCCAGGCACCCCTTCATGACATTTAGGCAGTAGTTCTTGCAGGGTTTAACTGCTGGCATGCCCTGACAAAAGGGGCAGTACAGCATCTTTGTCAGCGCTCGAATACATGCCGGACTGCTGCTTACCTGCAAAAACACAAAGTGCAAGTCATTGACACTCGGACAGCAAGTTTTTAAATCCATTTAAATCACATTCTGTCATATAATAGTCTCAATAGTTATATGAATTCAAGAGGATTTGAATGTTGGTCCTCTTTATATTTCTTACTTACTGTACCTGAATGCACCACAATTGACGTTTCTACATAAGCATCCAGAAAATATTGTCTTTAGTGTTTAGCTAAATTTGATCAGAATGCTGTTGCAAGTTTTTTTTAAAAAAGTTGCAATAAAAAGGTTCATAAAGTATTTAGCTGGATTTATGCTTGATGCAAGGGATTAATGGAAATCCCATCATAGATATGTACAACGTATGTTTTTTTTATTTATAGTTCTGCGTTGGATTTACACTGTGATCACCCCACCACAACACTAGACAGATCTCACATGATCAGATAGTGCCCTGCTTTAATTATATTCCCTAGAGTAACTGTTGCATTTCATGTAACATAGTGATGGTGGGCTACACATGCACTTCAGTTACAGTAACTTCTATTTGGCTTTGTCTGGTTTCTGTAGAGGAGACTACTGCTGTGCAGTCACCATGTTTATATTCATTCATTTGCTCCAATAGAGAGTGGGGACATGGTGAGTAGAAGGTATGCAAAGGAGCTGGCTATGCTAGATGTACATTAATGAAAACAAAACAACTACTTGGTCTTTCTTCAACTTCCTTTACATAGTCTTCACTATCAACAATCTCCTGCAGCAGAAACTTGTAGGAGAAAACACAAGCAGCACAAGCTGACTAATCACAGTTGTTGCAGTCCCCATGTAGTATAGCCATATCAGCCCCAGTGTGTAGTTACGTTTTTGAGGAGGCGCATCTATTGTGTACACTACAGTGTAGCTTTGGAGCCTTTGCATGTGGGAATGGAATTGCTTAGCTGTCAAACTTTCATTTTTCATCTTGCTATATTTTTCTTTTCTCTGATTTCAGGATTTAGAGGGTGGTAAGTCATGTCATACACACATCCAACTATAAACATGCACACAGGCCCAAATAGTAAATAACACATGCTGTAGGAAAGATGAGCAGAAATATCACTGACAATATTTCACAAGCGTTTTCACAGATAATCCACAACTATGAATTTAAGAGCTTTTTGTAGTAGTAATGTAATGTATTTACACTACAATACTTGTAGTACTACTGTTAATAATGATAATAATGATAATAATAATGATAAACTTTATTTATACGGCACTACAAAAATATATGTTTTATATATATAATACAATAAAACAACAGTAGTAATAAAATAGATAAAAGACAAATGATTAAATAAATGCTTTTCTAAAAAGTTACATTTTGAGAAGTGATTTAAAAGATGTCTCTGATTCTGAAAACCTCAAATCTTGAGGCAGGGACCTCCAGAGCTGTGGAGCCTTGACTGCAAAAGCCCGGTCACCTTGAGTCTTCAGCCGTGACTTAGGAACAGCCAGAAGGGCCCTGCCTGACGAGCTGAGGCTGTGCTCTGGCCGCACATTATCCCGCTTCACAAGTCATAACTATAACTTGAGGCACATTCAAGTGGTTTTAAACAGACACACTTGACTTAACTGTTGTGATTTGAATCAACTGTTGCTCCCTTCAGTGAACAGCAAGGAATATTATTATCCCTCTGATTCAGGAAGTACAATATAGTGATAGTGAGGTATTCTAAACTACAGAAAAACAGCTGATGGTTGGCTAGATCAGCTGCTCTGCTGCAATACATTCAGGCCACATGTAAACAGTAGATTGTGTTTCAAATGCACAAGTACAACATCTTACCCATGACTGTCTGTTCTGCTGTAGGCTGGCATTGTGACATTTCAGATAGAATACAAACTTAGATGATTTCCAAAGAGCATAAAGCATTCAACATTCTTGCTCTCAACATTCAGCTGTTTGAATTCTGTAGTGGTGTCAAGATGTGTGAAGTGAAAGCTCCTGGGTCGCAGTTAATGTCCTTTTTTTGTGTTCCACGAAGCACCAACAAGCATCATATTAAGCATCTTTCAGGCTGAAAACCCACCTTTTCAGAATACACCCAGAACTGCTTTGCTAGGACTTACCAACATCTCATTTACTCTGAAAAATAAAAACAGTACACACTTTACTGTAGTACTAAACACTGAACTTGGCTGTTTCTCTTGAGGAGATGCACTAACAATTTTTGACAACATCTAATGGCATCTGCTAAATCAATGTAATGTAATGTAATGAAAAGATTTAAAGAAATTCTTTTTCTTATAAGATACTTTTTGTATCTTATGTGAGATTGCAGAAAAAGTCAGAGGTTTCTTTAACTGAATGAAAACTAAAGGACGATAACATATCTCAAGCCACAAAAAACATTGAATGAGTGGAGTATGTTAAATGAAAAGTCAATATAACTGTATCTTAATATCTCAGCAGGGGGAGGAACATCATTTTTTAGTCTTACAGAGGAAAACTTTCAGCGCCATTACACAGGAATTCATTTTGAGTCTGAAGTTCTTGTTCATGGATATAAAGCAGAACAACCTGTTGTGGAGATGAAGGCCATGATATAATCAGTTGATAAGCTCTTAATCAGCTGTAGACATAAAGATATAGTATTGTATGAATAGGTCATAACTAAAAAGTGAAAACTACAGTGAAAGAACAAAAAGGAAATACATTTCTTAGTGGTCTTCACCAGAAACAGAAACTGCTATTCCTGTACATTACTGACTTTAACTAGAAAAAACATATTTATTGAGATTAAAATTTGCCATAGCATACAATTGTTGCAGTTTAAAAGGGCTGTGGATTATATTGTTATCATATACCTGAAAAAAACAAAAAACTTTGCACACTTTGTAAAAAGAAATGGTATCAAATAGGCTTTTGGTTCTTGTACTGGACTTTATAGACACGACATTTGGCTATGCCATCACCATTCTTGTATTCTGTGCTGTGTAGATTAGCTTTAGATAAAAAGAAAAGTGGATTACAGAGGTGGCGTGATTGAATGCAAAGAAAGTAAACAGGCAATTACATGTGATTTTTTTTCCAGAGCAGCGCAACCTGACACATCTGTGTGGGTTGACCTTGCTTGTATCCCAGGGCTTTAAAGATCTGCTTCATAAACGAAAGAAATGAAAGGGAAAAGCAGGGGTACTTTACTTTAAAGTAACATGATATTTTCAGGTTTACTATGTATTACTGCCTCTAGTTATTAAAGAAACTTGGTTGTATTGTTGTAAAGCAAGTTGTTCAAGCCTAAACTATGGAAAGTAGGTAGGTAAAACAAGGAGAAAGTTTATACTTTGCTGAAAGTTTCTCTCTAGGTGGCTTCTGAATGTAATATCTCTAGTTATTATTTTATGTAGCAAAACTACATTCGGCAAGCACTTTATTAGGAACACCTGTGCAATCTAATGCAATCCAATATAACAGCTCTGCCATAAATTCTACTTTTACAACCCCATGTGGGGTGGACAAAATATTTTGTAAAGCAACAGTTTCCGTTTAATGCACCCTAGTACACCACCAACACCACCACCCATTACCAATTACCACCTCAATAATAAACATAAAGTAGAAATATCACCTTTCTGACAATGTCATCAAAAACTGAAAATGTATAAGCTTCGTAAAAAGTAGAATTTATGGCAGAGCTGTTGCATTAGATTGCACAGGTGTTCCTGATAAAGTGCTCATGAGTGTATAATGCAGTAGTGTTTTGCAGTAAAATAAGGATAATGGAGCAACAGATGGTTAAAAAATAAATAAAAATAAGATGACAATTACAAAAACAAATAATAGACAGATTTTTTTTAAAAAGATTTTAAAAAAATATAGTGTCCTTGCTTGCCTGAGAGCCTTACACAGCAAACACCCATTCACATTTGTGGCAAAGCAAAATTTTGGAACCACTAAAAGGCTAAAAGGGCCCTGGCAGAAGATCTACTACTACTTCTTCTACTGTAGGGAATTAGCAGATCACAGATATAAGACTGATCAAGCAAAAGTTATGAACAAGCAATAAAATCTGAAACTGACAGGTAGGTGAAGGGCTCCAAATAATGGTTTATCAAAGTCAATTCTCTTGGAACGCGATAAAGTCTGGCAACAGTGTTCTATCTTAGCTGCAGTCAGCAGGCATTTTGCTAGTGAAGACCGAAATTAAGTGAATTAAGCTGAAAACACACTGCCACTGCAGTGCCACAGTGCCACATTGCCACAGTATTGCTGCACCGCTGCAGTGAATCACATGACACATGTCAAGTGCTGCCCCTAGCACCAACAGGAAGCGGGATGTATCTCCAGTTCTATGAGTGTAGTGCGGGTAAGTTGCCCATTGTAGTTGTCCATTACTGATTAATAACTTGAAAAAATAATAATCTGAGCAGTGAGATTATGTTTTGAAAGCAGCAGATGAACCAAAAATTAATTCATTTTTTGCCTTGTAGATACAGACACAGGTGACATAGTTAAAACAACAGTAAAAGCCAGCAACACACTAGTAAACAACTTCTATAGTTGGGCCAACATTGTATTGAAGTAAAACAGCTTTTTCTCTGGAAAAAAGTGTCTTTTCAGAGGCGGCAATGCTGGTGTAGAGGTTGTACATAGAAAATAATAGGGATGACTGTTTTGGCCTTTATTTATCAAGCCTGGAGGAGATAAAAACACAAGTTTCCTTCTCCAGTTTGCAAAGGAGAGAAATTACCTGATCTTGGTGATACGTGTTAATGTGTTAATGTTTGACACATCTGAACCCTACCTCTTTCTAAGCCCAGTGGTAAGTATCATAAAGAGAGGAGAGGGGCTATTTATTAGCCCCACAGAGTCAGGCTCCAAGGAAGGGCAGACCTGCCCAGACAACCTCACACATCAAGTGGCAGACTACTGCCGCGACTTGTCACATACTAAGTTGAAACTGAATATTCTAGAAATGTTCCTGTCCACATCTATCACACCTGACACATGAGTAGGGCAGCATTACAAAAAATAGACCGGAATCTGTTACAGTAGATTTAAAGGTTATTATGAATATGTTTTACTAATTATGATTGTTCATACTACTACTACTAACAGTAATAATAATAATAGCTCATTCATTCACTTTGTAAAAATATTGTTATATCTCTAATTTCTAAATTAGAATTATGAGACTTTAAAAGCATACCTTTTTTTCTCTGTGACATCAATTATCATATTCATTAGTAATATAGTGGTACTTTCACCAATAAGGTAACAATGATGATTTTTCCATTAAAATGTGTTTTTTTTTTTTTCGCTTTGCTCTTTAATAACTCTACACAACTTCAATCAGTCCCTTAATAACCAGCAATATAGAAACAAAAGAAGTGAATGTACTAAATAACTCATTATTTTTATTCTATTGTATGAAACTAAAAATGCAATTAAGCAACTGATTGTATGAATGAGTCACTCTTTGGTGATATGCATTGACAACATCCTGTGTAATATCATCACCTATTCATTTTATAAAGTTAATGTAGCCCATTAATGACCACCATAGCTCTAATGGAAATAAAGCGTAATGTTGTCATAATGTCTACGCCCTTGCATCTCTACGGTGCACTGCTGTCTGGCTCCAGTAAGTGCACTGCATTCATTTAATAAAACTGTTCCAGTCAGTTACCCACATGAGAATTTAAACACGCTAAGAATTAATAAGCAGATAGAAGATTTTAATCACTTCAAATAAATAGAAGCAGATACTCTGTTTGTTTAATCATCAGGGATAAGTGTGAGCTTTGTTTGTGAGATGCAGACTCCAAAAATGAGTCTTTGCTTCCTCAAAGCTCTCCTGCATTTATTTGACTCTTTAGCTGTGAAAAGATATAAAAACACTAAATTATCCACTTTAATTCAACATATATCCCAGCTGCAAGAAGCATATATGTCACATCTTAGAGGCGCTTTGCAACAGACACCTCAAGCAGAGTGTCTTATTTCATTATGCTTACACCCAATCCCTCATGATGAGTTTATACCCTGGGGATCAAAGGGCTACAGTCTCAGACACATGACCTGGATCTCAGGTCCCAATGAAATGTCAAGAGGTGAAGCTGGGACATGCTCGCTTACAAGAAACGCAGAGTGTAACTCAGTAAACACGTGCTAACAACACATCCTCTGTGGCTGCTTATAAATGAGCCTTACCACTACTACTGGTAGGAGGGAAACTGATAGTGGGAACATGTTCAAAGTTCATCAAGTGCACTATGGTGGGTCAAACAGAAAGTGGATAATGAATATTACATACAGGACAGCAGTTCTCCTTGGTGATTCTTCTCTATCTCTGACAATCAAGAGTTACTATATTTTCATTGCCTTCTGTTTATATTCTGTATAGTAGGTCTATAAATATTTATAATAGTGTTGATAATCCTATCTAACTGATATCACAACAGTAGTGAATGTAATGCCAGGGTGGCTAGGGATTTGCAGCATAGTGCTTATCAGTTCTTCTCTCCACACATAAGAAGGCATGCAGAAACAGCCCTGTTGTTGTTGAGTGTGACTAAATTGAAAGCCTTAGCCTCTTTCTTTTCCTTTAATCTTACTTTGTACATGATCAAAACTACACACAGTCCCAGGGCAGTATGATATACTGCAGAAGCAGCATTACGATTGCATCAAACAGAATACTAAGGCTACAGCATGATTAATGGCTTCTGTATACCGCGTGAACAAATATTAGCCAATAAAGCAATAAACACTGACAATGTCTTAAACTATTTCTTTTCTCTCGTCTTTCAATGTCTGGGCATTTCTCCTGAGCAATTTGCACGCTGTGTTCTAGACACTACCTGAACAAGCTGCCTGAGGCCCAACTATCTGAAGACATGCACCAAGAGAGCACACAGAAAAGTATCAGGGAGGAACTTGTTTGCACTGAAAAACCAGGCAGGAACAGTGCGCTTGCGGCAGAAACACCAAACAAGACCTTGGCCTTGTTGAAATTTGTAGCAAATCTTAATTTCACCTGAGATTAAATGCTGAATATTTTCCAACAGAATCAGTGTGTGGAATAAAATGAAATTGTACGGTATCGTTTTGATAGAAGAAAGCAGTTGATTGGGTGTTTAATGATCCAGTTTAAATTTGAATTTTACTTAAGTGGGGAGTATGTTTACCTTAGACACTCGCTGAGCCACCTCCCGGCCAACAGAGAGCCCTTGGACAAATGTGCGTGCAGCGATGAATGCCCGGGTAACCTGAGCCTTGAGCTTCCTGGGCACATCTCCGAAGGGCTTGAGCTGGTCAGTGTACTTACTGATACACTCCAGATAGTCCTCAGTGATGATGTACTGGGAGTTGAGCAGCGTGAACATACGCTCCAGCAGTCGCGACCAAAAGTCATTAAGCATTTCCTCCAGGTTAACATTTCCTCCCGTGTAATAGCGCTTCAGCTCGGCAAACAGGTTCTCAAAGACCTCTGAGTTCTGCATGTAAGGCTTGCCATACGTCCTCACAAACATCTCATTCAGGGACCTCTCAGTGTTCTCCAACAGTTCCAGGAAGAATTCTGGGTAAAGAAGAAAAGAAAACGTGACACTTATTATGTGATTTTTTTTTCATAAGCAGTGTGTTGGTATAAATAATACTGTATGAATAATGCCTTAATACAAGTACAGAGACTACAGTTATGATTAAACTAGAAATGCAGCAAAATAACGTGTCTGATTGTGAGATATAATGTTGCTTAAATGGCTACATTTATATAGCGCATAAAAGCGCTTTACAATATTTCTGCTGCTCACTCACCCATTCACACACACACACACACACACACACACTCACATACTGATGGCGGCAAGGTACCACACAGGATACTGGCGCAACCATCAGGAGCAATGTGGGGTTGCGGATTGAACCACCACCCTTCTGATTAGTGGATATCTACCTATTTACCTCCTGAAACAGCTGCCCCCTAAAAAGGACATCTGCTTGATTGCAATGCTATCAACAGCAAATATGCCAACAACCAAAAAATTCCAAAATATCAGCTCAATTAGGCCCTCTGATGTTGATTTCATTTTAAAGAGACTTCACAGCTTTTTTTTATCTCTGGTAAACCACTTTTGACATTGCAAAGGGAGCCCTCCACATATATTTCTGGAAAGCAATAAGTTCTGTGTTTGCAGTGTATGAGGTGTGTATTGTCCATATCTCGCCTGTAAACTCAAAATACATTTCTGTACCTTGGTAGAAAGGGTATATATTGCTGAATGATTTCCTATATGCAGATGCCGGTAGCACAGGGCTGTCAGATGAAGTGCAGCAAATTATCCTTCAAAATAGATATGAGTCCACTATATCTGTCTGTAGGGTTTCCAGACAGCCCACATTCTCACTTTTAGACACCACTTGTTTGCTTCATTACCTCTGTAACTCATCAGAAATTGGGACGAGATGATAATGATTCTGACCATCTGCTATTCATAATGATGGTTCTGGCTTTCGAAGAACCAAGATTAAAATGTAAACAGGATTCAAAACTCTACACATTTAACAGCAAAGTGTAATAGTTCAAGGAGGAGAGTTCAGACTTCAGTCTTATAATAAACGGTGCTGGAGATTATAGACATTCCATTTATATTCCTTGGTTATTGCCTTTTATAGGACAACATGTTCAATTTGAAGCTTAAAAGCAGCATTAATTGGGAAACAAGCTAGTCAGTAGTCACTTGTAACTTTGTCTGCATGTGTGCCATTTGGTGATGGGCAGGTAGCTTATATTGGGTTTATCAGAGCTTTTTCACAGAAAACAGCTTCCTGTTGCATATGGAACAAGGTTGATGACAGTCTTGAGTCTGGAAACAAAACAGAAAAATTGCAGGCTGTAAAAACAAAACAATGAGCTTAAAGACTAAAACACTCTGTAGAGCTGAGGGATAGTGCATAGTCACTACAGGCTTCCCCTTTCAAGTTACATTTTAGTAATTTGATCCACTCTTAATACAAAAATATTCATTAGTGCAGCTATAAAGTCTCTAGTTTTGAAAAAGTTTAAGACAAAGCTATAAAACTGTGTTAGTTGTCTCAGTACCAGCGTGACATCTATCCATATAACATCATCACTAGAGATTTTTCCAGTGGTTTTTCTCTGTCTTCAGCTTTGTAGACTATTAAGACTACCAAGACATTGTAGATGAGTAAGTGCATTTTACAGTAACTACCACCCTTGTACAGCTTATATAAAGTATGTCCTGAATTAGCATCTGAAGCAATTCATGGTAGGTAGGTCAAATGACATATTCAGGACCACATAACCACTAAGAGATCCATTCTGCTCCTCTGAGTAATGCACATTACAGTCACTTGTCAGTATTGCCCCGATAAAACTGTTATGGATTTGAAGAGGTCAATAGCGCTCAGCTCAGTAATGCTGGTGAAATTACAGACTACAGCATGAGAAACAAAATGGCGTGGTACCACACTAAATCATAGCTGGCCTTATTGCACACCAACAGAACAAATACGTCTAATCTGCAAGGTAGTACAACACTCAAAACATTATTTTATAACGTGATTACCCAAATCTATTTAGTTCAAAACTGTTTGTGTTTTATCACACACTGCGGGCTTGTTTAATATTTGCTTTCTCTATTATATTATCAGAATTAATTATTGCTTATTAATACTTATCACCCACCAGTGACAGTGTTAAGTATACAACTTCCTCTGGGGATCTGAGTTTTACATTTGTTTTTCTGCTATTTTAAGAGGATATGAGTTTTTCTTTTATTGGTACATACAGCATGCAAGACTTCTGATGTTCCAAGTATATTTATTCTTCAGTATTCTTGAGACTACAGTACAGTAATCAAAGACTACAGTGAGCAGTAATTTAAATATGCACAGCTTCAAGCATGATTTGTGCTTCAGTGACTCATCAGTGGTGCTGAGCAATATGCACACTGATTAATGACAGCTTCAAAACAAATTTCATTTAAGAAAATATGCATTTTAAGAATGTAGTCAAGTTCTTTCCCCAATGCGTCAACTGAGATAACAATTGAACATAACCACTGTAATTAAGGAAGGATTTACTGTTAGTATTTGACATAATTCCAAGCGTTGCTGAGAGATTAATTATATTATTGATGATCTCAATATACTTCAGTGAAACATTTTCACAACATTCACTTAAAAAAAGACAACTCAATTTAATTAGTGAAAACTCATGAGTGGCATCATATTTTACAACAGCAAATTTAGTGAAATATCAGAGACATTAAGAACATTATCAGGAAAGCTCTCATAAATCCTTAACACATCGTAGTAATTAAGAGGTCTGCAAGAGCTGCAAACGGAGGATAACGATGCTGAAATGCTGGTCAGGGGTGATTATAATACGCTCCACTTATAGAGAGTTCATTACATTTCACTGATAAAGCTCAGTTTGGCTCCAATTCTTCACTGTGCACAGAGGTTATACAGAGCCTTTCCCTCTGTGATAAGGAGAAAGCCGGTGTTTCTGTGCTTGCTGTCACAGACACCAACTGATGGATGCTCTCCTACATGTCAGAAATGTCAGTAGTCTCTATTTCAACAATCTTGAAACTGGGTGCTCACATTTGAAATCTTTGAGTTGTGGGCTTTTCATTTATCAGACCATAGATTTTTGGACACAATGAAAACTATAGAGTCAAATTGATATGATTTTTAAGGATAGGTTTGGGTTTTTTCTGCCTTATACTGACATGACAAGATGTACGAGGAAATTTCTACTCTCCATACTGACCCTGAAAGCTATTCTCTGGGAACTCAACTACACTGTAAAAAATGGGGGCCATAATCCACAGCCCTCAAACTTGTCCTTTAAACACATAGCCAACTGAGGTAGCAGTGGATAGGATGACATCGACCTTGATGACCCAAGTGGGAAGATGGTCTGCAGAATTAATTACTGCAGAGTATCCTGAACTGTGACCAGCCATAACTTAGGCGGATAAAAAGGGTTTATTTGTAATCAAAAAAATCACTGTTAATTCAAAACAATGCAGCATTACATTCATGGACCACATTCAAGGGCCTCAGAGTAGAATGGGATTTGAAAATCCCATTAAGGCCATGTTATTACTGTGATCATTTTAAATATAAATGCAGTATCTTTTTGATACAAATGTAATGCAACAATGCAACTATATATATAGAAATAAAGTCATTATGCAAGATTATGCAAATACATTTATGTGTGGTGTAACGTATTACTTTGAGCAGCATTTGATATCAAGGCCACATATCAATAAAAATGCAGCAAATTCAATACATGATTTTCCTGGTAATTTGTCAGATATATTCCAGGTAAAACACATTCCTGTAAGCAATACATTGTCAAAACTTATCAGTGAAGGTATCTGCAGTAAACTACAAAAATGACAAGGTTTGTTGCCGCTCATGCAAACAGAGTAAACAGCCTGTTATCTCCAGCAGAGACACTCTGGGTCTTCTCCTATAGGACTACAGCCAATCAAAGAAAGAACCCATCTCCCACTTTGTCATCATTGAAACTGCATAATATAACGCACACAGTCTGATTTGCAACCTCCTTGAGCGCTCATATCTGCACATGAAACTAGCAATTTTGTTGCCAAGGAGAGCACTTTGAATTCCACATGTCAATCGTAAGATGTCATTAATTGGTCTGACAGGAAGTGCTAGTCTGCAGAGGGCTGCTCTAAGTGCAATGCTGCTGTGGAGAACATGACAGGCTGACCTTTTATGTCTCCATTTCCTTCTGTTAATTCCTGCGGCCTTCTTACTGTGAGCCTCAGTGGCAGTAAAACCAGAAAATCACAGCTGCTAAATAAAAAAGGAAATGGTGTGCTGGTGAGTCAAGACAAAGATATCTGATATAAAGGTCTAATCTAACCTAATCTAATCTCAGTTTTGAGAGTTCTCAAACCATATTCAATTCTTTAAAGGATGGGTTCACAATTTTTCGAGTCTGTCTTAAAACAACAGTCAGGTGCCCAAATTAACACTGATATAGGTTTTTCTTGCTCTAATAATTCCTCCTGTTCATACTGACCATTAGAAGATCCCTTCATAATGCACTTACAATGTAAGTGATGGGGGCCAAAATCCACAGTCCTCCTTCTGTGTTAATTCAAAGCCTCAGATGTCCAAATTAGTCAAATCAAGTATCGTCTTTTTAGTGCCAAAGTCCCTCTTCTTGTTATTATACTTCCACCGCAGCTCAACAGGGAATTTGAGGCTAAAAAATGTGGCAGATATCCAATTGATATGACTAACTCAGACTGCTGAAGACTCATATAAGCTTCAGATAAACTTTTAAGTGCATTTTTGTGCAAAATGACTGTGTGGACACACTGTGGATTTTAGCCCCCATAACTTACACTGATAGCACCTTCGAAAGGGATTTTTTTAATGGCCAGTGTGAACAGGAGGAATAATTACAGCGAGAAAACCTCTTTCAGTATTCATATGGGCACCTGACTGTTGTTTTAAGACAGACTTCAAAAATTGGAAAAGAGGAATACTTATGATAGGGTGCTGGTTTGTAAATGGTTGTGGGATGTCATACTGCTTTTTAGCACACTTGGTCCTGTGAAAAATAAGAATGAATAAGAATATATATAATTTGAAAAAATCAAAGCAGTATACAGTTTTGAATTTTCTGTATTTTCAAAAACATCAAAGCTTGTCCATCAGCTTAAGTTCAAGATATTTCCACATAAAATCTACACAGTGTGCAGAGAAACAGCACTGTGGAATTTTTACCTGAGTCCCAATACATACTCTTACAGTCTCCAAACAGATAGTCCAATATGACTTTCTAAACTATAGAAGGGTTTCTCTGAGCAAGCACGCACTGCCCAGTTTAACATTCATCTCGTCACACACATCCACACCTGGTAGCTATCCAGCACTGTACAGTCTTCCATGGTTGGCAGCTTTTGTGGAGTAATTTTGGGTTAAGCGCTGTGCTCAAGGGCACCTCAACAATGGCTGCTGAGGGAGAAGAAATTCCTTTCTCACTTTTTATACTCTTAGATAAGGATACAGTTTTTATAAGGATACATAATTCAACAATAATTTTACAACCTTCCAACAATGCAACTGATGCCATTTGGTGCCAGCTGCACAATATTTTCTTAGTAGACTGCCAGCAGAATTTTGAGCAGCAATACAAAAAAAGAAAGTGTGTGAGTCAGTGACTCCAACGAAGATCAATTGTGGAGGTTGGACCACATTACTATTCTGTTTGACTACTCAGCAGCATACTGTTCGTGGTCAGAGAAAGGCCAACAATTGATTAGTAATTAAGACCCTTGACTTAGTCTTTAATGAGTGAGGTGGAAAATAAGTCTCTGTGCCAGCCATTTGTCTAATTTCTCTGAACAGTTGTTTCATAGGATACAAATTAAGATTGATAACATGCAGACCTACTATTTGATACATGCATTAACAAATGGCAGTAACTGCTTTGTGGCATTGATTTTTAAGATTTTGGTGTTTCTCTGTTAGATTCATACAGCTGTACTGTATAACTGGGGCATTGTGGATATTTCTGTATCTCTGCTCCGATGATCTTGGCATAGTCAAGACTGTGCCCTCTCACTGTGACACATAGGCTGTGGTGTCAGGTGTGTGTGGGCTGGCCAGCTACTGTCAGCTGCAATAACACTCACCATAAACTTTACATAAAGAGAAGAAAATACACAGATGCAGACTCTGTGTAGATGAAACTCCAAAGCCGTGTGCCAAATAGATGGTAAAGAGCATCTACATGAACTAATAGCACTGTATTGTTTGGATCTTGTGTTCTGGCTTAGTATCTATGGAACCAGAACAGTGAATATAAGTTTTGGCATTAAAAGTAAAATTTGGCATTGAAAACAAAACCTGAACTGAAAAAAGAAACACTGGCATTGAAACACTCAAAAGTTGTATTGGCACTGAAAACTGTTGCAGTGAAAAATAAAACATAGTCATTAAAAAGAAAACCAATTAAGCTTTTAATAAAATATGAATCTAACATACTTGCAATCTTATCATCTTAATTAATTTTGATATTTTTTTAAAATTCTGATGTATTTTTCAATGACAATTTTCAGATTTTTTACAATGTTGACAGTGTTTTTTAGTTTCAGCTTTTTGTCACTGTTTTGGCGTGGAGGTGGTGGGGAGTAGGTTAATGGGAGGGGCTTATGAGAACATAATTTGCACATAATTTGCATACCAAAGAGAGGTCACTGGACTCTTCCTGATCAAATGCCTGCTGCAAAGACTGGATGCCTGCATGACCTTCAGCTCCATAAGTTCAGCCAGAATTTCCAGACAGCAAGTAGCTAAGTCTGTTTCTCTCTGTATTTGTTTTCACACAGAACTGGGTTAAAGATTTGACCACTTTAATAATGGTATGGTGGTTTTGGCGGAGGTTATGTTAGCTAGCTAGTCAATGGTAAGTATCCCGCCTTGTAATGTCTTTTTTACCCCTTGAAGTTAGAAACCAGTGTTTCTGCAGCAGGATTAGAACGCTGATATCATAAATTAAATATTCTGTTTGTTACTAATATTTCAATGGCTGTGTGTGATCCTCATCTGTATTTTACTGTTAGGAGTTAGCTAGCATTAGCATTTAGAGAATATCTCTGTAAACAAATGTGTATGTGAGTTACTGTACTGTATTGTATTAAAGCCTGCAGGAAACAAACAGGCTGTACGTCTGTATAGCTACTTTCACACATGCACTGCAAACTTGAAATTATCTGGACATTATGTGGAGGAGCTGTATGTGAGCACAGTGAATTCTGTATTTCTGTATTTCTCTGTTTAGCGTCTTCAGGCTAGGCTAATCCATCGAGCTAACTCCCTTCACTTTTCCAGCACTTGGAGAAACAACACACGTGACCGTGACTTTTCATCATTTAACTGACACACTGTAGTCTGTGCTGTACATTTACTGCCAGACTGACAACTTACCGCTAACCTTCTCCTCTGCTCCACTGCATCCACCGTCACTTTCTCTGCGTCCAACTCGCTACATAAACATACTATGCAATGACGTATAACACAGTTGCTCGTTTCCCAGGCAACAACACAGCAGTTGACTCACGCGCTGCACAGACTCCCAAACGCTAAATATTTCTGAATGAGTGGATATTTGGCATTTATTCTAGTATTAAAAAAATATTTTTTGGCCTGGCGGGGGTTCTTGTTAATATAATCGTAGGAGAAACACTGATTCAGTAAAAGTTCAGTACATTTAATAAACGCTCAGTTACGGAGTTAGACCTCCGGAGTTTGGAAGAGTCCAAAGTTGTGTAAACAGCGGGGGTGTTTTGAATACACCCCCGTTTTCAAAAGGTAGTTTGTTGGTCTGTCCCCCCGCTGCAGGAAAATAATGGATTAATCCCAGAAAGCTGCTGATGTAGCACTTTTCTCCTTATGAAAGTAGAGATAGAGATACAAGGAGATTAGCCGACCAATGAGAATTTAGTTGGATCAGAGAGTATCGACCAATTAATCGACTAGTCGACCAACAGACTACAGCCCTAGACATGAAGACACCAATGAAAATGTCTAACTAGGGAGACAATGAGATTTGGGAATGTCTGTCAGTGAAGGCCTACACCAAAATCATCAGACAAATTCAAGGAACGGCATGAGTCTTGAAGAGTTGTTTATGAGGAAATTATAAACCGGCTAAATGACTGCACATACTTTATGTGTCATGTCCTGCCTCCTGTTCGCTCTACCCAGGCGCCACCCCTCACCTAAACCAAATGGAGTATTTCTAATAGGTATGAACACGTCTTGCACAGACAATCTCCTGCTGTGTGCTACATGTCCTACAACTATGTATTTAGAACCTAAAACCTTCAGTGCACTGATCACTAAAGCCTTTTCTATGTTGTATTCAGAGTGAACTACAAGGAGCCAACATGTTTGTCTGATGTCATCCAATCAACCGATCAAAACAGTAATTAATTACTAAGCTGTCAATATTATGTTAGTATTTAATCATGTCATTTGAAGCTTAGCCAAGTGTTTGCTGTGCTGCCACTACTCAAATATAGTCAAATACAAATAGATGTGAACACTGCCTCATACGTTTCTTGCAACTTTGATCATTTTGCAAGAGCAGTTTGTATTAAATACCACATGATGTAAAATAAAGTTATAAAAACTTTTAAAACAGTGTGACTTCAAAATTCTATAGATCTTTGAACAGGCCACAGCATTGTTTGATATTTTGTATTTGTTAGACAAGCTTTGAAGAGCGTGAGATCAACTGCAGTCAACTTAAATCCTCCACCAGCCCCCTTGATCCACTTACAGCATCCTTTTTTCAAATCTGTTTTTAATTTTTTAACAGATGGCATATTGTCAGTAGTAAACTCCAGACGGGTATCTTTCACCCTTGCATGAAGACCATTCCTTAAGTATCAAGGCCAACAAAATTAAGAGAAAATACTGTTTAATACTGGAACATGGAGTAAGAGAAATACACAAAAATACTTTATATATGTCATATTTTCTGACAGTGGTTGGTTGATGTCTGCTCAAAACTAATCATGACAACTTTTAACACTCTGGTTCAATAATTGACATGTAAAGATAAGGGGGAAATTCAAATATAGCAATCAATATTTCCCAAGGGGGTGGTCAATAGAGACCCTCAACAGCCGCAAAGGCTCTGTACAGCAAAAGGCTGCAAAGTTGAAACCTGCATATGGCATCTGGTTCGTCGCTGATGAAATAATGGAGAGTGGCAGCAAACCCCAAGAGGAGAGCCTGGAGTCATGCATCTAAGTGCTGCTGGACAAGCCCCACTTCCACCCTTACTGAAGTCCTCCTTATGACATTCACTATCCTGACAGCAGCTGATCAAAATAACACTTATTTATTTATGGACACTTCCAGGAATCACATGTGGGCGGCTAAAGAAGTGTACTATATTCCTGGAAAAAAACAGACAGACAGACAGTACCCAGGCATTGTGGCATTGAGTTTCTGGACAAATGCTGTAATTCAATAATATTTGTTTCATATAATATGTTGAACAGTTTGAAAAGAATGGGCACAGAAAGACAAGACATTGACTGCTGAGTATTACATTGCACTATTAATCACTTAAACGTTATTCAGTTGTTGACATGGAGTATTCGGTAGCCCAGTGAAAATCTGAGATTCAACCTCCTACTTTTGAAGCAAGATTAGAGCTACTTTTGGGTTCAATCTAATCCAAAGCGTAATTCTGATCTTATGTTGCTACTCAATCTCAAGACCTAAGAATAGGTTACATTCATGCTAATGTAATATGACTGATGTAATTTTAATGTAAAGTATGTTAACAGATCATACACCAAGCTCTCAATTGTGAGAAGGTGTAAGGTGGCCTTTTATTATGGTTCAATAGTAGTAGCTATTGTTAGCCATAGAACAACTATAGGCAGTGATGTTAATATTTATCACAATCTCTATCTCTAAACACTATTGTCATTGTCATCATTGCCTCTACCTGCACCCTCATTATGTGATTTGCCATCGGTTAAAAAAGGAAGAAAGAAAGGGAGAACAAAGGGAAAATGAAGGAGAAAAGAAGGGGAACGGGGGAGAAAAGGGTGAAAAAAAGCACAGTTCTCACATGCTGTGCGTCATACCCCTGGACCCCCCTTGTTATCATGCCCTATCATCTGCCTACAGAACTTACCTCTTGTTTTCTCTTTGATGCTATATTCCTCTTGTTTCAATGTTAATGTTGCAGTATTGTTCACACGTTGTTGTTTAATGTTGTCTGTCTTATGCATGTTTCATGATTTTTGCACTGTGTTGGTGTTTGGCATGAATAAAAAAGAAAATAAAGAAAGAAAGAATGGTATCTTGTGAGGTGAGGGGCTGTCAAATCAGATTCAGGCTAAGCCACCTTGGTGTGCATGTGCAAAATGTTCTATATATGTAATTTATAGTAAAGAGCAGAGAAATGTTGGCAGAAGTGCAGCTATACAATTTGCGAATCACACACAAATAAACAGATTTATGTTTTAGTGCATGTCTTCCTACATTAAAGCATGCTTGTTTTTATGCAACTGTACATACATAACATGCCACAAGAGGACAAGATTATGTATTAATCATACCAAATATAATTCCTTAATGGGCTTAATGATGTCATTTATAAACTTCAATCACCAGTGCTGCTACAGTACTTGCAGATGACAACATGGTGGGTATAAAATACCCTGTTATTATTTCTTTTACAGAAGAGTGAAGTTTTTGTCCTGCCATTCACTGAGAGAAATATGATTCAGATAATCTAAAAGGTTTCTGAGCAATAACTCATTTGAAGACAGTTCGCTATGTTTGAGAATTTTCAACTCCACCACTGTGCAACACATCTAATGTTGGGAGCTATATCATGTCATATTTTGAAATTGAAAAGAAAAGCTTTGAAAGCTTGAACTCTAATAAAAAAGGCACTGCTCGAGGACAGCCAGATAGCACAGAGAACCATGCATCCTGTTTTTGTATCCTGTTTGTGTCAGTCATTGGCAGAGGAGTCTGTCAATCCCACCTAACCTGGTAAATATGACATGTGATTGGACTGTACTTCAGCAAGGAGCAAACAGTAGATTATGAGCAAATGCCTCTCACTCCAGGATCCTAGCGTTTTTTTTTGTTTGTTTGTTTTTTTGACGCTGCCACAAATCACATGACTCACAACTTTGTGGGCAGATTTCTGGAAAGTGGGTGTTGTAAACTCAGTTGTGAAAGAACAGTATACAATAGGAGTGCAAATGTACTTCCACAAAAGCTTCAAAACAATGATTCGCCCTTTTGAAACTCAAGTTTTAACGTTTCAAAACTTTTTTCCCAACATATGTGCACCAGTTTTCAGATCACTATTTACAAGGTTTCAAACCAGGAAAACAAACTAATACACCGGGAGAACAGTAACAAATCTGAAACTCTGAAAATGTGTTGGAGAAATACTGTAAAGGGTGCTGCAGTTGTGAAGAAGAAAAACTGAAATACAAAATAATGCTTGCAGAGATTTGATAATTTTTTTCAGCCTATCAAAACATTATGCAAGCCTTCAGAATTCGGTTTCAGTCTTGAAAAACCTTTTTATTAGATTTCAAGCTTTCAAACACTGAGTTTCAACCTTTCGAAGCTTTTTTTTCCAGTTTCGAAATATGACATGATAGTCATCCCATAGGGAGCTGGAGGGATTATTATATCTCATTAAACGCTAACTAGAAGGAGCTGACTCCATAAGTGGGTGAGGTGGAGAGGCACAGTGAGACTGGGTTCAGTAATGAGTGCATTCCCTCCCTTAGCAGAGTCTCAGTGGATGTGTGGTGGTCAAGACAGTCACTCTCGGGCTAAGACAAGATCACACACAGCACAAGACCACCAAACAACCTTAATAATGCAGAGTTTGGCTCTCTACTGCTGTTCAAGCTGTCAATCAGCTGTGCAAGAAGCCATGTTTGTCTAATCCAACAAGAGGGTTCTCCACTCGAAAGCATATTAATGAGATTTTCACATCTCGTCTCCTCTTGAGGGAGAACAGCTACAGAACTACAAATAGTGAACCTTTTCAAATTAACACATACAGTCTCAATTCTTTGATTTTCCTTTGTGCAGCATTTTGTTTTACACTGACTGACCATTAAAAAAGTTTTTAAAAAGACAAAACAGAAAAATGAAATCAGCATTGTGCTTTCAGCAACAGAGACTTACCATCAAATCTTTGATGTCTAGAAACAAAGGTGCTTCTTAATTCATGACTCATTTCATCAACCAGATTCCCAAAGTCCTGTTTACTCTGTTGACCAAATCCGTCTTCCATTTCTTGGGTGCAACATGTGTTTCCCTGAGGACATACACGAAGATGTTCACCTGTACAACAGACAAAAAAGAAAAAAGTTTTTGTACAGTATCCATAAATTTAAAAAAAAAATTGTTCAGACATTCATGGTCACCACATGACAAATCCTACTGACTTTGATGATCCCCGACTTTTCCTTTAGTGCCATCAGCAGTTTGAAATTTGAAAAATAGTTGGCAACTACTGGATAGAGAAATTTGGTAAAGACATACATTTCCTCTTGAGGATGAATTATACTTTGAACCTTGTGTTTCATCCAGCACCATCAGGTCACAGTTTGTTTGTCCACTACTTTGATTTATGACATAAGCTTCAGCTGTACCTTGCATTTAGTACATGGATGTATACATACATACATACATGCCCGGCTTTGAAGTAAATTTCACATAGCGACCAAACTGTAATTACAGCATTACATGATACACACTGGCCCAAAAAGACTTTTCCCCATAGGCTTAGATTGTGTATGAGATGTCTGTAGATTATTTTTTGTGAGTGTCAAAACCCTCGTAAAATGACTCGTTTCACTATCAGTATTTGATCCATTCGGTCCGATCACATTTACAAAGTCTAGATTGAATTGTTTTATCCCCATTCAAGTTAACAGGAGGGCTAACCTGGAAATTAGCCATCTCAGCCAGCCAAAGTCTCTAGTGAGCACGCTCTATGGGTGCATGTGGCCCATAGAGTGTGTGCAGTATGTTATCATCCAGGTAATTTCTTTACAACGGGAAGTGGCAACTTAAAAATGAACAAGGCTCCACCTCTGACGCTGTATCCAGTTCTCTTTATACATCCATGGTTTGTATAGCATGCTATGGTGCAAAACTAAAATGGTGGACATGGTAAACATTATGCTTAACTGATAAATATCAACATGTTAGCATGGTCATTGTAAGCATGTTGGCATGCTGATGTTAGCATTCACCTCAAAGCTCTGACTGTTATGGAAGTTCACAGGAAATTCAATTATACAAAAATCCAAATCAAGCTCTCACTTCAGCAAGAAGGAAGGTTCTGTTTTTGTTCCATAATCATTTGAGCTGATTACATTAGCTATGTTCTCCCATATAGCCTTCTATGTTGCAGTGGGACTGCACTTCCAAAATCTCAGCCTCAGGTCTAAATGAACAGCACAGCATTTAAATCAGCTGTAACTATTATTACATATTGTATCTTTTTGCAACCATTTTATGATGTCAAACATTTTATTACACATACAGTAGTATCATTAAAATTGTGTATTTAATATGCTTTAATAATAAACTGATTTGAACATTTTAAAAAACGCTTTGTTTAAAATGGTTAAAATAGTAAACTCTCAATTTTTTTAAAGCTACTGAAATGGTAATTTAGTCTTATTCAACATAACCTTGATTTCTTATAACTGAAGCTCACAAAGCAACTGACATTCAAAGTGTCAGAAGTCCAACATGGAGCTCCAGTCAGGGACCATTTATCCCCACATGGAATGAGATCTGAATCCTCACTGTAATTCCACTGTACAGACAATGAGCTAATTTTTTTTTCTTTTAAGAAAACAATTTTGTGCAGAAGAGGAACAATAGTAGTGTTTTTCCATTTGGTCTGACAATAAGGAGTCTCATTGACTAGGGGTTATCAAAGCTGAATCAGTGGGGAGAACAGATAATACATTCTTTTAAAATATTCTCACTCATTACATAATTGATGACATTGGGGAAATACTGGAGTGAATCAAAAGTTAATGATCTACATCATTCCATTTTCCCAAGCAGCCATTTTAAAAAGAGCCACAGATAATGCAGACTCAGTCTATAACAGCATTAATTTCTTCATTTCACAGTCTAAGACCTAATATCACTGTGGGAGGGTGATCACAACAGGAAATCAAATGGAAATACAATCATGTGATAAAATGATCAACCACTGATAAACACGATGAAAAAGATAAGCTACTGAAATTCAGCCCAACATGAACAAAAACTGACACGACTTCTCAAAACAAACCTGTAAGACTTAGAGAAATCATTTCTAGAGAGGATGTCATGTAGTGTGCAATGTGCGTGTGTGTTGCTGATAGTTGTGGTGCATTTCAACAAGACCCTGAAGTTCTCTTTACAAGTGGAATTAAAATCCGCAACTGTAATTGGATTACATTTCCCTATTGTTCAACTGTGTCTCCTGCACACTCACATAACACTCTGATTTCCCGTCCCCTTACAAGGCACACTAAAACCAGATTTCAGCTTCCCTCTTTTCTCCCTCTCCTCAGTGCTGTACATTGTCTACAATGAGTATGAGCCTCCAATCAGGCAAGCAGCTGTGAGCAGATGGCAGCTGTAAAATTCTCACCGCATGCAACAGATAGATTGCACAGCATCGGAACAAGAAATAGGTTTCACCAAGTCATCATCACACTGAGGGATCATCATTACAGTATGAGCAGAAAATAGTTTTGCATATTGGTGTCTACAAATGTTAACATGAGGTAACATTTTTAAAATGCAGACTTCACTGCTCAGATTTCATGTGATATATTGTGACCAAACTGCACCCAGCACACCTATGTTAATATCCCAGCCAGCAGCTTTTGTCCAAAAAATTACCAAAGAAGGAAAAGATAGAAAACATACAGGTGACGCCAGCTTTCTCTGGACAAAGCATGACAGAAAATAACATGATTTATAACAACTTCATCCATTTTCTACCACTATGGCTGTCTAAGAATGCTGCAGCTGCTTTTGTTCACCTTATAGAGAATATCAGTATCAAGGAGGGTCAGCATTTGCAAATGCAGATTGACTTCAGACAATGGACAAGCAGATGCTACCTGGTGCTTGCAGATCAAAGTAAATCAGAAAATACATACAGAACTACAGCGTGTGACAAAATAATCTTTACTCATAGTCCCCTTATCAGCTTTTTGGGGGCTTTCAAACACATATGATGGTCATCATCAGTGAATGGACATTTTTGAATGAGCTCACAATAAGCCCCACTCTCTTTGCAGTCTTCCTCCACTGATCAGACCTCCTCTGACTGAAAAGCAGCTGAAATATTTCAAATCACCACTTACTTTATTTAAAAATAAAGTTATAAAAATAATTGATTTAAGAATTTCCGTGTTATTACATTATGTCTTTAAAAAAGACCCAGTAGGATGGATGTTACTGGCAAGTCTCTCAGGCTACAAATTTTGAGTGCAACCTTTTCATCAGATATGTCAAGGAGAGAGAGAGAGAAAATCCATCTTGACACAACAACCCTACTGTGTGCTCCAGCAGTCTCAACAGAGCAAAACATCACTTAAAAATAAGCCTGTCGTACATCAACATATGGGAAGGAGCTTTCAAGGGACTTCACCACTCAGCAAAGTGCCATGACCTTCCTAGCCAAAGTTAAAACAGCACTGTGGCCTCACAGATAATCTATCTGCTGGAGCACAGACCACACAACAGCAACAGACAGCACAGAGACAGTTCTTTTACAGCAAAGCAAAATAGACTTTTGCATTAGACACATTAGGTTGTAGTGTAATATAAAAGGTTAATAGCAAATTAACTTATTTTATTCATATTTTTTATTGTCTGTGGCATGAAACTACTGAAATCAACAATAAATTTATTCTACTAACAAATACTGTCTGAGCAGCAAAAGCCAGATTTTGCATACTCCTTTCAGCCACAGACCTCCACTGTTGTCCAAAAACTATTAAAAACACATCAGTGAATCATAAAGTTGCACTGGTGATATGCTCTGTCTATATGATGAACATGCACTTATTTTGAATTAAACCATTGCTCAATTCATGGAGCTTGAAATGAACCAATTAAGTATTTTTTTTAAGTCTTCAAAAGAATATATCCAGCTGCTTGAACTTGCTGTATCCATGTATCGTTTGGGAAACATCTGGAATACCCCAGCCATCAACAACATCACTTGTGTGGGCTGTGTAAATGCATGCTAATCAGCAGGATTCTCATAGATCAGTGTTGTTCCGGAATGACATCGATGTTATTTTAGGAAGCTTCATGGTAGATTCTTTGGGTACTGTGCTGTTTTTCTTTTTTATCTGATATGAGGCTGTGGGTCAGTTGCCAGCTTGTACTGATTCGAACTTGACTGTCAGATGGACTATAAGAGACACTGGAATAGTAATGTGTTGTGACAAAGAGAGGAAATCACATTCATATTGCCCCTTAATATACTGCTCCCTATTTAATGTTCTAATTTTTAAATTTCATTAATTTTTATCAACATTGTCTCCAACATGCCCGGTTTTGCAATTCAGGCATTCTGTAATTGGTTTATTCAAATATCTGAACTAATACCTGCTACAATATAATCTGATATAATTTAGATTTATTTTCATTATTTTGAATTCAAGTAGGGACACAATATTGTGAGGGTGTGTGTGTGTGTGTGTGCCTATTTCCCTCATTCAGCTATAGTGGTAACAACTCTTTATGTCACCATACGTAAAAAAAAAACAACAACTCGGACGTGCATAAAAGAGTTTGCTGATCAACTGAGTGAGAGCACATGCTGCAGCTTTTATTTTAATTTACAGATGGTGTTAACGGGTGTTAACAGCTGTCTGGAGGAAATGTCTTCAATATGCATGGCCGCAGGTCTTAGCATCGTGTTATTGCTTCGATTATGATGGACAGTTAGACATCTGATCTCATACACATCAGGCTAACAATCTCTGATCCAGAGGCACCATAAAACAGTAGACCTGAATGAATTTGTAAATAAAGCTTCAGATTTTCCCAATTTAAAGTGACTTTTAGCTAACTATAACCCACAAGTAATTAACATTAGTGTCAGCTTGTGGTCTTTATACTTTACCATAGATAAATACACATCTGGTCTCAACTGCCATCATATTGCAGCATGGATCTGCCTGATTGCCAGATTTTAGTGCTGCATTTGGATGTGCTACTAAGAAAATACCAAAAGAAAGGAACGAGGAACATTTCACAGTGAAGTGGTTATTTTACAACATTTTACTGTCACAAACATGATGAATTTAATATGCAGTTGTCGTCTTGGAAGATATGTTTGATCTTGGTGAACATATTGTGGCACTGACAACAATCACTTTAGCCTCATATCTTTGATTGCGAGCAGCCAAGTCTATACTCTGCAACTACAGAGTGGTATTTTAAGAAAACAGCTATGTTAAGTAGTGTTGTTCCAAGGTTATTATTACAGCGGAACTTTGATATTGTGGATATGTGAGTGGAGCGAACTTGTAGCTTCCATATTGACAGCAAACCTGGATACAACCACATGCACACATTTTTTTTTGTAAAGAGAAACTACACCAAGAGGAAAATACAAAAAGTTTAACCATCCACTGATTCGGACCAGAGCAAACAAACACTGATGGAAAGGCCCTAAGATTCCCCACTCTAGTAATTTTCATACTTTCTATTAAAGTTTAACTCACTCTAAGACCAAGCAAGTGGCTCCGGGTCTGAAAAGTGAAGCCAATGCGTGAGTGCTTTAAACCTGCATTCTCTCTAACAGCCATCAGTGGCAATGGCACTGGTTGCAAGTCTGTTTTTATGGAAGTCACTTGATTTATTACATCTTTTTATTTCCAAATTTAACACTTTTTACATTGCATTGTGTTGCTTTTATACTCTGTTTTGATGCCTTTTATGCTCTATCTAAAGTACTTTGAATTTCCTTGTTGGAAATGAAATGTGTTAATAAACTTGCTTTGTCTTGCCTCAGTAAACACCCTAATGAGTTTATGGTCTTAATCACTAGTTTCAAGTCTTCTTCACTACAGCATGATGTTCATTTTGTATTTTATGGTCCCATTTAGAGTAAAACAGATGATAAAGCAGGGTATTCTTTAGGGTGTGGCAACCTTGTGATTGACAAGTCACAACGATGGCGGTGCATGAGGTGCCGTGGTTGTACCCTGGGGATCTCCTACCGAGCTCCACGCTCTCATCCAAATATGGTCACTTCTCATCACTTCTGGCTCCAAAAAACCAAGATGGCGAGGCTTCAAAACAATAGTCAAACAAACCAGTGGGTGACATCACAGTGGCTTCATCCATTATTTTTTTTACAGTCTATGGCTTAGACTGGTACTTCATCTCCTCCCAGCTAACACAATCCAATGGACACAAACTCCTTTTCGTGCACTACAGCTCACATCAGTGGTTATATTTATCCCAGCTGCTTTCATTGTTTACATTCAACAATCTTTTTTTTCTCTAATCACAATTTCACTTACACTTCATTTCCTGTCAGCACAGCAGCTTATTTCAGCACTTGAACTGCCATTTTAACAACTTCCAGTGCTTACACATCAGCTTGCTTTCATTTCTGCCTTCACAACACTCCCTTTCACATATAACACATCCTTTTTTCCTATGGTTGGAGATTTGAGTCAGTGGTGTCCTCATTATCAGCAGAATGTAGTTCCATTGACTTCATTTCTATGGATATCAGCAAGTTTCTCCTAATAAACTGTTAATTGGCAGTGACATAGTTCTCTATATTCTACCATTCAAGTATACAAGTACAACACAGACGCATAATCTACTGTTGTGTTGCTGTAGCTGTAGCTCCGGGAAGAGGTAAGGCATTAAACAGCTTGTTGGCGTGACAAATTGTCAGAATAATGCTCTTGCTCTCTCTCTCTCCCTCTCTCTGTCCTCTCTCCTGTCTTTCACTCACACACACACACAGACATGTAGACATGTAGAGACACATCATAAAATGGTGAGCTTTTTGGGGGTGGTATAACGGCATGTAGGTTTAAAAATATTTCCTATGATGAAGTTTTTAGCTTTAAGCCTTTAACAGGTTTTCACCCCATGTCCCATATTTTCCACTGAAAATAGAACGATATGAGTGTGGTCCATGGGAGCTGCAATGGGTTTTTGGAAACACTTGTGAAAACAAAAATAGTTCTTCAAGTAAATGTCTCAGCACAGCTTTGGGAGAGCATTCCTTGTTTATTTACTCCATGGATCTGTGCTGACTGAGCCAAGTCTTATGCAGATGTGGGTTTTGCTTTCTTTTGGCTGCTATGGTAGCAAGTATGATTTCCACCTGAAGCTGCCTATGATCCTGAACAAGCCTCACTTTAGCAGCTGAAGGGGAATTATTTCTCACTAATAGCCTTGTATAAAAACTGGCCTTTGGCAAGTCATTTAGTATTAAGAGGACTGTGAGGGTGAAACAAAAGAGACTTGTCCTAGTCTAACCTTGCTGTATTAACCCAATCCCTGTCCTCTATTTGTCTAGGGCTAATGGGAAGATGCATAACTTAAGTTTCCATCTAGCCACGGCACAGCACATGTTTAACATGCATATAGAGCAGGAGGTCCCTCTCACATTAACATTTTAATGACAGCAAAACAAGTAACAGATTTCAGATTTCACCAGTGTTTATTATGCACCAGCACTGTGAGAAATGTAAAGGGTTTTAATGACAGAGGTTTATGCATGCACTCAGCCATTTACTCACTTATACAAGCTGCCATCATAGGTTGCAATTACTGCATGTAACTCCCATGTCTGTGATCAAAAGCACTGTCAGTCAAATCAGCTGGCTTATTGTCACTGTTAATGAGGCTCTAAAGATATCTGAATTCTACCTTCTTACTGCTGAAATGTGCTCACATTTTAATATGTAGACTTGCCATTCAACAGTGGTATTTTAGCATTGATGTTTTTTTTCTTTTCCCCATCGACTGCAAATACAGGAAGTTCAGGGTTTCTTGTGTTCTAAACAATCGTAACCCTTTCCCCATCGTTCACCAGGGTTATGTAATTTTCAAATGTGATGCTTCTCCATGTTGGCCTGCTGGCAGTAAGCTGAGGGAATTTGTTTGTACAATGATACAATCAGAGCAGAATTTGTATTTCTGTTTCAAATATACTTACTGATGTTTGTATGTTTTATGTTCATTTACTTTATAATTTGAGGGAGCGGGTGATGTTTTTCAGGCACCGATGTTAGTTCTGTGTCACTAAGAAAGAGAAATATCGAACAACATGCTCTTCCTGTTTCCCCTTTCTATTCCACAAATGTAGCAAATTACCATTTAAAAACTAATTTTACAGCTATCAAACATATCATGTTGCGATTATCTCTAAATACCAGATCAAAGTTGAATTCAAATCAAAACATATTTATCTGTCTTCTCTCAGGTGACGCAGCCCTGCAGCTCAGCCAGTCCAAATTACATACACAACAACATTTTGTATGCAAGTATTCCTGAATAAAAAGTTTATAATATAGACCAAACAACGTGGTGGTGTGAACAGTAACATTAAAAACAACACATGACTCAGTAACACCCCTGCTCTGATCTAATTCATATTTATTTTTAGCCTATTTGGTGGTAAAAAAAAAAAAAATCTCATTTTGGTTGAAAATGCCCTAAGATTCCCCACTCCCCACATAATTTTCATACCATCCCTTAAAGTTTAACTCACTCTCAGTGCTTTGACTGATACTTCATCTCCTCTCAGCTAATACAATCCGATGGACACAAAACTCCTTTTCATGCACTGCAGCTCTCATCAGTGGTTATATTTAACCCAGCTGCTTTCATTGTTTACATTCAACATTTTTTCCTCTAATCACAATTTCACTTATACTTCACTTGCTGCCAGCACACTTCAGCTTATTTCAGTACTTAACACTTGAACTGCCATGTTAACAGCTTTCAGTGCTTACACATCAGCTCATCCTGACTATACAAAAGTCCATTGTGTAGCTAACACACTCAAAACTGTAGGAAAGTGTGCTTGACTGCACAAGAAATCTTGGTAAATGTTTTTGCTCAAGTGTGTCTGTGCTGAAAGCTCATGGAAAAAAGCTTCTTAGCAAGTTTTTATACTTGCCCACTGCCTGCATGACTTAAGAAATACTTAGATTTTTAATATTCTCTGTGTGTTTTCCCAGTCTATATGGACATATTATAACCAGCACATCTTTCACAAATTAATATGACACAACTCAACCTTGGAGCAGCTTGGAGAATAAAGTGTCCGAGTTCCTGTGCATACCAGCAAGGTAGACCTACTTTCAGAGGTATTCATCAGTGTACCTGGCCAAAGAGACCCACAGCATATGTGCTCTGCCATCTGCTGTGTCCCATGCTTCGCCCTGACAAACTTTTTATGGATTCACACTTGAAGCCACACTCAGTACTAATGAGATCAACATTCCTAGCGTCAATGCAGTTTCTTCTTCTCTGTCATGTCATTTCATCTCCAAAAGGCAACCGCAAAATAGACTTCATTTTGGCAGATGTTTCGTCAAAGACAATGTTCCAGGAACATTTTCTTCTGCTAAATCTCTCTTACCTTCCTCTGTGAGGTTTCCTCATACAAGAGTTCAACAAGCATCTTTTAAATGCACAAAGTTGTTGTAAATCACTTGTTTCCGGCTGTTGAAAGCCTCCTGTTCATAAGGAGGTACGTGCTTGTGAGATTTAATCATTAACATAATTGACGCCCCTAAAATTGCCACCTGTTTCTTTCCTTTTGTGGGTAAGTTTAATTCACAAAAATATAACCAATTGAAATTGTGGAGCTTCAAGTCCTGATAATGTGTATCAGCAGACAAAATCAAGACAAATTTAACAGAGTCAGTATCGTATTAGAGGACCAGACACAATTAGAAAATATGGTATCACTTTCTGATAAATCCTCCTTTTACAAAGGGTTTATAAGCATTAATTGATGGCTTTATTAATGGTTAAATCATCTGTTGATTCTTTATAGTACATTAATAAAGATTTAATAAGACCTTGAATAACTTTTGGGTTGCCAGGTTGTGGAAAATCCTCCTCAAGCATTACTCTTGCTTTGTCTATTTAGCTCTTAAGTTCATCATGGAGACCCCTTTGTGTGACCGCTTACCTTCAAGAAATGAACAAGGAAATTGGCGAATATTCTCAATCATAAATCAATCAATTTTCAATCACTCATAAGTGACACAAAATATCTCTCTGTATGAGTGGTTCTTGCATGAGGCCCATTGTCACTTCTCTGTCTATTGTCAAAAGTCTCAAAACAGGTAAAACTGCATGGAGACAACCGGATAAAACCATTTTATATTTAAAATTTCGCTTTGCTTGCTGTGGTCTTAAATGGCTCAGCTGACGTTTGTTTGGGTTTGTTTCAGTTAGCCTAACCCAAACTAAAGGCTGTCCAAGCCTATCCAAACCTGATCCAATTCCCCCTCCCTTGCCAGATGGGAAGTTGGGTCAACTAATCCAACCTGCACCCAAAACACTGCACTCAATTCACATCCAAAATACAGTGCTGCTCATTTCTGTTATCATATCAACATTTTCTATAAAACATCTGTACTGCCTCCAGCTGCTGGGCTCATGTGATTCTTGGTAGATGTTTTCAGTGATAAATATCTTGCTACAAAGATATGAATTAATGATGCTGGTTAATAGTGATGTCAAGACATATGCAGTGAAGGGATAACTGTGAGTGAATGAACAAATGCATTTGTTGCAAATTAATTAAGGTATTAGTCTAATAGCAAGTGAGTAAGTGGGTGGATGGACTGTATGAATAAATTCATATTTAAGTTATTTTCTGGATCCATGAACATCACATCTAGAAATGATAGACTGTTAGGATCTCATTATATCTGATTCAAACAGGCCAAGTTAGTTCACACTTTTCATATACTTGTTAAAAAATAAATCAAGAGGTTAGCCAGCGGTTGCTGTACATCACACCTCTATCTAACACCCATCATGTTCATTCATATGTCATAAGCTTTCAGACATCCAAGGCACCTAATGTACATTATGTAGTTTGAATGAAGTAGGCTTTCACTTTTTCTCTTTTACCCCTTATGCCCTCTGACTGATAACCTTTACATGAAAACTGCACTTTTTGAATATGTATAAATGAGATTATATCTTCAGGAACTAGAGTACATGAGAATAAATTACTATGGATATGAACATCAATATGGATCCATAAATCTGTGTATTCCTCAAAGTCTTTCCTTCACACTTTTAATAATGTCTCTAGAGGGTTTTGTGTACAGAATAGCCAAGTTTCTTACTTAAGTTAGAACTTGCATCAATTAAAATTGAATGACATTATTCCTATCGCATTTTGGGTCATGTCAGAAGTCATAATGAAAGACATGCTCGCTTTTTAAATAACTGTAGGATGCTAATACAGAAGAGTCTATGTCCTTGGCTGAATGAGGACAGGTTCAAGAGGAAATGAATTCTCGCTGACATAAAACAGTCTACAATAAAAGCAGCAGAGTACATGGTATGATGGTATTCTTCATCCTCAGGAGAGTCAGCGTGAAGGAAAAAAAGGACAGGAATAAAGATGTTGGAACAGTTTCATACTCCTAGCAAATATGTCAGTAATTTTTTTTTCTTATGTGTCAAGATAGTCCACTGCTACATGCCAAGTGTAAGGCTTCGTGCATGATAAAACAGCCAAGTGTTGACTCGACGGTTTAGTGTTTCATATGGAAATGCTTTTTTAAATGTACTTTTAAAAAAACTCTTTCAGGGGAGAAATAAAAATTCATAACTGCCCTCTGTCAACTTCTGAACATTTCTTTTAAAGATGCTTTGAAGAAACTGTTGTGGAGAAATAGGTTTTTTTATACAATATATTTTGTTTTCAAATTGATCTTTCTCAAAACTGGGCTTCATTGTGAAATCTGACATAAAACAATGTCTGAGGCTGCAGCTGATACCTACTCCTTTCAGTTCAAAGACAGACTTCTGGGTGTTCGAGTGCAGGGGAGATAACCATAAATTAAAAGTGATTGCATTCCACTCGAGCTGAACATATTTTTAGATTAATCATTTACTCAATCTACAGAGAATGAACAAGCAGTCATTTTGATAACTGATTAATTGTTTATTTTGAAGCACAAATATTTTATGGTTTCAGACCATCAAATGTGGAGATTTATCTCCTTTCTTTATCATATAGGACCATAAACAATTGTTGGTTTTGGAGCAATTTGAATATGTCACCTTGCGCTCTCGAAAATTGTGATGGTCATTTCTCCCCAATATCTGACATTTAATTGCCAAAATGTTCTAAAAGAGAAGAATAATTTATCATCAAAATAATCTGTAGTTTCAGCCCCACATCACACTGCACATTGAAGCAATACTCTGCATTTAAAAAAAAATACAGAAAAACTAAATTTATCCCTAAGTCTTTGCCAAGAAGATAAATATACAACAAAAAGTATGATATGTTTGACCTAGAGGTTAATAGCTATGGAATATTCATATGCTATGTCCTGCTGCAAGGTGCACCAATATCATTACTGTTAAGATTAATGTATGGATTTCTCTAACACCATGTGCAGCACATTTAGGAATGACAAGCACCGCATAATCAGCATATGTAACACTATGTCTGGCTTTGATATTTATTGAGGAGTATGTAATAAAAAGCCTTGTGGAGGCATGAGAAGACCAGTGCGGATATTCGATCCACGTGGGCAGCACGCCTAGAAGCCCCTGAGAGAATGAGAAGTGAGCAGACAAGCCACTCTCTTCTGCGTCAACTTGCTAAGTGGAGCGTGGCAGGGGACTGCACTACAGGTAGAAGCTGGTGGCTGTTTGGAGACCTGCAGGGCCCAAAGACCTGCACTGATCATTACCTTTCACTTAAGCACTTACAGCTTAGCTTACAGACATCGGCCTTTATTAGCCCTGATAGCTTGTTACAGTGCAAGTGTCCTCTAGTCAGCAGACTATTTTGCTGAGAGGGAGAGGAGACAACTGAGCTGCACAACACAACACAAAGCTCCCCACGGCGGCTTCCTGAGACACACACTGAACTTTCCTCAGGAGCAGTGTAAAGTGCAAACATCCTCTCCAGTTGCACATCATGTCTAGTCAGACGTTGTCGACAAGACAGGAGTGGCAGACGTGTGGCTAAAGATAGATCCAACGACAGCAACAAGGCATTCGAGGGGGGCTTTGTTTCACGATGGCTAGGTTTTGACAAGCAGATGAGGTGTCAGGGGGGGAAAAGTACCAGCTTTACGTCACAGCCAAAAGCCAAAGTCTGATCCTGGTGTCAATGAAGAAAAAGCACATAGATCCTAGAGATTGTTTTTCTGAAAGTCAGTGATCATCTGTGGACAGCTTGAAAAGAGACAAGGAGATTTGTCAACTTCTGGAAACTGTGTAAACAATACTGAAAATATAAATATTTCATAACAGACAAGATGGTATTTGGTATCAAGTAAGCGATATGTGCCAAACATGCCTGACAACAACTCATCTTATAATCTCACACATCCAGAACAACATAAATCTGTTGGCATCATGTGGAATTTTAAAGCAAGAAAAAATATGACAAAGTAACACCTCTCAATTTATTTAGACTCCTTGAGGAAATGAATAATCCCATTTTGAGCTACTTTAAGGTGGTATTATGGGAACAGAATGATTTCTACTGTATCAATACAATTTTGTTGAAAGAGATTACTTCGTCATTACTGATGCACCATTGATGTAACCTACCAACAGGAACTGAAGGTTTCTATTTTTGTAACAAATCAGACATGTAGTATGCAGCATATGCACTCTGTATAGTCCCACTACTGGTCAAAAAGAAAGAGAGAAAGAAAAAAAAACAGGATCTGTGACTAGTGGAAGTGTGTTTATGCCAGCTTCTAAAATGAGGAATGAAAAAGCTTGTTCTCAGTGGCTCCAGGTTAGAATTTAATTGGACAGTTGTTGACAAGAACTATTAGATCAAAATAACATCTATTCAATCTCTTGTCGACAACAGGAGCACTCATTCTTTCACATTTCAAATGATTCCTAAACCATTAAACGGCTAGTGCCATGCTGTCTCAGGAGAATCACTTCAATCCATTTCCTTATTTTTCACACTAGATTTATCTCAAATGAGTTTGACAAACATTAATTCTTCATGGCTGTGTTAGCAGCACCATTCCTTTAGTATCCTATATGACAACAGCTGCTTATCAGTGGTATAAACAAAGCACATCAAGCTGACTGTATTTGGCTAAGCTTCAATAACCCACTGTTTCGCTTTCAAGTATTTGTGTTTTCTTTCTTAATGTATTCACAAATTACACTTTGCACCTAAAGAAACACGCTTTGTTACCACATTAAAACAATTCAATTCAATATCTAAATAATGATTACCGAACACACATAATGTGCACTGTAATGTAACAAAACAAAAATTGTTAATAGCTGCCAAACTGCCAGCTAAAATCCTGTCTGTGTAGAATTTGTAGACTGTATTCAAATTTCAGTAACTATGGTTTTGGGCAACAGAAAGTTGGATGTAAATCTTGCTGAAGGCCACAAACAAAATAAACAGAAAGCTTGGGTCACAGACAGGATTAAGGTTTAGAAATATCATCCAGAAAGTACTTTTGCTGTTAAAAAAAGTAACCCTGAAGACATGAGTTTCCCTCGTTCCTAAAGATACCCAAACACATCAATATTCACATCTGAATATATCTCCCCTTTGGCAGCTGGAACATTGCATTTCCAGACTAGTAGTGTAAAATAACTCAATAATGTTAATTTGTATTGCTCTATTGAGATGATCATGGGTAGTTCGAGTTCTACATTGCATTTTAACAAATTAAATGGCCTGTATTGGGAATATACAGTAACTAACAGGACTATTGTGAACATCTGCTGATAATAAATCAAATGAAGCATAGACTGTAGGTTCACCTGTCCCTGTCAAATAAAGATCTTTTATTAGTTAGCGCTATACATTGAAGCCTCAAAATGACACCGCTCTGACATGGTCTCAATGAAAACTGCATATAATAAGCTTCACAATGATAGGATTTAAAGAGCCTGACAACTCGGTTTCAGATGTCTCTATGACATTAAATATGTATGACTAAATAAGCAACAATAAAAGTTAAAGTTAGGTGAAATATCCCATTATAGTTAATTATTTATTAAGAGCTTGACACTCAAAAGCACAGCCTGCCTGATCAGATTTAACAGATTTTTCCAGTCCTGATAACATAAGCAAATACACCCCCACAACTGTCATTGAGATTTTGATTGAAATGTTGCTTATTGGTGAGCAGAAACATGTGACATCACCTTTTTCCCACTCAGCCAAGCCCTCTTCAAACCAGTGAGAAAAGCAAGGACATAACCATAAGTAGAAAAATCTCTCGTGAAAAAAATAACTCTTCAAACTTTGGCAGAAAATTGTGTGATCATCCTTGCTCACATCCCTGCTAGTAAGAGGGTGACTAAGAAAATAGGTTTTCAAGGCCTTTAATGTAGGACTACTGTGTTGGATAGCATTAGATTGTGCAGTGTACCTAAAACACCTTTCCAATTCATACAATGTCTTATAAAACTTTATTCAAAGACTAAGCAAATTGTATCTCATCAATTTAAAGTGAAAACAGAGAAATAATCAAGTGGCTTCGGCTTTTTGATGTGCTCTGAGTGAACGCCATTGTTTTGTTCTGCTCCCTATGCTGCAACCCTAAAAACACTTGCAGGACACAATGTTTCTTACAGCTCTCAGAGGGAACACCCGCAGAGAGAGCCCATCATGAGGCCATTTTGGCATTCATGAGCATGATTGATGACACAGAGATGGAGGCAGCGTTTGAGAAATACCCTCTGCCGCAGGAAAAACGATGATTTGTTTGGATTCTTCTTTCCTGATAGTGCCCCCCTCTGCTTCGCAGTGGGACACATTCACATTACATTATATAGCAGAAGATAGCCACAAAATACTGGTGCTACCATATACAAACTCAGACAATAACTGCCATTTCCAAAAGTCCAATTATCTACAATTTTATTAGAATTACTGTAAATGTAAAAGCATAAACACACCATAAACATAAAGATCAAATTTCTATGTGCTTCACTCCCAGATCTATCTCCACATGTGTGACTGACAGGAAGGTCACAATGATCTGACAATATGTCACAGCAATACTGGCGTATGCTGCAGGGGGGAAAACAAAGTCACCTGGCCATTCCCTCTGCAGGCACTCCCGTTTAGCCCTTTTTAATCCTCTCCATCCCATTACATGACAGTGGAGAAACTGTGCACATTACACGCTTCAGCTCATTTGCCTCGTTATGCAAGCAGCCAAGGACCACATAAAATATCAGCTCCGTTATTTCTGTCCCATGTCCACCTTGTAGCAGGGAGTCAACAGAGATGGACGTCAAATGACACCATAGCATATGACATGCTATGAAGTTCCATTGAATCTAGCAGTCTGCTATATGAGTCACTTTCCATATCTCCCCATCCAGTCTCAGACTCCACTGAGTGGAAACTGAGACAGCAGGAGCAAGACTGAGGGCAGGTCTGGTCTTTGAATAGAGCAATGAAGAATTGGATTTAGCTTACAGTCTTACTAAATACATACTATGAAAGTCTGCTGTGGAGAGAGGGAGAAACTTGGGGCATTTTCAGACGTGCCGACACTCTAAGACTATTAGTGCAATCCACAAGTTCGTGCCCCCATGGTTTAGAATACTTTCACCACGTAGCCGCTGACAGCCTCCAGCCTGAAGGTCAGCAGGCAGAGTCACTGCCAAAGTCTTTCAGAATTACTGTACCAGTGGAGCCTTTAAGCTTTGGATCATAACAACATTTCTGTCAATAACACTGACTCCACTGCTGTCATTCCACCTGACCTGATTCCTTCTGTTTGACCAAACACTACAGCACAACTCTGGGATTCCAAGATTTTCAGATTTTGCTCCATAAAAACATGCTGAAGCTGTGATTGATCATTGTAAGTGGTGATGAGAACATTACTCCTGCAGTAATATACAGCTGTTATTTCTCCTTTATGTTTGTAATGGCCATAATGAATAACATATATTGGCCAAAAAAACACATTATCATAATGGGAAAGGCATCAAGTAATTTAATAAAAAACAGTAAAATCTGAAAAAGGCAAATAGGATATAATAGATATAAACAGTATTCATTAACAAGCTGTGATTAAGACTATGAACAAGACTATTGGAATTACTGTCATAAATTTGCCGTATACGTAAGAGAAACTTCGTGTATTTGTCTTATTTGCTGTCTAACATGATCTCTAAGGCATCTTACATCAAAAGCAGCAGGAGCATACACAATCGTCTGTCACTATAATTTCATGTTGAAGGCTGTCAGATGAAGAGATTTCAAGGAATCAAATTGCAAAGTGCAGTCAAACGCAAATCGTTACGTTGAAGGAGTGAAAGCATCATTTGTAGATGGGGACCAGTAACCAGTGAAGGCTGCCATTTGCCCAAATCATCAGTGAGTTAATAGAGTGTGATGGCAGCTGTAAGCCTGACAGAAACAATAAGCTACACGGGCAGCTTTAAGAGCTGCTCTTCACAGAGTCCCACAAGGACTAACTAATCTACAAGTACTGGAATATTAACTCCAAGGTAATGTTGTAAGTGAAGATGCTCCCCAGCTGCCACGCATACACTCTTAACCCCTTCAGTGAAACCTGCTGTTATAAGCTGTTTAGCTTATATTACAAATGTGCAAATATATAGTCCATACAAATCATTCTCTGCAGTTTTTATGTCATGTTAGAAAAACCTGCAAAAAAAAGTATACCATGAGGCATTATCATATTTTTCCTAGACAGACACTGCAGCTATAACCAGCAATTCTACTAAGACAGAGTAATGTGTGCAAAACAATAAACTATTAAACAAAAGCAAGAATTTTCAATGAAAATAGTATACAAATCATCAGTGAATTCAAGTTTCACATCAGCTCAGTCAGGCCAACAAAATAAGAATCTCCAAAGATTAACAAAGTAAAGATGGAGGATCTCTATAGAGAATATATGCTGCATTTTCACTTCTGATACTTCAAAAATTGCAGTGTATACTTTTTCTTTTTTCTGTCTTTTTTTTTTTTTTAAAAAAGGAAGATTCTATGTTTTTAAATTAACTTTCAAATAAAGATGTTTCTACTTCCACTTTAGCCAAGAATTGGCTCAGCTCTTAATGCTATTTGCATGAGTGAGAGGCACTAAGTCGCGAGACTGGAGGGCAAGTCCATGTGAATGGGCACATGTGAATCTGCTGAGGTGTTGATAATGCCTTGTCTCTCCAGCAGACATGTATGACTCATTCAAAGACCAGATCAAAAGCCGTTTATTCAGGGTGACATCATTCAGAGATGAGAGAGACTGAATTTCTCACTCATTTGGTAGATTAGTTGTGATGTCAGGGACATGGATTCAAAGGATTTAATCAGTTCGTTATTCAACCCATCTCTGAACAGGTGTGCCTGTTATCAAATATGCAGCCTTTTACATGTGCCAGATTTCCTGCTTTATAGAATGAATATTTGGCCCTGAAGCATAATAATGATTTCCTGGAGCAAAAACTCGTGGAAAAAATATATATGTGTATATACAGTATATGCATACATTGCCTATAATTACTTTTCTTCAGATGCAGATATATTTACATTAATAACATAGCGCTATGCTAGTATGTGGCCAGAAAAAAATCCAGTGAAATTACAAAACTGAACTAACACTAATTTTGTACCACTGAATAATTGATTAACTGGCTTAATATTGCTGTAAAACACACTTTCCCTTTACAGGATTCATTTTATTGGTATCATATGATTAACCATATATTTAAAGTACATCTAAGTGTTTTAAAATTGGTATTTAAAATACTTTATTTCAGTTTCCAAGCCTTGACAACCATAATTTGCATGTATGACCCTACCTTGCACTGCCACAGGATTTACTTAAGTGGGACCAGTAGTCCCACTTCACCCTATCACTTGATTTTCACAGGACAGGAGTTAATCTGCAGAGAGTTGACCATTCATTATCTCTGCTTGGTTAGCACAGTCAGAGACCACTTCTGGCAACATGCAAATAGATCTCACCACAGCTGCTAGGGGACTCTTTTTCACATTCAGTATTGATGCTGTCTGATACCACATTGTTATCGCAGCATGGATAGGCTATATATTCAGTAAACCAGCTCACATGGGTTCAGACGTTTTAAATCAGGTTTCCTGATTACAGCAGGCCTGTCACTTCATTGGTGCAGGCTCTGCAAGAGCTTGCTCCTTAGTCAAGTCAATTAGGAGTATTTGGCATCCCCTTCGTGTGAGGTTTAAAACTTTGGTTAGTTAGACTCGCAGCAACTTAAGTAAGTGACAGGTGGCTGAGGAGCTGTGTGACATATTAGTGATATGTTGCATCTGCAGTCAGGCTATCCCTGCGGCATTTAACACTTACAATAATAATAGGGATACATTTACATCATAATTGAGTTGCAATGGGATATTGGGCTATGATGTCTAACTTCTTTATCCACAGCTAATACAGATGTGTTTATTTCACCACAGTTCGTGTTTATTCCCGAGGCTATGACGCTGTATTTGGCAGGTCGTGAGCCTATATTGACGGGTCGCACTGACTGAGTCCAGCCTTACCTGGGATCTCCTGAGCAGGAACATGTGCGAAGCTGAAGCCTTTCCCGATGCAAGCCTCTCTCACCTCGCTGCAGTTCCGTGCTTTAAAATCTGCTCTCGCTGCAACAGACAGCACGGAAAAAGTGCAAATGATGGTCTCTAGTCTGAGCATTGTTCACTTGTTTGGAGATCCTTATTGTTAAATGTTCTCTGCAGTATCCCGCTTTGCTGGTAAAAGAAAGAAGAAGAAAAAAACTCCCCTGCAGTAGATCCGCAGGTAGTACTTAATGACTGGGCGTTTAATGGTTGCAATTCAATTATTACGGCGTGTTAGTGTCTACCAACACATTTCCTGAAGGAAAACGGGTTTATATCGCAACCGAGAATGGTTAAAAGTCCCCCGGCTCCGCAGTAAAGAGGACTGCGAGTGCTGAGGTGCCACATGAATCCAGGCAGCGCGTTTCCCGGCGTGTTGACTCAACTTCGCTCAGCCTGACGGAGCCCCTGCTCGCTGTGTTGAAGTGGAAATGCCGTGTGTGGAGGGGAGCGCGCTGTGTTCAGATCAGATGCATTGGCAAAGGCAGAGAAGGATACAAAATATGGACTGGAATCCAGTCTCATCCACTTAGTGAGTGCTTCCTGTGGGCCAGCCACCTACCAGTGGAAATAAATGAATTATATGTGGGCAGGTGAACTGTGGAGTATAAAATGAAATACGATAAAAACATCATGTGGTACGGCCCAGTGGGAGTATTAGTAATATAACTATCCCTATTACATCTATTCGCTATGCTGTATTCCCTGAAAAAAGGGATTATTTGTGATTAAGTGTTATACATATTGATGTAAAAATTATAATTATTCTTGATCTATTATCTGTTTCTATATTATTTGAAACCATAAGCATACTTTCTTTGGTCTATATCGTGATGAAACTGCTTTTTTTTAACCAGAAAATGTGCATTTAATGTATATTTTTCTCCACATTCATTTGACACCAAAAGGAAATATCATCAACACAGTATCAAACTGTATTAAGTTGAGGATGTAAAGGATGTGATAAAGAACAGAAGGCAAGCTTTCATGGCATTATTGATTTTGGAACAGCTTGATCCTTGGGTAGCTCAACAGTAGATTAACATGGCTGCCATCACCGTGCAAAGGATTCCTATTGGTATGGGATACCACAGTTTGTGCAGGTGAGTTAACGTGACATTGACTGCACTGCCAGATTGTGGATCACATATCCAAAATCCACAGGTGCAGGTGCAGGTTTAGGAAGAAAATAGTGTGACAGGTTTTCCTTTTTGTGACTGTAGGGGGACCTTTATTCAGCTTTTATGAGGTAATATTGTATTGATTTTTGGAAAGACAGTCATTGTTGTGAAATTGCTTGTGTGTATGTTCATGATGTTTCAAGATCCTTGAGCAGTATTTTCCTCACAGACATATGAAATGATGCCAGTGATTCTGACTTAGTGCCTTCGCTTCATCACTCAAAATGTACCATTGCTGGCACAGTCATCACATATTCAGAATCCTTGTTGGTCACTGCTCTGACATTAAGATAAACACTTCAGAAGGACAGTACATGCATGAATCAGTAAACACGTATATGAACCAAACCTACACCCCCACGTATCTCTGTCTCTTGGTTGATGTGTTTTCTCATGTGCACGGTGTACTTTAAAGGTTTCTTTATGCATGTGTGTGTTCATTGCTGCCTGTGTGTGTCATAATGTATGAATTTGTATATTGTATGTATTTTCAGATACAGTGGATTGCAAAGACATGTTTTTTTTCTGCAGAACAGCTCTTTTGGGGTTTCCAGGCACTACCAGACCAGCTACAGATGTACTCCCTTTTGTATGCTCTGAATTTATCTTGGTGTCTCTTTCCAGCTGGTTGTACCATTACACCTCCACAACAGGATGTAAACAATAGTCAGACACAGACTCATGTGGAGTTAAAAGACGGGGAGCTGAAGAGTCATTAAAATGGAGTTTTATTATTATCCTGGCAAAAGCACAACACTACACTACTTGACAAAACAGTAAACACGGCAGCCATCAAGGTGACTAAACACACCGAAACGTTCTTTGAGCTGTGACACGAACAGCTAGTCAAGACTCAAGACTGAGAAATAACACATCCAATGATTAAACAGTTATTGTGTGGGAACTTCCCGCTGGCTGTAGCTGCATGAATCAGAGCGAGTACCTAGGACAGTTCCTTTGTAACTGACAGCTGATCAGCACCTTGGAGAGCAGCACATCCTTACCAGGTAAACCACCTCATCTGGTTCCTTCCAGAGGTGCTTTGATTCTCCATCGTGGTTAAATAATGTGTTGAAGTTATTGTTGTGTGTATATTTGTATTGCTTCGGTCTATCACTGAATTATTAGTTAAGAACATGGCTGGCCAAGTTAAGAGTGAAAAATGCTTTTAACTTTATAACAAGAGTGGAGAAATAGATCAATGTTCTTTTTTTTTTTCAGAGGGATTCACATTTTTTGATGGAAATCGAAAATTCATATTAATCGTCACACCCAGATCACCTGATTTCCACTCTTCCTTGGAGCAAAGATAACAGAAACAAGTACATTACTGAACATTTGAATGCAAGTATAAATATTCTATACCTGACGGGCATCCTAATGGGTTTAGATTTCACCAACTGAATGTCTCTACTTGCAGCATCTGCTCACTCCTCCTGTGGATGGGAAAAAGCCACAGGATTTGTAGATGATATCATCATCTAATGAAACCAGAACATTCAATATCTTGGAATATATTCGCAAACAAAAAAAGAGATGTGATGTGAGATGTAATATGCTCATCTGATTCTAATGGCATATACAGCATGTGGCAAGCACTGAACATTCTTGATTTAATGATTCAAAAAATGACTCAGAGAAACTCAACCCTTAAAGCATCAAGTCTGTCTTAAAACAATAGGCATCCATATGAACATTGAAATAATTAGTCAAATCAAGTGGATATCTTCCAAAGTTGAAGTCCTTTTGGTACAGAATTGTCTCTTTGTGTTTCCCTGTTGAGCAGCAATGGAGGGATTAAAAAACAGAAATGTGTACAAAAAAGGCTGACATTTGTACAAAAAATTGTACTAAAAGGCTGTAGGAAGTCAGCTTATCCCTGTTGATCCCTTAATGATCGGTGATGGAGTGAAAACCTGTTGTATTGTTCTGCCATCTTACATTAGTCCTGAATCCGAGGTTAAAAAAACAGCCTGAATCTCCTAGAGAGCTGTTTGCAAAGGAGACTGTGAGAGACTGTGTAAGTGTAATTTTTCAGTTATTCGGGGTTCACCCTTTTTTCTGCCAGCTCAAAGGCATTGTTCCAAAATCTTTTCAACACCAAAGAGACATGGCGATTCCTAGAACTTGAAAATGGTCATTATTTTCAGTATTTTGTGTCGGATTATGAACACTGATTTCAGCTATTTGAACTAAATAGCCATTGCTGTCCACACTATTCACACAAGAACGAGGTCATTTATCAAGGAAAAAAAAGTTAAATCCTTGTGAACAAATACTTTGAAAACACTGCCATTTCATCAAGCAGTGAAGTATTTGTATTTGTTTAAAATAGGCTTGAGATAATGGATCTTAAGAGGCATCCAGGTTAAATAAATATAGAATAAGTAAAATAAATATATATGTATTTATAATAAAATACCTAGACCTTGGAACTTCATAATGCACAAATTTTTTTTTAAATTTTTTTTTTGCCATTTCATAGTAGTCACTCACATTTCATCTTGAATTAGATAGACAAAATGCGTTTCCATAATACCTTCATCGTTATGGACAAAACATTGTTGAAGTATTATATCCTGAGCTACCTTCAAATTTCCGGCCCTGGAGATTGTTCATAAAAGATAAGACTATGGGGCAGAGATCTAAGCAATAAACAACTGTAGCCATAAACAATTATGTATGTAAATAATATAAAGCCTGTTTTCAAATGAAAACAAACTCCATAAACCCTCTACTAAGTGTCCAATCCAAAAATACTACTTTTTAAAGAATAGAATATATTTTTCAATCTTACTCTGAAGTAGTGAAAGTAACAGAACAACACCAGAAACCAACCCACTCCAAACTGGGGGTCACTGAACAGTCAGTTATAAATTCTTCTATATTCTTTCAAATATTTTATGCAGTGAACTTTTCAACCTGCCAAACCACTCCATCCCTCACTGGGGGATGCTGAACATTTATGAACTGGGAAATAAGTGAATATGAAAAAGTTTTAGTGTTTGTATTTGTTTTGTTTTGTTTTTTTCGATCAGTCTCCTAAAAAAAAATCTTGTTTGATGTCTATTTTTTGTTGCCTTTTCTGGCATTGAACATTTGAAATGTTTCCTTGGAGGAATAGTCTGTATCAGTCTATATCTTTTGCGACTGTGTCTCCGATCAGATCTCTCTGAGATGTGAAAACAGGCTTTTGCATGAGTAGTCTGGAACTGTGGGGGGACACAACATCTCCTGCTGCACTGAACAGATGCTCAGAGGACAGGGACTGTTAATCCACTCCCAGTGAAACACACTGTTGCGTTTCAGCAGGGCAGGGAGGCAGCCCCACAGAGACAGAAATCAACAAACACAGGCTTCACCCACCAATGCTGAATTATTAATTCTAATAAATTGACAGTTCTTGAGATAAAGGGGTTACCCAGTCACCAAACACTTGACTGTGTGCATCACTCCCAAGCCTGCACATGGAGTGAGCACCAGTGTCTACATTTCATGTGAGTTTCACTTGGGTTTTATTAAACCACTTGTAGAGCTCTTCTTGAATTTATGGTCCCCAGAACTCCACCTGAGACCACTTCACCCTCAGCATCCTTACCAGGAGCATGAGGCTCAACAGTATGCCTCAAACAAAATAACAGGGTAAACACACTAAGTTAGTCTGACTTATCAGTGTCATCAATGAGTTTTCATTACTCACAATTTGCTAATTATATTGTTTTAGAAAAAATACTGTACTAAGCAGAATCATCTTCTCTCCATCCCTTCATCCATCTAACTGTATTTTAAGTGTTATAATTTATGTAAAATACTTAAAAATATATTATAAATTACATAGTTTTATAACTACGGTATATATATTAACTAATAACTAATAATTAACTATTATATTAAATGATATATGATATGATATGATATGATATGATATGATATGATATGATATGATATGATATGATATTATATTATATTATATTATATTATATTATATTATATTATATTATATTATATTATATTATATTATATTATATTATATTATATTATATTATATTATATTATGATATCAGTACAAACAGTATTCCTGGAGGGATAACAAGATTCATTAAAAAACTAAAATGTATTTATTTTACTTAACAAAGTAAGTTAATGACTTAACAAAATTATCACATTGAATAACAGATATGAAGCTAATTGCTGTCACCTGAAGTCAAATGATTCTAAATTAAATCTATCTAAACCTCCTCTGAGGGATTCCCTATTGCATGATTCACTGTACAGACTCTCTATACAAGCGTAATAATCTATTATTGTCTGATTTTTATAATTTCATTTCCAAAAGGCTCAGGTTAGGACAAAGAAATTAAGATATTTTACAGACCCTGATTATGAAAGCCAGAATGAAATAGAGGAAATATGTGGAGGGCACAAGACCTGTGATAATATTAGACTGTTCCTCATATGATGGATGGCTGTGCAAAGATGATTCTCATCATTAAGGAACTAATAACAATCTTAAATATACCTACAAACCTAAAATACACTATTGATTGGAAGAAAGTCGAGCCAGTCCATGTGTATCTTCTTTTCTGGGCTTTGTGGTAGTGTGAACCTCTTGTCATAATTATGTAAGAAGGCATTCTCCCAAAGGCATAAAACCAGTACAGCCCAGCAAACAAAGAGCATGGTAACTACTGTAAAGCATGATATGAGGCTGCTTCTCTCCAGCGAGCGCATACTGTATGCTGCTTATTGATATGAAATACAAACTCACATGCTATTGTGAATGAAAGGTATCAGGGGTTACCTTCTCTTCATTCATGTGCAGAATGAAAGAGACACCTGAAGCAGTTGTAATTGATACCTTAGGAAAGACATCTATTTTAATTCAACTCTATAGTAATGCAGATTAATACTTCTTTTTTATACATCTTTCATTACATGGCTGTGATGAAGCTGCTGTATAGTAGCATTGCCTGTATTGTATATATGTTAATGCTGCTGAAATACACTATTCATTATAGAAAGACATACACAATCTAGTACAAGAATAATACTTTAAGGTGGTTTATTAATTCTCCCAGAGTCGATTCTTCTGACTCGTAATGATGCTGATAAAATGTTACATTTATACCTGGCAAGGACACCTTACAAGCAGATATGAATGTCTGAAAATCAAGGCATGTGCGATAAAATCTCTTATAGTATCATTACTCCTCTCTCTGCTGTGGCCCAGCTCTTTACACAAGCTTCACCAATGAAGCTTTTGTGTAAAGCATGGCCAGAGAGGTCCCACACATTCTCCACAAGCCCGAGGCAAAGGAAGATGCTGAATATATTTTCACTGCTCATTCTTCATCACCTCACCAACTGTTCATTGCGTTAGAAACAAACATGACTTTGGGGCATGTCATGGGCTGACTTTGAGAAATGAATCTATTATGTAATAAAAAACAATCAACAGATACAGTATGCAAATACAGCAAACAACAAAACAAATTTTCCCTGTGATAAATCCTGCGTTTGCTCTAATCGACTGTAGCTCAGCCCAGTTCATGCAGTACCAAAATGAAAATGTTCTGCATTTTGAAAAACATTTGAAATTCAGAGATTTACAAAATGTTCAGCTTTAAATCATTATCTTTTCCAGTCTTGTGCAATGCTAATATCAAATTCCTTCCTCCCTGGGGTGCGCTGACTTAGAAAATTAATTAGCATTCTTGTAACATTGGATTGCAGACCAATCTGAAAGGAATTCCACCTGACAGAGCTTGCAAACACTACCAAACAGCCAGAGTAAAGCAATAAAGCTGGGTAGATTAGCACATAAAGATAAGTGTACTGTCATTAGACCTGACCATTTCAATGATTTTATCTTTTGTCTGATGGCCTTGGCTGCCCCAGTCTAGTCTGGAGTCTTTTATGGGTAGTGGCGTTTAAAGACCACAGTTTGTTTCAAGTACAAACCCTTGGTTGGTCATAATTAAGAACTTCCCATTATGTTGCTATGGATTTTTATCAGAAGAATGATTTCTAAAACATCTGTTGTATTTAACTAATTTAGATTTAACAATGACTAATACATTGATTCTCTCTAATTATTTCTACATGCAGGACAGTGACTCAGTATCATGCATCAGTCTGCAGAGGAACATGCACAGGTGTTTCAAAATACTGCAGGCAACAAATATACATGAATTAAATCATCCATTACATTAACCTGCTTTTCAGCTTTCCTATCAATTCCTGCAATCTATGCTACCCCCGATTTCCTGGGATTGATGAATGAGTTAAAAAAGTTTTTAAACCAATGACTTGTTATTCCATATCTGCATCTGGATCTTCATGGGATTTCTTCATGCTACTGATGTTCAGCATTACAGCTTTAATATGCAATGCAGTCCTTCAAGCTTTGCCCCTTCCCTCCTCCCAGGGCATCTAATGCAGCATAATGAATAAGTGGCAGATAGTCTTAGATGAAGCCTGTGTCAACGTCAATGCTATGGATATACTGTATAAAATTTTCATAAATGATCCAAAACATGCTGTGCATTTGTATACCGATGTGATCCTTGTTCTAAATGTCAGATGAATTTTCAATGTTATGCACCGAGCTGACTAATTACTTAATGTCAATTGCTCAGAGAAACTACAATAAATGCCACATAAGATAAAAATGGTTCTGTAGCTCCATACTTGCACACAAATGTCAATATAATAAACGCAGCATATAATCAATAGGCTTTAGGGCAAGATGAGGTTTCCTTCTTTTATCATTTACACATTCATCTGGTCATAATTGCCTTATATTATACAATAAGTACTCTATGTTCTGAAGCACAGAATATAAAGCACTGTGTGTCTGAAAAATAAACTCAAACTTGACTGAAAAGTCAGTTTTGGTTTTCAGGCATTATGGCCTTTTCCAAATAGATTTTATTTAGATAGAAAAACTCACCTATTGCTTTACTTTAAAACAACACAGATTGCAAACAAACCAAGCCACCTTTTTGTTTAAATACCTGGCATTGTTATAAAATATTGATTGATTTGATAAGATGTGTATATATTTATTCATTTAAAGTGGCAGATCAATAAAATAGATGTGAGAAGTTGATCAGGGATGGTTTTCCAGTCTCTAGTTTTGGGCACAAGTTTCTCATAACAGAATTAGGATGTAATATTAGGACATATTATTATAAACAAATCTTTCAACAACTGTGATCAAAAACTTTAAAGCAGACTCTCTGATGCTTAAGTGTCATTCTTTTCTAAATGTCTGGGATCCGGCACCACATATCACCCAGACAACCCAGCTGAACTGGAGGCAACATTCGGCTGGTTACTCCAGTTTTTCTTTCAGCACAGTAGACTGACATTCATCATGACTGTGCCGTCATGAACAGGAGCGAGATGGATCAATACAACCCAGTTAGAAACACAGCATCTCTCGGATCAAAGGCCTACTCTGTTCTTAGGAATCTGACTACTAGACAATACGTTAATAAAGAACCCAGTTGTTCTAGTGACAGCAGTATCCCATCCTTTGACAGTCCTCCGCTGCCACTCCCAGAATACCAACAGCATTTCATTGTTATAGCCCTTATGCAATCAATTTCAATCTAAGAATGGTGGTCAATCACTCTCCAGTGTTGGACACACAGAGCCTGCAAATGAGTGTGAGATAGGCTTGACAAAGCTCCTGGAGTCCGACACCTCTTTGCTGTCTGAGGTCTGTTGTGCTGGGCTGAGCAGACTATAGCACTGGGGGTTGTAAACAACACAGCTGGGACAAACAAACCAAATCCTGACACTCCTTGGCTCCTCTCTGGTTTAATCCTTCGCTAGTTCTGCATCTGCCAGAAACCATAATGATTTGGACTATTCTCTGCGTCTGGAAGATGTTCTGAAAATATATTGCAAGTCAAATTACCTGTGGGAATCAGTAAGACACAACACACCTGCTTATAAACACAGATAAGGCAAGATGGATGGGAAGAGAGATGGAGCGTTGAGATCCAAACTATGCTATTACTGAAATGTCCGAGTTAACACACTGATAGCATTGTGTTTATTTGTTGATGAGAGCACAGGCATGTTTTTGAAAAAAAAAAGAGACTGGATAAAAAAAGTAGAAAACAGCATGTGTGCATGTATTTGTGTTTATGTGTTCATGGGGTGGGGTTTAATTTTTCATCACCAAGGTCAGTGAGGCAGATTCTAAAATCAGAAAATGCAGTTATTGAGAAATTTCCTTGAAATGGATTCTCTGATTCAATCTAAATTAATTTTTAGTGTATATTTTCATTTTTATATCATCATCCATTAATGATGCATTGCAAGGATTTTTTTTCTCATTGGGGTATTAGGATGTAATAAACAAACTGATATTATACTGTTTGAAAATCTTTCACCAGCTCTGACGTTATCAAAAGTTTTAAGTCGACTGATGATTATGCCATTTTGGAAAGCATTACTGTATGAGCAATTGTGTGTTTGTGTTTGTTTAGAGGGGTCAGGGTTCAATTTTGTCTAAACAAAAATCATCTCACTTCAATCATAGATTTTATACCCCGACAATTGAGACCAGCCCATCACAAGCATTTTCTTACCTCTTTTAATGGACTTTTAACTTAAGCTTGAATTTGTTGTTTCTTTCTGAATAACTTTTGTGATGGTCAGTCAAAAGGCCTCCTGTAATTGAAACTGAATATCATATTAGAAAACAAAAAAGCAGTTCCCTCTATCAACAATATTATTTTCTTCCATTATTGAAGTCAAACTGCATATGTGTTTGCAGTATAAGATTAAAATTCAGATCCAAAGATGTATTTACATTTTCACCAGGGATAACCTCACTCTATTGTAAGAGGATGGCAGCATCTTTCTTTCCTTTGCAAGAAATGTCATAAAAAATATAATTCTCTACCTTGCTGTGCCTCAACAAAGGCCACCATAGACAATTTGATTGCATATTTCACAGACACACCAGCAAGAGAAGTTTGTGTACATTGTTGTACCCCATGGCACTGCATCAAACTGTTTTGACGTACACTAACTACACACTTAACTTTGATGAAAAGAAAGAAAAGTTTCCATTTCTGTACACTTATTTATTTTCAGAGTAAATGCAGACAGTTAGATGAGTTTCACTTTTCTGTCATAATGTCATAATATTGATGCATGTTGCAACGTCAAAATATTTCTACTTCACTTGTGGGCCTGTTATAGTTTGAGGTTGTGTGTGCCTCATTGGGTGTGATGGCCCAAGAAAGAATTTTACATGTATCAGATTAATAAATAGTCAGGAATGTCACAGGATATTTCAAAGATACATTTGAACATTTTCTAGTTTCAGGTGAAAGAAAATATGCCATCTAGCACACCCCAAAAACAAATCAGAAAGCTGTGAACAAGTCCAGGAGGGCTGTGAATCTTCTTCTGATTAAAGTGCATTTTCATCAAGGAAGTGACACGCTCTGAGAATTCACCACCAGTATGCAAGGGTCCAGGCACCTTAGGGACCCCAAGTCTAATTTCCTTCAAACCTAAAAGGCAGATAATAGTACTGATCTGACAGCCAGCCAATTCCCAGCTTCCCTCATCAAGAATATATTCAATTTCAAACATCAAACTGCTTGCAACAAAAATGAAGAAGAAAAAAACTCCTTTGAATGAATGGGAAGTTGGATGTGGGGGGAAAACCCTTAAGGAATCACACTTGACAACTTTGAAACGCTATCAGCTTCAGAGTCCTGATCTTATGTGTAATCCAAATAATTAATTAGATGGACAATTCAGCCTATATTTATTTGTGTTCATGGAAATTTTGTTTCATAGACCGATGTTTCATTTGGAGGTCACAAACTTATGAAGGACTGCACAGAATGCAAAATACTAGTAATTAGATTTCTAATATACAGTATAGTGTAAGGGGAAGTATTGCTGTAATCATGTGCTATGGTACTCTTTCAATTGACATATCTGCCTTTGGCTAAACCCTGTTACATGTACATCAAAGTGCAAGATTCAGAATAATGAATATACAATGTATGTTGTCAAATATGACATGTACACTTAAGAGTTTCTTAACTTTCCGTCCTTTTTCAGCAAAGCACATTATAGTGCTCATTACTCCCCACAACCAGGCATTATGCAAGCATTAATCAATTTATGGTTATGTTTAGGCAAATAAGTATTTGTTGTGGTTAGCGAAACATCTTTGCCATGGCAAGTAGTTTGATTAACACATAGTTAAGGTGAGGCATCTCTTGGTTAAAGTATCATTGTTGAATATAAAAAAGTCAAAGGTGAATATACATTTATATTCATATACAACCGCTGCTATTGCAAATTAGAGTTGAATTCTTTAATAAGGTAGGTGAAATCAATGCTGGTGCAGTCAAAAATAAGAAATGATGTAACTCAAGGGCAAGAAGATAATAGAATTAAAAAGTAAATGGTACATTAATCGACCTCCATCTATGGCCAAGAAATTGCATCAGCAATAGACAGATTTCTGGCAGTTTACAGTGGCCTGTAATTGAAATAAATAAGCCAGTCAGTAAGCCAGCTAATTAAAGAAGAGAATCAATGGATCAGAGCAGAGATCTAATGAAGAAGCCATGTACATCTTAATGAAAATTTATAACAACCTCATGCTTGGCCATTTTCTGAAAGTGAGGTTTGAAGCCATAACAATCAGCACCTATTAAGGTAATGTGCTGTGAAGCAGGAGTAATCTTACCTATCAAATCATCAACCTTAATGATGACTTGAAGCTGTGGTTGAATTTTGGTGAAGTGATAAAACACAGTCATCTTTAAATGATGGCATAGAGATGAGGTTATCTGGTGGTATAAAACCCAGTTAGGTGGGAGGCCTGACAAATTTTGCACTCAGCCCTGCTTCCTCCTCTTCCTCCCACTCTGTGGTGTTGGTACCTCACCTACAAACACTGTGGCCTAAATTTAACATGACCTCTCAGGTTCTTATATCACTGTAATTTCCTTGTTGCATCCTTCTATTGTATTAAAGAGTATGGACAGATGAGTGCTGGCTTGTTTTTTTAATTAATCTTAAACCTTTTTTAAAATTCAATACAATTTTCATATATCACTGAGAGCCTGTTGAATGAGTGTGGCTTTACTCATTTCTGCACTCAGTAGTAGTACTTGAGTGCACATTTACCTCCCTTTGACTCGTTGTTTGGTTTGGTGTGGATTTTAATAACTGTGATTAAAGTATTAGTTTTAGCCACAGTGTAATTTAGCCTGATGTGCCACTAAATTTGTCTGTTCTAATCTAATATACATGTTTTCATTTGCAAACTTATCTGGTTTCTCTGGGCCTTTTGCTCAGTTACAATTAGACTTGCTGAGTCCAATATCCATTACTACGATGACGCTGCTACAGAGTTCAAAGCATTTATTACTTGATCTGGGATGAATGGGGTTAAAACAGAAGTTCCTCCTATTCAGAGGAATAAAAAGGCCCCCTAAGAGGTCCTAATACTCTTAAGGTAGATTCCACCATTGTGTATATGTGTTTAATGAGCTGCCATTAGTGAGTTAACCTATCTACAGAAATGTCCCTTCTGTTATAACGTTGGTTTGTTTTCTAATGAAAAGCACTGAAATAATACATGCTTTATGGGTTTAGGTAGATGTAGATGTGCCTGGAATACAATCCACCCACTAATCCATCAATAAAGCTCAAGTTTACTGTTTACATGTAATCCCACGTATTTCTAAAGTTGGAATTCTTTATTGATTTCCTCTGATCTTTTACAATGAAATTCATGAATAAAGCAATTCAGATCTTTATGTTAACATGTCATGATATGGTGGAGTCAGCTGTAGAAAATATATTTTCCGGTATGTTGTGAAAAGAGTGCATTATTGTAACAGTCAGGAGGCTATGATAAACTTTACTGTACCTTTCACATTCACAGTATCTGGCCCAATGGACTGCGATGGCTGTCTCTCTGGTGGGTAAGTCGCTTAAGTCCTTTCAGAATTCAGTCTGGCAGCATCGCCGAGTTCCGTGTCAAAACTGTCTACGAACAGTAAATCTCAACCAGACTCTATGAGCACTCGCATCAGCAGTAAGACTAGTTCTTATATCTAGGACAAAGTGCATGCCAGTATCATAGTTTTGTGAGTACCACAGGAGATCTTACCCATCTAGTGTACATTCTGAACTGCCTTGCAGCGATTATGAAATGTAGTGGAACAGAGAGCTGTTGCTGAAAGGAAATATTAGTTTATTTCTGACAAATGGTACATCTTTAGTAGTAGTCAGTGATGTGTGTCATCCAGAGCTAGCCCCAGCTGTCTCATTTGACATTGCCTGCAGGAGTACGAGTGTCAAGTGAGATTTTCAGACAAGTGGGGTCAAACCATAAATTCTCCTGTATGAAGATGGTGACAGATAATTGCTTGCAGCTTTACTTCGTAAACTTTCAGAGGATGGAGCTGAAATGTTATGCTAATTCAGACTGAGTAATTAGGAGACATAGTAATCTAATAGTAGCTCAAAGGGGAATCACTCTGTGATGACAAATTATATGATTCATTTGCCACGGCAGAGCTGTAAATGTATCTTTTCACTGTGAGCGAGGTAGGAGGATTACCAGAGCACACACCTGTCATCAGCAATATGCGTTTACATGTACACTGTACAACAACAGTGACAGTTGGGACATGGCATGGGATGAGCTAGTTTACATTTAGAAGCCATCCATATGCTAATCTAACTAAATCAGATCTAAACTAATTTTTAGCCTTCAGACTAAACTGAAGGCTAAAAATAGCATGAACATCATCCTATTATTAAAATGTTGCTTAAAGTGGACATATTATGCACATCTATAGGTCTCTATTTTTAATCTGGGACTCTACTGGAATATCTTTGCATGATGTACAGTTAAGAAAACTCCTTATATATCTGTGTCTCAGCTGACCTCTAGCATAAAAATAATGGACTTAGCCACCATGATGTCATCCATTGGTTTGTGGACTCCCGTTTTGAAGCCTCAAGTTTGGCATTTTGATCATTGCCATCTTGTTTTTTTGGCGCCAGAAGTGATGAGAAGTGACCGTATTTGGACAAGAGTGTGGAGCTGGGAAGGAGTTCTTGATGGTCCAACAACAGCACATCATGCACCTCATGTTGGTAGCTACTTGTCAATCACAAGGTAGCTACGCTCTAAAGAATACCCTGCATTATTTTCTATTTTACTCTAAATGGGACCATAATTTACTAAATGAACATTATGCTGTATTGAAGAAGACATGAAACTAGCGATTGAGAACATAGAACATTAGAACATTAGGAAACTGTTGACAGAGGTAATAAATCAAGTGAAAAGTAGGGTTATTTTTTCATACATACGCCTTTTTGAATCCAGTGGAGTCACCACCTGCTGGCAATTAGAGAGAATGCAGGTTTGTGGAACTTCCTAATTGACTTCACTTTTCAGACCCCAAGCTACCTACTTACTTTTCACTTGCAGGGAACATCTTTACGTACATAAGGGTTAAGTTTAACATAGATATCTGACATCACAACAGTATACAAATAAAAGCAAACCACAAAAAGCATAATATGTCCCCTTAAATTATAGTTGACAGTGGACAGTGGTTTAGTAACTCATTAATGTCTTCTGTTTCTTGCCCACAGTGGCCTCAACAGTGTATAAGGTGCAGTGTTACAAGAGCACTTCTTTTCCCCTTTGAGACTATTTATTTGTTAATGAGATGCCGCTAAGAGGCTTGTGTCTTTCACCTCTCAGTTGGTTTCCTCTGAGAAAATCAATGTGTCATTTCAGCTTTCAATACCGCAAGGTTTTATTTCACAGACACAGACCCCTGTGTCAAACCTTTCATATAGTGTACAGAGACAAAGGAAAATTAAGAGATAAGACTGCTGCAAGACTACATACACGAAAACACAGATGTTCTTAGATCAGGGCACATAACAGAAAGAACTTTCAACCACTTATGTATTACACTGTTTTCATTTAATGGTAAAAGTACCAATCCTGGTTGATGGTATAAAGTCTGTCAACACTCAATATGGCAGACAAACAGGAGCCCCCAGATTGACAAGTGGGTACACCATATACACTGTCAGACCTCGGTGACCCAGCTTCACAACTTTGAAGTACCAAAGCTATAACTACTATGTGCAACTTCCACTTCCAAGAACAACATAAATAAATAGGTTATTGTCCTTGAATGCAAAACTTACCAAAAGGAATATTTTTTCAATCAGACGTCATACAGTACGTGTATGGAGAGAGGTTGTCCTTTGAGGGAGGAATGATTTATTCTCAGAACTGAAGAGAAAGCTTTGCTTCTCTTGAAATTCCTTGAGTGAGATAAGACTAAGCCAATGTTTCATGTTGCCATTATAAAACATAAGAATTTCTTGGAATGACTTAGCTGCAGTCTTCTCTTCTTTGTCTGTTAGAACATAAAAACATGTAATTTTTAAAAATGTCCTTCATGTCTTGTAGACACTCTGCCACAGTGACACATAATGTTCTGTCATTTATCTGACATTTCAATTTGTACAGTTTATACTATGCTTCTAACTAGTCAAATAAACAAAGACAGAACAGAAAATGTAATGTCACTGTGGTAATCATGCATTAATAAAGCTGATGTTACCATAACAGACAGTGTTTGAGGTAATTGATTATGTAAATTTCATGATAGCAATAGTCTATCAAATGTAAGACCAAATTTACTACAAATCAATTGACAATTGGTTTTAATTCAGATTTTCACTTAGAAGTAGGCCATTAATTTATTGTTATAGAAGAAGAAATACATTGAGGAGATATGTAGGAGATGTAGTGGCTTTTACTTGATCCGCCATCTGTCATTCAGAAAAGTATTTGTTTTGGAAACAGCTTCCTGTTTAGTGTTATACAGTAATCCATGTCTAGTGGCAGAATACTATAAACATGCTGTGTGTGAAGGCCATTTGATGGCAGTCATGTAAAGCCTTTTTACTATACAGTGACATATAGCTGCAATTCACAGTAATGGCTCTTATGTGTGACTGTTGCTCTCTTGATCTGAGTGAAAAATCTACTTGTGAAGGAACTGATGGAGACTTGGTTAACCCAAAGTGAAGAACATTTCAGGACACTTGGATGTCTTACGTGGAATATTAATTGAAGCTTGATCAAGGGGAACAGAGTTACAGTACAAGTGAAAACACTGTGCAATGCTACTCAATTCTGCCATCTACTTCCAGACAAGAGTATTTAAATTCTTCACCAAATCCTTACCCTTACTACCTCCAAATAAGGTTGTTCTTCACTATTCACTTCACTATTCTATTCTTATATGGGTATTGAACTATAAACAAGACACTATGCTGATTAAAGTTAGCTGAAGTCACATAGTCTGTACACACATCACATGTTATCCATTCAACGAAGAGACCAGTCTGACTGTCTGCACAAAGAACAGCATAGCTCCACCTGACCTTGGTTTCCATAGGACCCAGCCAGCTTTATCAAAACAGCTGCTTACCCCAGCTAACCACAGTAGACAGATAGATGAACCACTTTGACAGAGACAGATCATGATCTACTGCTCCCAGGATAGAAAATGACCAGTGAATGACCCAGGGAACACAAATATTTACCCCACACTACTCATAGGCTTCCTTACAAAATTCACTATTAGGAACTCCAATCAACATTGAGTAGATATATCCAGCAAGTCTTTTAAACTAAATGACAAAATTGGCTACAGTGTTTGGTGTTGCCTTCCAAAATGACACATATAGCTGTTGTCTAGTCTGGCACCCCTACTGTGCCAGTACCTTCTGTTTGTCAGTACCTTCCAAAACTGCCACAAATGACTGTTGCTGTCTGATCTACCACTATAGTTCAGGCTTGGCTAGGGTTAGCTAAAAACATACTTTTTAATAAAGTTAGGAAAAGATCATGATTTGGGTTGGTTTTGTGCACAGTGTGAGATTTATCACCTGACTCTGCAGTTCCCCTCAGCTCTAAGCATTTTAGTGTCTTTCAGTTTATTGTTTTAGTTTTACAGCTGACAACTTTACTGTTAAGGTTCAGTCTCACTGCTCTCATCAACCTTTTTCCAGCAGCAGCAGGCAGTGGTTTTCAGCTCACTGTACTTAGAAAAATGCTAATACAAGTTGAAGTCAGCATTTCATATAATTCCATAAAGATAATTTAGAAAGGATTTTACTGAGCTAGTTCTGACAAGATTTTGAGGTGTTCTACTGATTAAGATTATTGCACATCAGAAAAACACAAATGTAGGAATAGCATATTATAGTTTTGTGGTACCACTGTCCATGAATGGGACCAAAAGCCCCAGATGGTACATTTTGGATTGTTTACGCCATATAATACTGATGGAATACACACAGATGTTTTACTAGCATTTGCCCCGTGTGGCCTTTCTACAACCAAAACTCAAGAGATTGTGGCCAATTTCATAACTATCTAGCCTCTCTAAATCCATAAAAAGGCACTATCTTCCTCTATACCACAGTTTGTACAGAGAACCCTCAAAAGAGACAGATGTGAACTACTGGTCTATCCTGAAAAAACACTATTTGATGTAGTTGACACAAGACTACTTAGGAAGTATACAATCACATATACAGTAAAACACTGTAACAGTACAGACTAGATACCGCTATCTATTCTGTAATTGCCCTGAAATTGTCTCTCAGACTGTAGGGAGCCCTGAAATTGTCTCTCAGACTGCAGGGCCAGAAAACTGTAGAGGATTTGGTGCTTTAACATCTGCAGCACTGAAACCTCTGCCAGTACGATCTCACTGGCCTGCCTACTGGAAATTAGTTGAGCAGATGAAAAAAGATTGGAGAGGTTTTTAAGCCAAAGGGAACTTTGATTCCCCAAGGACAGGGAATGAGAGACAGGTGACAGTAGGGGTGAATGAAAATAGGACACAGATTGGTAGCTGTGAAGTAGTGTGGTTAAAGACATTTTATGTGATTTAGCTGCCTAGTATATAACCACAGCAGTGTTCTCTCTTGTGCACATTGCCTTTAGGGCCCTATTTGAGAGTGCAGCTTCACACAATCATCCCCAAACTGGCCTATATTTTACAAGGACGTTTTTTGGAGATGTATGTAACAATGTCCACATTTAGCTTGAAACCATTAATCTCTTCCCAGTTCCTGTTTCCACTCTATTATTACACAACATAGGTGTAATTAAATTGTAATACAATGGCAGAAACAGTTTTAATATAAGTACAGAGCAACAGTATGACACTATAATGTGTGTAAAACAGAGAATTGGTGGAATCAAGTGCCAACATCTGCCTGATTTCTTGTTTTTCAGAAATGTTATGCCATACAATGATAGAAGTTCATACAAATTCTAAAAGCTATTCAATATAAAAGCGCATTGATATAGTACTTCTATTAAGGGTTTTCAAACTTTTCTATTGTAACTTTTTAAGAGATCATTTATTTTCGATTACGTTTGTATTAGCAACTCAGCATTACTAATAGAGCTATTAATACTGCAAATAAATCACAAGGCTAGATCTTGACATCGTAACAGATCAGATGTGTGTACAGTATATTAAGCAGGCAAGAGATTGTTTCCTACAGTATTCTCGGATGGACATTCTTTGAATTCTATCCATGTCTCGCTTCACAAGCCACATACTGTAGTCAGCAAGTGTTCTGGCACAAAAGATTGTGATTAAGCTCCTTGTGAAAACTCCTCATCAACCTGCTCAGAAAATTAATTGTTTTTCATGGCTAATTCAAAAGTGCATTAGCATAAATTGACAGCTGCGGTGTGCCATATGCATGCGTAAAATTGGAGTTCATTCTCCGGTCGGGCACGATCCTGGAGATAGAGCCATGGTTAACTCACAGAGGTCAGCTGAAGGTACAGACCCCTGTCAGAGTGAATGCCAGCGGTGAATTGCAACCTCAGCAGCATGGCTGACATAGGCTTTTTTGTGTCTGTTAGCAGAATTAAACAATCCCTTGAGACATAACATCCACACACACAAGGTCCCCTCTGAATATTCAATTAGCTTTACAAGTACTTAGAGGAGCTAACCAGGTTTCTCTAAAAGCAGTCACACACTGATAATCATGAAAGTAGTGCTTGTACAGAGGTCTCTGGGTTTCTCAGACTCTGCTCTTAGACTCTTCAGACTAAAAAACAAATTAATCTGCTCAATTGTGGCCATCATGAGTGGCAAATGTTATTGGTAGTTATGAGTGGACACAGTGGGCAATTAGGGGAAGACTTTGGACTTAAAATAAGTTGATTAAGGGTTTGATGCTGTCTGCACTGGGGGCTATTAAATGCTGATGAAACCAACAACAGCCAAACCTTCATGAAGAAAGACTCATTCTTGAACTTAAGTATAGCTCTTTGTCTATAATCCTTGAAAAATTTGCAACAAAAATTGTACTTGGGAACAAATTTAATGATGCGTTAATGGACAACCATCAGTCCAATCCTCAAGGAATCATGGCATATTGATTCCTTGGTTTCTTGTTTAATTTCAGCTGTTACTAAGAGGAAAGGAGAGCACATTTCATCCGAACAACGAAGGAACAGTCTGGTTAATTTGGCTGTTGTGTGCTATATCATCTCCACTAATACAGAGGACAGTGAGGGCAGTAACTGCTCCCAATAAAAGATCAGTTTTGCATAAGCCTGGGCTGAAAAATACCAGTCATGTGTTAAGGGGCAAGTAAAATTGCTATCCCTGGATGAAGAGAGAGAGAGATGGGGAGAGAGAGTGAGAGCAAGAGAGAGAGAGAGAGAGGCTGAACTCTGAATACAGAGTAGGCTGGAATAGGACAATACAATCAAGCAGAAAGCCCAACACATCCACCAAAGAGCACTTTTGTGCTGGGAGGATTGTGTCTCAATTAAACTCTGCCTTTGAGTGACTTGAGACAAATGGCATCTGCAAAGAGACAAGCATTCATTTCCCATGGTTATGACTAATAGCTCATGAACAGATATTCTCTCATCACCATCGCATAGCAAATGTAATATGATGACATGTCCCAAACATATTTAAATATTTAGTAACCTGAGAATGCCATATCTACTCTAATATGGCTGACAAGAGCAATCAAGTGAGACTATTCTTTACCACAATTAGACTTTTTCACAGTTTCTTTTTATGGACATTAAAATGTTTTAGCTTCCTTTAGGGTTGAGAAGAATGTAATTCACATGACTGATGTAGACTCAAATATCATACATGACAAACATATATAAGATAAGAACATATAAGATAAGAACGTACTACATATATAAAACATGTAAGATAAAAACACAGGATAAGAAGGTATTACAATAAAAAGGTCAATAAGACAAGAAGGTATTATTATTATTAAAAAGTGAATAATAAAAATAATAATACTGATTCTAAAAGAAACGTTTTACTCATTAACTACTACTACTACTACTACTACAACTAAAAGCTTGTCGAAACAGATATGTTTTTAATCTGCTTATAAAAGAACACTGTTGTAGCAGACTTTAGTTCATGTGGTAGAGAGTTCCAGAGAATAGGACCAAAATAACTGAACATACCATAAAAGGATATTTAAATACATCTTTAAAAAAACAGTCATTAAAGAGTTAAGGGAACAGAACATAAAACAAGCTAAAATAGAATAAAAAAGATAGACAGCAAACAGAAAAGTCTTCAGCTTAGATTTAAATGAACTCAGAGTTGTAGCAAACCTGCAGTTTTCAGGGAGTTTGTCCCGGACACCCTCGTTGGTTCATAATGTAACAGGAGATCAGAAATATTTTTTGGCCCTAAACCATTGAGTACTTTATAAACCAACAGCAGTATTTTAAAATCAATTCTTTGACAGACAGGAAGCCAATGTAATGATCTGAGAACTGGAGTGATATGATCCACTTTCTTGGTCTTAGTGAGGACTTGAGCAGCAGTGTTCTGAATCCAGAAGCAGCTGTCTGATCAACTTTTTAGGGAGACCTGTAAAGACACTGTTACAGTAGTTGAGTCTACTGAACATAAAGGCATGGATTTTTTTTCCAAATCCTGCTGAGACATGAGTCCTTTAATCCTTGATATATTCTTAAGGTGATAGTAGGCTGACTTTGTAATTACCTTAATATGGCTGTAGAAATTCAGGTGAGTCCATGACTACACCAAGATTTCTGGCTTGGATGGTGGTTTTTAACATTAACAGTTGAAACTGAGCACTGACTTTTGATCATTCTTCCTTGGCTCCAAAAACAATTACTTCAGTTTTGACTTTGTTTAATTGAGGAAAAACATAGGAAGGGACTAAGCCATTCACAGATTTAAAACACAGAGAGAAGTACTTTAAAATTAATTCTTTGTTTTACTAGGAGCCAGTGAAGAGAAGTTAAATTTTTGTGTTCAAACCTTTTGGCTTTAGTTAATACTCTGCATGCATCATTCTGAATGAGCTGGAGTTTATTTAACACATGCTTTGTTACTCCAGAAAAAAGTGCATGACAGTAATCTAGTCTATTAGAAATAAAATGCATGGAACACCTTTTCAGAGTCTGACTGTGACAGGGAGCATCTTACTTTAGATATATTTCTGAGATGATAAAGGCAGCTTGGAGATATTAGATATGTGCTTCAGGAAATTTTTGGTGTGCTCACAAGGTTTTACTGACAGGGGAGATAACAAAGAGTGAATCTGGTGCCTCAAAGCCTTGGGACCTACGAAAAGAATCTGTTTGGTCCTTATTTAGCTGTAAAAAATGTGACCATCCAATATTTGATATTTGCAATGCATAGGATGAGGTTATTCATTGGACTGAGGTTGTTAGATATATATAACTGTGTGTCGTCAGCATAGGAGTGGTATGAAATATTGTATTGTTGAATGAAGGACCCAAATGGGAACATATAAAAATGAAACATATGGAATTCTGACATCAATGATTCAAAGTTACCAATAAAAACATAAAAAGATCTTCCAGTAAGATAGGAAGAAAGTCGATTAAGAACTGTGCCTGTAAGGCATAAACAGTTTTCTAGGCACTGAAGAAGAATTATATGGTCAACTACACTGCACTGAGGTCAAGAAGTACGAGAATAGAAACTTTGTGGTTGTATAAACTCATTAACAAGATCATTAACAACTCTGACTAGGGCTGTTTCTGTGCTGTGGTTAACTAAAACCAGACTGGTAAACTATAAACAAATTGTTATATGACAGATACATATGTAACTGTTGGTATACAACCTTTTCAAGTTTTTTCCCCAGGAATGGCAGATTTGAGATTGGTCTATAGTTCTCAAAAACACATGGATTAAGATTATTATTATAACACAATGGTGTTATAATAGCATGTTTGAGACCTGTGAGGAAGATTCCAGAGATTAGAGAGGCATTAACAATCTCAAGCACATCATCTACCAAACAGCTGACAATTTAGTAGGCATTGGGTCAAGAGCACAGGTTGCAGAAATTAACTGCTGCACCACTTCTCATAGTTAAACACTATGCTGGATAAGAGGAAAGTTGGACAGAGTGTGGACAACATGGCACTATGCTATAGGGCAATGATCACTAATTCCTAGTTTGAAGACACCACAGGCAGCGTCAGTCCTCTTGGAAAAGATTAAATCAATTAGGGTAGACCTTGAGTAATCTTTCAAATTTGGCCTAGTGGGTCCTGTAATCAGCTGGGATAAACTGGGGTTACTGCTAATCTCCTTGAGATAATCAGATGTTTTATTCAGCCAACTTAAATCAAAGTCACCAACAAAAATTAATTCAACATTGAAATACTGAGAGTAGATCTCTTATTTTGTCAATGGAACTTGAGGGTCTATTGACTTCTACAACATACTGAATTGGGCTTTAACTGAACTGTCAGTGCAAGAAATTCAAAATGGCGACAGCATTTAGAACAGAGAAACCCGATTTTACATATAAAACCATCCCACCTCTCCTTCCAATTCTGTCTATTCTATATAAATTGTAATCTTTTAGAGCCACATCCAAGCCACTGACAGTCTTTTTTAGCCAAGTTTCACTTAGCATCAATATATCAGGATCAGTCTGCAGAACTCTTATATTTACATGATCTAACTTCTGAAGTAAACTTCTAATATTTAAATGAATTATCCCTGGGCCGTTTCTGTTCTTAAAGGTAATAAGGTTAAATGGAGTGTTTGGAGTGGGATCTGAAGTAGCAATAGAAGGCTTGAGGGGGGTTGTAATTAAATTAGAGGCAGGAACAGTACAATTTGAATAATGAATAGGGTATCTAACAGTAATTTGAATAGAAATGGTTGAAGGAGTAATATATTGTTCAACCTTGGGAATGATTAAAGGGTTAAATTCACGTGCGACAGCCCAAGCCTGGACTGGAGAGTGAAAGCCTTAGCGGGTACAAAATCTGACTAAGTGGGAGGCTTGGACTTAATTGATATCAATCAGAGGGAGAGTGAGACACAGAATTATTAGGCACACAGGTAGCTGGCTCCCACTTGTGAGACTGTACGTGTTTGATGAGAGCAACTTAGACCTACCTCAATGTGAAAACTTATAAAGAGTTTCAATGTGCATGTCCAGAAAGTGTTGTCTATCATGAGCATTCCTCAAAGTGTTTTATTTAAATATTTTTGTAATTGAAACAAGGAAGTAGGTACTTGATCTCTGACAGTTTTGCCACATTAGCACAACTTGAAAACACACCAGGTGGCATCTATCTGACATCCCGCAATCAAGCAGCATTCTATGTCTAATAAAGGCGTAAGATTTTCTAGACATCCAAGTAAATGGAGGTTGCTAGAGCAATCGGCACAGGCTGACAAGCAGAAATGCATCTTTGAGTTCATGTCCTTTCTGGATGCTTCCCATTTATCTTGACTGTCAAGTAAAGAGGACATGATAATGAAAGGTGAACACTCCAGTGAATGGCTCTCTCTGGCAGCGTACCATACAATGCCGAATAATGAAAACTCTGCTCATTGGCCAAGGGTTGGCTGGGTGTTAGGGTGTGTGGAGCGTTAATATCTGTAACACATCCCTGCTTGTGATGATGGAATTTAAGTAAAAAACAACTGAAAACATATCTCCACTTCATACAGTTGTACAATTTTAACAACACAGGGGCTTTAAATTAAATTAAAACCACCACCAAGAATAGCCAAATAATTTTGTAAGGTCAACATTACTCATACAATTTGATGAGTGTTTATATATTGTTGCCCTTATTTAACTCGAATAATTGCTCAAAACACACAACCAAAACTGTCATCATCTTTGGCACAATACAAACTGATGCCTTAAGTTGGAATGTTTGTGTCAGTTTAATACAATGTTTCATTTTTCATTTTCATTTCATTCACAATCACTGTCCACATGTCCTGGGATTGGCAATTTATTAAGTGTACGCGTGCTTCCCTCTGCTGGAGAAAGGCATAACTGCACTCCCTAAATTGTACATTTAATTTAAAGGGACATTCCAAATGAAAACGTCAACCTACTCCCACTACCAAAATTCATAACACAGGACTGACGCTTACCATCACTAGCACCAACCAATAGTTGCATGAGTGCATCTGAGTTATTTTCTGTTGCTATTTAAGTGTTTAAACACAATTTGTAAAATACCTGCTGCAGTGCACATATAAAAAATCCAAAGCTTGATGGATGATGATGAAAAAGCTATCATTTATCACTGTTAAAGTTATCTGTTCATCAATAATAGTTGATATTTTACATCAATCTTGAATCATGCTAGAACATATTTTACAAATCTGTTCCAAAATGAGATGTTTTACATTTGTCTATTCATCTTCTGTAAAATTATCACTACTGTGATTAATTGTATTAACACCTTTCTACATAAATACAGGACTGATCTTAATGTACAATAATACCAGATTTCCCACATATCAAGTTTGATCATGCTGAGAAGCAGAACTGCTTCTTTGATTCCCAAGTTTTCCTTTAAAACTGTGCAAAAAATATCCCAACTGAAAAAACAATAGGGCAGAAGGTTTACTTTAGAGATATTGGCATGTGTTTCCGTCATTTTTTTCCCCCAAACATAGCTCTACCAACCATGTACAAAAGCTTGAGGCAGCTTGAACAGATAATGACAATCTTAGGCTGCCAAGATACTTCAGAGAATCTTGAAACTGCAGAACAAAACTGGTAAACAAAATAAAGAAAAATCACACCGATTCTACATCATGACAAACACCTTACTGTTAAGCTTATTTATCATAAAACAAAAGAACTGCTCCCATAATTAGCGGTAAAAAATAGTATGAGACTGTATATAAAATATTTTAAACAGTTATATCCTATATGGTATCTATATAGTAACACATTCTTTGTTCTTCTGTTCAGATATTCAACCAGGTGATCAATGGGTACATCTGGTGAAAAAGCAACAGATATCTCAGTGAGCTATTGGAAGATTTTTATTAAAAATGCAATAGCCATTTAACGTTAACAGTGATTAACATGACATTATTTGACTGCCCTGTTTTTAAAAAAAAGTGACATTAAAAAAACAATATTCAAATGTCAGATATGACGTGGTTTAACTCTGAAGGTAATGAAGAAACCTATAATTGTTCCAGTTAATTGCACATTAAAAAAAAAAAGATCAAGGGTGATGTCAGGATGAGCAATTCCCCATGTCCTCAACAGGCCGGGACAAGTGCAATACCTGACAAATACAGAGCATTGCCACCTCTCCCAACCTGCACAGAAAGGGATCACTTCTGATAGATTAATTTCAGTTCTATGATCAGTTTTGCATGGATTTGCACAGCAGTACAGTGAAAAGCTGAAAGCAAACCAGCAAAACTAACCAGAGACCCATGTGCACAAGCTACCTCTGTTGTTCTCCAAGAAGGGAAACGCATCTAGAAGTACTTTAAGTGCTCACACTGCAGTAGAATTTCATAAAACTACCTGCACTATAAGCACTTTAATACTACTGAAACCTGTATGTACCTTATTACAGAGCTGTTATTGAACCCTGATTGACCACAATGGAGGACAAAATGATATTAACAAGCATTCAGATGGAAACACAGGCCACCATCAGCTTTGCATAGATTTGCACAACTTATTTCTTCTTGCAGCGCAACTATGCAAAACTAACAGAGACCTGCCACAAAGAAATTGTACATATAAACACACACACACACACACAATAGATGAGAGTCCCAGCCCCTTATGCCAGAAGGAGCACTTAGGGCAGTAGGTGCTAGTCTACTTCACTATCTGCACTAGATGCACCTTAGCATAAGCACCAGCAAAAGGCACACAAGCACACAGTTATGCCAAATACCCATTTAACAATGATTTGACATAAAAGTCAACCTGCATGAAAAATTAAACTAAAGAAACTTCACCTTAAGATTCTTTGGTCCATACTAAACTGTGGTTATTTGCTAAATTAAGAGAAAAAAAATAAAACTCTCAGCAACACTCAGTGGTCACACTGATTTCATGCATTGTTGAAGGCCCAAATGTCATTTCCCATACTGACAAGATACATGAATGTTTAGGGGGAGACTCCTGCATTGCTAGGAAACAGTGGGGGTGTTGAACCTCAGAGCAGGATGAAGAGGAGGACCTGCCAGATGTTTATTCAAATTCAGCCCATCCTGGACTGGCATATACCAGTCCTGTCTGAATGAACAGGTGCTTTTAGTTACACATATCAGAATAGTGCTGAAAGTGCCTTCACTGCAGTAGATTTTGTAAGACTACCTGCACTGTAAGCACTTTGACACTACAGTGACTTAAAACTGTTCATAGGGGAGTTTTCATTCATAGAATGAATTGGGGTGCCTTTAAATCCACAATGAGGAGTTTTCCCAGAGGTGATACAGCTGTGCAGGGGCCTGCAAGCAAAAATGAGACAGCATCAAGAGTATGTCAGAAACTTCAACTCAGGGCTGCAATGATTTTTATTAATCGACTAATATACATTACTTGTTTATCCTACTGTCTACAAAATGTCAAGATATTGAAAAACAAAAAAAAGAAAAAACTGATTTGTTTGCAAACACCAAGATGATATATTGACGGTGCTTGTTTTCTCAGACTAACAGTCCAAATATCAATTTATAATGATGCAAAACTGGGGAAAGGAGGATATCCTCACATTTGACAAATTGGAACAGAGTATGTCAGACATTCTTGCCTGATAAATGATCAATTATGAAAATTATTTGATTAATTCTGTTGTAATTAAATTGATTAATCACTTTAGTACTACTTTAAAAATTCCAGTTGCTTAGCAATGAACTGGTCTGTCAATTAAGACCATTTTCTCTGACCAGAATGAGCATCTATATGATAAACTTGTTGTTACCTCCACCAAGGAGACTGTTTTCATTCTGTTCATGGTTAGCAGCATCTCTCAAACTAATTTACACATTTTGAGCTGCTACGATTAGTCTATCAACAGAAAATCAATTGCCAACTATACTGATTAATGATAATGATAATCATGTGGAGTCGTTTTTTTTAATAGAAATGCCATACTTCTGATTATGGCTTCTTAAACGTGAATATTTTCTGGTTTCTTTTGTAACTTTTAATAATAAAGTCTTTGGGTTGCAGACTGTTGGATGGTACAAAACAAAACATTTATGTTGCACCTTGGGCCTTGGGAAATGGTGACTGACATTTTTCACCAGTTTCTGACATTATATGGAGAAGGTAATCACTAGATTAATCAGCAATCAAAATAATTGATAATTGCAGTCCTACACATTCCAATGTAATCTGAAGGAAAGTTAAACCCATGAGAGAACTGGTTAATTTAGGTGCAACTATGTACACAAGCAATACAACTCTTTTCTACCATAACTTTAAGAAGTAGAAGCATACTTATATTTTATTAACTCCCTTGTCTTATTCATCTATACTTGTGTGCCATTTTGATTATTTGCAAAACGTTTTTCCCCACTGTTTTATTTCTTTACTAAGTTTGGCAGGCTACATAACATTTTGGAGGACGACCCAAAAGAGACATACTACACACACTTTAGCTATAACCAATTATGTGTGGCATAAGACAAATTGCTAAAATTGAAGGCAAAGGTACAACAATATTAAGATGACACAGCAACATTTGTTGGCATCTCTCTTCAAAAGTGGCTGTACACCATTATGAAAAAATCTAAGCTATATCTCTGTGGTCATCAGCCTGATTCATTTACATTTTTGCACAGTCACCCTTGTACAAGGCTTATGGGCATACCACCCTGAGCACTCTTGGATGCTTAGCAGGGTTGGATCTAGTTAGTACTTGGATGGGAAACCATCTGGGAAAAACCTACCAGGTGCTGTGAAGTCTTAATACTTATTTTACTGATTACTTGAATTATTTTTATTTTTGCTTCTACATTTCCTTCCCAATGTTGAATAGATAGACATTTTAAAAATTGTTCATACCATTTTTGAAGAGTATGGTCTAGGCCTGGGCCTGCTCTATGTGAAAAGTGCCCTGAGAAAATTTGTTATTTGGCGTTAAATAAATTAAATCGACTTTTTAAATTTGTCTTGTGCAGCACTTTGTATCCTTGTTTTTAAAGGTGCTATATGAATAAACTAAATTATTTATTACCACCACAATACCCCAATATTCCGAAGCCTTGCGTATTCGGCAATAACCCGCCTAATTGCCTATCAAAGTGTTTTTTGACGCAGTTCGGGTCTTTATGAAAATCAATTAGATTCTGTTGTAGTTTCATTTTTTAAAAAAAAAAAAAAAAAACCCAACAACAACAACAGATGTGACTACATGTCGAAATATCTTCATAACAAAGTTCAATAGGAAACCTGACCCTGAAGCAGGACTGCTTGAGGATGGCAACGCTTGCGCTCCAGTCACATTGCTGCACCCCTCCCCCACGCGCTAACATGGCGCCCAGGAGTCCGCATTTTGACCGTTTTATATATAAAAATAAATCTTCATCCATAGATTGGATAACGTCACATGTGCATAACTAAATTGGCGATGGTGAAACGCTCGTGCACTTTCTCACCGGAATCAGGTGCATGTGAAGTGTGTGCCCTCGTTGTGACTCGGCGCACCAAGCGCACGATACGAGCTACTGCAAACTTATAACTCACAATCCACCACACAACAAGCTAGTCGTGTCCGTGGGCTCGATCAAAACAGTCCGATGCAAGCATGTGCATGTAACCTGAACGTCATATCGGCTCCTTCAACCTACTGTCAACCGATAAAGACAATTAACGCCACAGATCAAATGTGTTTAAACACAGCGCGTGAGGCAAATAGCTGCAAACACGCACTAAATTAGCTGGCTAACGTTACCTCCATCCACTTCGGAGCAATGCATACTCTCATGTTAGCCGCTTCAGGACACCAAACTTACGAACGCTAACTCAAGACTAAATATCAATGTGTGTACTCGAGTGCTTGTAGACACTGACAGTTTCACGTACGCACATAAATAGCTCAGTCAAGTCAATGGCAGCAGTGTTAACTTGGCTACTCGTCAGTGTTTTAGCGTTAGCAGCTAACTCAGCAGCAGCGCGCGGCCTGCTGCAGCCCCATGTGCTGCTGCTTTGTTCTGGAGGCGCTTTTAAGTGTTCACCAGAGCGCACAAATTCACTCAAAACTTATCAACATGTGGCCGACAACAGGGAGTACGTGAGTCTGTAACTTGCAGCTACTAGCAAAGTATGTAACGCGTCATTTTTCACGAGCTAGGATCTGTTCCCCGAGCTACACCGACGTGAGGTGCAGCAGCAACACATGCTTTTCAAATCTCCCTCATTCTTCCAACGATGGAGGAGAGGTTGCCATGCGCCCCTTGCAACATTGTTTTCAAATGCGGAAACTGCCGATTAAAACGTTTTTTTTCTCTCTCTCTCTCTCTCTCTCCAATGTAAACATAAAAGTGTGTCTCCGGTGTCGTATTCAGTCCTGAGCATTTCACTTTCCTGACGTTTAACCGCATCTCCCGACAAGGCTAACAACAGGTTTCTTCCCAATAACATGCGCGTAAAAAAGACACTAGCTTATAAAAATCCACCATCTTCACTCACTTGTACAGACTTACCGTTTGCTCACTGTTTCAGGGATATCTGCAAAACTCAGAAAATATTTTGAAAAAAAGACTTCACAAATTGAATAACAGCTGGGACGTATAATCCAAAAAGCACAACCATGTGCCACTATTATGATTTGCTAGGAGTTTGTGAATCGTAGTAAGATTGCGAAAGTGGCGCGAGTAGAGTCTAGGTTAACCATGTGGTGAATGAAGGGCGGCTCCCAGCCAGCGTAGCTAAACCCCAACTCCTTCATTAGCATAAATCAACTACTTCCTCTCCAAGTACGGCTCTCAAGTTTCACCCCTTGATTTGGACTGTTGACAAGCATGTAGAGGCAGTGAGATACATGAACTACATAATTATTACTCATTTGGATTAAAAAAGGAAACAAATATGCTGCTAGTTAGACAAACAGAAGCTCATAAAGTTTTACAACCTGATTTTGTTGATGTTTTCCTGCATAATTTTAAGACAAAAAAATGTCTGATAAGTAGCCTATAGATATGCACTTGACTATCTACTCTAATAAATGTGTTAAATTATATTCAATAACATTATTTAGTGATGTGTTTCTGGTCTGTTTACCACATCAAACTTACCAAATACGATTTTATGTCATGACTTTTTCAGACATTTTTTTTGGTTTTGTTTGTTTGTTTTTTGGAATAGCATAGTACATTTAAGCCTTTAATTTACACAGATGCCTGACAATTTAAACACCATTGAAGGCTTGATGTACCTCAATTAAACATCAATGCATCACAGAAATATAACACTCTATGGAAACAATATCATAAATATAAATGAATATCTTTGAGGATTTTTTTCATTTGATATTGTGGACAATGTTATTTAATATTTTTTGTTTTGACCTGATGAGACAAAGTGTTACTTTTTTCATTGATGCTGCCTTTTAAATAACCTTGTACCAAGAAGATGTGGATATAATTACACCTCTTCAGTTTGGAAATATTACCTATAACAAACAACAAGATACAACCAGAATTCTCAGCATTATCAATAATGTAAGAGGTTCAAAATGTTAACTGTATGCATTAAACCATGAATAAATGAAAAATGTACTTTACCTTACCTTAATGTATTGCTGTATTTTACAAAATGTTTGGGATGTTTGGGGGCACGGACTCACAAAGCCAGGTGAAGTGATTAATACAAGCTTTCATAAGATTATTTTAAATTATTTGACTACTGATTAATTGCCGTATAACTGGTTCATTATAGCATATCATTGAATACAGTATTAAACATAGTATTGATAGCAAAACTTCTTACCTAAAAATCTTACCTCTTTATTTCTGTATTTGTTAAAATTCGCATCAATAGTTCACAACAAAACTTATTGTACAATAATGAAGTCGAATAAAATTACAAAGTCAGTGCAGGGTTTTTTTTTTTTTTATATAAGTTACCATTGTATATAGATAACCAAACAATTAAAAGACACAATCGATATATACAGATAATCTTTGTCATTATTATCAAAGAGGTGAAATTATCAATTGTTATGCATTTCTGTGACTGTCAACTGTTTGCAAGGGTTTTTACTTGCTCTACCTCAACATCACCCACCACATATTTGCAATTAATTTCTGATGCTGTTAAATGGTTATTTATACCTGATTATTTCTGGTAAACACAATGAAAAGGCATATATTGTAAATTGGTTGAGAAACACACAGAATGTTGCCCATCTATAATTAAAATACATTAATTATGTATGTGAAGAATACACTTCAATTTTAGATGGTCAACATTACTTATCACATAAACACTAAAGGCATGGGAGCCATGAATGTTGAAGAAGAAAATAGTAGCTGGAAACTAATTTCTTGCAAGAGTTTGAACATTTTTTTTTTAACAAAGTGAGCCATGCCTTCATGTCTGACCTATAAATTACATCAACATATTATTCAGTCTAAAATTACAGATACACAATTTAATACAGTATCCGCTTTGAAAGATCAAATAAGATACAAAAAAGAGAAAAAGAGATTATTTAGTGATATACTTTCTCTTCCAATCCCCATGTTTCAAGACAAACCAAAGCACAGCTCCATTTTAAAAAGTAAATATTTCTGACAGACAATCATTAACTTAATGGCATGACCTTTGATAAGCAGCTGCAGACAGGTTTAAAACAGTGATCATAGGCCAGTCTCAGCTGGTGCTTTGGGAGTAATTTACTGACATTTTATCAGCATACATAGAGAAGAGAGAAGATTGATTATGACTTTTGTGGAGAGGATAAAAACACTCATATGTCTATAAATGCTCACTGATTTATGTTTTTTGCTGAAATGATAGGCATTTCCTGGCAGACATTCCCCGAAGTGCAAACAACTTACATCAGTGGCAATTATCTTACTAAATTACAACTAATGCTCAATCAATAACACAAATGTAATGGGGCATTATTGATAAATTCTTGTCTCAGGTTTAGGGGTTGATCATACTTTTGATTAGTGGTGAAAACATCAGTACTGATATTGATCTGTGTGCTGTGCTAAAACATGAATTCACATCAAGTTAATGACCTATAGCATAGATCCTGATAACATATGTTATGTTCAGCCATCATTAATTTTAATATTTATATATGTGCTTTTCCTACAGTGACATGTCAAAATGTCTTCTGTGAACAAAAGGTATTGAGGTAGGGATGGGAATGGATTTCAGGCTACTGTTAACCTAGATAATGTTTTTTGATGGTTAGGACATGCTTTCATATATCAAGTAAAATAATATGTATTAAGTTTAAGATTTCAGAGTATTAACTCAATACATTTTTAATCATTATTTTACAGAAAGAATAAAACAGTTTATATTATTATATTTATCTGAAATCTAATCTAAAATCTTAGGGGGAAAATGATTTGCTTATCAAGTGTAAGGGAACATAATTCCAAAATGTATATGCATTTTCCAAGATGATGCAATTGTGAAGAAATAAGAAAGAATAATCAAAATAGGGCAACAGCACTAACAAACATGCTCATTCAGTTGTTGCTGGTCTACTCTTTTGTTCTTACAGGCATTTTATTTATTTTAATTTTTACAAGAAAAAAAATCTCGAGTTAGAGAGTGTAATTCAATAAATGAAAACAATTATATAATTACTCTCATGAAGTACTTTGTTAAAGTATTGTTTTGGTATTATATAAAGGTACACAACCAATTTAAGTTGTGATAAATCAAAGTTGTGTGAAAATATCTTTCTTTGGAGGATATTTAAGTTTTAACAAAAACTTTGTATTGAAATTTGGTAAAATATTTGCTTAACTGTTAATGCAGTTTTCAGGCTCTCTTTCTATCCTTTTCTCTCTCATCCCTGTATCATCACGATCAGGATTTAAACTATGAATCAATATTAAACTATATTGTAACTTGTGATTCTCTGGTTATCTTTTTAAACCTCGTTTTTTATTTTTTGATATTTGCGTTTCTTCGTCTTTATGTTTGGACTAACCCAGTTACCGTAGGTCACAGTGTTCAGTTAGCAAATATTTTTTCCTAGGACGATAGCAAAGTCAATACCCGCCCTACTCTGCCTCTGATTGGCTAGTAGTCGTTGCAGTCGTTGGTTTGATTGGTTCAGTTTAGGTATGAGGAGTGAGATTGGTCAGCGTTAGAGTAAGAATATCAGGGTAAGTCAATCAGAGGAAGAGTAGGGCGGGTCATGACTTCGCCATCCTAGGAAATAAGAACCTCGCGTTCAGTCTTGGCTGCCCTTCACGGAAGCTGTATTAACCTGTCAGAATAATACAATCGATACTTTAAAATCAACCATCGTAAAGGCAGTGGTGTCAATGAATACAATTTTATAGTATTAAAATTCTGTACATTACAGCACAATCTCTCCGACACTGGTTGTGAGTTCGTCGATGGTCACATCGCCCAAGTTGCAATGTCAAGGTTTTTATTTGGAAGGTCAAAGGAGTTCTTAAGTTCCGGTGTGCTTCCATCATGGAGCCAACGTCGGTTGGTTTAACGCCTCCTTCACTCACAACTTCATGAGGTTTTTACATGTTCAGCTTTAAAGAAGGCCTGTGTAGGAGCTGGAGAGCTAGAGGTTAGTTGAATGGCTTAGTTAAAGGATATTAAAATGCGTTGTGTGCTTTACTGTGGAATTGATCATGCAGGAGAAACATTAGCTTAATTTACCTGCTGTGTGACACCACGTTTATAGTCTGAAATGTGGCTAATTATTCATTGAGTAGCATTCAGTGTTTCCTTAATGAATGGTAACATGCTGTTAACTTACTTGTCTGTAAGAACACAGTGTCAGCATATATACACAAAGAAAGGTATCTTTTAGCTGATAAGGTAATGTGGCAGTTGCCTTATTGCAGGCAAACACATTTTAATAGATCCACTCCACACATGTGACATACAGAAATAATCTGTTTGGAACAATAATGTGTGTCTGACATGGTTTTTCAGAAAGTAGAGGTTATTATTAAGGATAATTGCCACATTAAAATCTTTAAAATGAAGTTTACTCCCTCTTTCTCTCTAAAATGCCAGAATATTTGAATAATAATATAATATAATAATATAAGTTAAACTGCTGGACACAAGATGTCTCCAACTTCACTGTAAAGTCCATTCTCACTGTATGTACACTGGAGGCTTCAAGTTTCCAGATCACACTTGTGTATGTTGAATATTGGATAATAATTGGCCTCCACACTAGTTGTGATGTCAGAATTTGTTCTCATAGGCCTGCATCTTAAAATGTGATTGTCTAGTCACAGACAAACTTTCCACTTTCAGCAGGTGAATGTGAAAACAATCTTCTTGTGTCAAACCCTGCATGTCGTTCTACAAAATGAAGCGGGTGGAGAGAAACTTTAAGGAGTTGCATGTCAAGTTGTGTTGGCTAGACTTTGGGCAAAGAATTGTAACTATAATCACAGCAATCAATAAATGTATTACAGAGAAAATATTTCAAAATGCTGAGTGTTTACTGAGTTTGTGATGAACCAGTAATAGCAGAAATTATGTATCATCATGGTCTAGACTGAAGCAGCAAAATGGCAACTGTTAAGCTGTCCTCCCTGCTGTCATAAAATGTCAACTTGTCATATTTGCAATCAGAAGTTTATATTAATTCATAAAAATTAATATTTCTATTCATTCTCGCACTCAAGCAGAAAATATTCATGACAGTTGTTCATAGTTCATAGTGTTTTAGACAGAAATGAATATAGTAGCAAGCTGAAAAGAATGAATGGTTTTTGTTTCAAGTGTGGAAACTAAACTATAATGACTCATTTTATACTGTTTGACAGGTCATTGATTTCATGAGACATTTATACTCAAATTTACAGCATTTGTCATATTGGGTTGAAAACAGTTTTAGACAATACTGCTCCATGAATATTAGCTAAAGAATAGAGATGTACTGCTATTGGTCTGATACTGACTCAAATAGCTGGATCTGGTATCGTAAACAATGAGCCGATCTGGTATTGGATACCATTATTTTAATAAATAATAAATACAGTAAATTTATATCTATGTATTTATTTGTTACATTTTGCTTTACAAAGTTAGGAAAGCAAAGTTTAAGTCTAGCCTGTTGTTGTCTTACACAAATGAATGATCCAAGTCTCCTCCACACAGTGAGGCATACAGCTTATTAACTCCACACTAGTATCCAATCGATACTTGGTATCAGCTGTCAAGTATTGGCATCAGGACTGGAAAAGTCGGATTGGTGCATCCTTAATAAATAATTTTTGTGCATTGAATTGAAAATCAAATTTGAATGTCAACATTAGTTTTTACGTCAATATCCACCATATGTATTTAGCATTAATTATCTTGGCTTCTGGCATCTCAGACCGAATTCAAGGTGAAATATCAATATATAGACTTTGTGTTGTATATTATTGCCTGCCACAAAAGGAATTGTGTGTTTGGTTGACTTAATACCTTTATTTTGGCATTTAGTAGTTGTCATTTAAAACCATGCTGTTTTCTTTCTAGTCTGGCAGATTGATGGCTGCCTGTGTGCTGTGTCGGCGGGTGCCAAGGCTACGCTACCTTAGAGGCTTGAGAAAGGATTTTGCCCAGGCTCAACATGTGAATGGCAAAGCAGAGGATGAGACTGGTGAGCAGGAGGGAAAGAGAGGAGCTTTGCAAGACAAGGAATCCTCTCTCCAAGGAGGCTACAGGCTGCACTACAACCCGTCCTCATATCACCACTCTGTGGGGAACTCTGCAAGCACCCGGAGCCAAACAGATAATGATGTGGATGAACAGTGTCTCTCCACTCTCGCACCTTCCTTCTGGCAACAGAGCAATCGCTACAGTGTGAGCTGCTCACGGCATCTTTCCAGCTCCAAAAACACACTTCTTGACTTGGCATTCAACAAAGGCCCTGAACCCAAAATACCATTACCGCCACTGCACCACAGAAAACCTTTAGCGCCTGATGTTAAAGTAGATACACGTGCGTTTCTCAAGTGCCGGTCAGAGTATGCTTCATTGACCCTTGACCTCAACAAGCGTCCTCGCCCAATCGAATGGGAACGGGCCTTGTCGCTCCTCCAAAAAGTGGCTGTTTTAAAAGGCAGCATGAAACCATCTGATGTGTCTCAGTTTCTTGCAGAGCTCAGCTGCTTGCACCCTGACAGGATGTCACTAGTTAGGAGTGACCAACGCTTCATCATGCTTCTCCGATATTCTGTGGAAAACCTGCGGCTCTTTACTCAACCTCAGCTGCTGGAGGTGCTGCGGTCATTTGTGTGGCTGGATATGCCCTCTGCTCACACTGTTCTTGGACTGTATGAGGCTGAGCTGATCCGCCGAGTCAACAAAATGAGTTTACACCAGTTATTGTTAGCTGCTGACTTATGGCGCTGTATTGGGAGGCAGGTCCCTCAATTTTTAAAGCACCTCTATGAATCGGTCCATTTTTATCTGGGACAGATGGGAGTCCCTGAGCTAGTCCAGCTGTTATATATAATGGGTGAAGGTAGGCAATGCCCGAAAGACTTGATCCATCCCGTAGAGCAGCTACTCATGCGCCACTTACAACAACTACACCCTGAGGAGGTTGGCTCTGTATGCCTGGGGCTCTTTAAATCCCAGGCTTCAATTTCTGAGGGTGCAGTGACTGCTCTTGTTGATAAGGCACACTCTTTTGTGGAGGAGATGAGTGACTTTGCAATGGTGAATGTGCTGAAATACCTGCGTTTCAGTTACCTGTATCACAGGGCATGGATGGAGGCCATGACACAGGAAGTGCCTCGACGGGCTCACAGGATGGGTGTCAAAGGGTTGATGCATGTGACACTGGCGTGTTCAGCATTACATTACCGCAATGACCACATCCTCACGGCTATTGCAGAGAGAGTTCCATCACTGTTGCCACATTGCAGGAGTAAAGACTCCTGCAAACTGTTGTGGAGCTTTGGGACATTAGGGTTTCTCCCAGCTCAGAGCCCAAACTTTTATTCAAGCCTTACAGATTCCATGAGAGAGAGAAAAGCTGAATTCCAACGATACCCAGAGCACCTACTTACTGGTCTTCTTGGCCTGGTCTTTGTCTCTCAGTTCCCAGAGGACCTAATTGCATTAGCCTTGAGCCCTGACTTTGTCAACTTAGCACTGAAATCAAAAGAGCTGGAGTTGAAAAAAGACATGTTCACTTTAGATGGAACTGTGGCTCTGGAATTGCCTCAGTGGACGGGCCCACGGCTAAGCTGTGAACTGAGAGAGGAGACAGTAGAAATGCTATGGAAGTTTGTTCAATCAGATGTATGCAAGAAACCAGAGGTTCAGGAGGCAGAATCTGCCCTGCAAGAACTGCTTGGAGGAGAGGAGTTTGTATGTACCCGAATGATTCTGCCACACACTCGCTCCATTGACCTTGAAGTACATCTTGACTCCACTGGACAGCCAATACCTGTGAACCCAACATCCCGCACAGCCACAACATCTCCCGAGAACAGTTCATCCAAATTTCCTTCAATCCATGGTTGGGGTAGAATAAATACTGGAGTAACTATAACTGAGGAACTTTTAGCACAGCTAACAAATACCAAAAACACCAAACATCTTTTAACCCCAGCTCCTGCTGTTACTGCATCTACTCACAGAGTAGAGCCTGATGATGATGATGATGGGAGACTGTTTGACACAGGGCTAAAACTGACCAATGCCATTACAGAAATGCTTATCAAGCCTAGTAGCCTAAGCTTAGGCCATCAGGACTCCAAGGGCACAGTCAAACTTGCTATCCAGGTCCCTAACAGGAACCACTATTGCTACCATTCGCGACAGTTGTTGGGCCTTCATGCCTTGAAGAGGAGGCAGTTGAAGTTGGCAGGCTATAAGGTTGTAGAGCTTAGCCATAAGGAATGGTTTCCCATGCTGAGGAAAAGCAGGGCTGAGAAACTAGCATACCTGCACTGCAAGGTCTACAACAATCTGTAATGGTTGTCTGACCTTGAAGAGCCTGTCAGAGCAATCACAAAAAACTCTGAATGCACTGCAAACTTTGTTGGCACTTTTGCTTCTGGGCAATGTTTAGTTTGTTATGAGTATGTGCAAAGCACAGAAAATTAAGGACGTAGACAATTTTTTTTTATTAGCATACTCTTTTGACTTTGTAAATACATTTAATTTTGATAAAATCTGAAAAAAACCTTTCCATCAAGATGTGTGAAATGTGAGAATAATGGTAATTAAAGAATATTTACCTTTCACTGTCATGGTCAACGTATCTATGCTATTCTAACCTACATAAGACATTGGGAATGTATTTTCTTTTCTAGATTGCATAGATTTTAATCTTCCTGCCAGACTGCTGATGATGTCAAGCATATGTAGAAAGAGAAATGCTTAATTACATTTCCTTTTGCATGATGATCTTCTCAAAGATCATTGCATCTGTGTCAAGGGTTTCCCACTTTGCATGTCAAAGGTCACTAAACTTAAACATTTTGACTGATGTGAAACAGATTTCTGTGATGTCTTGGTATCATGGCTGATCCGGAACACTTAAATATGTCATGTAATTTGATAAAGAAAGGATTTAAATCCTCCGTCACAATTTAATACCAAAGGGGAGTAAATATAATCCAGAGTAGCTTGGATGGTCACAATTTAAATGAAACATCTAATGCAGAACTTGTTTATCACAAAGCTTAGATGGAATCATCTGTTTTATCCCTGTGTTGTTACTGGCTTGGTTGGAAATTATAATGCGTTTAAAAGATTTACTGAATGTTTTCAGTGCATAAAGTAGGATTTTATAATAGAATTTTTGCCACTGAGTGCATTCCACTGTCAGTTTTTTTGTGACAGTTGCTGCAAAAACTACTATATAGCAAATGGCGCAACACTGTAAACCCTACTTCTGAAACAGTCTGAGCATACCAAGCAGAGGCTGGTCACTGCCCCACTGACTCTGGGAAATGAATCCCTTCACACTGGGGTAGAATTTATGTTCCCAGACTCAGCCATGTTTGACTTCTCCAAGCCGTTATAAAATTACTTTGCTCTGGAGGTTCCGTTTCCTCTCATTCTGCCACTGCAGCAAGATATGGGGTTTTGGGGTTTTTTGACAACATAATTTGTGAATGCAAAGCAGTTCTAAAGCCCAAGGTCATACTTCAGATGCCTCCTACAAAAACACAAGTCAGTAGTAGTCGGCAGTTTCAATTGGATTACAAGTTAAGGGTTAAGTAACTTATAAATTCAAATTTAAAAGTAGATATACTAGCATTCACTTTGAAGTAACCAGCTAAAGCATGTTTTGAGATATTGCAAAGAAAATCAATGGCTGCCTGGAATGTAGGAAAATGTAGAACAAACTACAATACTATTATTTGCCTTGGAAAAATATACAAATACTTTTGTATACAAAACAGATACACAACTTTGGTATTTTAAGAAAAGCAAGATAACATTTATGTTCAGTGGACAGACTGTTTAATTCACATGCTTTCAGATGCACAACAATGAACCAATGTTGAAAAAAACGGTATTGAAAAAAAAAAAAAGTTTAAACAAGATATCTTTGTTAATGGAAGCTAGGATGCAGCCTTGGAGTAAGGATGTACTGGAGAGCCTACAGGTGTGTTCTGTTCCCCTTAAAATGTTTCTCCTTTCCCCTTCTTACCTCCCTCTTTCTTTTGTAACCCAGAAACTGATGTTAGAACCTCCAGCTGTCCCAATACTGTAGGAAAGAAAAATCTCCAAAGAAGCATCTGCCAAGAGGCATTGTCCAGAAGAAAGGCAACGAAAATTCAGCAGAGAGGATTGTTTTATTGGACACGCCCAATGATGGCTTGAACACTGACCCACACCCCCTCTTAAAAGCTGAATATCCACTGAGCAACAGAATTTCACAAACTTACAAGAAATTACCACACTAAAAAGGCAGTAACTTGTGTGGTATATGCACATGTGTTTCATATCTTTCTTTTTTAATTACATTTATGATTTATTGTAATTGTTCACTTGTGGCTCTTTTAATAGTGATCACAAGGTCACTGGTCTCTCCCTAGGCTCAGGTCACACTGCACAGGTATAATTACTATGTAATGGAATTTAAAGTTAGGGTTATTACTAGAGAACACTACCGAATTAAATACTTAAAAAATGGTTACTGAACTGTAGTGTGGGCTAAGGAGCACTTCATTCTCCTCATCTTATTCACTTTCCTTTCCTCTCTCCTTTTAAGCCACTTCCTGGTGGAAGACAAGTGGTAATAAGTGAGAAAAGGAAGTAAAAAGAAGGAAAAAGTGAAGAGAATGAATGAATGCTTTATTTGTCATCATGCGTGGGAAAGCTTGATGGTCCCCCAGGTGGAGCTAGAGAAAGCTGCTGGGAAAAGAGTTGTTTCAGTTGCTCGACTGCCATTGCTCCCTAATCAGGATGAATGAGAGGGGATGAATAGATTGAGGGATTTTGTACTATGCCTAATGGCTGCCAGCAGACGGCACTCTCCACTAAGGAAACAACGCAGTTTGTCTCACTGACAAGGATGAAATGGTTCCAGCATGACTCCTTGATATTCGTATAAAATATATTTCACTGACATTAATATTTAATAATGCATTACAAGGTGCTTCACTGTGTTCAGATAAACAATGGAACAACAGTTTTAACAACAAAGTTACAAAAACAATAAATAATATAACAAACAATATTGAAAATTAATTTCCACAAGATACAGTGCATTTTTAATTAATATTTGGCAACGTTTTCAATAATATAATCAATTTGGAGACTCAAAGCAAAAGAGAATCACACAAGGGCAGTGAGTGCATTTCAATAAGATGGTATAGAGTCAATGAATACCTTTTCTATTCTTCAGAGATCTGAAACACTATAAAAGAGAATTCACATTTGGGCACTTTCAAGTCAGTGCCAACCCTGCAGCTACAAATTTCACACTTCTGGATGAGCAGGAAGCATGCTTTTGAAGTTGAGATGATTCAGATTCTCATTTGGATCCAAATGCAACTCATTGGGGATCCAAGCAAATCCCATATTCATGTGGAGAGAAAAGGTTACCTCTATCACTGATGTGTCAGTTCTATTATGTTCTCAGGTAGGAGCTAACAAGGGCAAACATGTTTAGGGAATAGGGACTGCCTGCCACAGCACAGTCGTTTATTAAGGGGAGTGTAGAGTAATGGGAATGATTATCAGCTGAGATTGGATCATTATGATGTTGTTATATTGCATTGTGTGTAATCTGCCAGGCAAGGTCCTAATCATTCTTGTATTCATGTCTCACTCACAACAAGAAATTAACTTGCTATTGTATGCGTAATTAACTTGCTATAAACCAAAGTAAGTAAATAGAGAATAATCATCAGGTTTAGACACAATTTTCAAATGTGGCCAGTATTTCACCAGTTAATGGAAGAGACGCTGCTAGAGTGAATGCTCTCTCAGTAATCCTTGTCTTATTTGCATTTCAATTCTTTTGCTTTTCACAGCCTGGAAGATAATCCAGCACAGTCTGAATGTGCCCTAAGCTTGCATCAACATTAAGTTATCACAACAGAGAGATACTACTGTCTGCCTGCTATAATTCCTTAATTTACTTTATTGTATGAAACAGACAAATCCAAGTGTCACATAAAACACAGATGCAATTCCCTTACTACTTGTCACAGATTAACCTGATATTAACCTGATATATGCAAATATGTTTGCCTGGAGAGTGACGACAAATGATCCCCATCACAATTTCCTAGTATGAGTGTGTTGAATGTTTCTGTTCTCCCTCTCAGAGCCACACTTCCTTTCTGACCCCTTTGGTGGCATTCAGTAATGCGCCTGGATCCTTGCCTTTAACATTCCAAACACATGCACTCTGCTAAACCAACTGCTGTGGGACACGGCTGATAGGGAGTGTTTGCATTCAGCACTTGTCTTAGGTGCTATTGACAAGCCTTTATTAACTTAACTGAGTTAAAGATTGCTTTTTAGTTCCTCTTATATTAGGGGATAAACCTTTTCACCTTAAGAACACAGTGGATTTGACTGGATTTGGCTTATTACTGTTCTCACTGACAAAAACAAATAAACAGAAATATAGAGAATGGCTGAGATAGAGAAATATATAATATAATCAATACAACCAGGGCGCTGACGTACTTACATGATTTAACATAACAACAAAATGCTACAGACTTCCCTTTGTCTAAAAATCTTGCTCCTGGTATATGATAGTTTTAGCTAATTCATGCTATCCATAGAAACATTAACAACTAGCCCATGAAAGAAATCCATCATGACCAGAAGGGATAATGAAGAGAGAACATTGAACACAAACAACAATAATAACGATAATATGCAGCTGCCTAAACAAAAGTTCACTAGAAATAAACATTTGCGAAGGAGAAATTCTAGTATTTAAAGCACATGCTGTTGTAATTAAAAAATACCCCAGACCATATTGTAGGGTCTATTTTTAGAAAGCTTGTAAAAGATGAAGGTATATTCGGGAAGGGGAACAAGTTCTTTGTTTTCATGCTAATTAGCATTATGCATATTCCCCTTGCTGTGTGAGATAAGTTCAAGATGACACTTGTGCAAGTAGCATTGTGTTGCATAACCATGTTTTGCTGTCCCTCTCATTATTTGGTCACACAGATCATTACGGCTCAAAGCAGGATTGATGCAAGCTCGCTAAACAAAGTAAAACTACTGTATAGCAGAGTCGCTGTTATATAGTTCCACTATTGTACAAGGGTCATGCTATTGTAAAACTCCATAATCATGTAAGTTCTGGCTGGCATATCAGGATGCATTTCGAAGTCAGTTTTGGTTTGACTGCTTGTCTATAACATGCGTAAAAGTCGGAATGTTTAAGTTTTTCATTAGGCTAGATCAAATTCCATTTTTGATTGTATTTGTGCAAAAGCCATTCTGTGTATTGGCACACTGTAATTGCTTATCCTTTCTGCAGGATTCATATTGACTACACACATTCTCACAGGAAATTATGGATGTACATGATGGATGGATGGAAATAAGGCCAAAGACAAAGCATGGTGTCAAAAATCACTGCTGTGTATCATGCATCAGTGGTTGATGCATGATACACAAAATCAAACAGGACTGAAATCTCAAGGATTATAACTTTAAACCTGCATTCATCAGTTTTTAGCCAATTGGAGGCAGCACAACAAGCTGTAAACACAAAATTAACATAAATTCACCAAACAAAGTTGATTAAGTAAATGTGTTAGCCGACAATTAACTGCTTACTCAGTCAGCAAAGACAGGGTAGCACTAGCATTTGTGGTCATGTTTCTGGCCACATAGTGAACGTAAATCGAATATTGGCTCTCTTATTTATTCTCTTTTGGTCTCCACCATCTCCTTAGGGAAATATCTGACTCTTCAGCATCTAAATGCATGATTATAATTGCTAATTACTTACCTGTTTGCTTTTGGCACATGCACATATTATGTACAGCTACTGATGGTGGAAACAAGCTGTGAAACCAAAACAATGAGCAGAAAGATGCTATAACACTCCATATAGTGAAGGGGGACTGCAGAGTTGGGTGATAATTATGTGCTTAACACTACAAGGTATACCTGTTACATATCAGGTTTCATTTTTTCCTTTCTTAATATAAACTATTTACTAGTGCAGCTTTATTATAGTAAGCACATTCCTGATACTATTTAAAGCTAAATGGACAGTGGTAACATACACCACTGAGAATGTTGTGTGTAGCTTTGCACATAGAAGACACTACTAGCCATTCGTAAAGGACACACAAGGATACTTAAATGGTCTGTCAAGCCTATTTTGAGAGCTTCAGAGTGATTTTCTCCTGGATATTATGTGGGGTCATGTATACAATCTGTCAGTTGACCTAAAATAGTTCAACAACAACTAAATTAGTGAATTGAAACTCTCAGTCTGACGTATCAAGATTCAGGAAGTTTACTTTACAGGATGGGAGAAGACGAGAAACAGTTGCAATAAACAGATAGACAGAATAGATACAGATAGAACAGATAGAATAAACAGTTAGATTTTTGGCATAGATCTGTGATGTCCTTTAGCAAAAACATAGTGCACCAGATACAGAGCACTACCAATACCAATGGCAAGAATGATCCTTGAAACATCTTTTGAACCTAATAGGAAAATACATTGACAATTTATTGATAATACTGTATGTACTGACACAGATCTGTTTTCCAGCTTGGTAAAGTGATGTGAGGGGAAAACAAAATGTGACATATCTCATATAAATCTGTCTAAAAATAAAAATATCAACAAGATCAAAGTGAACTTTGCCCACTCAGGTGCACTACAGTGTTTCACTTTGCATATTTTAAATCTTCAACTTTGCTGATGTTGTGATGGTTAAGCTATTTATAACATGATAACATTGTTTTCATTAGAGCATGATGGGATTGCAATATTGTTTGGTCTCCCCTCCTTGTTTAATTTCATTTATTAAGTTGTGCTAAATTGCTATGCAATTTTGAAACAAATTTCATATCTTATGGTCATAAACAATTCTGGTTTCCTTCCAGTAGATTTACGCTATATTTATACATATGTTTTATAACATAATGCTGAAATATTAAAAAACTAAAACAAAAAAAATGAATACTGAAAGCTCATCTTATCCAGCAAACAGACATTTAATTTCTCAATCAATGTTAATCTAATAGTGACTATATGTAAAGTTGGCAGTTGCAGTTAGAGTTTAATACAAGTGGTGCTCCTCTTTGACAAAGGAAGACAAATTTAAGACAGAACAGTTTAACAGTATATAAAATGTTGTTTCTGAGTTTTGTCTGAGAAACAGAAAATGCAACAAAGAGGTGATGCAGCAATTGCAACATCAAGAACTGGAACAAACATCAAACCATGAAAGTGTAATCCTACATGCCTTTGATGTAAAACCAGTTTCTTCACTCTATGTAATGAGCTTCAATGGGTAAGCTTTTTGGTCTAAAAGTTGTATTTATTGTAAGAAAGAATTACAAAATACTGCAATAGCATAATCAGCATTAGTTTCATAAAATGGAGAGAGTAATGCACTGCCGACCTCCGAACATAAATTAAACCAGACGACTTCCCCTGCTTTTAAGGGTGCAGAAATCTTCTTAATGGGAATTCATATTTTAGTCTGTAATTAGACCCTAGTAACCCTAGTAGACTAATGTAAAGTGATGTGTTAACGGTTGCGTAATGGTTAATTATGTTATCTAGAACACTCAGGGATCAGGTATTGAGATGTGCAAAGGGGAGTAATTATAGACACAAATACACACCACACTAACAAACACACATTTGGGAACACTACAGCCAGTGTTGTTTGTAAATGAATTCTGTCCTTACTACATTATATCATCAAAAGGCTTGCTGGGGAAGACATTTAATGAAAGAGCTGGAAAAATTTAAAATCTTTCCAATGTTCCGACTTCCATTCATAAATAATTGATGAATTTTACAGTACATTCACATTGCGTTGACATAGCAAAACATTGTGCTCAGCTACACATTATTGTAGAACATTCCCATTTCATGACAGTGGCAACGGACAAAAAATAAGATTCAAATACTGATGTGTGTGTGAGTGTTGGAGTATTGTAATGTCTGTGGTATTCATTTACAAAGTAGACACCGTTATATCAAACAGAGCTTTCTGTGTCACCTTATGACAAATAATGACATATGGCCATTTTAATAGGAATGTGTGCAAGCAGGACATTTTTTGTGTAGTAGGTGCCATAGTGCTGCAATCAAACTGAAAGGAAAATTTAAAATGGGTGGCTCACTTATCAAAAGATAGAGCAACTCTACCAAAAGCGAAAGGACAAATGACACAGCATAACAAAAAAAAACATACTACATTTCACATTCAGAGGAGATCCAAAGCTGTCTTGTATTTCATATTCTTTTACGTTCCCAGAAATAACAAACTAAAATCAATGACACTCTGGGAGAATGAAGGACATTTTTCATTGTTTTGTTGTCTCACTTTACTGCATTTGTACCATTCTAAGCCAGTGCAGGTTTCCACAGTTGTCAAACCCACATATTTAATGGATTTGACTGTATGGAAAACCATAGTGGTTGACCTCATTCTTCAGGATTGATGCATTATGGGACCCTCTGATCAGGAGGGGTTTTTCAACATTTTCTGTCTTTGTGGCTTAATGCTTATCAAAGTATCCTGCTGCTGATTAGGTCCCATTCCTGCTTTAATCCGGACAACTTAATTATACAGGAGATGTCAGACTTCCAAGGACGCTCTTATTTCAAGAGTGGTAAATCCAAGTGTGAATATTTGATGTTGCCATCATCCTGTGCTATAGAAATTCAGTCTCCTGGGAGGGGTACAAGGACATACAGTATATATACTAAATGTGATTTATCCATACATGCATGAAAAGAATCTAACGTTCAAAGATTGATAATCTGAACTGAACCATACCATAATAAAGCCTAATGAGAAATATTTTTGTCATCATGCTAAATAAAAAATTAATAGCTAAAGAGCATCATATTTAAGTTTAATAAACTGCCTGTAGTATCTGTAAATAAGAGTCAATAAACAAAACCTGCTGCTGCTATATGAAATCATCACAGCAGGTGTTGTTGCTGTATGAGTAAGGGTTTATTTTGATTAATGTAGTTAATATGCTTCTATCCTAATGATAAAATTGTAGTGTGAGACCATACAAGATGTGGTATAAGTTGCTATAGCAACCAGCCTTTTTCCCTGCTTGACTGTTTTCCTGTGAGTGGATGTTGCTTTGATCTGGTAGCCAGTGGCTAGGTGAGGAGTTTAACTGTGTTATAACCAGCGGAGGAATTCTCCCTGTGGACAAAAAAGAAGCCATCCCATCAAGATTGCAATCAACACTATGATTAAATGGGAGGAAATGCTTTATGTTATCATTTGATTGCATAAGTTTATCATCTTCTAGGATTCAAATGACATCTTTAAAGGTCTGAAGCATTTTATTGAGCAACATTTTAAAAGTACAGTTTTCCATCTGATAGTTTTTAAAACATGATTTTGTTGTTGTTGTTGTTGTTGTTTTTTGCAGGATTGCTGAGTTAAATTCTTTTTTTCTGAATTAAAAGATTCTATAAATATGCATGTAAACCTCTTCACAAACTCAGGTATTTTCAAATATGCAGGATATGTAATGAATTATTAACAGACATTGTGAAATCTAAAATAGTGTCTTTGAATAATTCATCCCATATTCTTATGAGTTTCATATTGTAAACCGGAGTGGAGATTGATTTGCTATCTCATGTTAAAGATTTTGCACTAATCCCTAAATCTACCATCTGTATTAATTTGCTGTACAGAGAGCTGCATTTAACTTTAAAACAGCTCCGAGGAGGTTACTCACATACTCGGTGAGCTTAGCTGCAGCCGGTGGCTCTATAAAGTAGATGCAAAAATCTTTTTTTCATGCTTTCCAGAAGGGCAATCACTTACTTTACACCTGACTGTGTTGCCACAAGAATGTTCTGTATTTTCAAGGGTCCTTGTGGAGCAGTATGTCTGCGCCTGTGGTGGTAAACTCACATTTTCCTGTGACAATAAAAAAAAAATACAGACCTGCAACCAGATTGCCTTTCGGTCATTACAAGTAAATCTTGTTTTCTCTACATTACTTACACACTGTTAAGTCACTAGCTTGTCATGTGTTTTAGTTAAAATGCAGTGTTTTAACTATTGCTTTAACTATTATATTTCTGTTGTGCCACAGGTGAATAGTGATGTGTGTTAAGTGATCTGTGTAGTGTGTGTTAGGCTGGCAGTCACAAAGATTCATCATTGATTGATGTGTTCTGAAACATTTTAGTACTAACCTCATACTATATGGCGTTAGTTTTGTGTTTGGCAAAAGCACAATACTTTTTCCCTTTTTTGTTGTAACTTAGATTTATGCAGTATTTTATATAATTTAATTTATTTTTATTTTTAGATAAATCATTAAAATATGGATTTGAAAGTTTAACATCCACCTTGACATGATTGATGATGATGACATTCGTAGTGCTGCACTCTAGCATGAAAATGACGAGGCTTCTTCTTCATCACAGAATGCATGATAGACAGTTGGTTAACAATCTTATACTGAACACAAGTCTTAAAATTAAATTCATCATCATTTAGAAATACTATATTTTCACTTCAGCCTTGAATGAAATTGGGAATATGGCTCATCATGTAAAATTATTCTGAATGATTTTAATTTGAATGTGTAATGCCCTCTTTCAATATGGTATTTGTAGATATTAAAAAGTATTAGCTGACTGTCTGAGATTATCTGCTGGACATTTTCACTATCATCGAATGGTTAACAAATCATGGTGTTTACGTCAGCTGTTTATGAGTTCTAAGCCATCATTTGTTGTATTTTTACCTTTCTGTATGTTATTTCAAATTATTCTAAAGGCATACATTGTTTCTTTCTCTCTTACTTTTTTTTTTTAGAAACATCAAACAATCCTTGTCAAAATTGTTGAAGTCTTTTAGTGGTTGATTGGACAAATTTGACACGTCTTTTGGGAAATGTGGGGAAATCTTGGCAGTCAACCAACAATAGCCTGTCAATTAAAGTGAACAACTGAAGCAATGTGTTACATAAATTGCTATGAGCTTCATCAGCATTACCAGAGCTAAATGCATACAGAGCTCTGGCAGAGGGTCCTCTCAGTCTTTTGGCTTGTTAGGAATTGTGTAGCTGCACGATACTTAACAGAAGGAGGAACTTGAAAGAACTGTTTTGATGCACTTGCCACCAGCCCACAGTACACAGCCTTCAGCAAATAATGCTTCGGAGTGTGGTTAATGAGGAAAGATATGAATGGTCAAATGTAGTTAATGCCGAGGCATTGGACTACCACTCTTTGAAGTTCTGCTTTTTGAATATTAATGATATTCATGACCTATTTGCTTCTTCACTTTATGGAAATTCCTGATGGCCCTGTTGCCCTGATGCATTCATGGAGGATATGAAGATTCCACTGACACAACAACAATGTAATTAACATGGGAGTTGTATGCATAAACTTCTTAACAAGTATTTTGGCGTAGAAGTGTACTCATAGTTCTTCGGGATGTCTGAACAATTGTGGAAATGAACATCAAAGTCAAGATCTTATTATATTATAACCAATAAAAGTCTGGGTGAAGACATTTGTTTGACAGCTTGTATATGGCAGTGCTCTCTGGGGTTCAGAAGATGGTTACCACACACTCCCACCTTGCCATCTGTCTGGATCCATTGTAGCTTGCTGTAAATCCCACAAGGAGATTCGCAGTGAAGAGAGACAGAAACATGGGAAAGTGCTTTTAGGAACCACAGCATACCCTCAGACTGTCACAAGATTTGAATATGACATGAGAGTCTTGCTATGCCTGTACACCGCTTAAAAAGTTACCTTCAAGTTTAAATATAATAGTGTCTGACTCACCACCAACTAAACAGAGAGAAGTATTTGCGGGCAAATAAAATATCTGAGATGCACTGACACATGATTTTTTATTTTTTATTTTTTTTTTTAGAATGACCAGTAAAACACTACTGTGCTGCTACAGTGCTTATAGACAATTTCCTGTGCTAAGACATCATAAAAGGCAACACAAGAATAAGAAAAGAGATAAGAAAAGTGAAGCTGTGAAGTTACTGAACCAGATGCCAAAAGCTTGCGTGGTTATGAGGGTCACAGTGGGTTCTCCTGTCACCTCAGATGTCTATTCTGCTGCAGTGTCCTTCAGCAAGATACTGTCCTAATCCAGTGGATGTCGCCGTGTTAGTCTGACACTGCACTAAGGAAATATCGTGGTTTAGTTATTATATAATATATAAAAGAAATGATACATTTCCCTAAAAACCTTTAAAGGATTAATAGAAAACATATTGTGTTGCTGAATTCAAACTAAAAGGTAATGCAGACAGCAAGTAAAGACAACAGAGTGAATTGAGTATCTTGCACCACACTCATAATCCATTTAACTTTTGAAGGCACCCACAATTACATGAATTGTTCCTTTGGGCACAGCAGTGAGATGAGAGGTCTTGGTGCCTGCTTGTATTTGCTGCAGTGAACTCCATTTAGAGCATTATGATTTAAGTTCTGAGATACACCTTGAATATGCAGCACTGCACATCTGTCTAAAGGAACTTTAGCCAATATAGACCACACATTTATTTTAAAATTCAATTATAATCTTGCCAATCATGAAAAAAAAAACCCTAAAACCTCTTGAAACCTGGAGTACACTTTTTACACTATACACCTTTTCTATGCTTAAGCATCATCATTTACACTGACCATCAAAAGTGAAATTGCAACACATTACAGTTTGACTCAGACATTTAATCATGGATTAAACATTAGCTCTTTACAGGGAACACAGGATTGATGTTGTTGTAACTGATGTTACATGACCTGATTTAATACAATTTGTAATGTCACTGTAGTGCATATGCAAATGCTTTATAGGAAACATATTGGGGGTATAAATGTTATCAGCAAGGAGGAAATGTACCGTCATAGCTGCATTTAAAATTCAGTACATGGATGGTCTGTAATAGTTCATTCACGTCAAAGCATTTCATTCAACAGCTTCACTGCTGAAATCAGATTTATCTTGAGGTGTGAAATTATGACACCTTGAAAAAAAATATGTATGAAATAGTACAAAATATCACTGTAAATTACAGCTGTGAAAATATATCTTGAGTTTAATGTGAATCTAGACTTTAAATTTAATTTGATAATCTTGCCATACAGTTTTGTTTAAATGGTCAGTGGCCGTTGCTTCTGCAGAAAATCACGCCCTTTGCAGCTGCCTCCTTTCCTGAGTCGACCATTATTGTTCAGGCAGTGCTGCTTTTTCATTGTGAGATTTGTGTCTCTCCTCCCTCTCAACTGAATGAGAAAACACAAACAGGGCCCTTTCAGGTCACATCTTTTTCAAATCAGGAGGAAACGCTACTCTAGTGGATCAGGCTGGTATGTTGCATTTATGAATAAATCCCCCATGAACTAAAAAAAAAAACCCACACAAAAACCCTGATTTTGAACATATTTTGTTAACACATACAAATATAAGGTATGTTGTCCATCTAGGCATGTTTGTTGTCACTCTAAGTGACAGGCCAACAAGCATGTCAGCCTATGATAGCAGTTAGTGACACTTCAGGCCAAGATACAGAGAAGGACATGCCCTTGATGTGCTGAAGAGCCATGAGGGAAAGGGACTGATATAAAAGGGGTGGATATCGGGCATGAACAGAGGTTAATGCATGATGAGCAACTCTGCAGGGCAGCACAAGAGCTGCCCAGGATGCTGGTGTCTGAAGAAGGGAAACATCATATTCATTTTGGATCATTTTGAATTGGGGAATGTAATTAATTTGTCTGAATGCTGGCAGGAAATCTCAGAGAAATACAGCATATTTTATTCTTCCTTTTGCCAAAGCTGTTATTTTTTTTCTTGATGTAAAATATCGTCCCCATGTTTAGTGTGAGTACTATAAATGGGAGGATGAAGGAGGATTTTGTCACTTTTCTCAGGTTGGCAGTCATAAGCCTGGATAAGCCCTCATAAATATTAGTGTGTTTCACAAATACTGTTGTTGCAAATAAACTGACAAAATTTAGCACATCCCCAACCCAAATCCTCCTCTCTGGGTTTGTGTATACTACTCCACTCCTGCAGCATGTCATTTCTCCTCAAATCAATCTAAAACAATGGACGTCACTCTGACACACGCACTCCAGACAAGCACAGTGGACTTCAACACTGACTCTGGAAATGGCACTTTACCACAAGATGTAATGCATCAATTATTACTAAAAAGTGATTTCTGTGAATGTTTTTGAAACAAGAAATATTGAAAGACGAAAAGAGAGGATGAAGGTATTGCCACGTTGCTTGGCTTAAGTCCTTGAGGCAAGCATGAACACACACTCTGAGTCAATAATTTATGCACCCAGACACACTCATTCACACACAACCACATACGCATACATGGATATACAAAGTGAGAGAAAGAAAGAAACAGAGCATTGCTAGGAACAGAAACAGGGAAACAGAAGACCGGAAAGGCTTCAGGGACAGAAACATAGTCTGAGAGTAACAACTGGAAGCTATACATATGTCGCCAGATGTGAGATTCTATTCTACTCTCCACCATGAAAGAAACAGAGACATATTAAGTGGGCTCGAGTCAGTACTACTTCTGCTGTGTTTGCCTGCCCGATGTAAGCAGATAGTAAGGTTTTTCCTTTGGTGAATGCTTACAGTCATATGCTGTCTTCATACTGCCTGACACATCTCTTCAAGCGTACATAATGTAGATCTGCCCTAATTTCCTTCTCCCTAGCAAAACTGGGGTCTTCAAGCAGCTCAGCAACACAACACCACCAATCTGACAAAGAGATGAGTCAATCCAGAGTGGTTAGTTATCTTATTAAAATGGACACAGATCGAGTGTGAGAAAGGTGTGGGAGAAGCAGTGGAATGAGTGTTATGCAACTGCTATAAAAAAAAAATCTGAAGTCTTTTGCATGCAATGTTTACATTTCAGTGCAATCACATATATGTCAAAAGGCTGAGTTACAAATTAGTTAACAATGTGTCAACATAGTACCTCTTGATCTGGAATTGTTTTTCTGTGTCAGGTAATTGGATGTTTCCATGGATACTGGGCTTCCAGAAAGCCATGTCTGCTAAGAATATACTTTCTCTGCAAGTGTCTGCTAGCATATGCATGCAGATGTGTTTTTCTTGCTCACACAGTTACAGTAAGGTCACATCACCTCATTCCAGCTTTATGCACATCACATTTGACACAACAAATTAAAGGCGTAGGTTTGGTTTTAACTTTGGTAAGGACATTTTTTGTCGGACAGCCAAAATAGTTGTGTGTGTGTATTTTATAGGCACATGTGCACACATACATATACACATAAAGAGTGTGACTCTGCATAATGTTCACTTTACTGAATATGCATTTACTGACTTGCCTGAAACCAGACTTGTATCATGATTTTTTCGTCAGATTTTTACATTTTATTTCATTTATAGACTACTTAAAAAAATTGACATTTAAAAATAAAATATACTGTCACAATAAATGCTACAATAAAATATATATATAGAAACCTGTAGGTAATGTGCAGCTCTATAACCAGCTGCTGTAAAGTTTTCAAACCTCAAAAGAGATTCTGTATTCTGCTCTTGATGCACTCATGGAAAAGGGGTGAGATGGCATTAAATACTAATTATTCCTCTTTAATTTCAAAGATTAATGTTTGGATTGATTACAGAACATTCTTATTAATTAAGCTCAACTGTTACTGACACTTTAGTTCTTCTCTAAAAACAGGACCAGATGTCTTAATTTGCTTTTGGGAGGAATTTTCATCAACAAGTAATAAAGTTGTATAATTAGACAGCATGTCACGTCTGAAATTAAATATAATATCAAATGATCTTAGTTTTGTCCAGTGAAGTCATTTTCAATTCTGAGACTATTGAAACGTTTAAACTATAAATACTAACTGCTTCAGAGTCACCACCTCAATGACTCCACTACTTCTGCTGCTGTCTGGCTGCATATGTACAGATGGAAATTGAAGGTTCAGGTCACATATCCCCTATATCCTGCTCTTTCACTCTTTATGATAATGGTGCAATTTTTGTAGAAAATAAACAAACCTGGCTACTCTACCATTGACATTACAAGGAGTTAAAGTAGCTCAATTGTTTATTGTTTATTGGTAGGGACAATCCAGCAACACCTTGATATTCGTATAGGGACATATCCCTACTGTCCATATCCAAATCTACACCCATGCAACAAATACATCCTTTGTTGCCATGAGAAGCTTGAGATCTATGGGATCAAAATAGGGTCAAATGTATTGTAACTGTGTATCACCATATCTTAATGTGTGAAAACATTTCTATAAATACATTCAAATGTTTGAATGTGTAAAAAAATATCTGAACAAATGCACAACAATGCAGTTACAAAAAAAGTTTTGCAGATTTACATCCACCTGTTTGTGAGTGAAAAAACATTCACACAGAACTCAATTGTATGTGTGAATCCCATGTTTTTTTTATGAATCAAATCTACAAGTACAAATCAAACCTATGCAGTACTTTTGTCCCATGTTTGACGCTTTCTCCTGAATAGCCAATGGGACACTCTGAAACACTGGGGAAGTATTTCTAATTCTGCTTGTAACTTTGTAACTCTGCTGAAGGGACTGAAAGTGCAATTCTGCAGCTGTTTTGTTGATAAATGTGGATTTATATCAGTAAAAATGTAACTTAAATGACTAGTTAACAAGCAATCCATCACCAATCAGTGTTATGTTAAATTGTCTTTTTTTCTATGGAGTTCAGTGTAAAATGAATTAATCAAATGAATTCAAATGTTTACAGCTACGAATCAAATCTAGAATTACAAATCAAATCTATGAGTACAAGTAGTTTTGTCCCAGCACCAGCTGTTCGGCTGGGAAGTCCCTGGGCAGAGGTAGAGCATTTGGTTGGCAGCACTTCACCAAAAGCATGGCTTTTGCTCCAAGGGTGATGGTAACATTAACACTGGATTGTATTGAAAGAACTGACTTAACATAATGATAATTGGTGATGGATCACTTGTTAACTAGTCATTTAAGTTACATTTTTAATTAAATAAATGATACTTTATATTTAATATATCATCCATGTTGCTCGTCCTACACCTACAAGCATGGCCTATTTTGAATTGTGTATTTTCATAAGGGAATTCAGCATGAGCATTGTTCAGATGCTCAGAGGATGTTCAGTTGGAGCATGATTTCAGCGTCAGCAGTGTTTCAGAGCATCCCCACTGGCTATTCAGGAGGAAGTTTCAAATGTGGGACAAAAGTTGGTTTAAGTAGGTTTGATTTGTATTCAGAGATTTGATTGTAGCTGTAAACATTTGAATTAATTTGATTATATCATTTTTACACATTCACACATTAAAATGTATTCATACAAAATGTTTTCACACATTCAGATATGCTGATACACAGCTAAAATACATTTGACCCTATTTTGAGCCCATAGAGCGATCAAACATTTTTAATTCAAATGTGTGCAAGAAGCTAAAACTTGGTATGAGCACATTTTGTAATCCGGCCGTGGGCCTGTTCTGTTACTGCTATTTGTGCAGCTGCTTGAACACTTGGGGCATCAGATAATCATTTCATTTATACATGAGAGAATTGATCATTTAAGTTCTTAGTCAAAATGTCTTTGGGTGATACTGAGTAAAACGAAGGCATCATAAATTACTAACTATGCTATCCCGATGTTGATTATGTAACACATTCATACTCGTTATTTTCCATTTGCCTAATTGAAACTGTGACAATTGCTCGATCTGAACATTTGAATGGGATATAATAACTTAAGTAATGCTCTGAAAAATGCCAATGGGCTTTTGTGCAACATTTAAAAATCTGTCCTCCCCATGCACTATGACATTTACTGCCTACACCATGGTTTAGAGGATGAGGGGGACACAGAAAACAAGAGTATACCAAATGAATGCATATCTTTTATTCATCAGCTAACAACTAAAGAAACAGCACATTGTAGATATATTTACCTCACAAATTCCTAGTTGTACTGTGTTTTTGCAATAAGAGACAAGGTTTTTGCTTTTCAGAGCCTCTGCAAGTTTGCATGGATATGCTGATGAAGTGTTCTATTTACAATCAAACGTTGACATAGAAAATCACTGTTTCATATGAAAACCAAACAAAAGCAAGAATCGGAATAAGATTAAGACACTGACTTGATCTCTTCTTCTTTGCAAATTAAACATTTGCACATATACACAGAAAAGTCACATTTCAATTGAACACATTTTTGGATTATCAGTCTTATGTGAGAAAAAAAATCTGCTTTTGGTTATTACTTACAAAAAGCTGGAAAAAAACATATATATCTGTTATATACAGTAAATACTGCATTTCCATTACACAGTTGCCTTTGCAAGATTGTTACAAATGTAAAGAAACATCATAACAAATACAATGTTAAAAGTGATCTTGGTAGGATTTTCTCTAAATGCACTGGCAAGCTACCTTATTTGCCCTTTTGTGATGTGCTATTTACTCATCTACTTGCATGTGGTTTGGTTGTACAAAATTTACCACACATTTAAAAAGAATTATCAATTTGAGAACTGAAACAGTTAACTAAATGTCAGCCACTGTTCACAATAAAAAAAAAAAATAAATAAAAAAAAACTGTGTGTACCTGTATGTTTTGCAGGTTTACAGTGTTTTCACCACAAAATTCACAGCAATACACTGATTTAAAAAAGTCCACATGTAACACATTTTAATGTACAAACCTGTGCAGGTTTACATCATGCTTTGCTGTGTAGATTTAATTTCATTTGTTCAGATGAATTTCCAAAGAGCAGAGACAAGTCAAGTGACAATATAATCACGAAATGACTCTGAACATGTGAAAGGCAACAAACCAAGACTGTATTCTTGATAAACAGCATGACTAATGCTGTAGTGTAATATGTGGTGACATGCAGACAGGGTCCAGATACACCATGTCCTCTAATTAGCTGAGTTAAGATGACAGGTTCAGTGCATAATACCGCATATGATGTGAATTTACTGTCTATTAAACTCTCAGGGAAAGTCACATTTCTTGGCTTACACTATTAACCCAGAAATTGGTTAGACTGCATTATGATGTGCTTAGTTTGCTTCAGAGCATAGAACATTTTTATGCATAAAGACGACTCTTTCATTCAGCTGCTGCATTCATTTGTTGTGCTTTTCAATCTAATAGCTAAAGCTCTTGCAGACCTTTACACATTTGTTACACTACCCATCAATCCCTTCTTAAAAAGAGAGAAAACTAAACAGCTAACTGCAGTCAAATTGCCAGTGTTTACAGGACACTGCACCAAACAGAAGAGACAAACAATGCCAAGTAATGAGAGTTGTCATTGTAATGCAATATACACTAATACACTCAGTATTCCCCTGAAAACACATGGAATTAAAAATACATTAAGTTTTAGAAAAAAAAACAAATGATCCAATACGTGGTACAAAAGTATGTCTGAATATTCATATGCATTAAATTTCAAATGAGCATTTATAGGATGTAATAATATTATTAAATATTATGTTTATGAGTGTTGGTTGGAGACTGATGGCATGAGTGTTGGGCATTTTGTACAGATTGTCTAAGTATGCTCTATATCTATGCATAGTGCAAGATTTTTTAGTATGTGTTTCTTGTGTGTATGCAGTTATCAACCCTACTACTATGGCTATATGCACATGTGTTACCATACTGTGCATTTCAGAAAGTGACATCATTGTTGACCTCTAGAAGTCAATAGTGCATTTTTTTTGTAAAAGGAAAAGAAGAAAGAAATGAAGAAATACTAAAAATGCTTAATTTCCATATTTGCTTGTTGGTATAAAAATATGCAGTCATTTAAAATGTTTTATATGAGTCTGAAGCCAACAAAATTTCAGCCAAATTTCAGACATAAGTATATGAATGACATTGACTCTTATTGCATTGCAAATCTACTCAAATGTATTGTAACTGGAAGACAATTTTTGTAGATGTGTCCAGGTGTATAGTAAAGAAAAAGGGCTGTAAGGGTGCAATGTAACACAGGATTGTGCTTTGATGAACCCTTCTGAGTGTCAAAGTTTGCATATATTATGAGCTGATTTCCTGTGCTTTGGTAGTGGTACAAATAGATAAAGCTACTTATTACAATTCGTCCATTATCAACAAGTGTGTTTTCAACCTGTTTTTTGGAGTAAACATGCCAGTAAAGGCATTCCTACACATATGTTTGTGACATATGATGTAGATCTACAATTAAAGCAAATTTTCTTTCAGTTACAATACATTGTGATTATAATCCACAGTTATAGTTACAATACATTTAATATTGAACTCAATACAAGTGCAACATGTGTCCATAATCCAAAAAGTGCAGTTGATTGGTTTGATGGGGGAAGCTTTGAGGGAACACCACTGATTTTCACAGATTACCCCATATGCACTTGGTCAGTTCAGTATATTTTTAGGAAATATGAGTTATTCTCTTCCAATCTGCAAAAGATAGAGCACAGATTTACTGGGCTCATAATCAGTGATTTGTGATGCTGCTGTATATCAGAATTTGTTTTAATCATTTCTGCATTTCATCCCAGAGCTGTGCATCACCGAGGACAAAGTACCTCGCTTAATGTGTCTGACCCCATTTTTCATTGGAGCACAATTTCCTAACAGATGTGTGGGCTAGGTGACTGTTGTCTACACCTACGCACAGGTCAAAATTCATGGTTACACATGCATTTACTTGTAGAATATATTTGATCAAGCCTCATGTTCATTTTGAATAAATTTGAAAAGACAGAACTGGTCACCATGAATAAGTCTGTAACAAAAACCTGATTTATTCTGGGATGAGAACGTCATCTGCATGGTTCATTAACACTTGAGAAATGCAGCTAATTTAAGAGTTAAAGCTCATGTTATTGTCAATCCAGGGTGTATTTCATGATAGGATGAGTCATAAGAGCCCTGGATCTCTGGCTGCTTGTTCATATTTACAAATTGAATCTAAACTGTTAAACGCCACAGGGATAAAGTGTTTAGTGATACTTTCAAATGAGCAGTGTTCCCTTTTATTACTCAATCCTGTAAAACACGATTCCCATAAATGCCTATTGTCGCTTACAATGCACTGCACTAATAAAGGTGATAAAATAGTTATGCCTGTTTTTTTTAAAACACGGTCTATTTCCTGATTAAAATGGAAACATTGCACCAGTGTGTCCACTCTCATGTCCAGGGGCCAAGTCCCTTTAAAACTGTGTAAATGTTGTTCGTTTCTCAAGAACCTCAAGGTAATCTGGATCGATATGAAGCTTTGCTTTCAGTTCCCAGTATTCGCTCCTGTTAGGCTCCACATAAACAGTACTTGGTGCTGCACAATAGAGTATTGTCTGTTGTATTCTCTCTGGGTGTGTGTATTGATGCCTTGCATCAAAGTCTGAGGTATACTGACTGGATGAATGTGCTGTATGTCTGCATGGTAACGTATTGCTGTAGCGTGTGGTCTTGTCAGGCTCGAGCACATCTCTGTAGTAATATGGATCATCTTGGCGTGGGGTGGAGGGCTTGTTAAGAGGCTCTGGAGTAGTGGCACTGTATTCCGAGCTTAGTACATTACTGGCTGCCTCTTCATCCGAGTTACCCAGAAAAGCGCCACTCAACTCATCAAAGTCTCTAAATCCATCCACTGATTTTCTGTCAGTTGGGGTTTGGGCAGTAGTTCTGCACGTAGGTTCTGTGGTAGGTGGAATATACTCATATACATGTCCAGCTGATGTTCTGACTTTCGGAATGGATCCCTTTTTGTAGAGGCCATATTCCATGTTGAGAGAGCTAATACAAGCATTCATTGAGTTGTTCTGCTCATTTTGACTCTTCTGATGTCTCTTTTTCATTGCCACAAACAATCCTGCAGCCACAAACACAGACACAATGAACATGAGAAGGAGTGCCAGAATCATCACAGATAAAGGAATGGCACTGTAGTGTGTGTCAGAGTCCAAGGATGTTTCTATGGTGATAGTGCTGCCTGGAAATGATTCTTCAGAGGGTGGGATAATGGAGGCAAGTATATCAGAGTTATTAGGGCAGAAATTAGCTGTCTTAATGTATCTCATATCCTCCCCAGCTAGCCTCTTGGGCGAGCCACAGATGACATTGTTTACAACTGTGCCTGTGCTAAGCTGCTCTAGCCACGTCTTCAACTCCAGTATGCTGCAAGAGCAATCCCAGGGATTCTCGAACAAATCAACTTGCACCAATGCTGTAAGCTGATCTAGCACTCCACTGACTGGCACATATCGCAGATGGTTGTTGCGAAGATTTAATCTGGCTAATGTTAGGCCGCTAAAGCTTCCCACTGGTAAAGTTTTCATGAGGTTATTGTTTAAAAAAAGAAGCTGGAGTTTGGGTACATGCTGAAAGGTATCAGAGGCAACCTCTTTAATGACATTGTATTCTAAATATAAGAATTGTAGTCTTTCCAGCCCATAAAACATATCAGATGTAAGACGGTCAATCAAATTCCCATTGAGGTATAGTCTTCTTAGATGTGTCAAATCACCAAAAGCTCTGTCATGGATGCGAGATATTCGATTGTTACCAAGATGAAGCAAATCCAATCCAGTTGCCTCAATGAAATCAGATCTACGCACCACAGTGATATAATTCCCCGTGAGATACATCTTTTTGGGATTGTAAGGTTTGGGATTTAAATCAGAGATCTGCTCGATCTTGCGCTCCTGGCAATTCACATTCAGGCCAAGGTCTGAAATTTGAAGATTGCAGGTGCAGGCAGTTGGGCAATCTAAAGGCACGGGAGATTTGGTTTGATATGAAATAATTTGGCCATAATTTTGTGGTTTGTTAGATGGGATGCGAGCAGTGGGTCTTGATTTTAATTTTCCTGACTGGCGAGGTCCCCTGGTGGGTCTTGATGAGGACCGCGCTATCCCAGATGAGGTGAAGGAGGCTGTGACAAGAGCTGGTGTGGTCCTATAGTATGCATCAGTGCTCAGATGTGGCAGGGGTGGCATCTCATATTCAGCAATGGCTCTCCTCGGGCACAATTCTTGTTTTGAAACCTCATCAAGATCTCTCCCGTGAAGCCGAAAAGGGAACTCACAAACAACATCACCGACTAAAGCTGTGTATGATATACTCTCGAGCCAGGTTTTGAGCGCAATCAACTCGCAGGAGCAGTTCCACGGGTTCTCCTCCAGCTGTAACTCCACCACGCTGTTCATGTGCTCCAGCAGACCTGAATAGGGAAGCACTTTCAGCTGATTCCCCCTTAAGTCCAAATGAGTCAATGGCACATACTGGAAAATGTTCACAGGCAGAGTAGATATTAAGTTGTCATTTAGAATCAGGACCTCCAGATGTCGAAGTCTGCTGAAGGCATTTGGTGCCACATGAGTGATATAATTATAATCAATCTGTAGATATTCCAGACTGTCAAGGCCAAGGAAAAACTCTTCCTTCAAGGCATCAATTTTGTTATTGTTGAGATGTAATCGTTTTAATCCCTGAAGTCCATTAAAAGCTCCTGCTTCAACCTCAGATATGTCATTATTTCCTAGATGTAATATTGTAAGTCCTTTATACTCAACAAAATCATTGGCAGAAAGCTTTTTCAGAAGATTCCCCGTAAGCAGCAGATGATACTGGGAGAAGTACACCGGGCTTATGTCTGAGAGACTTACAATTCCTCTGTTTTCACAGCTCACTGTAAGTATCCCCTCTCTCTCCTCACAGGCACACAGTCTTTGACATATTTCTCCATAACTGCCAAACATCTCAACAGTGCACACTGAGGTTGCACTTAGCAAAACATATGAAATCCAAAGATGCATTTTCCTGCAAATGATGGCCGATTCTCACAGTCCTGCTAAGGTATCCTCAATGTCATCTAGAAATAAAAGACACACATGATGATGATGATGATGATGTAGAAACAAACAGGCAGGCTGCAAGGAAAGCAACTTCCACACAACAAGCTGTAGCCTGCATGAGTCAAAGCTTAATTTGCTATCACCCAGAGGTAACTTCTGGCTGTGTGGCTGCTGGTTTAAAATGGCTCAAGCATAGCGGGATAGAAAGCAACTCCTTCAAGCTATGTAAATAACAAAAAGCAAGGTCAAAGCAAGACATAAGCACAATGGACTGAATCCACTGCGAGGGGGGAAGCCATGTCCCGTTTTGCTTGTAAAGACGTTGAAAAGGCAATTTGATAGTTTAATAACATAATAATTAAGGTTAGCTGGAATTCTCTATCACAGTGCACGCCTTGTCAGACACAAGACAGCCTGCGTGATCTCTGTCTAACTCCTGCCAGAAATACATACCTCACGCACATGGATGGAGATGGCTCGTTAAGGTGTTTCAGCGCATTTTTTTTTTGTTATTAAAAATCCGTTAAAAAGAAAAAGAAAAAGGCGAAAAAGGAAATATCGGATCTATTCAATACAAGCACGTTCGTCGTCACTAAAGCGCCGGAGAGAATGAAAGAAACGCTGATCAACCATAACTGCCAAATGCTTCTCTTTTGCCACGCTGTGCAGGAGGAGACACTGCTGTGCCTGGTAACAAAGTTGCTTATTCTCTCTCTCTCTCTCTCTCTCTCTCTCTCTCTCTCTCTCTCTCTCTGTCTCGCCCCCAGTGGACGCTCGCTCGCACTCACGCACTCTCACTCGGTGGTCGGGAGGATGTCAAGTCATTTCATGCACAAAGAATCAGCTCACTGGAGCATCATGCCGAGATACATCATCCCCCCCCAAACCCAACCCCTCACCCAAAAGATGTTGACCTACCTACAAAAAAGATGTCCCAAAAAATATCAATAATTTACCAGGACTTTGTGCGCTCTTGCGCTCAAACGGTTTGTTAAACCGCTTATCATGTTATTCATCCTGAAAACATAACCTACACCAGAATACATCAGCTTTTCATAATCTGTCAATCCTGTAATGTTAGATAGCTTGGATGCCAGCGATAAAACCTAAAACAACTGATGACAGTGAGTCTTTATTTTCACTTGACAAGAGCTGACTACATTTTTCATCACAATGGCAGCTCAGTTTATTTATCTTCATATTCATGTCCTGCCAGTTAGAGATCAGAGGTTGTTGGGGTGTAATGTAATAGTCCAGTCAGCATATATTGTCAAAATGTAGGGAACCCTTGAATGAACTGTCACACTGATCTCATTTCAACTCATCAAAAGCAGCACTAAAGTGCTTGTATGGCCTGTGCAGAGCAGCCTTGATAATCATGTGATGCGCTGCATAATGCATGAACACACTGTGACTTGCTAGTGTGTGTATTGATCATCCCTGCCTATGCCAGCAGAGAGCCTGAAAATTACAAATAATATTTTGCAATGGCACAATATTTGCCTGTTGGTTTATTAAAATTAAACAGTAAACTATGAGTCACACAAAGTATGACTCATTGCCCTCATTGAGTGTGTTTTCACCTGATCTTAATGAAAACCAAACAGTTCTGGAATGAATTCTCACAGAAGTATAATTAGTGTGAATTATTCAGTTCTCTCGTTTTTATTTACCGGATGTAACATTTGAACTCATGGCACATGTTGCATACAAAATGTCGTGCTATAGTTGAGAGATAGAGCAAAAGGTAAAGACAAAGACCTGTCATGCCCTTCTCAACCTGATGGCACTCATGTGGAAACATGTCAAGTGTTGTTGTATATCGCTGTGTCCTAGTGGAGCTATATCCATCATCCTCTCCACTTGGCTCTTGCTCACATGGGAGGAGAGCAGGCACATCAGGGACACTGCCTGTGGCTCATATTAAAGAGTATGAAGGCTGTATTCAGCCTGCATGCAATTCATTTGTGCATCTGTTAACTCTGCCTTCAGAAATTTATGCCGCACATTGGGCTAGACCCTAAGCATTAACCATCATTACACCACTATTTCTGCATAAATTAGCATTTATGTTTGTTGCAAGATTATAAGTAAGTGGTAGAGCTGGCTTATATCTTATTGTACTAAAATAGCTATCTTCTCAAACATCTGAAGGAGGAAATGTGTATTTTATATAAATGAAATATTCTTTTATATCAAGTTATGTGTATTTTGTTAATATTCACACATATGTTTACATCTCGCTATAGTAAGATGTTCATCTATAGTCACAATGTCTTGAAGGAACATAAGCCACACACACACAGACGATGCATGATAAGAGCCTCATTTAATATTTCTCCTGTGTCTTCCATGACACTGAACATACTATAATCTTCACCAACTGGGAGTTGAAGACGGCACTCTTCACACTCACACACGCTCACACACATGCACACAAAAGGAATCAGTATAACAAATGACTGGAAGAATCTGATGATGACTAACAATTATGTGCTCCAAGGTCAGAAATACACAAATGGAGTTGGAGCTGTGCCACAGTGGATGATGGGTAGTGCTTCTGATATATGTTCCTTACAGATGGTACGTCGCACTTTGTCATCTGTGTCCAGCTGGAGTATACAAGAACACTCTGCATCCCAGTGAACTGTTATGCCATTGTCTGGCAGGGACATTACTATCATGGCTCTCAAAAGGCTTTGTTGCATCAGAAGTGATGTTACACAGAAAACAAACAGACAACAGAGAGTTTTTAAGAATATTGCTGTATGTCAGCGCATTATGCAAGGATTTTTTGGGTGCTGTAATAGTATTATCTGACTTTAAAGCTTTTGGCCTCATGAATACTCGCACAGGCAGTCGGTGTATAAATCACAATTTGTAAAAATATGAAATAAAATACCCTTTTAATCACAGTTTCCTGTATTTGTAACTTGCTGGACAATTATAACTGTATTTGCAGGCCTGTGTAGAAGCATCTGGCACTGAGACAACCCATGACCACAAGGACAGATGCAGATGAGACTTTAACTTCAAAGGAGGTGACTGTGATGTGTGGGCTGCATGGGGGTGGGGGGACATCGCAGGCAGCCTGACACACTGCATCACGGACTACATACAGTGATCTTCGAAAACACAGTGTCCATCAGGGGAGTGCAGTGTTTTTTTTCCCCCAACAAGTCCTGGGTTCTCCTGAAGTAAAGGCTCTACTGAATGAGAAAAAGAGATCTTTTATGTCAGGGACAGAGAGGAACTGCGGTGGGTATACGAGAAGCAGAAGAGAAAGATCAGTGAGGGCAACAGCTACAGGAAGAAGACTGAGGATAAACTGCAGCAGAACAATGTGCAGTTAGGGGCATGAAAAACACCTCAGGATACAAGAAATCTAACAGCAGACAGTCTGAGAACACGCCTCCTGGGGTCTTGCTGGTCTCTATGAAGAGGTGGGGGGAGAAAAAGAAGATGGCAACATTTTCAGCCATCACTCCACATGGATCCTTTAGTGCCCAGGGCAGCTCCTTCTATGGCAGGCAGCTGCATGAATAAACCCATACCACCACGTTTTTCATCTCTGCTGCCACGAGTCTCCACTGTTCCCTGCAGACCATAATAACACCAAAACAATAGCACATAATTTCACATAATAGCTGTTTTTTAACTAATTATGAGTATCAACTATCATTATAATTCAGCTCTATCTCAAACATATATGCCGCTATGCACTTCATAGATGCTTATTCAAATGTATATTTTCATTCATATAATATTCACACATCCCCCATGCTTCCCTGTCCTCCGACAGATCCCCCAACACCGCCTACATCACACCCTGAACTTGGAATGATGTGAGAAGAACTGATATTTGATTTTTATATCAATGTATTCCATGTAATTTTCAGCATACTTTTTTTTTCCTTTTTAAAAATATTTTTTAATATTTTTTTTTTTTACACTTCTGAAGTTGAAAGTACAGCTCCTACAATTTTCTTTTTCCTTAGTTTCTTAGAGAGCTGAACTTTTGCTGTTGTGAGCCCATAAAGCCCAATGAGTCTTTGTATGTGGTGGCAGATACAATTAAGTTTGACTATAATGGACAAGTGCGGCTTAATTCATGTTTATTTTATTTCTAATATTACAGTTTAGTACGATTTTTACAATTATTCTATATTGGTATATTGTTAACAGTGCTCTCTACCACATTCTTATGATGTACTGTGCATATCCACTCACCGTGCATTTTATTAGAAACACTGCAATCTAATGCAATCCAGTACAACAGCTCTGCCATATCATGTGTGTATCTTAATGGGGTGGACAAAGTATTAGGAACACTTTTCAATATAATGCACTCCAGTAAACCACCACCACACACTACAACCTCTATAATAAACATAAAATAGAATTATCACCTTTTCAAAAACTGAACATGTCTACGTCATAAAAGTAGATTTCATGGCAGAGCTGTATTGGATTGCATTGGATTGTGCAGGTGTTCCTATTCTTTTTCTCAGCTTTTTTCCCACTGCATTTCCTTTGTGATATCTATAACATTTCTTTTATTTCACAAACCCCACTTACATAAAATCAAGATTGGAGCTTTTTTTCTGTCAAGGTCCCATCAATATATTCACAACCAACCAACCAGCTCCAATTTAAGAGCTGTCTCCTTAACATATGTTTCATGTCACACTGTGCTATACAGAGTGTATATATACTATATTTGAATGTGAATATTTTGAATATGTTTGCTGCTAAGTCCTCCACTAACCCCAGACAGTGAATTTAAAGTAAAAATAACCTGGAGCTCTACAACATTTTGTCTGGGACCTCTTGGAAATGTTTCAGAGACACCTTGTGGTCCATGAACCTCAGTGTGAAAACCACTGATCATAAAAAGAAACAGAATCAAAGCCTGTGGGTTTTTTGTTTTGTTTTATTATGTTTTGCTAGCTGCTATGGCACCACCTGTTGGTCAAATATAAGAAATACAAAAGGAGAAGGAGAGATAAAGAAAACAAGAGGAGGTAAATAAAAGATAAAGGACTGAGAATATACATACTGTATATTTTGTACAGTTTGAGCACAACATAAATGATAGATAGTTTCCTCATTACTCTGACTGCCTTTAAAGGAAAAAATGTTTTGTACCCTGGGGGGAGATACATCAAATAATTTTAAATTAGGTTTAATACATATAGTTGACAAGGACATCTGTAATAAAGGAACACTCTGCTAAGAAAAGTCTATTTTTGTGTTGTATCTCTGCAGAAGAAAAAGGAAAAAAACGAATATGAAATCCTTATTTTTCCATCTCATGTCAGGTCAAATGAAATTGCACTTCATGTGTTTGGGAGATTAGAAATCTTTAAAGAAAAAAAAAAAGATTTCTTTTAATTTGGTTAACCTTGTAAACAGTCAAGGAGAGACCTGAAAAATACAAGAGAGCTTCCTGCCTGTTGAAGAGGTGAGTAGCTCTGAGGTCATGTTAAGGTCAACAAGACCTAGAAAACAGTTATTACCAGGAGTCATGGTTGAAATGGAAAAGCTATTGGTATCTTTGAGTATGACTGTTTCATTTCAATGACATACAGTAAGTGTAACTGGAGTGAAATTACTAGCACTTACTTCCAACTGCTTCAGATTGGCCTTTGACCAGATCCAAGAGGAGAGAGTGATTCACTCCAATAGCAGCAAGTTTTTAAGTAGCCATTCACAATTCAATTTTAATTGCACTCAAAAGTTGTCTTAACACAACTAATTAATTATTCTTGTTTTATTTTTTGTTCTGATTCTTGTCCTTTTACCCATTCTTACTCTGGCTCTCGCTCTTGTTGTTGTTATTTTAATTTAATCAATTTGTTAATTGTCTTTTACTTAACCTGAAGCAAACAGTGATTTTGAAAATGACGTGTAATTTTACCTCAAACCTTAAGGTGTCACTGCTGATTCATGAAAGAATCTCGTGGTTTACCTTCAGTATTCATTCCTTTGTTTGCTCTCTCTGTCACCAGGGTACAGGGACATTTAATGATTCACAGCTAGAGTTAATATAAAACTAATTTAGACTGATTATGTCAAACATATACTCACAAATTCACAAATGCAGTGTGGATGCAATTTTTGTTTGACCCTACTGTGTTAAGAGAGCGCAGTGTAGATTCTGTTTTAGGGTGGATTTTCCCTTTAATTCTGTCACAGCTTGGGGAAATATCCTCTCTTACTGTAATATAATAATAATTCCTTGCATTTCATTTCATTCTGTCACACATATTTTGCAGTAAATCAAGGTAAAACGTAATTTGGTTGTGCAGAAAAAAACATGACATGCATTTATTATGTATTTTAGAGACATTATTACACAAAGCACAGAGTAATGTCATCTCACTCAGCTAAAAAGAAAAAAATACACCAAAAAAAACTGTAAGCCACGGGCTGAAAACAGTATAAGCTCTGGTTGTGAAAATCAAAAGGCTTACTGAGAGCACAGCTATTTGCTGTCTTCACAACTCCTGCTTGGGGCTGATGAGAGCAAGATAAAGTCACGACATGTTCACTAAGGTCAATTGCTGTGTGGTGTCTGTATGTACCCAGATACCAGAAGAGCTTCCCTACCCTCTTAATTAAATACTACATTCACCTTATCTCAGTTCCTCATGCTGACAAGACTCCGGCAAACTAAAGACATCAGTTCTTTGGCTGACAGATCAAATGCTAATGAATAAACAAACAAGCAAAAATCACCATGCAAGTCCTGAATGAACAACTGTGCTGCATTTCTCAGAGGACTGCAAAAACCACACTACTAATCTGATGCAGAGAGATCTCTGCGGGCTTTATCTTTGACTTCAATGACTCAAGAGCTGAGGTAATTACCTTGGTCAGAGAGGTCGTTGTGGAACATAATGGGAAAGTAACTGTGTGGGGAGTTGAACTTAGTTACATTTAACCAAGCTCGGGCAAGGACACTGAGTGAAATTGCAAGTGAAGAAATCAGAATGTCAGCTTTCATGTTAAATCAGTCAGTAAGGGAGTGACCGCAGAAGCAGCAGCATTGTGTTGTACAATTACTGTGACCTCCATGTGTGACAATCAAAATTTGACATTTTTTATCATTTTGGCTTTGGAGTAATTGTTTTAGCATTAAATTCTGGCTAACACAGAGCTACCTTGATTGTCAAGTGTCACTACTTTCCCCTACAGAAACAAGTTGTTACACAACTCCCTACAGAGGAGGAGACAAACAGTGGGTTGTAAAAGTGTGGCAGCAGGGTACTTGAGCTTTATTTAGCTATGTGCCTTTAATTCACAGGGGGATTGGGTGCAATGTTGATTGTTCACAACCACGGCATTAAAAAAAATGGAGGCCTCTATGATGTTGCCACGGTAACACACATTGTGCCTTTAATGACAGGCTCTGCTCACATCTTTTGGGTGATCATTTGCAGCCATGATAGCATCCAACTTACACTGCCCTCATTCGCTGTGTCAAATAATGAGGTTGCATATGTTTGACTCATTCAGTATGCACTGTGTCATGCAAAACATACTGTGTCATTCTTTCGTTTACACATTTATAATTAGCTCACAGCGTGTGCGTTTGCATGCGTGTTGTGTCACCGTGTCTAACAATGTGTCGCTGTGTGTTTAAGAGTTTGTGCATGTTTGCAAGCATGTATCAACATGTTGTTGCTGCTGCTTGGTGTTATGCCCCTGTTCCGCACCAGTGATGATCATTCAGCTGACCATCACCTCTCTCCCTGCTCCCATGTGGATTTAGTTATAAAGCAGGGAAGAGCAGCGGCTGAGACGACATAAACAGCATGAGTATTTCATTCACGTTCATCAAACCATCCACCATCGAAACAGTTATAGAGTTGCTTTCATTTTCAGCTCATATTTGTATAGCCTTAGGCAGTAACCCAGAGTAATACCTAGTGGCAGGCAGGACTCAGATAGTTGTACATCACTGACGTATTAATGTCTCTTCTCAATTAAGGTGAGAGTGCATGTTTGTGAAATATTATTCAACTGAATAGCCCAGGTTTCTTGCTGCCATTCATAATCAATATTTCATCTGGATATGCATAGAAATAGGAGCATATGCTAGTATATTAATTATACCTGAATTCTCTCTATAACATGACAGTCTGCATTGGATATCTAATTGCAAATTCAAAGGAGTACGGTATAATAACTTGTGTCTGTGTGTGCTTGTGTATGTGTGAATGTATGAGAATATGCAGCCAGCAATACAACTGAAGGTTAAAATAGACACATATTTCCATTTTAACACATTATCACCCTATTAAGTCATTTGGAAATTGTTATTGAGCTCTCTTGAATGCTCAGTTTGTTCATCTGAGTACTGAGCTCTACAGACTTTATTTATGGTTACCTTGAGGCATCCTTTCGGTCTCTTAAAAGCTCCTTTCAGTAAGCAATGTTGGCGTTATGAGAATTCAGTAAAGCCAACACATTGCTATGAAGTAGCAGATAATCTTTAGAACTTTAATTTTGGCCTCAATACACCTTTGTTCAATGAACATGTTTGTATATCATTAAGCTCCTGGAAATGACACATTCCCAGTCGCTTCGTTTTTTCTTGCTTAAAAACTATGTTCTTTTGGGTTTTATTTTGACCTGTTGGAAATTCAAAGACAGACTGTTCCAGCTGTGGGCTACCTCGTAGGACCCAAACACTTAAAAGGACCGTGTATTCACATGTTGAGGGATTGTTTTGGGGCCTTGGATTTTACCAAGACTTCAAAGAGTAATGGGATAATTATTGCACTTACCACCAGAGGGGAAGAGAGAGGGAGATACACACTGAGACAGACAGACAGAGAGAGAGGAAGAGAGAGAGAGAGGGGGAGAAAGGGTGTAATGAGTGTTCAAAATAGACAATAAGTCTAATAGCGTGCAAATTGAATGGAAATATTCTTTTACAGGAACATCAAGACGGGGATTATTATTATCAACTCTGATGCTGTGATCTTGTCTTTTTTGGTTTATTTAATGAGAATTTCATATTATTAGAGTCTAAAATTGCTATACATCTTTTTTTTTTCTTTCCAGTATGGAGTGCTCAGCCCAGGTAACACAAACAGCTGGTGCAAGCGAGGCTGATAGCAGCATGCTCACACTGATTAAATTGCAATCGATTTCTGCAAAATGTCAGGAAACGCAAGGGTCTACTGCCATTTAATGTGCGTCAGATGAGAGCTGAAGGTAAGGGTCTGTGTTATCACTCATATGTCACAGAATGTGGAGAATGACAGGGTGGTGCCAGGGGTTTAATTGGCGTTAACACTTGTGGTGTAGAGCGCAGACTGAGTCTCCTAGGCAATGCCCAGTCAATGCGAGTCAAGAGGCTTTGAAGGAAAGCAGTTATATTTACTTACTGAGATGGATTTTGGGGGGGATTTTTTATAAAGCCTTGCTACAGTCTCTCCAGACTGATGGGAGGCATGTAGTTCAAAAGAAATAAAAACAGAAAACAATAACATGGCTACACACAAATCAGGATCAGTCAACACCGGGGCTCGCCTGAGCAAAAGAAATCCTTAGCTGATAAAAAACAATTTTGTTGACTAATAAAACAGAGCCCATGATCAATATGCTGGTAAATTGCTTTTGTTGGATAACACACAACCAGAAATGAATAAATATAATCATGCAAAATAGCCTCTCTAGTTCTATTGGTTATCTAGGACCTATTTATACATGTGGCTAGAATTGCATCAACAGAGATAGACTCACATAACTCACGCACAGAGACAAATGAGGAACAAAAACACAAATCAATTGACTTAAAACGTCTCGGTTGACAAAAAACATAAATACTAATTAGCCCAGTAATTGACTAGGAAGGGACGGTCAGCCCTGGTCAACAGTTTAAGGTTTCAAAGACATGAGAAGATTATTCTTTTGGATTACCTAAATGGCTTTGCAGGGAAAGAGCCATTAATCAAAGGCACCCTCTGGTCAGGAAATAGCTCCATAGAAAATATCTACAACCTTATTCATTTCAGCACAGAGATTTCTGGCAAAGCTATAAAGCACAGTGTCATGAATGACTGGCCCCACTCCAAACCCATTAATGATGTGATGATTAAACTCTCATTCACAGAATAACCCAAGACACTCAAAATGTCATATCAGGTTTGTCAGGAAAGATTGTTCTGACAGGCCAAGGTCACACACTGGTAATGTGGTCTTGATCTTGCTTGTTGACTTTTTGACTGTTGTGAGTAGAAATGCTGTATATGATGAAACATATTTTTGGGCAAAGGCGTCAGATGATAGATAGACAGCGGTTGCACACATGTTGACCTTGAATCATTTTGACCATACATAATCATTTCCAGAGCACATAAAGTTGTCCAGAAAACCAAAACCTCACTGATACTTTACATCAGTCCATTAAACACTGTCAAACAAAATAAATTTGACATATATACTTGCTGCCCTGAAACACTCAATTCAAAACATGATATACTTCCTCTCTAGTCCAGATGTCATTATTTTTATGGACACATGTATTTCTTGATGATAAGTTGCTCACTCTGCCTCTGCCAGCAATGCTGTGTTTCATTCATGTAAAACGCTTTCCTCTGGAAGTTGTCCTCCTTTGAATCGACTGGGGAACTGCAGGATTCCCACATGAAGCATGACTGATAAACTAAATGGAATTCAGTTAGAACTTGTCTCAAACAACAGATAATTTATTCTCCTTTGTTTCCTTTCTTCTTCTCCACAAGGGGTAGGAAATGCAAACATCCAGCATGAAATGTGAGTTAATTCATCACAAAACAAAACAGAAGAAAATCTGATGGATGTTCTGTATATCATTAATGTAGATTGTATGTGAATTATAAACTCTTTTTGCTTGTATACAGTATGCAGAGATACATTTGTTTTTTCTGTTCTGTGTGAATGGAATGAAAAGCTAATAAAAAGATGGTTACAACAAAGAAAAATATTCATAGCTTACAGCTACAAATCAGTTCTTTTTTAAATCAAGTGGGGATTTAATAATTCTAACTATAAATTAAAAGAACCCACATAGATAAAAACAAAAAACAAAAAACAAAAACATATGTGCATATATATTAAACTTGAATTAAGAAAATGGATCAACTATACATAAAATGCTGCCTATATAATTTAAAAAATATCAGCAGATATTGGACAACATATATGCCAATACCGACATATCTGTGATAGGTCAATATCAGCTGATCAATATATCTGTCAAACTTTTCTTTATTCTCCATAATTCTGTACTACATATTTTTTTAGGGGATGAAGTGTTATTATATTTTTCTCCCTCTGAAATGGCCAATCACAGTCTGCACTGTGTTGCCTCCACCTCTCAGTCCTGGCCTGGGGAGGGCACCCACAAGTCTTGGTGATTGGTGTGTTATCAGAGCCTCAGGGGAGTACAGTAGTAATTATTTCCTGCTGACAACATAACAGTTGTTTAACTCTAGTGATAAAAAGGTGACACGATCAAATCTTAGTAGCGCATGCAGCAGTAAATTTAGCATAGAATACTGGACAAAAAACACTGGTATCATATAACGGCTTTTCAGAAAGGCTATAAAAGACACCCTGTAGGTAAGGATGTATTGTGGAGCTGAGGCCAGTAGAACAAAGGCTTGCTTGGGAAAGTGGGAAGACTTCCGCTCTATGCAAAACCGCCTTAAGATAAAGTTCTTAAAGTGACTGCCTGATGCTGCACTGAAGTCAACAGTAAAACTCCCATATGAGGTTCTTCAGTGCTCCTTTTTATTTCCTTCAGCCTGAGAAAACAGGCCTGTCTAGAAAGGAAGACAATATTGCTGGTGTCCCCACATGTCCTTTCTTCAGCAATTTAAAAAAAAAATATATGACACTCAGTTCATGTGTCAGTTCCAACAATTGTCACGACACTATGCACCTAGTTTTTATTTAGCTGGATTATTTTAGCACTGTGGTTGTCTCAATGTCTCTGCCATTCATGACATTTTTCCATCAAGGTCAAAGAGAAGTGGTTATGAAAAGAAAAGAAGAAAAACAACATAGCACTTTAGAGTATTCAAATCCAACTCTAATCTCCTTTCTCAAGATGACGGAGAAGACGGATCACATATGACGGAAAAGTCTTTATAATGGATTGGAGAAAAAGAAAAAAAAGATGACGAGAACCCACGCAATCACTCCACCCTCTGGTGCAAGAACTAAATCCCCAAAGGAAACTCCTCATAAACATTCAATTTGTTCAAGGCTGCTCGAAATGTGTTCAGTTTCTCATGTATTGTACCTTTGGTACATATCTGGTGGAGCGCTGTGGTCGTATTTTGTGGAACTTTAGTAACTTGGAAACAGGTTTGCTGCTTCTGCCTTGGCTGTCATCGTTTCCATGCCCCTGATAGGCCATCCAGCTTAATTTAATTATACAGTGAATTATTTTTATATCAATCTAAAGTGAGTTGACTTTAATCAGTGACATGATTTGTTTTGTTTAGATGAGCAGGATGCTTCATAGAGCTGTTAGATTGTGGGATTTAAACATCATGCTGAATGGTTACATTTCACATCTCTCACTGAAGGGAGAAAAAATAAGGGATCAAGGGAATGTATATGCTCCCCCACTTCATCTAAGCCAGAATGAAACTCCACTCTGACTGCCAATTCCATCCACACGTGTCCAACTTGTGCAGGGGAAAGGGAGTAGTGAAAAAAAACACATTCGCCCTCACAAATTGCATTAAATCCAGCCCAGGATTTGGTGATGAGGGTTTAGAGCCTGAAGAGACACACTTCAGATTCCATTTAAACATTCTTTATTGACAATATAATAAGTGGCATTGAAGAGGTAGTTGTGTAATTACAGTATCAGGGTTATAATATTCTGAATGATTACAGCTGTAGTGATTTTTCTCGGTTAGATGATGCATCCTTGTTGCAGACAGCGAGCATTGAAATGACAGTGGAATGGACAGGAAGGGTTGCATCACAGACTAACATGAAGTCTACAGTCAGTGCCAGTTAAAACATGCAGGTTTGAGCTGGGGATGCAGTTCATTATCGTCGAGCTGATGTGTTTGGCTTTGTTCAGGCTGTGACACTTAATTTTTAAAGTGTTACTGTGATAAATTCCAGGGGAAGAGTAGCCAGGAGGACAAGAAGAGAGCTGGATCTCACTGTACTCACAGCTCTAGGGTCAATATTGCAAACAGTGTTTCAACTCCAACACAAACAATTTTGATCCTCGTACTCCCACTGATCCAAACATTTACTTATCCAAATTCACTTCCGATTATTGCCTGAAAAGACAAAGAAGGTCTTTGCCCAGCAGAGTTCGGATGCTGACTAATGATTGATGACTTGGACTTTGATACGGATGTCTTTAGTTCCTTTGACTATGTTTTATTGCTTTCATACAGTGCCCTTACTGACACAAATTTAAGATTCAGGTCAACATTGAGACCTTTTGAAATCTCTAATCAGCTAGATGTAGCACTATGCATGCACTGAGGTTTCTGACTTTAATTATGGACTATTATCATTGTGGGATGAACACAGAGGTCACTGAATCTTTACAAATTGACCCTTACAGTGCTTTTCTTTTGCTCTCAGCTTAAACTAATGTTCTTTCTGATTTTTCAGTGGCATGTATAAAAGAGGAAGGAGAATAAAGAGCTGAAGCCCAGAGCAATACATCACTTAATTACATCTTTCATTACTGTATCTGCATGCATTGAACAACAGTCTATGTATGATTTAAAGTTGTAAGAAAAGGATTGAAATGAGCAGAAACTCTTCATAAGAGGGCATTTAAGTACTGCCAGGGGCATGCATGCGTTTATAGGAAAATCGTCTATCTTTATCATTCTGGTTTGGTTTTCAGAAGGTACAGTGACAATGAACAGGATTGAGAAGAGAGATATAATAGCATTGCATGCAATTAGATTCAAACCCATGCAAGAGCTGAAAATGGGTGATTTCCCAGGGGGTTGTACTAATCCACTCAAGCACCATGGCACCTTGTCATGCACTTCTTTAAACAAATGATATTTTTATCCTGGTGTAAGGTCACAATTTTTACATGCATTTCCGCTGCTGCCAAAATTATTAGAGCTGGCATTACTTCTTAAAACATTGCAGACTGTTCTGGATAGCAATTCACCTTAACTGGGCTTTCACAAAGAATCCATTACACATTACACGACACATCTATAAATGTACTGTGCTTGTGAAACGACAGTACCATAGGGCATCCATGTCAAGTCTGTGGGTCTCAGAATTGCATTGTGGTTGATGAATGCATTTTGCAAGACTCCATTATCAAGCAGCTGCTGGTGAAAATGAAAAGACCGCCAACATTCATCAATACTTGCGCATAAATTCGAGTGTGTGTCATGACTAAATAGGTTACACATAATCATGTACACTGCAATATTGTGATCCACTGTAATAACACAGACACTTACCGTGTGTCAGCTACCTTTGCTGATGAACCGATGAATGAGCTGTGTCAGTGGCTACGTGTATAAGTGGAGAATCTTATTCTTAACCCAGTTACTCAAGTAACCTGACTTTTGGGTCAACGTGTGAAGCGGTTATAAGAGACTTATAATAAAAAGATATAGACAAACTCATTATGAGGTTAAGAGGCTTGGCTTGCTGTGATATTTACCCGACTTGCACTGCGTTATGGTTAACCTACTTTTTCTCATTCTAAGAGGGAGGGGGTAGCTGGCAGCAGCTTCTCATACTTTTATGCCAACTGACTGTTCTGTCTGTGGGTGAAACACCATAGGTGGATAAGGATATTCTCTTAAATGCTTTATTTATGATGACACTGCTTCTCATTTGAGGGGTATCAAAGTTGCATGAAAACAGCTTAACCTATGTACCAAACCACAGTCTGGCTGATAGCCAGATTATGTGTGTTTAAAAATCAGTTGATGTGTGAGAGACAATCTCCATCGTTACACTTGCAATTTCCCAGTTAACCAGTTGCTGCAACCAGTGAACCTTGTAAGATTGTATTGCTATTGGATTATTTTTGCTGATTTGTAACCAACAGATGACCCAGAAAACTTCATTTTAGTCACAGTGAGACATGTTTAATGTTTTATTGACTGAATTGCGTAGTGTAGTGATGAAATTGTGGTGTTCTCATCCCTGGGTTTCAATATAAACATTCTTCTTCTTCAAGCATCATAATGCACCAAAAACTGTTGCACATCAGTAGGATGGAAAAATCAATATTTAGTATGTTTAAACAGACTAAACACAGTTTAATCAAACCAAAATAGCCAATTAAGGTAAACACAGCAGAGAACTGTTTGATATAGAGTAGAATATTCATGGGAGTGCAAGAGTTCAACTGCTAATTTAGGAACAAAAAACAGAGATTGTCATTTTCCTATGCCAGCACAAACACATATGCAGTGGACAACTATGGAATTAGTAATGCTTTCAAGTAATATTTTATCACTGTATTTATATATATATATGCTCTGACATCCTGGACTTAACGGCTGATTAGACCTCTGTCGGGTGGAGCTTTGCTGGAAATTACAGTACATGGGGTCCCAAATCTCCATACACTAATAATCACAAAGGTGTAAATTGACTGACCCTAATATGTGCAGTCAACCTAACAGGAGAGTGAGGGAGATGTCAGTTAAGCACTCATCTGTACACACCCACACAGTCCTTTTGGAGAGGTTAAATGAGCCAAAATAAGTGAAAAACACCTGTGTGGGTGGACTATGGGTGTATGAGGGCTTTAATATCAGTGGAACTGCATCAGTGACAATGAATTTTAAAATGCAAGAGAAATGAACAAATTTACATTATTCCTTTCACAACAGTGTGATTTTTTTTAATAGACCAAGGAAAGGTTTTGTACAGTCATGACTGCAGTGCCACACAACAAGTAACTGTGACAAAAAATATATTATGTACTCTGACAATGTAGATCATCTCCCATTAAGATGTGTCAGCTCTCTTTAAGTTGATTTGAATAATGGATGGAAATGGATAGAAAAATATGGCTTCCTATAGAAAGTAGGAATCAAAATACATATGTAGTTAATATGCTAATGCATGCAAACTCATGCGAACTTTAAAACAGAACAAGTAACTCACACTGAAACCATCTGCAACCAGGTGGCTGCATTATTAACTGAAATCACAGTAAACGCTAACAACAGCTATAAAAGATACGGGAAATATAATTTTAAATGTGTTCAATGCAGAAGCTTTGTCACATTCTTACCTTTACCATCGCCTTCACAGACACTGTTGAATAGTGCGGAGGCCTGCTGTTTCTGAAAAGCTCAAAGATGGTGCACTTATGCCTGTGTGACACTCAAGGGTCATCCTATTCAGCATCTACTATTTTCGTGAGACAGACAGGTTTTGCACTACACCAAACTGTGTATTGATTCAATAAACTGTCTATCGATTCTAAAAGCCTGGGTATGTTTCTATACTCTGTCTCTCTCTGTCTAGCGCTCCCTTTCTCCCTCTTTCTCACCTTTAAATTCTCCATCTTATTTGTGATGGCAGACAAAGCACGTAAAAGGGTGACGCTTCTGAGACTCAGGACTTTTGAACACATGACAGAGCGCATTAGCTTTTCCACTTTATGCAGATATTGGCCCACTTTGTCACTAAAAAGGCGTGTAGGGGACTATTTTTGCCCAATTCAAAGTGAGGAAAGTGTGTCATGACCCAGTAACACATAGCGAAACCTGTGTGAAGTCCTGCCGGATCACTCCCTCATGCGATATCCTTTCTTGGCATTAAACATTAATCATGACTGACAGATTGGCATCCATTTGAACTCCTCTCAGAGGAGAATGCCATAAGTAACACCTTTTTAAAAAGAACTCAAAACAAAATGCTCATGTAGTCGGGAGTTTTCTGTCAGACGGGGTCAAATCGATGTTCATTCCTGTGGGCCTGAATGAGAACTAAATGCAGCCAACAGTGTCATACTCCTTTAAGAACGAGCAGCAGAACAATATTTAAAGGACAGTGCTTGGCAAAACCCTCCCAGTCTGCCCTGTCAGGTCTGTCTACAGTTACAAAGGGAAGAAACTGTGAAAGTGAAATTGCTTCGCCACATGCATTTCATTACAGCACCACTTTGATTCCAAATTAAGGAAATCACTATTGAATAGTGAAAGTTGGCATTTACATTTATTTCCATGTCACTGTGCTCGCCAGAAATTTAACAACACATTAATCAATTTGGTTAACCGTTCGGCTTTTTGTCACTGGGTTTTCAGGTGGGTTTCACAATCATCTTTTTTGAAGAGTATAACAGCTCTATTTTCTTTCTAAAGAACACTGCTGCTTTTCTTCCACCCATGCAAAAGGATACAATGTTACAACTGTAATTCCTGTGTCATTCTTCAGGATCTTGATGCTCAATATTTCCATAGGATTTTTATGGTAACCTGAATAAGTTCTGAATCTTGCATGGTTAAAATGTGGATAATATTATCTCATAAACAGACAAAAGATTTACAAAATCAGCAAATAAACCAAGGTATGAGCTGTGTCAGTAGCCATGTACTCGCATGGAGAATTTCATTCCCATCCAAGTAACTCCAGGAGCCGAATGGGCTGCATAAAGTCGGAAAAAAAGAGTCCGACTTTATGCAGTCCATTCGGATGGGATTAACATTACAGGGGGATGTGAAGAATAAAATATTCACTATGCTCCTATTTAACTAATCGTTTCAGACAGCATTTTAACCATTGCAAAAGCATGGTTAATAGACATGGACATTCAGCAGGATTAACCAAAAGAGAATACTGGTACCTATCAACCTGTAGTTCACATTACAATGGATTATTTGATCATCTTACTGGGTCATGCTCTCTTTCATTTTTTTGTTTTTTTGCTCTTGTATTGATTGCCTATATATTGCCTATATGCCTATATGTCGTTGTGTTATTGTTAAAATGTTCCCATCTATCAGATTAGCAAAAAAACATTTTCTTCTTCCTTCATATTCACACAAAAGTCACGTATCACACTGAGCTGATAAAATGCAGTGGAGGGACAAGCAGCTCTCCTGCGGATAAAATTCAGAGATACAATTTAAAATACAAGGATGTCGCTCCAGACGGGACTTAAATTACAAGAGGACCACTGAGTTCACAGAAAAACAGTAGGTAATTGCAGCTGTAATTATTACTGGGGTGAAAAATGACCCATAAATGTAGGCGCTCCGGATGGGATTAAAATCACTGAATCACTGAATCACAGGTATTGTTAAAATCACCTCACCTCCCCTAAAGAAATAAATCCTCTACTGGGAAACAGGCAGATAGCATCCTAAAAGATTTTTTTTGTTTTGTTTTTAAGTTTCCTATTATAGGAATAGTTCAGCATTTTGAGAAATAAGCTTATTTGCTTTTGCAGGAGTCAGAGGATGAGATAGATACCAGTCTCGGTAACTCTCTATAAAACCACAACCTACACTTCAGTTATTGTAGGAATTAAACAAAATAGGTATATGTCAGCTTTAAAGATACTGGCAGAGGATGGCTGTTTCTCACTATTTTCAGTCCATGTGCTAAACTGGGCTAACCGGCTGCTGGCTGTAGCTTCATATCATACAGACATGAGCGTATTATCAATTGTCTCATCTAACTCTCTGCAAGAAAGCAAATATGTCCTAAAATGTCAAATTATTCATTTAAGCTAAAGTAATTAAAATGACAGCTAATTCCATTTTTATAAAATACCTATTAGCATCTGATTCCAGCTTCTGATTTAACATGCTTTGTCATATGAAAAGCGTTTTGTCACTTGGTGTGTGAATTTTGGTGTGATAGGAGTATTACAATTTGTCTTTCATTAAAAATGAATGCATGCATCGATGAATTATTGAATGAATTAATTGATAGTGTGCATTATGCAAAATGCTTCACATTCTAACACTTCTTTAAAAATACACTCAGAAGCATCATATTTACCTAAACTAATTGGATGCAATTTTCGCTTGTTTCCTGCGTTTAAAACAAATATGCAAATAAACACAGCAGCATTTTAATATTCTTGCCCCAAAGGCATGCATGCTGTGTTCAGTGACGTCTCTCGGTTAAAATGAAAACTACACTCTCAATATTGTTTATGTGTTGTGTTCACTGTTTCCCCACCAACAGTTCTCAGCCAAGTGGAACCATCTCCCATAGCATTTGGTGGAGGTGGAAGACAAGCTCTTTAATCGGCTGTGTTATTGAATTATTGAATTAAAAGCTTAAGTACTCAGGGTGAGCACGTAAATGTTTCACAACTGAATGGTACACTGCTCATTCCATTTTCATCTCAATAGATCATTTGTCTATGTAAAATGTAGAAGAATGGAGGTATTACACAGATCTGTTTCATTGTCTGTAATTCCTTTTCACTGCAACTGTAATCATTCTGAGAGACAAGTCATATTCATCCAACACTGCATGCTAGTCCTTAATCTGCATTCAGCTCCCCTCAACAACATAGCACTTTTTTTTGTCAAGCAGCTGTACAGTAGCACGGTGTTAATTAAGAAAAGGTTTGCTTCAAAGCAAATTCTGCATAATTATGGCAAAAGTGGAAGTTTAACCTGTTTCACATCCTTAAGTGATATGGCGCAAAAAAAAAAAAAAAAAAAGAAGAGTAAGTGTCACAGCAAATGGTTCAACCCTTTTCTACTTGACATTCTTCTCACCTGTCTTCATCCCCCCGTGTTCAGAAACCCAGGGACTGATACAGATAAAATGATGTGATGTTTCAGTCTGTATTTCAATGGGATGAGTTGCTGTGACCCACGCAATCTGCCTCTCAAAGAGTATTTCAACTTATGCAGATGAGCTCATCAGAGCTGCCTGCTGAGATGAGACATCTAGGTCTGGAATTGTGTCAATACCAGCACCAAAACAAATGCAAATCAAAATCCAAATTAATGTGTTTTCCCTGAGGAGAAACTGAGTCGTACTTATAGTCAGCTCTCAGTAGATGACAGGATTCTGTTATCCAGAGCTCATGAAAAACAAGGCATTCTCAAACCGCTCACCGAGCTGGGTTACAAAAGTCAGTGTCTCCAGATGGAGAAACTAAACTAAACTAAGTATAAAGAAACAGGAGGCTTTTGTGTGATTGTTTTACACACAAAAAATAGAAATCATTTCTACATTTCCTGGATTCAAGAGTTTAGTGATCTGTATCGGTAAACATACAGTACATCAGTGTTTATACTTAATCGCTCTATATATAAACTATGTCAAGCAGATGTAATGCATAAGGTGCAGGATTTCTAAATAGTGTAACTGTGGTCACAGCAATATTTATGTCCTTGTCTTCTTCTAGAGTGAATAATCAGCACAAACACTCAGAGAGCAGGTTATGGTTGGAAAGAAATTAACCAATAAATGGATTGCAGCAGTCTAGGATGTTGTTATGTATCTGTGGACTATGGCCTTTTGTCACTGCACCTATGCTGCATTTAACTGAATAATGGAGAGTGGAATGCATCTGCAGATTTGCATGTGCTCCTTTTTAAGGTGCAGAGCAAATGATGGACACTCTGTACACTCAGTGAAATTTCAGATATTTGATGCCACTGTTCCCTAACCTTGAAATCATGTCATCAGCAGTGCTGCATAATTCTCTCTCTCTCTCCCTTTTTTTTGTATTTATAACCTTTAACGCTGTATTTGTTCAATCCTGCTGCTGCAATGACCCACTTTCCCCCACGAGGATCATTAAAATTTCATTTTATCTTATCAAAGAATTCTTTGCAAAAAGTCTTTGCTTGTAACTAGTTGCAGCTGACTGTTGACTTTTTTTTTGTTAGATTCATGCTTATTTGTCAGATTTTAAAAAAAAAAAAAAAAGCTATAATCACAAGTAGACAGACAGCAGGTCTGATAACTCTCTTATGAGAGTATTGGTGAAAGTATAAGCAAGGTTTCCATCTCCATCTTTTGATGTATACTATAAAGCACAGAGATAGTCAACTCATCTTCTGTTGGGTGCACTAATACACAGTGCCTGTTTTTTATTTGTTTTTTAAAATATAAATAGCTGTGTAAAATGATTGTGATTTTCTTTTGAAGTTCCTCTCATGAGGATCTAGACCAGTGGTTCTCAAACTTTCTCAAAGTCAAGGACCCCTAAAATGACACAAATGAGACCACAGACCCCCATTTGATAAGTTTTTGTCCCAGGATCCCCCATCTGAAAAGATTTTTGCTTTTAGATGGTTTATTACAGAAAGTGTATGAAACCCATGACTGAACAAGTCACACATTCTGTAATTGTGATACTTATAAATAGAATTATAGTGAAAATAAATGATTACCCTTTTTGCCAGACCTTACTTTGTGAACCACTGATCTAGACTACTGCTAGATAACGTGCTGGTATACAGTATCTACGTAGCTAAAGTTGGCACGTTTGCAGAGTCGCTAGTGCTTTTTGATATTAACATGTATTAAGCACCTTGTAGACATAAAAAGCAATTCTCTGACATAAAAACACGACAGCTTCAGAAGTTGTCACCAGTCAAAAATAATTGCCTTCCATGCACACAGTGTATACAAATTTAATAAAATACACAACAAATACAGTAGCCCACATTCACGTGTAAGCTCAGCTTATTTTCACATAAACTGCAGAGAGGACGACAATAAAATTACAAATACATTCTTAAAAAACTGTTTTTATAGGAACCTTGAATGGTTTTATGAAAAGGGACATTCCCTGTTGCACCACCGTTAACAGTTCATAAGACACTTCACTTTTGTATTTAACGTCACTGATATGTATTTCCGTTGCCTGTGATATTCAAAGAGATGTTCCTTATACACTAAATGGAGACAGAAAGCTTCACTGTACAAAAGCAGACAGGACTCAATAGCTTAACAGTAGCAATTTGTTCAACAGCCTCACAAAATTGGAGCTTGAAATGTGTAAAATACAGACATCTAAATTGACAGGTACAGTACACCATGGAAACACTTGAAGTCAGGTAAGCACTGATTTCCCCGCAAACCTCCACAGCAGTCAAGGACACATATTTCACCGAAACACAACAAGTCACAAACTCAAAAAAACACATACAAAGCAGATGGTTTTTGGTTATACAATGCGTGTCTGAACACCTCTGTGGGTCAAAATAAATCACCTCTTGGTCATTAATCTGTGATATAATCATCACACCTCTGGCAGGTGAAATGAGTGGGATCATCTGACCTGTCAGTTACCAGAGTCTCGCGGGTCGAGAGCACACTCTGACCCCCCGCACTCCTGGCTGATGACCGAGCTGTGAATGAGACTGCTTGACAGGGACTTGGGCCTGAGCTCACAGGTCAGGTAGGAGGGCTCCTCCAATTCAGTGTGCAGTGGGGAGCACTGGCCATCTGGAGGGCCATAGGCACTGCTGTCTGAACCCCCCTCCCTCTCTTCTTTGGACTCTTGGTTGGTGAAGTCCAGGGGCATATTGCTCTTGGAGGGACTACTGGACGCAGATGGACTCTCCTGTAGAGGTGGGCTTAGTGCACGCTGCGATTTTAAGTAAGGTTTGACATTAGCCACTAGGATTGTACTGTCCCGCTGTTCTTTTCCAAACGTGCTGAGGGTTTTTCTGCTGCTGCAGCTGATGGTGCCATAAATCTCTGTCTCTACCATGGCATCCATTCCCACAGGGATGAAAAGATTGGTGCGATTATCGGCGCTGTCTGCTTGGCTTCCTACCCGTAACTTTGGCATCCAGCATCTGTCAGAATGTCCCAGTGCACGACACTCATCGGTGCAGTGGACTGATTTGTCTTGCTCTGCAAAAACAGTTAAACATTTGTTATTGGACCCTGCTAGGATAGGAATAAACAACCCTGTAGCAAATAGAGATGACATTTTTGAGGGATGAGCAAGGATAATAAAACACTCCAAACAAACACAAACCAGTACTACTCTTATACTCCTACTTCTAAATATAGCACCTTTCTCAATATATGTTATTTATTATGCATCACTTGAGGTTTTCTGAATAAAATGAGAACCAGCAGCCTGTGGTAACAACCATGAAAGAATTTAAATTCAGTACTATCTAGATTTACTAAAGTACAGGCTTTTTGCACTCCAGAAAACATTCACAATGAAAGCATAAAATAATAATAACACACAAATATATCATACAAAAAAAGAAAACGTTAATTTGGCTATTTTCCATCTGTTGGTCAATGTTACACATGAATGATTCAAACTATTCATGATTCCTTTTCCCTCTGCTATTCCTAACAGCATGTGTAGGTGTTTCCTAGAAAATATCATCTGGTGCAGAGGAAGTGATGTGTTTTCATTTACATTTACAGCAGCAGCAGCACCAGCAGCAGCAGCAGTTTGTATGAGAAAAAATCCAACAGAAAATCAACTTTGTGGTTTGCATGAGAAAGTGGTAAGAAATGTAGAATGTCGTTAATTAGAGTACTGTTAGGTGTCATTGTTTTACTTTTTGTATATGTTTTCCCAAAAGAATTCATAGGTGGAAACCTAAGGGTGTTCATTTTCACAAATTGGATGAAAATCAGATTCGTCTCTAAAATTGAAAATCAAGGTGAAATTGGATGTGGGAAAATTCCATTTGTAGCACAAACACTCATTAGTTTAACCTTTAGTAATTTTTTTAATTACTTTGAGGGACTCTGGTGCATAATCAGCAGCTCATTTGCATTTTCTGCATTTATCATTTCACTTCTTAATAGTTGAAGCATTTAATGACTTGTCCTTGCCACAAAAAAGACCTTGTTTACTGTAGAGTGTGGTGAACAGTTTCTTCTTGTAGCGAGGAATCACAACTTATTACATAAGTGTGGAAAGATAAAATTCAAGTGAAAATCTGTTAAACCGATCTGCTTCTTTTATAATAATCTGGATATTTCTTGTTAGGAATTGGCAAAAATGAAAGACAATGAGCTTCAAATGTTGTCCACACTGTAAGTAACTGAATGCCATTAAACCAACACTATTAGAAATAGAATTTCAAGCTAAGGGGTTGTCATCTATGTAACTTCATGAAAAGAAATCACATGACCTATTCTTACTGGCGAGACACTGATGATTGATGTGGTTCCCTGATTATTCCATGACTACATTAGCCTAAGCAACGTTAGTTAATGCTGCACACCATGCCAGACACCACAGGGCTGTATAACATGTGGCGTGACTGTGTGTTAGCTTCTGTAGTAAAAAAGTGGAGCAATGGGTAGGGTTCTATCTTAGTGCCGTAACTCAGTCTTTTACATTTCACACCGCATCTTACATAAAATAAGCACAAAGAGAATGACACATAGAGTGAACCAGTTTCCATTGTGTTAAGATGTAGATGTGGGTGTCTTTTTTTCTGTAGCTATTGCACTATGATATTGAAATTAATTTGACAATGACGCATTGAGGTATTTTATATGTTGCAAAATGTCACAAATGTCTTTCTAAATTGGCAGTAAATAATAGTTTTCCTTCATTCGTTATACATGAAAATGAAACAGCAATTTAATTTGTAAAAGTAGAAATGCTTCTGTTGACTGCTCTAATTGTGTTTTCTTTGCCACAATTTTACGGTTTTAATGACTTCCTTTACGCTAGTTATGCAAATAAATACAGATAATGATGACTGAATTGATCAGAATTCGGTCATTTATTCAGGTTTGTACATCTCCCTCCATCCACCTAACTCAGGTATCTGACAGGAATGTGGCCCTGATGAGGATGAGATATGAGCCTGGAACCAGGGGAAGCTCCACATGACAAAGGCTCTCCCTAGAAGAAGTAGGGAGAACTCTTTGTTCAAAGGCAACAGTACTTTCCTCACATGCCAGCCTCGGCCAGTTTGCTGGGGGATGCAGAAACCCAGAGAGGAAGTTCAAACAAAAAAAAAAGATACCGTCTCTGTGCCACAACCCCCAAGAGATGTGGAAAGCAGCACCATGTGCCACAAATGCAATACAGACTTGCAGTACCACTATCACATGCTACTTCTCCAGTCCATGAACCCCACACCCACCCCTGCACACACACAAACACGCACACATGTTAACACTGTTAATTATTCTATGACTAGACATTTGGCAAGTCAAATGTGTCTTGCATACGGTATGTCATATAGAGGTTACAGTCAACTCTTCAAGACATTGTGTTTTTTATGTGCATAGTAAATTGTTTTTGGGTAGTGGGTGTCTTTTCTATCATATGAACTTATTTTTCTTTTTCTATTCTTGGAGATGTTTGTAGATAGAAAAGTTGTATCAATACATTTTTTTGGAGCTTGCACATTTGTTTCAGTGAGCGGACAAACACTCCTTTTTCTTTGTCTTCTGTTGTTTTGTCCTGCGCTTGTACCTAACGGTTCAATGTGAACACTATTCACCCTCTTTGCTCTACATCTAGAATGTTCAAATGAAATAAAACAGTGTTTTATCTCTCACTACATACTTACTTATACCTACATTTGTATGAATTGAGCTTATTTACTCAAACTGTAGTGGTAACATTTTAACTCAAAGAAACCTATAAATAATAATATATTTTTTGTATAAATGTGTAGACTAAATATTTTTTGCCCTACTGTACTTACATCTGTCAGGCTTACGCTAGCAAACTGATTTATAAAAATGGGAATTATAATTAGTATTAAAGTCCAACTGAAATTAAATTGCATTTTTTGTACACTACAACATACATAATTGCTCTGTAAATAACTTGCTGTGTTCTCCTTTGAGAAAATCATGAACCAAAAGGGAGAAATTTATATTTTAAATTATTTGATTCATGTTGTTTTGCATTAATTCAATGGAATAGTTCTCCATTATGCACTTACAGAGCTGGAGTTCTTATTTCAATACAGCAAATCTTGCATAAAGCAATATTATGGCATTCTATCATAGGCAGAGCAGACAGTCACACTGAGCCTGATAGCATCCTGCTACATAACACAAGAGCCACAGACTCTGAACAACAACACACATTAGCTTTCCTGCTTAAGTCTGTTCCATGAACACACAAGTTGTCCTGGACCTTAGCTTGTTGAATGAGCCACAAAAGAAACATTCACCGGGGACAAATGTTAGTTAGCAGGCTAGATAGAGCTACTCAGCTGCAGCACAATAAGCAACATGTTAACATACCTGAAAATGTCCCTTAATTTGATCCTTTTTTGGTCATTGGACTTCAAAATCCGTTAGAGACACACTGTTCATGACTTGTAGCTACAGCAGTTTGTTTACTTAGTCTCTGTTCCATAAGGTGTAAAATTGGTAGTCTGCCAGCTCATGCCAGTCAAACAAACCCCCGACACGCCCACGCAGCTAGCAGAGACAAGACGGAACACTTCTAACATTTATTCCTAATTAATACCTAATACTTTTTCTCTTCCTTTTTTAAAACTATTACAAATATATTTTAGAAAAACATTTTGACGTTATCTTTGACTGCAAAGAGAGCTGATTAAATTGATTTCAGTTGGACTTTAAAGTCTGTTTTGTAAATAATGTTACTGTTACTATTTACAGTAAACTACAAGTTTCTACAAGCCATTTTTACTTTTGAAATTAGAACTAGAACTCACACTGTGACACACATGCTTTTTTCACCCTGTCACATTATGTGAACTTATATTGTTACATTCTTAGCATAAACCATTCCAGTGCTATCTTTGTCAGGACTAAGATCAAGAGAAAATACGCATTTGAGTTCAAAATGCATTCTACATCAAAAGGGAGGACTAAATGATGGCTTTGATTTGGCAAAACCGCAACACAGATCCTGCACATTATGAGTGCTACGCTTTGAAGCACCTACACCCCAGATTACAGTTCTGTGCCCCGTACATTTGTCATTTGTGTTTTTCCATCTTTCTTCTAGACGCCATAGAGAAAAGTATTTCTTAGGCAAAGATACGTGAGGCCAGAACAATGAGCAAAAGCAAGGAGAAGCAGCGAGATGCTGAATTCATTTTCATGGTACCTATCCTTGCTGCAGAGGAGCTAACAGATGATGCTGATGCAAAGAGATGTATGTGCTTAGAAGGTTGAGCAAAAACACAGTAAGGTATTTTTGTCAGTGTGCTATTGTGCCTCATTATGTATCCAGAAGTAATTGAAGGATCGTGACTGCATGTTTACATAAAATGTAATTCTAAGGGTTTGTATTCTTTTTTTTGTCGTAGAGGTTTAAATACTCACACCTGCAAGATCACACACTACACTTTTTCTATAACACACAATGTATAAATAAGGTATTAACCAAATATACTTATCTAGAAGAAAGAGATATATCACAGTACTGTTAGTAACTATATAATATTATTAGAAACAAAAATGGGGGAGGAAGGGGATGAGGGAGAGAGGATGCTTTCATCTATTGTGCCTGTCTCGCTTCCCATTTCCATTTTCCATTTCATCACTGAATAAAAAATGTTAAATAATAGCTCTAAAGTGACAGAGTTATACAATGGCTTTATATAGTCTACTGCATTTACATAGTCACATAACAGAATCATGACAAAATGTCAAAATAGCTGTGATCTTATGGGCAACTCTGAATGGAACAATAACATGCTCTCAAAAAACAAAGAATCTGCCTGCCCATTATAAATAGAATCAGAGAAACCCTAGCAACATACCCACTGTGCATCTGGTGTCTGTGAGAGTGAATAAATATTCAGAGTGCATGATAGTGGAAGCTGCACAGGTGCATATATTACCTGTATCAAACCAGCCAGGAGACTAGAGAGATGGTAAAGGTGAAGACATAAAAGCAATACTACTTAACCCACAAGCTTTTGTGTTGGTGCATTTGGAACTAAAATTCTGTGGTGTCTCCATTTTGGATAATAGCGCTATCTTGTCAAAATCTGCAAAACAGTGGCTTTGTTGTTCAATAAATGTACCTGTATGTGTGTGTGTGTGTGTATGAGAGAGAGGGAGTGAGAGATAGAAGGAGTGTGTGTTTTGGAAGGTGATGTTTCTGTGTGATCAGGTCTAAAGTATAATGCATAATGTAGATCTAACATCTTGTAGTCAGCAGACAGTGACACCATTTAATGTTCAACTGACCAACCCTGAGAGAACACTATTTACTCTAACTATTGGTTTTGCTTTTTAACTACGTTTCTCACAGGAAAGGCATTAGCACAACCTATTAATATTAAATGCAATGCCCCACTTTCTTTGCATTTCTCTTATCTTACAAATGCAGGACTATGAATTAACTGACATTCCTGTCAAGCAGACGTCTGCGCTGCACATGTAAATATTCAGTCTCGCATGTACGAAACATCTCTTTCAATATCTCTCCATGTGATTGGCCTTAGAACTTGGGCTGAATCAGATTCAAAAATGTACTGCAAAAAAATTGTGATTGAATTTACACCTCCCACAGAGTCAAGTGTGGACTGCCATAATTCCTCATAGCACACACACACATGCACATACACATTCAAAAGTGAGAGAGAGAGAGAGAGATTCACACATCTCTCTGGCAGCCACAAGAGTGTTTCCATTTCTGCCCTCCTGAGCATGCCACAGACAAACAGTTCATAGCAATGTAAATGGTGTGGAAAGTACTGCATAGGGACCTGATGACCAGAGCCATTCTCTTCCAAGGCTCACGCAAGAAAATGAGAGACATCAACACTTCACTCAAGTTCCCCATTATCTTTTATCTTACCTGTGAGAGGTGCTTTCATATTTTCGGTTTATATCCACAACAGCTAAATATATCAGTCCCTACCAGGTCGGCCAGGTTGCAACAGAGTGACAATCATCTATGATTATACTCCTGGCAGTGAGGATCGTTTCATATTTGTGAAATAAAATTTTAACTTTTCTATTTTTAGTTGTGAAGCATAACGTCTCTCAAAACACTGTAACCACGGAAAAATACGCTAATAACTGAGAAAATCTTTCCAAGCAAAAGGAGGAAACACTTGCACCAGAAATACCTGTCATTTTGCACTGCAAGTGTCTATCATGCTTTCTTGTCTGTGTCGTGTTATTCGAGACATGCACGCGGCGAATTTGTGTTCAAATAATGACGTGATCAAAAGAGACACAGACAGAGGTACACTTTGCCATGCATATGAGTTTGTTTGATGGCTAAATCAGACAGAAGATGTTTGAACATCATACCCACAGCCAATGGACTGTTTTATCCTTTTAAACTATCATCTACCTTCCACTCTCCTACCTTCGTGTCATCTTTGCAACACAGCTCTGGCTGTCTGCAATGTAAAGTAGCACAAAATAACGCTACCTGCTGCTGCGACAGCATCTTATCTGATAAGTTTGTATTTACCTGTTCCATATTAAATATTTGTCTGTGTTGGCTTTACCAAAAAACTGTTGGACTTCCACTTAAACACCAGTGAGCTGCGTGCATTTCCTCAGTGTATAAAGTAGAAACAATGTCTGGTACAAGAGTCAGTTAGGTATCTTCAAGATGTCAGGAAGAGAGTGTGTCCACTCACCCTGCTCAAAAGGCTGGCCATTAACTGCTGTTGCTTTCATCTTGAGGGCCTCCCTGGCAGACGTGTCGCAGTGTGAGCCTTTATTAGTATCCTGGTCACTATCAGCCTGGTCACTATCACCATGGCCACTGTCTCGGAGGCTTGCTCGTTCTGCATCCTTAAATGTTGAGCTGCAGCAGAACAGAAGGAGGGAAAAAACATAACTTGCCATTACCTCTGTGTGAATACTCCTATTTGATAGCCATAGTCAGCTGGCTTGATACAAAGATGAGGAAGCTAAATGTAGTGGTCAGGAAGCTTTTGGATAGAGCTCTTACCTTTGAACAAATGGCTGCCTGCTGCCAGCATAATTGGGCTCGGAGGGGAAATTTTCAGTCTAGAAACGAAAGGAAAATAATATTTTGTATTGGCAATGTTAGCATTTTAAAGCTATTTCCAACAGTAGTGTGAGTGACATGAATGAAATGCTCAATGGTTGGTTTTCAGATGTGTATATCTTTATTGTAGCACCTGAAACATGTCAATAAAATGTGATTTCAGCCTCAGAGCACCTGACAGCGATGGCAGCATGATAAGAACATATCTCCATTGTGACCATATGTGCCTCTTTGGCAAGGCAAAGGAGTAAAGCATTAGTCACTGTCATCAGCATCCTTTTTCCCCTATCTTGAGAATAATGTGTTTGTGTTGATCACACCCACATACCCTAGTGACTGGTGACAGTGCCAGGCCTTGTCATCTGTGTTATCATCTCCAAATGAGACTGTCTGTGAGACTGTCCTAGATATTTACATCGTTTACAACGGATAATTCTGCTGTGCTACACAACAGTACAAGCCCATGCTGTCAAATTAGCATGGTAGCTGGCTCGTGTATTCAACCCTGCCATCTCTACAAGGCAATGCTGGAACCTATTAATGGCCTTATCGTGCCAACTTTGGATGTGGATGGGTGGACCTGGCCCATATTTGTGGAGAGCGAAAAATGCGATTGTAAGGTTATGCTGTGTGCATCTAGCTGTCTGGTGCACATCGGTTCAGTAATGTGATCGGACAAGCTGCTCAAACACCTGTCCAATCCCACATTTCAGGCAGAGTTTTGTTTTCACTCTAAAGCAGTGGATCTGGCGGGGTCAAAGCAGCCTTGTTCAATACTCACACTGTTTGCATGTCTAACTGAGAGGACTTTCTGATTATGCAGACCACCTGTACCTTTTAAGAGAAGACGGCCAATGCAGCAAATTTTTAGAGTGACTTTACAAATTCAAAAACACTTTGGGGGAAAATACCACTTACAACACATAGTGGATTCCAACACTAAGTTGCCATATCATGCTTTATATGCAGACAATATTTTGTAGTGCCATGGCAGAGGTAAAAGTGATAATAATGATGTCTGTTCACAGTGACAGTTTTTCTTTTTCAGTCGATTACTTTTCTTTTGTCAGATTTGTACAGCAAAGCAGCGGGTGCAGATAAGCGAGAATAAAGGGCAGATAAAGAATACAGTGTAGCATCCTCCTTACCTGTATGACTGACATCCTATTCGCTGGAGTGTCTTTGCTAAGCCCGGCAAAGCTGGAGTGGCAACCTGCCCTGGGGACTGTCAGGCTGTTTGTGGTGGTTTTCAGGTACATGACCTCTGACCTGGGCAGTGTGAGTGGCAGAGGGCTCTGGTAGTCAAAACATATTGGTGAAGTGATGAGCGAAGGGCTGCTCACCACATTCATCCGGCTGGCAGAATCTCTCTCCTCCATCTCACTCTGCACCAGCATGATGTCACTCTTGTTGATCCTTTTCTTTTTGCCTTTCCCCACTGGAGGATTGGAGTACTCAGCCATGCGGCAGTTATAATTCCCAGTCTCCTTATCTTGATGCTTGGACTTGACAGCGATGGCGGTCATGACTGCTAAGAGCATGACAGAGATAATGCAGAGGGTAACTATGAGGGGCAGGGATACGTCCCAGTGCTGCTGCTCCCCACTCGCGCTGGAACCCCCTCCTGCTGCCGTTTCTGTGTTCGCCTTAATGATCAGCTTAGCCACGGCAGATAAGGGAGGCTTGCCATGGTCAGTTACCTTCACCACCAGCTCAACCACTGGGGTGACCTCCTCCCATAGAGCATGGGTAGTTCTGACCTCTCCTCCCACTGGGTCCATCTCAAACAGGTGGTCGTCATTTCCTTCTGTGATCTCGTAGGTCAAATGGCCACTTTCTCCGTGGTCATGGTCCACTGCTTTCACTGTAGCCACAATGTATCCAATACCCACATTTCTAGGCACCGGGATTTCAGCTGTATCATTTTGCAGGAGGGGCAAAATAATAACAGGGAGATTGTCGTTGACGTCAAGCACATTGACCCTGACTGTAGATGTGCTCTCCATGTGAGGAGAGCCTCCATCTTTAGCTTGAACTTTGAACTCAAAGGATTTAGTTTGCTCATAATTGAAAGACCGTGAGGCATATATGGCTCCATTGGTGGGATTAACAGACACATAGGTGTACACTGAAACATCTCCTATGTGTGATGGCAGAATGGAATATGACACTGTTCCATTTCGACCTACATCTGGGTCATGGGCCAGAACGGAGCCCAGATACTCCCCTGGGATGTTGTTCTCAGGCACCTGTAACACGTACATTGTCTTTGTAAACCGAGGCGCATTGTCGTTTTCATCCAAGATTTTCACAGTGAATGACTTAGTGTAATTCAAAGAAGGGATCCCATTGTCTCTTGCCACAATTGTAACATTGTATTCATCTTTCATTTCCCTGTCCAAAGGTCTGTCTGTGAGCAGAGTGTAAAAATTATCATTGTTTTCCTGCAGTCTAAAAGGTACATTTCCCAGCACCCGACACTGAAGCTGACCATTTCGGCCAGAATCTTTATCTGTCACTCTGACCAGTGCGATGACAGATTCTGGAGGTGCTGCTTCACTGATGGCTCCCTGCCGGACAGAAACAAAACTTATTATTGGTGAGTTGTCATTTTTGTCAAGCACTTTGACAGTAATTTTACAGTGGCCCGGTATGGGGTTTGGCCCAAGATCCTTAGCCTGCACATCAAACTCTATGATTGGATTCTCTTCATAGTCAATTTCTCCCTGGACTTTTACAATGCCAGTATTGGGGTCAATGGAGAACAAATCTTGTATTCGCTCAGATGCATATCCAGTAAAGGAATAGACCACCTGCCCGTTGCTGCCCTCATCTTGGTCAGTGGCATTTAAATCTATGAGTACTTTTCCAGAAGGGGAATTTTCTGGAATCTCTATCACATAAGAGGATTTTTCAAAAACCGGGCTATTGTCATTCGAATCAGTCACTCTGACATTGATTTGCATGGAGCCTGATCTTGGATACTCCCCACCGTCAATTGCTGTGAGGAGAAGGGTGTGATGACTCTGATCCTCCCTATCCAGAGGTCTCTGAACCACCAGCTCTGGATATATAGTCCCATCACCCCTCACTTTTAAATCCAAAGAAAAGGTATTGTAATCATCTCTTGTGACCTGGTAGGTTTTTATCCCATTTTCCCCAGAATCTGAGTCATGTGCAATAGTCAGGGGGAAGCGTGTCCCAGCAGCTGCGTTTTCTGAAATATCAATATTAACGTGATCTGAAGGAAAAATTGGCGAGTTGTCATTTATGTCCTGTATGTCAATCTTAATCATGCATATTTCCTTGTCGTTGGCAAACACCTCCATGGAGAGCTGACACTTTGGGTTGCGCCTGCACAACGTTTCCCTGTCAATCCTTTGTTTGGTGAAGATTAGTCCACTCTCCGGGTCAACATCCACTAGATGTGGTGCAGAATTCTCCAGTACTCTGAAGTTAGATTTTTTCCCTCTCTCCATGGTCCCATACCCGGCATCTTTTGCTATATTACCTATGACGGTGCCAGGTCCTTGCTCCTCTGGGACAGAATAATTGAGATTTTTCAATGTCAGGGCTTTAACCCACAGCAGAAAGAAAATGGGTACAGAGAGACGCATCCCTTCAACTGAATATGCGGTAGTGGCAGACAGAAAAAAAAAATCCTCCTTGACTTTCAACCTGTTGATTACGGCAAACCTAGAGGACTAAATCCAAACCAGGCATGTGGTTGACGCCGATCTCACACTAATCGGTTATCAAATCGATTTGTGAATCGTTATCTCCTTTAAATCGGTTGGATTTTAACCTCTTTCACATTGCCGTTCGGCTATGATGAACTCTTTCTGTAAACAAAGATGACCGCCCGACGACACCTAATGCATGAATTAAAGATCAAATTCAACATAGTGTACCAGAAATGCTTTGTTTTCCCTCATGGGGGGACTTAATGAATAATCGATGAGTATAAAGTATTAATATTCCCCACTGCATCCAAGGTTAAAGCGTTTGAATCTCTGTGGTGAAGGTTAGACCGTAGCTTACAAAAGCGCATTGCCCTCATGCGACATCTACACCTAGGCTACAGCAAATACTGACATGCCCGTTCAAAATGCAGCATTGCCCGATGTTACCATTCACAATGCATTTACTTTTCTTCCTGTGCGGCACACTGTTGCATATGGGTTCTGCTCGCGTAGCATACACAGCCTGTCCATGCCACAAAGTGGGATAAAAGCGGGATATAGAGCTGTTACTCCTGTACAACCTTTTGTGTTCCCGTCATTCAAGAGCATCTATAGCACGGCTGCGACTTTTGCCCGATGATTGTCCTATAATCAGTCCAGTAATCCCATAATCCAGTCCAATTGGACCCAGTGCTCTCGCATCCTTCATTCGGACAATTCTCATCTGCACTGTCCCCGTGAACGTTGCCAGAAAAACGCAAAAAAAAAGGTGCTGGAAGATTTCAGATAATCAAAATTAATCGCTTTTCCTGCGCTCAGTTCTCTCCGCGTCAACTGTTGAAACCTGCTCCCTTCGCAGTGAGATCTGACTGGAATCCTCTCGACGCCTTTAAAGCAGACTCCAGTGTATTTCTTGGTGCATTTAACATAGTTTCTGATCGTATTCCAGCAAATGAGTGAACAGTGACAGATCTTGCCTTGGGGGGGTCTCTCCAATAGGTCTGGCAAGATCGCATGAAGAAGGGCTGTTCTAGTGCTACGTGATTCATTTACTGATGTGCGCGCACAGAGCAGCAGCATCAGAGGAGGAACGTGCTTGTGGATGTTGCTCCTAATACATGTGGATGTGAACTGGGGATTATGAATAGATCGATGAAATGTGTTTGGCTGGGATGTAGTAGAAGCAGTAAGGACTTGACAAGTGGTCATTCCGGAGAAGAACTGGATCAAAATTGGCAATGTGGATTTTAAAAGAATGTAAAATTAAAGCTGACAAGAGTACTTGGGTTTCTTCTCCACAGAGTGCCATGTTCTCAGTGTGACTGATAATCGGGACTAAATTTAAGGTTTTTATCAATAATTGAAAATAATAGCCTCTTGCACCTGCATTGTAGCAGATTAGTATTGAGAGACTGTGGGTGTTTTCAGGATAATCTCTGTAAAGGACAAGGAAATTGCTAATGCTCCTGAAAAAAAAAAAAAACAAGGCTTATTTCACAGCTCAAATATCACTTCTGTTGGTATAACCTGCCTTCTGCAGCTATCACACTTTCCTTCATAGCCTATCCACATCAATCTCATATCTCATATTGAAAAGATGGACTGACATTTAGTTCACTCAGCATTTCAACAATATGACATTTGCATTTTTATTCTCACTTGACCAGATCTCGGTGACGCACGGTGCTCCGTGATGATGCAGGTACCATATGAGCGTACTTCTTAGAGGAAGCTGTGTCAACATTACAGGCCAAGATCAGTGTGGCCTGGCTCTTCATTTAATTCCATGTTGCTCAGGATTTAAATCAACCTTGAGTTGTCCCTGAGTTCATTTCCATTGTCTAAAACATGGCTGCTTTCCTCCTCTGGGAGCATCAACTTTGCCTGGCTAGGGTGCAGCCTGCATAAATTGGCCATTTCTGCAGGTAAGAGATAAGGACAACAAAGGGAAACTAATTGTCATTCAGTGTATGTTAAAACCTCAGGAAAGGACTGCTATTGACAATTGTGTCTGTATTGTCACAGTCATACTATTTAATATGATCTGAACTCTGAATGAGAGGATGGTTCATATCCATAATAAATAGGCCACATCCCAATGTGTAGCTTTGACTGTTGTGCTTTTGTAAAAGCTGATGACTTTGTCATGGATAACTTTGTCTAATGAGACCACTGCACCCGCCCTGGAATGAACCACAATCTCTGCTTTGTTGGCAGTAAAAAAAAAAAAAACAACTCACAGATGCATCTGTTGTTTCATGACAAATTGATTTTTACTTGAAAGCGCATTATTCTGTTGGTGTAAAATTATAGCCTACCTGTTGTAATTCCTCAGAAGTTGAAATGACAAACAGTAGCTATGCTTATTTAAGCACGAGCGCAATATCTTGGCATCTCTTTCATGTGATTCACTTACCACTCCGCAACAAGCATGATTGGAGGTGAGATTAAGTTGTTTATCATTCTGTTTTTGCGCCCGTTGCCGGTTGCACCACACCTCAAGCAGCACACTAGAATACTGATGGTGGTGAATGGGGGGATGATGATCAACACAAGTCACAGAATTTTGCCGCAGAGTAAATAAATGCATGAGAGAACAAGTTCTGTTTGGAACAACTTTCTCCATGACACATTGTGCAAACATGGTAATTGCACACATAAAACAAAAATGATGCAGAAAGTTTCTTTAACAGTCCAACAAGATTTTAAGAAACTTATTTTAGTCAGTTGCAGAGGAAACATTAAACTGGTTAAATGTGCCATACATAACAAAAAAAAACAACCATTCCTGCATTGTTAAAGTACACAAGAAGAAGTCAGTTAAATACTATTAATATTAGTGCCATTCCTTCCTTATATAGGAGTGGCTTATGTTTCTTCTACCTTGTGACAATGATCTATAACTCTCTTAAAGGGTCAATTCACTCAGTTCACAAAATATATAGTATTTGCTCTCACCTATACTGGCATCTTGCAGTGCTGGTAGTTATGGTTTCATATGGCTGATGTTTTGAAAAATCTGCCTCAGAAACTTCTGTTTCCAGCCGCATACAATGGAGGTAAATATAATTTAAGTTTTGCTGTCATTTTCAGAGAAAATTAATTTCCCAGTTACATCCACAGAACATGCTGTCCGCCCTTTTCATGGGCAATAATTCTTTAGTAGAAAATGGTTCATTTGAAAATTCTCCACAGAGGTCTGAATCATCCAGAACAACCTCAACTGTTTCGGGAAACACAGGTGGCTGTTTAATTTTTCGAATGTATTTTTTTTAAACAACTTGCACACCTCAAACTAAAAAAATAACTGAAAACCTTGAAAATCTCAGTAGATAAAACTTACACAACACAGCATCAAAAGGTGTACAGTACTTGACATTGTGTTTCCAGTATTCAGTTCTTGAATTAACTTTATTTCATTCATTTATATTTGTCCTACTGTTGTTTTCAGTGTACCTGTACTGGCGTATATAATATGCATAACTATACCCTTGTTGTCTTGTATATAGGATGAAGATGTATGAACGTTTGTTTGTTTTGTTTTTCTCATTGGTATTTCCTCAGACAGTAAAACCAGACCTTGGCCTTCCACTAGTGACCATTACTCCTGCATTTTTGTCAGTGGGTATGTGTCATGTGGGTCACATCCGCCTTTGCAGGCAGCACTGCTGGCCTAACTGTCGACACAACAAAAGAGCTCTCACACATCTCACAAGCCTTGTTATCATGATACATATAGAAGAAATCATTTTTGTTGCAGAGCAGCTGAGGTTTGCATGTAAATTCAAATCCTCAAGGGTCAATATGCTATTTCTCAAACATTTCAGGTCTGAATCAAAACTCAGGAGTCAAGCCTCGCTCTCTGGAGCATATGGGTTAAACAATGGATGTTTCTGAATTCGATTTTTCGAGGAACTCTCTGGGGCTCCGAGAGCTAAGACAACCTTCCGCCACATTCACAAAACCTGAAAGTATTTTGAATTCTTGATAGCATCCAACAGAGTTTCGGTTGGTGGTCGGGAAGATGGTTTTAATAAATTCTGGACCTAATCTGCATTTTTTTTTTTGCAGGGGAGAGGGGGAGCTAATAGTGTGACTGTTGAGAATGTGCCTTTTAAAGTGTTTATGCAAATATGCACCTAAAAACTCTCAAATTACCTGCTGATCAATCAGTCTGGAAAACAAGCGTGTAATACACTGCTCTGATCCAAGCACAAAACACATTATGATTTGTAAAATGAACAGGTACTTTCTGGAACATAATTCACATTCTATCCACATCAAACATGAGACTGGAATCATGAATATAATTATGAGACACAAGGAGACAAACACCATAACCTGCGATGCGTTAACGGACAATCCCTTGAGTTTCTGCACAGATGATGAATGAAAGAGTTCATGGTAACAGGAAAGTATTTCTAACATGGTCATAACTGCATTTAAATGGGCTAAAATATGTGAAAACATTGTTGGACTTCTGGTTGCTGGCAAATAAAGATCTTCTTAATACACAGGTTGTTAAGTTGACACAATACTGAAACACAATCAATTCAACTGTCATTGTCAACCTCTAAAAAAGTTGTAAATGTAAGAGGCACTCACAATATTGTAATGGTGATAAAAGACACACGCATTATAAATATTTCAGCACCTCTATACTATTTGTCATTTAGTTGAGTAGGTTTTATTACAGAATCTGATTTGTATTACTAATGATTCATGTAATTGTAAATGGCCTGAGCTGGAAAGACTACAGTATTGCCACCGTAAGGAAGAATCAACCTCTTGAAATAATATTGATTATTCACCTCAGTAATGACCTCATGTCCAAACTTGTTAGACTTCAGCACTCTACAGCCTACCACCTTGCTTCAGAGGCTCCAAGAAAATTTGCTGCTAAAATTTCTGAACAAGCTTACAACACATGTTCACAAATAATCATAGAGCCTTCGATGATCATAGGCTATATCACATTGAACTCTGATTAGGTCTATATTTTGATTCAGGCTTTAAATAAGGGTTGGCATTCAAGTGGAAGACAGTTTTTCCTTCCAAGCCGATTGTAAGGTTTGAATATCTAGCTTAGATCTTTGAGTCACAGTGAATCAGCACTTACTCACCACACAGCATTCAAAGAGACAGGAAGAACCACCCCCCCCCCCCCCCCCCCCCCCAACACACACACACACACCACCGCCACCACCATCACCAACCGCTGCCACTGCCACCAGAGAGGAAGGCTGTAGTGGTGTGTGACATCACAGCATCATCTTGTAAGTTGTCAAAGTTATTGACGAGGAGACTAGGAGAAAGATGAAGGAGGTAATTCACATCTGCCCCCAAAGAATATTCTTGAACAGAGACATGGGTTAAAAAAAAAAAAAGTTTGATACTTCATGTACTTGATGACAAATGAGAAAACTCAATTTCCCCTGATGAAGACACCTGCAGTTGGAAGCTCTGGAAAGAGCTAGTAAATGTAACTAGAAGATTATTTTGTTCCCATCTACCTGGAAATGAAGCTAATAATAAATATGATACCAAATGAAACATTCTGAAGTACGCAACAGGTGATGGGCCTCTTTTAGCTTTGGTTCCCTACATGAACATTTTATGAATCATTATACTTTTTTATTGTGCAAGATTTAAAGGAGTAGCTTGTCATTTTTAGATTTCTGTTTGTGTACACATTAAACAAACATGATATATTGTGTTAATTAATGAGCTTTATTGGTGCTGGTAAGCATAATTTTGAATGTCGGAGAGCTGGGCAAGCTGTTTCCCCCTGCAACCAGTCTTTATGCTAAGCTAATTTCCTCCCAGCTTAATTTCCATACTTAAAGCATAGACATGATTATGGTATTGATTTTTCTCATCTAACTCTAAGAAAGAAAGGCATTTCCAAAAATGCTGAGTATAACCGAGTATTTATTCAATGTAACTTTGGGAGAACACAAATAAAACTCCTCAAAGATATAAATGTTCTTTTGCCTTTTTTTTTTTTCTCAAACCCAATACGTAATATTGAAAAGCAAGTCTGATTTGTGCTAAGAAAAGATCCATATATTATCAAGATAAATATAACATGTGTGCCACTTTATTTTTGGGCCTGTGTCTAAATTTCACCAAGACGAATCTAGTGCAGTCTCACAAAGGTTGTGCCAGATGCCTCGTCTCACTCTTAGCTCAAGTGTCCCACATACAGTGTGAGAGAATTGCTGGTTACACCGCTCTTAAGACTGGCAGAGAAGCAGCAGGTTAGAAAAAAAACACCTCCCAGGAGAAATGATTCAAGGTATTGGAGAGCCAGAGAGGCGAATAAAGTGAATGCAATTTCAAAGGGGAAATAATGGAGGTCATGGTGTTTGATGTTCCTATGCTGGCCACGAAAATAACTTTGTTGATGATGGAATCAATCACACTTCTGTGGCTCTGAATGTTAATGAAGATATGTTTAGCTTTTTTTTTTTTTTTTTGCATTTTTAATAACAGTGTTAACATCAAACCTAGTCATCCATTGCTCTAGACAGAATGAAGTGCGGTTATCTGCAGCTGTGCCGGCTGATATCAGCTGACTGAAGCAGTAATATTTAAAATGTGACAGGTGGGTTCTTTTTTTGTGATGTTCTTCTCTTGTGTTTTTGTTGTGATGAGTGAACACAAGGTCAAAATGGAGTTTATCCTCTGATATCAGCTGCCAGTCCAGACAAGAGAAATGCTCACTCAAGGTGACATTACTTTGGTGTCTGCACTCAGCACGCCACTACATCTTTCATTTCCTGTGAGCTAAAATTTACAACTTATCCTTTGACAGGAGGAGTAAACATTTCTAATATGACCCAGTCTGTGATCTTCCCAAGTAAACTAAAGAAAACCTGCCTCAGCCTCTGCGATCCTTGACAATCCCAAAGAAAACAATAAACAAAGCACTTTTTGTTTTTTTATATATTTCAAATATCATACATGAGTAAAAAAAAAAGTCAATTTCAGGCTATTAAAGAGCCATACAACAGTAGGAAGCATTCCTTATATGACTTGATGCTGATAATGACTACATTTATGTATTCTGTGTTGGATTACTGGAAGGTGAGGGCCATGAAACGAACAGCGCTTACATAGCCTAATTAGATGGAAACAGTGATAATAGATGGTAACAATAGCAGTGTGATTTAGGAGAGCTCATGACATTTCCTTATTCTTTCTGCAGTGGCACTTTATCTCAGGCCGGGAAAGTTATTTAGTATGCAATGGATCAATCACCATCCTCAAAAGTCATTTAAATTAACTTCTTGGGATGATATCTATCCAGCAAAGTGGCCAACAGAGGCAAGAAACTATCAGAAAATTAAAAAGGACCTAACATTTTTCTGTGTGAAATTGAAATTGAACAAAATTGAGCAAAGCATTGGTTACGCAAACATTCCAAGATGTTCTCTGACAGATTGTTCTTTTTAGTCTGTGGATGTTTTTCTTTTCACAAATTCAAACAATGAGGAGCAGATTTTTCTCACTTACAGGACTCGCTCATCACTCTCACTTTGACAACACAGTCAGTCCTTCCACTGACAACTGGACCGGCAGTGTGGTGACTGTGTCCTGCAACAGGCCACTGATACAATAGTCGTCAGAACCGTTACGGCTAAATTCATTTTTCGCTGAAACACTGTGCAACTTATTAATACTTAATGAGAACAGAGGGTAAAACTCCTGCACTGAGCCTGGCTCAGTCTCTAAATTAAGAGGAGTCCAAAGTGAATGTTTGATTCTTACTAAATAAAAATAAGCCAATGGCCATGCACTGCATGTCTAATTGCGGATGAAGCATCAAATTAAAATGTCAGGGACTGCTTGGAAAAGCAGCGGCTGCAGAGTTCTAGTATTTAAATTTTTCTTAGAGATTATGCCATTTTCAGGGAAGGTGTAATTTGTGCAGAGGCAACACCATGTTATTAGGTTCGACAATTCTCAGTCATGTTAATGTTGGGAAGGAGGGAAGACAGCATGCCACCTAGTGGGATGTGAATAACCCATATATCTCACCACCAATTAGTATTAGGCTGTACTGTAAAGTGACAGGAAACTAATTCATAAATACTGTAGCAACATGAAAGAGGAGGGAAGCCATCCGAAGAAGAAAAATAAACTGTCAGTCCCATACAGATAGGGAAACATCAACAGAGCCTTTCCAATTACTTCAAGGTTAACTGTGAACCACTAATAACTTCAGGGAACCGGAGAAACAAAACATTGTTAGCTAATTACATAAGCAAGTCATTTAGACTGATTGATGCAACATATTATCCTGTGCTCCCTTCCTCTCCCTCCGCTGTCTCTCTCTCTATTTCTCTCTCTCTCGCTCCCTAATTTTCCCTTCCGTATAGGAGAGAGAACAGCATAAAGGCTGTGTTTCCTTTTGGCAGCTGTCTCCATGACGGCCCACACTGACACAATGAGACACTCTCTCTGCTCAGCAGTAAACCACAATCAACTGGTGAACAACTGGCACAGATTTATCATCATCAGCTCACGACCAAAGCTCTACGTGTGAGCTGACACACTCTGCAGATAGAGAACTGCAGGCACAGCCGTTACTGTTTAAGACAGGGGTCAACGTGTTAGTGAAGTGGTAAGCAGCATTAACTCCTAGTGAATTCAGTGGTAAACTAAATGAATATGAGCCTGGTGAGATGAGCCATTCTGTTCTTGAATTGGTGTATATAGATGCCGTACAACAAAAGGCTTACAGGGAGATCGTTTATGTTTATTGTTATTTTTTGTTGCCTCCGCTGTCAATGATGTAATATTCAGAATACTGTGTTCAGTCATGCATGCAAGGATATTTGTTATTAACAGCTCATCCTGAATACAAGCCCAGTCGGGATTTGAGCTTTTGTTGTACAATATTATAAATATGTTCAATAAGAATGTGAATTAGTAATCCCCTGTGTCTTATGTATCATGAATATGATTTACAGTAACAACAAAAAACAGAATATTATTTTTTATCCATAATGTGTATGAGTGAGGTTCTTGGTTCTGTTTAAGATAAGCATAAAAGCAGTTTAAAGGATTCATGGCACTGAATGGCTACAAATGAAAATGAGCACTTGATGGTCTGATTGCCTGAAAGTACTTGTCCTTTGCTTGTTCGCTGGACTTGAATGTAACACATGTTTAACCAACCAAATGATGTCACCCTGTATATTTAAATAACTGTTTGCCTTTAATGAAATTAACTGTCTAAAGCAGGACAACTGCATAATGGGGAAGTTGTCGCTGAAAGCACAAGCAATAATGAACACGTCTGAAATAGCAGCACATGTGAGCTTCCTGTGACCCTCAGGAGAACTCCATTCAAAGTTGAGCTTCTGATAGCATAGCAGAAGCTCTTTTGTGCTACAGTATAGCAGAGAAAGATAGTGAGCCATAATGAAAACAAGCAAATGCTATTTAGTTTATTGAATCACATTGTTCAAATCACATTTCAGCTACATTATGCTGTATATAAAGCTGTAGCTCACAACTGTAAATTATGTTTGTGAAGCCTGTAATTTTTTTGAAGTTGCACAGCATGATGTTTCCCCCTAGTGGTATAAAGAACTAAAATAGACCAAACAGACATCGGTGTTGTTTAATGCAGCCATAGTCTATATAGAATAATCCGGGAGTAAGATTTATTTAAATGACAAGTCTATGTGGGTTTCTTTCACCTTTCACTCTATCTTTGCCATTCTGCACAGAAACAAAACATAAAATCAATGAAGATTAATTTTAAATAAGTGTACAACTTGCATGCTATTACTACAAACATGACCAGCTTTCCTTTAAATCACCTGGAATTATATTTCAAACAATTTATGAAGTTTGAACAGTTTATAAATCCAGGAAATCCTTACAGTAATTATCTGAAACCAATAATGACTGATGGGGAGGCTGAAATGGCTACAAGACCTTTGCATCCTATAATTTGGGCAACATTTCCTTTGAAATGGGTTCTTTTTACTGTCTCTGATGTTAGTGTCTTGCTACTTCCTTTTCTTTGTCTTTGTTGTGATCTGTAATTGTAGATAGCAGAAGTTTGAAGGAAATGTAAATATATAAAAAGCAAATAAATAAAATTAATAAACTTAAAACTGTTTGTAATGTTTTTACAGGCATGATAAGTCTTGCCAAAAGACAAGGTAGCAACTACACAAATTAGACACAATAACACTACCTAAGATGAATTTAAATACAAGAATGCTGTAAGATCAGCAGAGTAACTGTCTTACATGTGAGCTGCTTTGTGGTTGAGATCCAAACCCTGGACCGAGGCTCCCACTTGAACAGCTTTGTACTATCACAGGCGCAAGCATATGGCATCATTTGGCAAAGAGAGAAAACAATATTCTTAGCTCAGATTAGAATATGATTTTTTTCTGAATGGTTTGAGTAAGCAAGAAAACAGAAGAAAGCATGTATTTGATTCAGTAGGTGAATTTTAGTATTAAAGGAATAGTTTGATATTTTGGGGCGTTCCCTTATTTGCTCTCTTGCTGAAAGTTTGAGAAGACTGATACTGCTCTTAAGGGATGATAAAGCCCCAGTGATCACTGTGATTTAGTATTATTTAGCCAAGTTTTTGCTATCTTGAAGTACATTGATGTGGGCGTGAAGCAAGTTACATTTTACTGGTAAATGAACCTACAGACGCAACTTCTCCTTCTAGGAAAACTGTCAAGTGTAAAACAAATAGTGTTTTTTTTTCACACCAGCCCCCGCAATTCAAAAGATCCAAAAGTCAATATCCACACTTGGCAGTTCAGACAAAGATGAAGATGAGATGCGAGTTGTAAAAAAACATTGCATTGTGGGATGGACCTGAAGCACCGAATGACATTGATTCAGAAAGGCTCCATCTTTACACACACTGGGTACACACGGGGGATTATTTCTTAAAGCTGAGATGATAAGAGGCCAGAACAACATAATCACAGCCATACAGCCAGCTATTTGTCAAAAATAAATCCAACATCAACAGGTGCGGAGGCTAGAAATGACGTGTGCAGACTCATTTGTCAGTGGACTACTGACGAGCTAAAAACCGGCTCATTTTCTATTACCTGGGGAGATTTCAAATGTAGGGCTGTGAGTGCTGCTGTAGGAAATTAATGTGAAATCCATTTGGATATGAATGAACACAGTGTCTGCCAGCAGAGCAAAACACATTTTATGCCAAACTGTGTGGATGAATATACCTTGTGGCACAAATTGTCAGGTCAATGCACAACTGTTTGACCTACAAGGAGCATATAAAGCACTGATGAAGAGGACCATATTGTATTGATTGATAAATGCATTTTCCCTCTGTGTACAATTGGCTATCTGTCAGACCAGTGCACATCACCAGGGGCACAAATATGACCTTCTTTCTTATTGCTTGCCTTTTGTATATGCATGGCCATGAATGCTTGGGGGACTCTATGCCTAAAATAAAGTTAATAACCTTGCAATTTCCAAACTGTGGTCGCTTTGCAGCTGAGAATTATTAGATTAAAAAAGGTGACCAGAACAACTTAAATATTGTCCTTTATTCAAGAGGCATATTGTGGTAATGTGTCAGAGCTCTGTTTATTTCTTTATGGTTATGTAAAAAAAACATCTAATCCACTCTATCTCAGCTTTTATCACTGCCATCAAAAAACACAAAAGCAGGTATTTATGCTTATGCAAATGAGTACTGCTCTTAGCACCTTTTTTTTCTGCAGATGAACAGTAAACAGAAAGAAATGATGACTCAATCTGCCTTCAGTTTTCATTGATAGCTACTCCTTGGCAGCAGTTTTGGAAACTATTTATTATCTCTTCGGGGCTGGCCCTTAGATAGCTATTAATTCATTTGTAACAATCCTTTACTCTTGTCTCAATTACCTCATAGGTTCATTTAAAGCAACCTCACTGAGCAGATGGAAATCATCAGGTATTGAATATTGTTTAAAATGCATATTTGGAGTTTGCCTTTCAGTCACTCAACTCGAGAGCGAATGTTAAAATTTTGATGAAAAGCAATATTAAAGTAGGACTATACATTTGAAGTTGTTGACGAAAACTCATGCACTTCCCCCATGGAAATGTTCGCTTGATTGAAAGATGTATTTAATTGATTTTATTTTGCATAATTTAGTTACTGACTTCCGAGTTTCTTGCAACTGTGTGCCCTGATTTACTTTCACACAATCCTGTTGCTGCTCTATTTTGGAAGTTGTTAGTAAAAGCGCTTACTTCAAGATTGAAAAGGATGAAAATGTTGAATTTGCATATATATATAAATCTCAACAATCTCAACAACTAATAACCAGTATTCAGGCTGATGCTTGCTAGTGTTGGCTATGGATTTAAAACTCATCATTGTCTCATCAATAAATCATTCGGGACCAGAGACAGTTTGCACTTGCCCTACATATTCTTGGATTAAACTTAATAATGGTTCTGCAAATATGCCAGTAAAGCCAGGCAAGCAAGTTCCATATCAACTGCAGAGTATTCAGAGGAAGAGTTATATGACAAAACAGTATTTTTATATTTTGCACCATTTTCTTGGTAAGTTGACTTTATATACAAGAGCTGAACATTTGCCCCTCATGGCAACAAATGACAGTCAGGAATTTGTCAAATAATCTAATACTTGTTGTTCTGTGTTGTACGCTGTATAGTGATCTAAATTATTTAGAAGAGCAGAAAGCAGGTGTGACAGCACCCAGCATGATTTTGCCAGAATAACAGTTCATACTTTATTTTCCACTTTAGTACGAACACCATAGTCTCTCATTGGCATGCAAGAAACTCAACCAAGCAACCTCAGAGTCTTCAAAGCCAGTCTCCCAGGTAATGGAGCAGCTTGAGATTTTACATCTGATCATCACTGACTGGAGTCTTGATCATGTACTGTAGATTCAAAACTGGTAAAAGATTTCTGCATGTTTACAAACTATGACTGGAGTTTCTCATATTAGAAAAAAAAATTGCTGAATAAATGATGTCCTTCATAATTTCAGTCACAAATTTATTGCAAAAAGACACATCATTGTGCATCATAGGATACAGTACAATGAAACTCAAATAATGAGATATAAATAAACATACTATATTATCTGAAAATTCTGTTCAGCAAAAAATATATGTACACCTGTTTGTCATATAATGACCAGTTTACAAATATTCACATCTTATTAGTACATATCTTATATAACGCAGTATCTAAAAGATAGTTGCAACCTCTAAAGCAGTAGCAACTGTTACGATATTTGGATTTTGCTTGTGGATTTCAACGCCTACAGCACTGGCGTCACGCTGTTGCTGAGGAAAGTAAGAAGGGAGCGTCCCAGTCCTGGAGAAGGGCTGTATGCTGCTCTTTGATTTGGGGCGATTTGTGCCATAACTAGAATCCTTCCAAGAGAGGGGATAGCCATGAGGATTGTTGAAAACCGGTACCGGGGAGAAGCCTATTGTGTATGCGTTGTCTCTGGGGTTTCTGAAGCTTTGTGCCGGTATTGCACAGTAGGTGCCTTGGCAATCCCCAGATAAGCTGTTAGTGGCACTGGATGAACCTGAAATAAAAGTGAAATAAATAAGGATGGGAAATTGTTGATGCAGATGTTACAGTACCACCATTTATCATTTGTGTCATTCTGGTGAATATTTTATGCTTTATTCAGTGGTGTGTGATGTCAAAGCTTCAAAACTCAAAGGGGAAAACTCACTTTTTAGCCTCGGCTGGAAGGTACTGAAGTTCTTCTTGCCTCCATCGCCGCTGATATCTGAGTCGCTGTCGTTAAAGTCACTGTCCCCTTTGCCACTGTCCTTCACGCTCAACTGGTCGGTGTTGCCAATGCCACTGTGAATATAATCAACAAATAGAGTATGAGCCACCACTGCACCACATTAGCTTGATCATTGATGTCTTTTTTTTTTTTTTTTTTTTTTTACAAACAAGTCCTGTCTGTATCCTGCCCATCTAACCTCATTCCACAAGAATGCCAAAAGTGATCAAACATATGCACGGTGCATGTTAATTAAGTACCCTCAGCTCAGACAGATTTGACTGTGAATAAAGCATATCATATCTGAGAAAAGATATTACATTTAGTTGTCTTACCTCACTTGCAAGCAGTATTTGTCACCTTGCCACACAGATGGTGGTTGGAAATGCTTGGAGGGCAGGAACATCTAAGAGAGAACAAACAAAATCACAGCAGAGAGCTTAGTTACCATTTCTGGCACAAAGATCAAGGCAGCAGCATGTGGGAACATCATATGAATATAAAAATAAAAAGGAGGGAGGGGGGAAGCCTCCTGTAGTTAACTCACCTTTGTCTCTGACTCCCCACTCCTGTCTTCATACAGACAGGAATCATCCAGAGAAGAAGATGTTCTCTCATGGAAGAAACCTCGTTGACCGGTGTATATGTTTGGTTCTGTTGAGCCGAGCATGGGCATAGGCCTGCTGTCAAACAGGCTGTGACACACTTCCCTCTTGGAGCCACGGTTTCTCCCCCCACGACTGAGTTTGCATGTGACAACAACAGCCACTATTGCAATCAGCAACAATGCACAACCCCCACTGAGCATAATAATGACAATTAGGGAGCCATCCAAGCTGGAGCCTTCTTCATCACTTGACCGCAACACAATGACGACTTGGTCTTCAGAGGGTTCAGTGTCTGTGATGACAAACCTAATAGTGGCACTTGCAGAGAGCGGGGACCTGCCATTGTCACTCACTGCGATTTTCATTTCGAGCACGTCTCCAATTTCAGCTGTCAGCCATTGTTTTAAAGCAATTTCTCCAGTAGCTTTGTTCATTGTGAAAAGCTTTGGGTCACCTTGTACAATTTGATAGGAGAGCTCACCGTTCACCGCTTCATCCTCATCTTCAGCTGAGACGCGGAGGGCAAGATAGCCAGGAGGTGCATTAAAGGGCAGAGAAATATCAGCAGAGTCATTCAGAAGGATGGGGAAGGTGAAGTGTGGATAGTTGTCATTCTGATCCACAACTCTAATCCTGATTGTTGATGTGCTTGACAGAGAGGGGGAACCTCTGTCTTCTGCTTGGATGACCAATTCAATCTGCTGAAGAGTCTCATAGTCAAAAGACCTTAAAGTATACAAAGACCCAGACAGAGAATCTACAGAAACATAAGTGGACAGTGGGGATCCTCCTGGCACCTTTGAATCTATGAGTTTGTAAGACACTTTGGCATTCTTTCCCACATCAGGATCACGGGCAACGACAGTGGTCACATATGAACCTGGAATATTATTTTCCATGACTGAAACTTCATAAAGTGACTTGCTGAAGAGAGGGGGGTTATCGTTCTCATCTGTTACACGGATGGTGTACTGTGTGACGGTTTTGAAAGGTGGACTTCCTAAATCCTCTGCAACCACAGTCAAATTATACTCTGGGATCTTCTCTCTGTCTAAAGTAGTGGTTGTAATAATCATCAAAGTGTCCCCATATGCCTGCTGGAGGGTGAAATGCTCGTGCCCGAGCAGATTGACGCGCACGTACCCGTTGGAGCCTGAGTCTCTGTCCGAGGTGCTGATCAGAGCCACGAAACTCTCTGCAGCTGCAGCTTCTGTGATGTAGGCAATTCCGTCACTGCTGGAGGTCATGGGTTTGATGCTGATTTCAGGTGCGTTGTCATTAACGTCCACGATGTCTATCACAACTTTGCAGCTGGATGGGACAGAGTTCGCACCTAAATCGGAGGCTTTGATGTTGAGCTCGTATGACCTCCTCTTCTCAAAATCGACCAGCGCCTTCAAAGTCACGTCTCCGGTGTACGGGTCGATGTGGAAAAGGCGTGCAGCTTCGGATGATAGCCTGTTAAATGCGTACACCACCTCGCCATTAATTCCGTCATCGGGGTCAAAAGCATGCACTTTGAGAACTCGGTGACCCACCGGAGAGTCTTCATTCAGCTCAACTTTCAACGAGCTATGCTCAAACGTCGGGCTGTTATCGTTAAAGTCCAGCACTTTGATATATACAGTTACTGAGCCAGACTTTGCAGGCTCTCCTCCGTCAACTGCAGTGACTTCGATGGTGTAGGAGTCCTCCACCTCCCTGTCGAGCTGCTTCACCAGCACCAGTTCAGCAAACTTCACCCCATCCTCCCGATCGCGCACTTCAATGGTGAAATGACTGGAGGGAGAAATATTATAGCTCTGAATGTAATTTTCACCCACATCCTGGTCGAGCGCAATCTGCAGAGGGAATCTTGAGTCCAGCGGCACATTCTCCACTATCTCCAGTTTTGTCTCATTACGCACGAACACAGGCGCGTGATCGTTGATGTCTTTCACCTCGATTTCCACGTGGATGAGTTGAAACTTTTCATTGGAGAAGGCCACGATGTCGAAGGTGATGAAGCAACGCGGGGACCTGGGGCAGAGCTGCTCTCGGTCAATTACTTCTGCTACGCTCAGAAGCCCATCGGTCTCCCTCATTTGAATCACAGAGGAGTTGTTTTCTTGCATGAAGCGGAACGATGTGTCGGGGTCATCAGCTGGATCAATCTTTAAATCTTGTGACAAATTTCCAATCTCTGTGCCCGGCGCATCCTCCTCATAGGTGAAATACCTTGTAGTTGTACACTGAACAGAGTATAAAAATAAAGCAAGCACAATGCACAGTCCAACTCTTGAAATCTTGCAAAATCCCATTTTGAATTGAGGGGCTATAAAATACAGCCCAGAGAAGTCATAAATGGTGAAAGCAATCCACGACCTGTGCTATGTCAAGTCGAATCACAACTGAGTTGACTTTGCTGACTGACTATAAGCCCCGGCATATGCAAATAGCCTGCCCCATCGACCAATGGCCTCTCAGTGGTTCACCAAAGGGGAAACGTTTGTCTCTGCAGCAAACTGCTGTTCACTGTTTTGTGTGCAAATGGTTTATTAGTTAAACTGATTATGGAGTTTTAATCAGGCTGATAACAGTGCAACTGAATAAATCTGCACATGGTAATTAATCAACAAATAAATCACTTAGTGAACTGCACTTAATAGGACTACATTCCATCAGAGGAAGCTGAAGTCTGAGGAGACCTGTTGAAGGCTTGAAGAATTAATTGGGCGGGTTAGTCTGTCAATTATAAGGATTTATGCAAAGGCTGATGTGGGAAGAGATTAAAATGCATAAAACCTGATGTCAATGAGCTTATGATTGATCAAAAATAAACAGGGGCACAAAAGACCAAAAATAACCAAGAGCACTATTGTTGCCCTAAATGTTTGTTCTATGCTGTATTTCTTCTTGTATTAATATGGGTAAAATTAGTGGTAGAAGAATACTGAGATTCTTACTCTTACAATATTTCAAGACAGACTTAAAACAACAGTCAAGTGCCCATATTAACACTGAAAGAGGTTAAGATTGCTCTAATAATTCATCTTGTTCATAAAAGATGCCTTTCTAATGGGAACTTTAATCAAAGCAAGCAGGTATCTTCCAAAGTTATCGTGTTTTCTGCACAAAATTCCCTCTATATGTGTTACTCAGTAAGGAAGCACTGAATTTTAAATCACACTGAGGAACCCTCATATTAGTTTCAGATAAACTTTGGAATACATTTTTGCGCAGAACAAGGACTTTGTGATTCATCACTTACATTGCAAGCGCATTAGGGGGGGATCACATTAGGAATTACAGTAAGCAAAACCTGTTTCAATGTTCATCTGGGCACCTGATTATTGCTTTAACATGTAAGCAGCATTTTAATGCTGTACTTGGTTGAGGTGGAGCTAACTGTAACTTTTTTACATATTACAAGTTTAATCTATGATAATGTTTCATATTTTTAAGTCTTATCATATGTTGCATTTAAAATCTTAGTTACTAGTAATGATAGCTGTCAGGTAAATGTAGTACAGTAAAAGGTACATTATTTCCTTCTGAAATGTAGTGGAGTAGAAGTATAAAATGGCATAAAATGGGAATACTGAAGTAAGGAATAAGTACATAAAAACCATACCTAAGTTGTATCTAGTTACTTTCCACCAGAGGGTGAAAACAGTGAGAAATACAAAATATGAAACTGCAGAAAAGTTATTATTCATATACACCTATGTATTATAGTCACAAAGTCTCATCAAAATCCTCATTTTACCCCTCTTTCCCTCTCTTTCAACCATATCTATCCCTGCAAACATTTCCCATAAATCATCTGCATCATAAAAGAAAAGCAGAACTCTCTGTTTCTGTTCTGGCTTATCAGATCAAATAGTGGAGGAGGAATTTCAGTGTAATGCCGTTAAGAAACCCCACAAAGCCAGACAAGTGTCATTTGATTAGCGCTGTGTTTGTGACACCCACAATGTTAATTACACATAGAATATAATTTTGGCTCTGTGTTACAAGAAGAAAAAACCTGCCTGAACAATCAAAATATTCTGTATTATAACACAATACTCAATTGCACCTAATTTACCCTTTTCAACAACAGTTCTTTGGAAGAAAAATATAGAAGTCAGGAGAATAAACTACGCTGAATAATCCTCATTTCCCAGCTCACACACACACACACACACACACATACATAAACACACATACCAGCACACACTGCTCTCAAAGTGATAACAAAAGAACATGAGTCAACTAGAGCTTTGTCAACCATATGGGTGATTAGCTTTTACTGATTAAAAGGCGTCTATGGCCCTTCAAAGGGCTCTTGACACCTCACAAAAGTTTGAGTTAAATCTGTCTGAGCTCCCCCCAAGAGGGCCCATACAGGAAGGTGTTAAAAAGCACACAACACAAGAGCCTCAGAGAGACAAGAGATACTTGTGATACAGTGTCAGAGAGAGGTGATAAGGAGCTCTGTGCTGCCGTATTTGAATTGTTTTACAAACCCAGTTTTAAACACACTAAATATCAAAATTGGTTTTGTTTTTCAGATAATGGTGTCTGCTATTCTTGCCAAGAATAACAGACAGTGTTGACTAAAAAAACATTTTGTAGCAGAGTAGGACTATTCATAATATATGCCATTGAAAGCTGCAGTATTTACATATTTACCTTGGAACATACAGCAGAAGTGGATCTTTAGAGTTTGTCCTCAAATCTCTCTTTTTTTCTGTATGCTGAAGGCTGAATTATGCCACATATCATTAAATCAAGTGGCATTTTGTACAATGAGCTTAAATCAATAATCTTAGAAGTGCAAAAGCATTGCATTAACACTGAATGAATGATGCCCAGTGCACACATCACCAAAAAAAAAAAGGATGTTACCTTCTCTCTTGGTTATTTTTATTCATTCTCTGTCTCTATTTTCACCTTTTTTTTAAAAACAAGATCACGCTGAACATATGAATACTGAGCCAGAGGCGGATAAAACATAAGATACTTTTCTGCCATTAACAGACATACAAAGCCTTCAGCACAATGGTCCCATGCTGGCTGGGTGTTGAAATCCAGGATTTTATGGCTACAAGGAGTCAGTAGGTAATACAGAATTATTAGCCAAATTAGTTGTTTGCCACTAAGAGGATTACACTTTAATCTTATCAAATGCCTCACGCACTTACCATGTTGCAAAGGTAACAGCTGAGCAGCTGTAGATGAAAATGTTTCAGTCTAAAATTAAAGCACAGAACATGATGATTAAAACAATAGCTGTACAGGTAGCCAGTTGATTTGTTCATCTGTGATTTTCTTTCTGTGACTTACATTGTGTTTGAGCTAACTGCATTAATGTAAAAAAAATCACCTACGCATGTCCAAAGTGTTTTTCTAATCAACACATCACTACAAGGTCACCAGAGGTCCCACCACAAACAAAGCCCGGCTAACACTGGAGTGATACTTGTTTGTCACTTAAATCAGGTGATTAATGTGGATCACAGCTTGATTAAGACTTGTGTGGTGACAGTAAGAGTATTACAGCAGATAAATGGGTTTGGCCATCTGGTCTCTCACTGAGGTGATTTTAATTAATGGTAAGAATATTGTTAATCTCGCCTTGGCGGTCAACATCACAGTAATCGCAATGATGGTCAGAAATCAGCTGGATGTCAGTCAGCCTTTGACATCATTTGAAGACCATTTGAAGCTTGTGTCTTCTTCACCTCACACGCCACCAGGTAGGAAGGCAGGGAAAGCATTTGGTGACACCGGGTGCAGTAATCCTGGCATATGCCACAGGGAACAAATGTGTCAAAGGCCCACCTTTTGGATAACAGACACCGTGTCACCTGCTAGGAAACTGTGAGCCAGTTTTTTTTTCTTCATGTGAGTCCCCAGTTCTCAGGAAATTCTTGGAGATACATAAAATATTTAAAAGGTTGTAAGAGTGATATTTGTAATATGTTTATTGTTTTCTAATTTGTATGTTTTACTGTCTGATTTTGTCAATGTTACTGAGGTTGCTCTCAACCTGTTGATATTTCTAAAACTGTCAAAATATTCAGTAGTATTCAACAGGTGAACAAGGGAGACTAGAGTTATTTTTAATATTTTATTCATTCTATCATCAAATTTTAAACATCAAATGTCTGGAAAAGTATACACAATCCAAAAATATTACAGTATAGAGCCACATACACACACACACACACACACACACACACACACATACACAGACACACACACGTATATATAGAGAGAGTATTGTGTTGTGTGTTACACCATCAAATTAAATGACACTTGTGACATGCAAATTAGTACAGATATGGCATCCTGACATAGATACTATTCCATTTCCATTTGTAAAATGTTTTCACATTTACTTTCAAAAACTGTTATGGAATCTGAAAATACAAACATTGCCCATAAACAATCTGCATAGTAAAGGAAAAGCAAAATTATGTTATTTCTGTTCTTGCTTATCTGAAAATCACCATAACATCATTTGAGTAACTGTTCAAAACCTTACTTCCATTTATATTTGAATGAATTCGATCCAAAATAACAATACTCGAGCATTTTAGTTGAAATTTGGACTTTAATACCACACATATGCTGGTCTCTGGTATGTTTAAACACCTGTAAATATTCTGGTACTTGGCCATTTAAACATTTATATGCACACCCTGCTTCTAAATACGTAAATGGGTTCTCTTGATAACAAGGCAACCTTGAGGAGAGATTGACTTGTATTCATGACACACAGTATGCATTTATTCAATTTAGATAGGCACAGACTTTTTTGCAAGGGCTGGAAACTCATCCAGCCATTTTTCAGGCCAACCCCTTATCAGTTTCCTCATCTCACTTTAACCTTAGGTGCTCTAATAAACTGGGGGTATATATGTCACTGCTCTGCCCGTGAGGGTCATGTGGAGGGTTTAATCTCAGCCATTTGGACTGTCTGAAAGGCAGATAAAACAAGATTATCCTGTGCTTGGTACTGGCCTTTGGTGAGACGAGAGGGTGGAAGCATGTGAGCGGCAGCTGTGGAGGTGCAAAATGCTCAGACTGGCTGGTGGTCTCTGTTGCTTTTGGCACCTCCTGCGGCGTTACAGACACAGATAACCCCCCCAACCGCAGCTCATCCTCACAGCTCTCCAACTGATTACAACTGGCCAAATGTTTAACATACTGTCCCTAATCACACTTAACATTCTGTCACAATATGCTCCTAAATAGCTTTTAGGGCCAAATAAATCACATAGTACTTGTGGCTTTGATGATATTAGGTCTAATTGTTTTTTTTTCTTCCTGTTTCTTCTTTTCTCTGAAACTAATGCATTCAGATCATTTCAGGAGGGATGAAATCTCTTTTGCACAGCTACTGAATTTAGGACATGTGAGGGGCAACTTAAAAAGATATATTTGTAAAACAAAGATCAATTATGGAAATAAATGCATAACATAAGAAAATCGTAAAATCGCCTTAGTATTTTATGATAAATTAATTAGTCTATTAGGGCCAAGCATGAATAATACAGGGTTTTCCTGTAATTAGATCTCAGTGGACTCTACATGTTTTAAACAAATCCAGAACATTAATATGGATGCCGTGTAAACATGTTTCTAGGATTTCTTCATGTTGGCCACAAAAGGCTGAGTCTATTAAGACATTTGGAAAGACAGATTTTGTTGTTTAAATCTCCTAAAAGCCGAGGCAGATCAAAAGAAGCATTAGTATTCAGAGACAAATCATATTTGGCTGAGGTTCCTCTATCCCCACTCAACTCCAACCATTCCCCACTGTGTAACTAATGCTCACTGCCTGAGAACGATTGGAACAACAGTTGCTAGCTGCACTTCATTATACATAAACATTTTTGGATAAGCTTTGACCATATGCAGAAAAAGGTATGCTACCGCTCCACACAGGAATACTTGTCATTGTAATTCAAGCACTGAAGGAGGGAAAAAATAAAATAAAAACCCATCTCACAAACTTAATGCACCTGCTCAGGAATTATAATGACAAACAAAGCAAAACAGGTTTTTGGAACCGAGGCCAGTTATTTCAAAATGGGGAGTCGACCCTTAAGGTTTGGATTAAAACCAGGGATGAGAGTGCCATCTACAGGTTGAAACTTTGTCATGTTAACATCAGATGACTTGTGAGCAATAACAAGTCAGTCCTGAAACCACTTTTTCCACCAAAAACATTTCAGAGAATCGCAAATCGTTAACTCTCCCACTTATGAATAATGAATCAATATTTGAAGCACCTGACTGAGGGAATGTGCAGTCCTGGAAGAGGATGTTAGCAAGCTAATTAGAGCAGAGACTAACAACCTGAAAGTACTGAACCAAACAACTGGATTCTACTTGAAATCTGCTCCATCCTATTAGTGTAAAGTGTGGCCTTGGTGTGTGCTTTGTACTTTCTGGTGGTAAAAGGATCCACTATGGGTTTCAATCAAATTATGATGACTACTTCACATTTCATGCTTCATATTGAATTTCACCGCCTTAAGCTACATGGATGAGGGCCCCAAAAGATCAGCAGGCCTGCATGTTAACCTCTGGTGATATTCTGTGTGTGTGATGATTGCAGGCACATATTTGACTTGACATATCCCTAACCAACTTTCACTTTGATTTTCATTTTCTGTGTCATGGTTGAGCTGGTCATTGTAGATACTACAGCGCTGAAAATCTCCTTGTTTCAGTGCATCTTGCAGCAAGGATGTACAGTACTGTACATGCTTGAAATGCATATTACCATGGCTTGTTGACAGTTACTATATCAGGTGAGGTAAATACGAATTTGCTTGGTAGCCCAGCCTGTGAATAATTTTATTTTCTCTTGGATGGTTATATTATTCAAAGCAGGGAAGATTAAGTATAGCCTCCTTGCTTCTGTGCGTGTGTGTGTGTGTCAATGCTAATTTGTGCCTTTTCAAGGACCAGGTCCCTCTCCTCCTCCTCTTTGAATATATTTCACATCTCCATATTGCCATCCTAGAATGTCGGCTCCTTGAAGCAATTTCCTTCTCAGCCATTATCTGATGGCTGAGAACTGTTTCCCATTGGCAGGTGCAGATGACACTTGGGCTGGGCAGGAGCTGGCTGTTAAACGTAGGCCTGGCTCCTTACCAAGCTCCAGTCTGCCTGGTCCTGACAGTCCCCACAGGGCTGGCCACTGGGGGCGGACTGTTGGGCCAACTGGCCACTGAGGGGTGTAATCACTCCCTCTGACATATTTGGCACGAGTTATCCATTTGCTCAACGACAGTGAGGCCTGTTTGAGCGTCTTGCTTAATCCTGTTAGGCCAGGAGATGGCAACATTGAGGCAGGAGATATTCATTTGAAACACTTCAACCTTGTAATGGTTCATATCATATAAGAGGCTAAAGAAAGCAAGTAAGGATTAAGGAGTCATGACAATTTATAAAAAAAACCTTATGAAATAATCCACTACATTCCAACACAATGGATTAATGGTCCTCTGCCGTATTGTATTAGGTGTTCTTTTATTCACCTTGTGGACAAATGTTGCATTAGCTCTCCACATGGAGGACAAAATCACAGCTAAGACAATATAATATAAAATGGGATACAATAGCATCACAAAATATGACCCAAAAGAAAATGTGACACTTCACAAATATAGTATACTATATTCCAGTGCTATACATTAAATTGCATTATATTTTACAGGACAGACACACCCAGTATGTACTGTGTATTAAACGTATATAGATAAAATACTGGTTTGAATGAAAATGGGTGCAGATGCTGTTTAGAGACAACACTCCCTTATTTTCTGCCTTTGAAGGCATGAGTATACAATTAGGAATATAAAATTGCAACAAAGGCACTAAAGAGGATGCCTAGGGTGTGTAGTGTGTGTGCGTATGTGCACAATGAGTGGAGCAGAGAGATAGATTAATGTTGAGGGGCATCAGCTTAGAGGATGTTTTGTTTCCCCACTGTGTGCCGAGTGCAGAGGGGAGTTAAGGGATTCCAATCTGGTCGTCGCGTCCTGCGGCGCGAAGAATGTTTGGAGTGTGCTTGGCGATAGCGGACTCCATTACGGGGCTGAGTCTCAGGGTAGCCTGCCATTGTGCCGGCAAGCGAGGAGGTTAATCAGATCCCAGCTCCATTATGAATGCTTGCTATTTCTAAAGGGGCTCTATGAATAGAATACTGTAAGCTCTCGTAAAAATGAATCTCAGCTCAGTGCTTTTACAGAACAAGGCCTGATAAAGGATAGTGTTGATGTACATTTGAAGAGATTCCATATTCTCCAGAGCTAAAACCAAATGAGTGTTTTAGAGAGGTCTAGTGATTAATTATCTGAGATTAAGAAATTCTGTTTCCAGCTCTGCAGCTATGTTCCCCATATCTGGTTTGTTTGCTGTAAGGGCAGATTAGCTTAATTGATTTTTCTTTTTTAATATTAAATTAATTTCATATTATGAGTCAATGACGTCTTCTTGTACAAATTAGTTAATATGTTATCAGCCTTTCCTCATTAAACCAGGACAAAACACTAAAGGCTTTCTTTTGTTTCAGTAAAAGTCTATATTTTAAAATTTCATTTTAATTAATTTGTGTATATGCCCATTTTTATGTTTTGTAGTTGCTCATGTAACAGGGTCTGTTTGTAAGTGGGTTGTAGGACTTCAGGATGAACTCAAACAAGGATTGATGTTCCCTACCGACAAACATAACAGTGTTAGTGAATATGGGTATATTTCCTTCCAGGATGCTGGAATGCAAAGTTTGGTTTTCTCTGAGTATTGTGAGCCAAACTCAACAAAACATCACTGCAGGGAGGCAGCTACTTGATAACACCACTGACATGCCCCCACTCACACACTGAGCTGTAAATCTTTTAGATTAGGAGGCTGGCGAATGCTGCTGCTTGCAGATTTATGACAGCGTACCTGATGTCCTGTATGGTAACCATTTGAGGGTTCGAACCCATTCATGGTTCTGTGCAGATAGTCAACCTGGCTGTTCTATTAGTAAATATTTTATTGCTCTTACCTCTTCATTAATATTTTTTTTTTACCTTTTTTCTGGTTCACTCTTGTCTCGTTTGTCATTTTTCAGATGAAGCATTTTAAAACACAATCTGAATAAATAAAAGGTCATTATCATAACTACAATTGCATAATGTGCATTTGGGATTGAAAATATTTACCATGAATCACAATCAAACTCACAATGTAGCATGTCTGAGTAGAAAAGTGAATGAAGACGGCAATAAGAACTGACATTTGTAATAACACAAACAGGAGATTCAGCAGTCAGCCATCAAGACAACATACACTAACTGTGATTTAGAGAGCAATAAACGCACGCCTAATAGGACAGTTCACATTTCACACAATTTGTGGAAAATCTAATTTCTCTGTGAAGGCAGAAAAGCTAAAATTCAACTAAGCTTTGCAAAACAACAGGGCACCTATAATGGAGGAAATGTGTTAACAGGCTAGACAGTCCTATTCTCAGCAAAGAGGTATTTAAGTACTGAAGATGAAGTGAGATGGAAAATCTCATTTCCATAACAGAACAGGGAAAACAGTCTGGCAGAAGGTGTTTTTTTTCTGTTGAATTGTCAGAGCAATCATAGTCGAGCCACAGCCAGGGCAGCAGACTAAAAGGAGTAAGGTTGGGAGGGGGTTGGGGGGGTTGAGCCCTTTTTCCCAAAACACATACAAATGAACTTGAACAATGTCATTCTTGCGCACACACACACACACACACACACACACACACACACACACACACACACACACACACACACACACACACACACACACACACACACACACACAGCAGTAGATAGATGCAGGGATGCACAAACACTGCTTAGTCTCGGAGGAGCAGACAGTGAGCACATTATGCAAACAGAGGCTTTGTGTGTATGGCGCTGAACGTGCCTGTGTGTTGGAGAGAGAAATTAGACTGATTAAAAATCAGGAAAAAATCACAAACTGTTGGATGGATCTCCTAGGGGCTAATTAGTATGTTGAATCTTGAGCCAAAACACACTGTTTAACAAATCTGGAAATGTAGGTATATTCATGATTTGTTTTCTTAAATGTATTTTTAACATTGAACATGTTTACATTTGATATGCAAACCACCACTGCATAAGAGCAACAGAAATGTGTTATGCATTTCGCCTCCACACAATTAATTTCTTTCCCATACTCAAGCTGAATGTGTAATGTGAGGTTCCTGTGCTCCTTTGGGGTATGAGTTACAAGAGTTACTATAGTATGGAGAGGAGCAACTAGGGGTCAGTCAGTCTGCAAGAATGAGATCAACTTTCATGTTGAAACCCAGGTAACAGCAAAGTATATTCTGGTGTGTCAGGAGCAGGAAATGAACTATTGTTAGCTTTCCCATTGTGAGTTACGCAATAGAATGACTAAAGGAGCCCGCACAAGCAAAATTGAAATGACCCTCCTCACACATGAGAATAAATATTTAATTCAAGCAGAAGAACAGACTATCACAGAATGTTTTGTCCATATAAGCAGAGCCCTGAAGGTATTACAGTAGTTCAAGAGAGACCACAATAACCAGCGCACAAGCCGATTCTGTTAACCTGATAAAAGGGAAATTCAAACAGTTCTCTGCTCATCAATCAATCATTTATAAACTTTAGATTTTTTTATGCACCTGCCATCATTCAGCTCATATGAATATATTCAACAATACGCAGAGACAGAGAACAGAGGGAGATCTGTTTTATGTTTTTGAGTGCAGGCAGAATTCTAGTTTAATATTTAAACCGCCTTTTTACAGCCTCTAAGTAAACTACTCAGTGTGACATGTAAATTCCTCCTTGTACTCTTCATGTTAACAGAATAATGGTGCCCAGTAGGTTGAATGGCCATGATATGACAATCAATCGCAAAGACGTATAAAGCGTAGATGAGAAAGGCTATCGACTTCCATGCATAATACATTCAACACTCTGTTTCAATTATCCAGTGTTTTAGATGAAAACAGGGTGCATGTATAATGGACTTGAAAATGTTGGTTTACTCCAGTTTTGCTGCAACAGACAACTCCGGTGATCCCAGCTATATAGCTTGAGAGATGGCTCTACAGCTGCATGCATGAAAGCATATATTTTAGAGTACTATTAATCCTCTGGTGCCGTGGTGGAAGACTTGCTTTGTATTTCTAGAGAATATCTGGTGTTTGCAGTGAATGATTTCACTGGCTGTCTCAATCTTTGCTGGAAACTGATGTCTCTGGTTAAAGCTATAAAACCAGCAGGACACAAACTGAACTCTGGAAAGAGCCACAAGCAATTCGGCAGGTCACTGAAGTACACCTGTGCCAAATTAACCTTTGTGTGTCTGTACGTGTGAGTTGGTGTGGAGAGACGGCTCAAGACCAAACCAGGGATATGTTAGATTTAGCTGCACAAGGGGAACATTATAGAGGAGCAGTGATTTAGACATCATCAGCCTGTAGCCATTATGTAGCCCGGGGCCGTAATCTAATACAGTATTGAATACAACAATCAAATGGACAGTTGAAGTGCCATTACAAGAAGTTTTATTGATGAATAGGATACATCTTGTTCTGCAAGAAATAGGGCTAGAAAAAAGAAGAAAACATAAACTGACAGGAGTTTAACTCACAACACTCATTCAGTGTGACTGAAATTTACCACTGCACACCTCCTCTCAGTAAACACCATGAGCCACACCTAAATGGACACCGTCCCCAGTGCACCCACAGTCTGTCACCAGGAAACCCAACAGAAGAACCAGTCTTAAAATATTAAAAACCCACAGTGTTAAAAACAATCTAGTAGATAATAATCTGCACTGGACTGGAAATAAAAGACAGTGACAGACAGTAGTACAGTATAAAAGTAAATTATTTCACATGCCCTCTGGCTTGTACATACTGTCTGTTTCACAGATATTCACCCAGTCCAGGCAGCCACAGGTCTGTGTGTCCTCAAGGCTCCGGTCTTAATAATCACACATTCAAAGGTACGCCTCCACAAAATACTTGACTCATGTTCATTGTCACTCATGTTTTTACTAAACAAAGATCCTTACTAAAGAATGACTGAGGCTTCCATCACTTTGTACTTGGTACATTGTGTAAAACTACCTTTTTTTATTTAAATAAACACAAAGGTTTGTATTCACTACTTAAACTTTGCATTTCACATGTATAGAACATCCTGCATACCAATTCCCTTTACAAAGTAAGTATCCTTCACAGATTCTATGAAAAGCTTTACAACCACTTGACCATTGGTTTATCTTTATTTAATCATATTTATCATATTTTTTTCTATTGCCATGCACACAGTTTTGGGTTATTTTTCACAGTTGTATGGATTATCCAGAGTAAGAGAGGCACTGTCTCTGGAAAGCCAACATCACTGTTATTTTTCTCTGCTGTTAGCACCACAAAATAAGGTGTGGAGGTACAAATCTCAGGAACTGATGTTTCAAAACCATAGCAAATGAAGCCACTTTGTGCATATCTTACTACCACTAGAGGTTAAGCTAAAAGTGCCACACAATCTTTTCAGTTTATGTTTGGTGACAAATAACAGTCAAAGCAAATTCCCCCTCTGCTGTTTCCTACCTGTACACTCTGAATACTGTCACAGCTTGTATCCTCAAAAATCAGGAAGAGAACTCTCTTGTCAGCCTAAATCACTTTCTCTGATGCTCCCTCATGTTCAACGTCTCTCTCTTGGTTGCATGTTTCCACACAAACTGCTGTGCATAGCTAGATATTATGGGATTTGCTTAGCTTGCATATGTGGACACACTGTCAAAAGTTATGTATTCAATCAAACCAACAATTCAGACATACATGAAATACCCAAAGATTTTGTTGATACAGTACTGATCCTCTATAAGTGTTGTTAAAGCGCTCTCACCAGGCTGGGTGAAAAGTTGTATAAATTCATATCTGTGTGCCCTCCAATGTTTTCACACATAGCTTTTTGAAGAGCACGCAAATCTTCTCAGCACCACAAGACATTTCAAATAAATTCTTCATTGGCCTGTCAAAGTGCTTTTCCTCTCCCTTCAACACCAGCAAGAGACTACCGTGATCTAGTATGAAATGGCCTCATTGTGCAGGGCATCAAGGATTTCTACAGCTCCATCTCCGGGTGTGCTCTGAACTGTGAATTTCAGATTCAGACAGCCTGAGGCCCAGGGCCATGAGCCGCTAGCGCTGCTGAAGCACTCTGTTGCTTCACACATCTGAAATTGGCTGACATGTTTTAAGTTTGCCGTACCTTTGCTCAATCTTTGTGCGATTCCACTCTGGGGACCATGCAAAGCCAAGTGACTCAAGACCTACATGTGTCAGGGCAATGAAGCTCCCCTTCTCTAATTTTAGTCTGCATTCCCAGAACTGCCATGTACGCACATTTTGATGAGAATTATGGTATATACAGACAGGATGTTAGACACATCAGCATGTAACATGGTAATCTGAGACAGGATATACCCATAGTGCTGTAATCCCTTAATATCTTACCAATAACTATTACGGATTTAACTGTCGGGGTTTGACTTGACTCTCTCTCAGTTTTCATGAAGCCAGGACACAGATGAGCCCATAAAATCTTTAAAGTCTCTCCACTCATGGGTCACAGAATCAGCCACGCAGAGACAGGATGTTCAGAGGCAGTGTAGCAGTAATCAAGGTGACTATTTCGACCTGAGTCAGCGTATCCATGTCAAGTTAACCTCTTATTCGGCTTTTGTGGGATATGGGAATAAGATGAGGTATTATTCGATTATAACATTGCAAATTGCCACATAGCTAATGAAAAAGAAGCAATATTACGATGCCTTCTCTGAAATAAAGCATTTACACTTTATTACAGTTGCTTTTGCATGAAGCTTTGTCATCCAAGTTGTTTGTATTCAAGCTGAGACTAAATTGTGAGTCGTGATGTGAAGAAAAGTAGATCACACCAGCAGAGATAGAAAAAAAAAGGAAAAAAAAAACTCCACATTTAAAGTCTCCTCCAAATCCCCCCAGTTAATTTTTCATGGCCTTACCTTTTAAGAGACATGTCAGTTTGATTTAATGTTCGGCTGACAGTTATTGGTTTTTGGTGTTTACCATCTTATCACTTCAGAAAACTGGGGAGGCCAATTTATACTCTGGATGCACATAAAGCACATCAAAAATTAAGATCTTGACGCCCCGGAAACATTATAAAAGCTTTCTATAATGCCACTCTGTTGTGTAATTGGTTATGCTCTTTTTGTGTGTGTGTGTGTGTAAAGAGGATGGCAGGCGTTTTAAAATTTATCAGTATTTTCTCTATTCTGTGTTTAGACTGACATACCCCCACATGGCGCCATTTCTAATGCAACTCTTTCTTCCTGCAGCCTCATCTAAAGCTTCAGTCACTCACTCATTGGACTACAGACAGCTTGCATCTAAATGATGGAAGTGCGGCCTAGATGTTGTTTTAACCTCCATTACTGAAGCCAAGAGTTTGCCTTTGTCAAGTTAAAATTTTACATAATAAACAACCCAGCTGCAATAAGTGTTCATTGACACATATGCTGGCACATTTGATAAGGAAAATATTTAAAAGGAGGCTTACAGTGAAGAAATTGTCTCAAGTGGTTCAAAGGATTTGAAGTGGAAGAAGAGAGTATTGATGTTTGCGCTCCGAGCCCCTGAGTAGAACTGGCCCAGGGTCTAATCAGAGACCAACAACGCACCCCTCCTCAGCACCCCTCCCTCCTTCACACAGCCATAGGATTTTCTCTCACTATTCAGGGGCTGATAGATGAGCCTCTCTTTGTATTTCAGCCATGCACTTTCTTAAATCTGAAAAGCCAATTCATCTTGGGCAAACACAAGAGGAGGAGGGTGTAAAAGAAAAAAAAAAAAACTTCAAAACTCATTTTTTCACTCCTCGCCAACACTCGAGTGTCATTCACAAGCTCTCTGAACACTTTGTCTCTCCTTCATTAATTGTCTCAGTGCTTCACCCATATCACGTGCCTTGACTACAACCACAGCAAAGGAGATCGGATATCCCCTCCTGTCTTGTTCTCCATGTTGATAAGTTCACAATAGATAAGGAACAGTCTGCACAGGATGTTTCATTGGGGAAAGATATCACACAAAAAAGGGTAAGGAAAAAGTGTTTCTGTTTCCTGATGGGCTGGATTAATCTTTGCTTTTCAGGTACAGTGCTTTTCAGACATTCAGGCAAAGTAGTTTATCTGTGCTTGCTGTCAAATAGAATTCAAGCATTTAGCGGGCCAGACAAATAACCAGTGTAATAAATCATCCTTTTTTTTGTGTGGAGGGGCTTCAGAGAAGCTGCTGTCCAGACAGGCTGTTTGAAGTTTAGGCACTTTCATTACACACATGTCAACAACATGTACAAAATGTCCTGTAGTGAACTTAGGGGCAATTCTTTTATTTATTTTTTTTTTTTTACACTTCCACTGGCAAAATGAAAGTCTATTTTCCCAAGAAGATTATTTTTCGGCAACACAATTTTCACCACAGTATTTATTCTTTTTTTGATCCCATAACGTCTCACTGTGCCCATGTGTTGAGAGAGAAACGGTGTCATGTTTAATTAGCAAATTCTCGCAGTGAATGTGGACACCTTGTTGACACATCCATTCCACATGAGCTATTGCTGATTTCTTTGAATACAATTTACATAATTATACCTCATCCAGTCCTGTGAAGCAAATGCCTCAAACACCATGATGCTCGCAGCAAAACAGCATGAGGAGAAAAAAGCCATATTAACGCTTGTGGCAAATAACATTAAATGTTGAAGCCGTTTCCTCCATCTGCATTGTATGAGACATGATGGTCTCTCTGCATTACAGATATGACCCCCAACCCCCATATGTGTATACACACACACAACACACAACACACGCACACAAACACACACACACACATCACTACTTCACTACCTCCTCTGAAAACATACACACAAAGAGAGGAAATCTCACTGCCTGAGAAAGATGACCTAAATTTCTACAATGCTTTGCACTTACTGTACATATTTAAGTTGATCCGTCTTCAGTATGCAAAACCCATAGTGTTCCACCTCATTCCAAAACATAAATTCTCATTTACATGCACAATATTGCAAAACGAGACTCACCATCTGTGAGTGTATAAGCTCTATGGTAACATTCAAAGTCAAACAACAACCATCTTCTCAGTGAACAATGAAGCATGACAGTCTGAATTGCTAGAACATACTGTCAGAGGGTTCTTCCAAAGATCCCAGCGTTGAATTTCCCTCTGAATCTTGTCTTGCTCATCTAATAACATTGTTTATGTCTGCTATGGGACATGTCTGTTGAACAGTGGGATACAGCTCTCAGTCCAAACATAAAGAAAGAAATGAAATATTCACTCGCTTATTGTCTCCGAACTCCAGGAGAAGAATCAATAAAACATAACGTTGGCTTCTTTCTGAGTTTAAGACTTCCAGTGGGGTTTGAATTCCCCATGTGACGTTGGAGGCTTTACTCTCGCATATGAAAACACCAGAGTTTCATTTTGATGTTTGAATTAATCAGCGGAGAGCATCTTCAGAACAAAAAGATCTGATGGTGCCTGTGGGATCTGCAGCCATCTGAGATTCCAGTCTGTATTTAAAAGCACGTTTTGAAGAATGTATTTCAACAGCTCATAATAAGCTAAGACGATCTATGGTGCATCTCATATCTGGTCTACAAAACTCAGCCAATCTTTTTTTTTTTTTTTTTGCTCATATACCACACATTTTTAATGTCCTGATCTATCCCCTTGGTGAGTAAAACGGACTTCAAAGACTGTTGAAGTGTTGACTCAAATAACCTCTCTGCATTGCATGTTTAAACACAACTTTCACGTGAACATCAAACCCCTGTAAGTGTGTCACTTCTGGCAATACAATAGGGTAATTATGCGGACCAGATCAACATATGTAGATTCCACTGGAAGACAAAGACCCAGCTTAATAGGAGGGTACTGTGACCCCATTACCACATTATCTCGGAGGTAAAAGAAATCCTTTCACCAACAACTCTACAAATAACAGTTTGAAAAAGGAAGAAACCAACAGGTCTCTGGCTTTCTTCACATGTACATCAACTGCAAGTATAGTTTCTTTTATTGCAAAATGTTTTGATTATTTTATGTTAAAGGAACTGTCACTTTGGGGAATATGCTTATTCGCCTGACAAGAGTAAGATGAGAAGATCAATACAACTCCTAATGTTCAATATGAAGCTATAGCAGGCCGCCAGTTGGCTTAGCTTAGCACAAAGACTGAAGATAGCCTGGTTCTGTCCAAAGGTAACAAAATCAATCTAATAACTGCTATATATTGACATGTAATACATATATTTCTATAGCATACACGCTCATATATTGGATATGAATATATGTTTGCTTATATTAGTTAAATGTATTTCCAAAAATATGGCTTGTTCTTGTATATGCCATATATGTATGTGGTATCAAAATACGGCAACAGTTATGTAGTATATTGAAGATAAAATCATCAAATTCAATAAATGCACAAAAGCCAAGTAAAGTTTAACATTTTTATTTCAAAGCACGGTTATCCAGTCCCCACATTTCTTCATATCTCTTGGCTTCTTCATCTTGCAGTTTAATGCAGCCTCAGTTTGTCCTTGGGTGGTGACAGGGTGTTTCTGCATAACAGCATATATGAGAGAAAAATTAATCACACACCCAGTTAATGGCAAATAGAATTAAATACAGATACTTACACACACACACACACACACACACACAAACACAAACATGAAGACAGCAAAGCCTACAAAGAATGAGAAATTAATCATTTCAATATTATTACTATTATTTTGTCAATATGTTTTGTATTTCTGAAGCGTTGGTTTGCCCAAATTACAAAACCATGTACCCTCTCTTCCCTCTAGTGGTATCTATCCACTCAGACAGTTTTGGTTTTATTTTTCTAAATTTTGAGATATCTGTCTTAGAGACCCTGATGCAATAGAGGAAAAACTGAGACTGAAACGTTTCAGTGTGTATCAGGAAAACTGAGCTTTTGTAAAACAGTGGCATCAGCTTTACTTTTATGTCCTGGAGTCTCTTTTGTGGTCACTCATTTTAAATGTCAATTTAGCTGAATACACAGCAGAACTGCTGTCATTAACCTGTACTCATATTGATTTTGTGAGACAGTGCAGCATAAGAGGGAATGACTGCTGATTAACAGGTAGAATTATGGGCCACAGTTTACTTCATACTTGTTCCGTTATCTGACAACAGAACAGACAGAAAATATGTAAATGAGCCAACTATATTGTGAATTTGGCTGAATTGTGCATAACTCCATTATCACTTATTTTAAATATTAATATCGATCACATAGCTATTGTCATTAACTTATGATGATTTTTTAAATTAAAACATTTTTTTTTTCATAAAATAGGTCAGCCAGGCTATCTGTCCTACTCCTTACTAGATGTTGGTCAAGCCTGTCATATGCATTTTTATTGTTTGCCATCTGAAAAGAGGACATAGGATAAATTTAGCAATTTTATATTTTTAAGGTGTTTCACATGTAGACGGCTCTATTAAAACAACTACGAAAAGCTAGGGTGGATGCAAAAAATTACACAGTGTAGTGTAGACATGATCACAAAAAGGCACAGAAATGGCACAATTCACACAACTATATGTATGTGCTAACAGCCTTTGGTGATATGTCAGACAGGCCACTTTTACTGGAATGCAACTCAAATGTCATATTTTAATGTCAGGTTGAGCATGGGCAGAGCTGACAGGAAACACAAAGAGTCAGGGAGAGAGGAGAGAGACAGACATACAAGGAGAAAGGAGTCTGGCTTCTCAAAGACACGAGGCAAGCACTCTCCCAGTAGAGCAATATTCAGTTGAGCTGAGCTCCACCACAGTGTAATTTGCCTCTGATTTCTAATCTTTGTAAAAGAATGTGAAGCTAAGTGCCTTCCACAAATGCAGACTATCATGGCATTTCTTCAGGCATATTATGGACCACAGTGATTAGAGAACTTAAAATGCAAAGACATCCCTTGAAACTGAATGCATTTACAATCCCATTAAATATGGAATTGTGTCTGTGGGCCAACAGTAAATTTGAAATATCTTCCCTGCAACACTTTTTTTCTCATACATTTTCCGTTTGCTGCCTGCTTCCTTCACTCTCTTGGTGAATCTTTTTGAGGCTTTGAATAATTTGTCTGTAACTTTCACTGAAATAGCTACACTCGACTCAATTATATAACATTAATCACAAAAATGCTATCACAACTTTCCATAAGCATCATGCAGACATTTGATTACGACAGTAGGTTGCTTTTACATTTAAATAAATTCCTACAAAGATAAAAATCAAATATTAATATAAAGATGTAGCTTGACTTCAGAGCCTGCGATGCAGAAGATAGTCTTCCTGCTGAAGTGACCTTGAGCTCATATATTAGAGTTGTTGTTTTTTTAATATCAAATTATGCTCTCAGAGTTATTATCTTTTCTAACTATAGAATACTACTTATCTGAAACTCAGCTTGAACCTATGACAAGTCTTAGTGAGCAGAAAAAACAAGATTCAATATTCAATTTGACAATACAATACAATTAAATGTAATATGTAAACAAAGCTCCAACAAACAGTGGATTTAGCTCACCACAATGAAGACAACCATCTGCTAAATAACCTTTCTCATCCATAAACAACCATTTAGTTATCATAAATTCACAGACAAACTCCTCCGTGTCCCAGTTTAAACCAGTGCTGTATTGTAGTATAATAATCCATCTATCACCACAGTCATTTGACCTGGTTTCATGTAATCCAAAGAGAATCGCCCACACTGAATCTATGATCACCTTTGTTCTCATTAAAATAAAAATCAGCCTACACAACATGTCACTTTAAATTGAGCTGAAAGAAGAACCAACTGTTTAACAATCAATGAATCATCCGCAGTGATCTCCACTCTTTCTTTTTCTGCATTAAAAGTATACTATAGTGTTGTTGTGCTACCGGAAACTATGACACCCTCATTCGCATGACAAGACCTTATGGAATAGTACTAGAGCAATGTAGGACTGTTTTCTATTCGTTTATCAGAACTTTTTTTGCTAAAAATAGCTGCCTGCTGTGTCTGGAAATAAAGCTGATGACAGCTGTGAGAGTAAACCAAAAAAACTGTTGCCACAAAATTAAAACTATGAGCTGAAAGACACTAAAATGTTCCATGGAGCTGAGGGGAACTGCAAAGTTAGTTGAGTGTTAATTCGTCACCACAAGCAACTCCTTTCAAATTACACATTTATCATTTGATCCGCTGGTTAAGTATTTGGCTGGTCATTTTCTATATTTTTTTTATTGTCAACAAATCTCATGTGCAGAGCCAAATCAACAATGAACTCATAATACTCACAAGTATTGTGTGTGTATCCAAAGCCTGACATGTTCCTCTGTGCCATAGACCTCCATTATTGTGCAAAAACTATTAAACACACATCACTGAGCCACATTTCTGCACTGAGTGACATGTTCCTTCACCACAAAGATTACAATCATGGTAGTTTGTTTAGAAACGGCTCCAAAGACTAATAACAGTGATCATCTTTTCAATCTCCAGGGAGTAGTTCTGTGTAAGACAGACACTAGTGTACATGTGCAGGAATGCTGTTCTGTTAACAGAGCTTTGCTGGCTTGTTGTGCTACATATCACAACCTCTTGACTTTGTACTACACTGTAAATTTCTCAAAGAACTTCAGTACAAAGTCAAGAGGCAGAGGAACATGTCACCCAGTGCAGCGGTGTGGCTAATTGAGTTGTTTTAATTTATTATTATTCTAATGAAACACAGAAGAGATGTCATCTTCAACAATTCACCTTCACGTCCCGTTAAGATACAGTGGATGGAGAACTTAGAAATAAATAGTCAGAGACATAGCATGAGCAAAGGCTCCAAACAAGCAACCTGTATCCAGATGCTTGGTGATAGATCAGTTATAGCCTTTGTTTCTCACCCTCCACTATGTAGTCTCCATGGAAGCAGAACAAAGAAATACAAAAAACATAATTATACTGGAGGAAAAAAAAGCAACATTCTATTAAATCTCATAAGCTCCACTAGATGTTTGACTGTAAATCTAGGCAATAGGCTTTTCCCACATATTTAGTTAAAACTAATTTATTTCATAGTTAAGATTAACACATTTCTTTGCAATGCTATTTAAATTTAGTTTACAGTGCCAGTTCTAGCGATTACAAGATTTGGGATATAAACTTAACAAGGCTTGACGTAGTCCTTCTGTACCAACACACTTCACAAATACAATAAAACAACCTTTGTGAAGTGTGCAGTGTCACATTTTTGAGACTGTGACAAAGATTTGTCAACATAGTGTACTTGATTTTTGAGACTGTAAATTGTGCTCTTGTGGTATTATGTCCAATGTACAGAATATAGCCACAAGTATGTGGACACCTGAACATTACACCCAACCATTAATCATCTCAATCCAAAACTATGGGCATTAATATGCCTTCGGAGTGGCCCTCACTGTTCATTGAAGGGTTATCATATGATTTTGGAACCTGGCTGCAGAGATTTGCTCCCATTCAGCATTAATGATGTCAGCCACTGATGTTGGGTGATGAGGACCAGCTTGCAATGTCCAGATTCTTCCCAAATGTGCTGGATGTATATTTGATATAACTGTGTGCTGTAGCATTAAGATTTTCCTCAATGAGTACCAAAGAGCTTACGAAAAACAGCCTCAAGCCAAAACTGCACAAAGGTGCTGTGGGTGCAGTGGTGTCCACATACTTTTGGTGATATGGTGTACATCCTTCCTGTTAATTTGTACAAGCAGATGTGGATAGTATTGGCTCACCCTTAAATTAGTGTGTGAATATAAACTGAGTGTGATGTGATTAGAAATTTCAAAGTGGGAATTATATAGTCAAAACAAACATATAAGTACATGTTTACCATAAAACCACGATACATGTGAGGTCTAGACTGTGATTTGGAAAGATAAAGCACACTGGAAATACATAATATATCAGGGCAACTATTCAATGTAACCCTTTATCTATTTGCTGCTTTTACCTATGCAATTGGGGTGGTGTTATACTCTCCATACGTTTTTTCTTTGTAGCACACTACATGTAACTAGAAAACATTCAGCTTGCTATATCAAGAGATCGGCTGCGGAAGCTTTCATGTGAATGTATCTGCAGATAATTAAGCTGTTCTTAAATGAGCTGCGACCCGAGCAAAACCTTGCTCAGCTCATCAAAAACAATTTTGCAAGTGCACCGCATGCACACACTAAGGTACATGCGTGCGCACGCGCACGAGCACGCTCACTAGACAATAACTAAACATCAAAAGAAGAAGAAATGGGGTTTTTTCTATATAAAACCATCACTCGGTAATGGCTGTAGTAAGACGATAAACAGCAAAGAAACTATCTTCAAGCAACGGCATATCTGTCTGCCTTTTTTTTCTATTTTGCAACTTCCCTCAGTGTGCACTCTCCAAACAGGCTTAGATTTATTTTTTTATTTTTTTTTATTTTTTCACAAGAGGGTATTTTAATTCTAAAGCGAGGGATTGGTCACACTTGGTCTCATTAGCATGAGGAGCTGTATAAACCCCGCCACTGCAGAATTGTGAGCTGTGTTGAAGGCGAGGCAACAAGCGTATCTCTGACTGGCTGCGCGCAAGGAGCAAGTAACTTTCACTTTCAGCACAGTTCAGTTCATAAAAGCGGGAGCTGTATGGAGAGCTCTCAGACCCTGTCTCATCTGTTCAGCAGCAATGAGGATGCTTACTGAGGGAAAGATTACTACCAAGATGATACGAGGCAAATTTATAACTTATTGGCGCCGGTGGATTTTTATATTCTCAATCCATCATTTTTTATCTGCCTCACTGGCCAAGTCCGAGGGAAATACTATAAGATACCAGACCAATGAGGAGGACGCACCGGGTACAGTCATCGGAAACCTTGCCAAGGACATGTCCTTGAGTCTGTCTCACTCCTCCAAGACCAATTTCAGGATGATGAAACAATTCAATGATTCATTCATCAGGGTAAGAGAAAGCGACGGGGAACTCACTGTCGCGGAACGGATTGACAGGGAGAGAATCTGCAGACACACTCCACAGTGTCTCATTACTTTTGACGTGGTAAATTTCTCCAAAGATCGCTACAAATTGATTCACGTTGAGGTGGAAATAAAGGACATCAATGACAACTCTCCGGAGTTTCCAAACAAGGAATCTATAGTGGAGATCTCAGAGAATGCAGCACTGGGGTCCCGTCTTCCTTTAGACCCCGCTGTGGATGCTGATGTCGGGTCAAACTACATCCAAAGCTATCAAATTTCTGTCAACAGTCATTTCACCATTGATGTGCTCCTGCGAGCGGATGGGGTTAAATATGCGGAATTGGTACTAATGAAAGGGCTAGACAGGGAGACTCAGTCATCATACACTGTGGAGCTGGTCGCCACAGACGGAGGCAACCCATACAGATCAGGGTCAACAAAGATAACTATAAGAGTGACTGACTTTAATGATAATAGTCCTGTTTTTGACCAGAATAGTTTTTCAGTCAGTTTGCCAGAAGACGCACCGGTTGGCACTGTTATACTGGACTTGAACGCAGTTGATGCTGATGAGGGTTTAAACGGAGAGGTTGTCTACGGGTTCGGAAAACAGGTTTCTCATGAGATCCGAGAACTTTTCCACGTGGATGATAAATCAGGTCGCTTGACTCTCAAGAGTCCGGTGGATTTTGAGGACAAAAGCACCTATGAGCTTGACGTGCAGGCGAATGATCTGGGACCCAACCCGACCCCCTCCGTGTGCAAAATCATAATTCACGTCACAGACGTTAATGACAATGCCCCAGAAATCAGTATCACCCCGATGACCTCCATCTCGACTGGCATCGCATACATCAGTGAGGCGGCAGACAAGGACAGTCTGGTGGCACTGATCAGCACCTTGGACAGAGACTCGGGTGTTAACAGCCAAGTTCACTGCACATTATACGGCCACGACCATTTCAAGCTCCGACAGGCTTACGAGGACAGCTACATGATAGTTACAGCTGCAACCTTAGACAGGGAGAGGATTAGTGAGTATAACTTGACGGTCATGGCTGAGGATTTTGGGTCACCTCCGCTGAGAAAGATCACTCAGTACACCATTAGACTCAGCGACGAGAATGACAACGCCCCTCACTTTACTAAAGCTGTGTATGAAGTTTCAGTGGTGGAAAACAACCCCCCGGGCGCGTATGTCACCACAGTCGAGGCCAGCGACGCGGATCTGGGCAACAATGGCAAAATTACTTACAGACTTGTGGACAGTGTCATCATGGGGTCCCCAGTGAACACATTTGTGTCGCTTAATTCAGTGTCTGGCTCCATATATGCCCTAAGAAGTTTTAACTATGAAGTCATGAAACAGCTAGACATACACATTCAAGCAAGTGATGGGGGGTCACCACAGCTGCAGAGTACTGCTGTCATCAGACTAAAAATAGTTGATCAGAATGACAACCAACCTTCTATAATTGAGCCACCCCTTTTCAAGGGATCTGCTGAGGTTTTCCTGCCCAAAGATGCACCTGCAGGTTACGTGGTAACCCAGATAAAGGCCACAGATGCTGATGAAGGCATAAATGCACAGCTGTCCTATAAAATCACAGAAGGGGGACACCTGGGTTTCTCTATCAACAAAGACACAGGGAAAGTGCATGTGAGCCGCCAGCTGACTTATGATCTCGCAGACAATGTCAAAGTCATAGTATCAGTGAGTGACAATGGGTCCCCCGTGCTTACCTCCACAGCCATTATACACTTTAGTTTTGTAGAAGGAACTCTACCCAGTATGCCATCCTTGGCTGAAAATGGCAGCGAGGATCATTTTGAATGGGATATGTCCATAGCCATAATCATTGTCCTGGCAGGGAGCTGCTCTCTCCTCCTGTTGGCTATCATTCTCATCACAACCATTTGCAGCCGCCAGAAAAAAGAGACAAGGGAGGGGGGGTATGATGAAAAAGAAGACATACCAAATGTGGAAAAAGTGGAAAGTGGTCATATTGATTCATTGATTGCAAACCACAAAGGAAAAGTGTTTGATGCCCACCCATTTCCAGAGAAATCTTCAGTGGCCAGCAGCAATGCAACAGAGGCAGCCTGTGAGGATGGCAGGCAGACAACAGGCATCTTTGAGTCAAATAGCAGAGTGATGGAGGGTAAATTAAAGGTAAGTAATCCCATTTTAAGAGATAATTAAAGTTTGTGACATGCTAATTTTGTTGTGACTCAAAATTTGTGTCAATGTGTTTCTGTCTTCGCAGGGCTATTCTACTTTGCCAGGATATGGGAAAGAAACTGTCCGGCCGATAACAATATGGAAGGGTAACTCCTTCACAACAATCTCAGCAAGAGATCCTCACATCAGTGGCAAAGACAGTGGGAAAGGTGATAGTGACTTCAATGACAGTGATTCTGACATAAGCGGGGATGTGCACAAAAAAGACTCGCCGCCAACAAACAGTGAGTGTCACAAAAACTTAATAAAATAGAGATTGAGAAAAAAAAGCCAGATAAAAGAGCACAGGATTAAATTTCAAGTTGAACTCCATACAATAATGTGCTTCCTAAAGTATGATTTATATCTTAATCTAAACCACATAAACCAAACAGATTGTACCCAGTTACAACAATATATTTTTTGACACACTGGACACATTATGATGGATCTAACTCGGGCTCACTGGGGTCTTTCAACATCAAATGCCATCATCCAGGTGAGCCAGCAAATGTATTACATTCTGACAGCACTGCTGTTTCCACAGGTCTCTGGGCATGTACAAGCGAGTGCAAAGTGTTGGGACACTCAGACCGATGCTGGAGCCCCTCAGCAACAAGGCCCAACACGAGCCTGGCCTGTGGACCGCATCTATCGACGTTCTCCAAGACAGCTTCACTTCCCCGTGACACCAGAAGGGAAAACTACTATCCAGCTCACCTACCAAAAACCAATGGTCTGCAAAGTGTGTATGAAAAAGTTCAACACCAGGAATTTGATTATATTCTTGTGGGTCCACCGACACCAGCCAGGATACAGGAAACGGATGAGATATCCATTCCAGAGTACACAAACTCATAAGAGAGCTTAAATCAAAGATCATCAAAAGGGGCTTTGTCTTTATACTGTACAGTACTTTTATCTTGATTGACTCTATGTTGGATTGTTGCAGTGTTTTGTAGTATGTCATTTGTCTTTTGACTCATATAAGACTGTTCATTGTACCATGTATAATATGCAAGATTTTGTACATTAATAATATATTTTTCATAATGAATCAATGTAAAGAAGAATTTTATTATGGATTTTCAAGAGCATGTGTTACTATTTAAGGGGCATGATCTATGGACATTTAGGCTGAAAGGAGCCTTTCTGCTGTGGAAAACAATCAATATGAAAAATGACCATGTCTGTGGTAGATTTTGTCACATTGTTGCACAAATAAAACAGTTAAAAGGAAATTGTTTTGCTGTTCAAAAACAAATTTAGTTATCTTGGCTTACAGGAATGTAATCTCATAGGCAGAGTGCAACCTATTGTCCTGAGGAAATATTTATAAAGCACAAAAATAACCTCAAATGAGCCAAATGAATGCACTGAATACATTTAATTTGCCTTCAAGACTTATAAGCTGCAATAACTAAAATGTGGTCCTTGGACGATCACAGCCAAAATGATAACAAGCATAAGCCAATGTCATACTCTTTTCATGGTACACAATGTAATGTACTGCCTTCAATTTGCATGCAAATACTGCATTGTTGATCAAATGCTCTTACAATTACATATTTTTCGAAGGTCAAAAAATCCTGTCACCTTTCTGATTGCCTCCCAGCTCAGCAATTACCCAAAAAATGTGGTTCAATCTGTTACCAAGCAACAGCAGCACTGCACATTTGAATCTCTCTGTGATTGTGTATGGTACAACAAGCCAGTGCTGTGTTGCTGCATATCGTAAGAGTATAAAAACATCACAAGACTCACTTCTACTTACAAGTTCAACTACAGGTAGTCTGTTCCTTCATACTGACACCTGGAAAGAACTGGAAGAAGCCCACTCTACTCATAGAGAGTCATCATCATTGGCATTAAACTTTCTGAGCATAAACACATTCTTTAAAATCATAGCTGCCCTATATGTAACTTACATATTTTCCTCCTAACTGAAAGGTCAGACAGCAACTTGCATCACTGTCTCTTACAAATGACACAAGCCAGTCTCTGATTAACTCAGAACTGCTTTGTTTTAGTTAGTAAGTATTGTTTTAGTTTGGTGCCACAGGATGGCCACCTTGTTTTAGGCAACCTGGACCTCCATGTAACATTCAGACGAAAAATTTAGCTCAAAGAATTTACATCATCTGTACGTCATTCACACTCAAGCGTGAAATAGCCTTCCCTTGGATAACCTGATTCTCCAAAGAGAAGTATTACAGTATTAGAGGAGGAATTATAGAGGACATCATGAGGGAGACCATGGAAAAAGTCCAAAATACCACCCATGGATCTGGTTGTTTTGAACACTGCACGACTTCGGTAAGACAGGCTTAATATGCTTTTTGATTTCAAAATATAATTGACATCCATAGCGTGTGACTTAGTGAGTAGACTCCATGAAATCTTAAGGAATTTGACCTGCTCATTGATCAATGTGTGCTATTTCTTACTTTGCTTCTTCTGAACTTTGGAAAGGTACAAAACACATTGACCTCTACTGCGATCAGCCGCCTCCTGAGATTTGGAGCTGTGGCTCTTATTGTTGGTGCCGTGTTAATGTTGTGTGCCTCCATGGCTGCTGTCTACCTGTGGAAAGTCAGTGATAAAAATGTAAGTGTCAACCAAGGATTATGCTGTTAGAGGTATTACGGTGCTACTTCAGTAACAGATTTGTGAGCAGGATGCTTTTGATGTCAAACGGACCCAAAATAGACTACAGAATCCTCTCACAATGAAAATTTGATTACAGGCATGAATGTATTTTCTTGAGACTGTCATGACAGATATTTATGTTAATGATTAAGATGCCCTAACACAACTGCACATTTGATTCTGTCTACAATAATATTTCAAACTACATAAAATATTCCCATAACTCCATCTTATAAGAAATATTGTGTTTATCTGTGTCCTAATGAGCTCACCTGTAGGGCAAGCATCCCTGTCAAGGTCTGCAGCAGCATCTCCTGTTGTGCTTTGCTCAATTCTCAGCATGCTAAAACTACACAGGATTTCTTTAAGAGAAGCAACAACAACAATTACTGTGCAGGGGAATGGCTTAAGCAATATGCAGCTTGTTTTTCTGCATCTCTCTTCTACTGTGTTTGCTACAGTGCGATTTACATAACTTGACTAATCAGTCATTTAATGTTCCACTTTGAATGCTGCCAGGTTTATAATGTTCGTTACAGTATGAACATCAATGGGGAGGCGAGGGAAGGCTCCATGGAAATTGATTCTGACAACAACCTGGAGAGATTTACAACTGGGAGTGGAGCTGAGGAAGCTGTGGAGATTCATGACTTTCAAATTGTGAGTGAATTTGTCCTTGTTCTTTCTTCCTGAGGTAGTTCAGCAGAGACTGTCTGTGTGCTTAGCAAAGTAGCAAAGCTGTGAGTGTAAACATGGCATCTCTGTGATTTGGTGCAGGGAATAACTGGAATACGCTTCTTCGGAGGAGACAAGTGCTATATAAAATCCCAAATCAAAGCCAACCTTCCACACATGGGAGTTCACAACAAAGAGTCGCTGATGTTTGACCTGGTATATGCACACGACTTGATACTGTTTTATTCTATCTATTTTATCTTCTGCTTTCTTTTAACACTGCGATTTCTTTCACCACCTGTGTAATTCAAGGAAAATATTCTTCTTTTCCTGTCAGACAGATGAAATCATGCCAGTGAGGTTTGATGAGGAATTCCTCACCTGGGCTGCTGCAGAGCGGCCACTGAAGGACACCAGTTTTCTGAGCAAGAAAATTCTGAATCTTTGTGGGGAGCTTCCCATTTACTGGATCCAACCTGTCTTTCCTAAAGGTTGCCTTTATATCTTTTATTATACATTGATTCATACCGTCCCACAGAGTCTAGGAAAACTGGCCTGATATCATAGAGCATGGTCTATTTCCTTTGGAGTACTGTACATTTCTTCATAGTTTATTCAGATCCTGGTCGTTATTGCCCTGCTTATCTGCTGACACACTTGTAAAATCTGCAGTCTTGTCTGAGAAGTTAGTGAAACACTTGAACATCTTGAACATACACCACATTTAGAGTCGTACACCGAAAATGGCTCCGGTCTTGTATTAAAAAAGAATGATCTTGAAATATGCAGGACTGCTTGATATCACTGCTGCTAATTTAATTATTCAGGACATCTGAGACAACCCCAGCTATGTAGGATTGAGCTCTGAGGACATGTATGGCGTCTTGTGGATGTTGACCCAATACTCTTGCCTCTTGTGGCTGCTGTAACAGATGGGGAGAGGAGAAGGAGAGACACACAGCGCGCCAAACGGCAGTTTAACATGGAGGAGTTTGACACAGCTGCTGAGGAGAGGAACCCGGTGAGTCATGCAGAGAATGACACCTCCAGAGTTGAGGAGGAGGAGGAGGGGTCGCAGTCTTCTGCAGGGTCAGCATACAATCCTGAAAACCCTTATCATGTGAGTACCGACTTATTCAACAATATTGCTTATGATAAACAAGGCTTCAAAGCTGGTGAATTTTTTATCAACTATCAAGAGATATCTACTGAGCCCTGAAGCAACCCTTAAAGTAACATTATGAATTGAAACTTCTCTGTTTTGTCAACACTTTTACTGATGACTTCAGAGCACCATCCTTAAGATGCCAGCCTTGTTAAAAATGTATATTCTCAGAAATAGAAATGCGTGATGTGGAAATGTGTTAACCTGGATTTAGTGTCTCTGTCAGCTGTGGGTATGTGCTGCTGTTGCTGTTGAGTAGGCGTCATGTTAGTAGCTAATTACAGGTCACTCGGGTAACAGCTGCCATTCCAAGTTGATGAACTTATGAACTGAAGTGAAAATTCCCATTGGTTATAAAAATTCATATTGCCTAAGAGAACTGGAGTCACATGTTTGAAAGGATGAGAGGTTTAAGTTTTTGATAATATTTGAATTGCAAATCAGTAAAATGTTTTTTTTTTTTAAGAAAAGGCTGCTCTTCAAAATTAATATTACTTCAAAACTGCAGCGCAGCAGAGGGTCCGGAGAGGAAGATGCCATGACCTTTGACACCATGCTAGACCACCAGGGGATCTGCTGCTCAGAATGCCAACGCAGCTACACTCACTGTCAGAGGATATGCGAGCCTCTACGTGGCTACTGGCCCTGGCCTTATAACTACAGAGGGTGCCAGGTAGCTTGCAGAGTCATTATGCCTTGTCGTTGGTGGGTGGCACGCATTTTAGGTGTTGTGTAGAAAGGCATGCTACATTTGTAAGATTACTTTTTTTGTCTCCCCAAAAAAGACCCCAAAAGTCTCTAAACTTTCAGTGTCTGTGCAGATATGATTGCAGATATTTGTTTTCTGAGTTTGACTGTAAATACTACCAGAAAACTATACATGTTAGCATGATATGCAGAAAATGATGTGTGCTTTACTAAGAAAACCTATATGTGATTTATTCATTTTCATAAGTAATAGGTAAATTGGTGTTTTCTGTTTGCAGACATATACTACTTCCTCACATACAGTAAGAAAACATAAATGCCATATTCCTATTTGCAGATACACACTCATAAATTGGTTAAACAAATGAGCACATTCATTTTTGCATCATGTAATACCATGGCTTAATGCACTGTACTGTGCTTAATGGAAGGTATGGGACTGAATCCAAAGGCTCAGCAGATCATGTACCTTTTTCTGACTGAATAGGCTTCAATAAATTCTAATTACAGTATATGCTGGCTTTGATGTAGATGTTTTTTGGTGTCACATGTTGTTTTCATGGTTCCATTGGGTGCTTTTCTGATAAAGCTGAAGTGACAGCAATGGTTGCCACAACTTCCATTCACAGCTCAGAATCGGTTTGAGGGCAATGTAATTTGTGCACACTGACATCTGCATCGACGTGAACTAATGCGAGATGAGTGTCATGGCAATGATGGAAAACATTTCTATAAACATGACATTTTTATTAAATAAATAAATCATTTTTTTCCCTATGGAAAGTGTGAATGCTAACCAAATAACATGATCACAGAGACAGATTTTTTCTTCTTTTTTTTTCACCGCTGTTACCAAGGCTATTCTGAATACCTCAAAATCAAAAGAAATCAGATTACTATCTCTAAAGCCATATGCCAACTTTCTAAATAATTGAGAGGAGCCATGTTGCGATCAAGACGATTTCACAGAGGGTGATCCAGGCATATCAAATTACAACAGATGTGAAATTGCACCATATCTGCCACCAAAGCTGCATTGAAGCAGTGTGAGGAAACAACACAAAGAGATGCTTGTCTCTTTGCTTGGAGATCTTTCCTGGTTTTCATGGGGGTAGAGATGCTTATCACATCTGCAGTGCTGATAAGACGGCCTCTGTGCTTCCGTAGGCTATATAATATTAATCCCTCTCCCACGTCTGCAGATGCACTTAAAGGAAGGTGACAAGCATGACATATCCAGGACCTCCTGATGGCTCATGCTCTGGAGTGCAGCCACTAAAAGAGCCCAAAGTACCCTCAAGTGATGTAAATTTGCAGGGGGAGTCCAATTTCCATCACAGCGCTGTCACTGCCATGGTCATTAAACTAAATCATCCTGCTGTGTGTCACACAGCTCCCATTTTAAAGTCCCTTCAATAATGGAGTTATACTTGGACTGCAGATTGCAGCACAACAGTGAATGTCTGACCTGACAGCAGCTGTGAGAGTATTCTGCACATTATTTCTTCTTTAGAAATCACAGACAGACACTCTATATGAACATAAGAGATACTGTGAAATTATTAATTAATTGACAGACATTTTGTACCTTAGTTGAGCCAGCTTCAGTTTGGCAGAGCTATATATAATCACTAAAGTCAGTTACAGCAGCTGAAATTTAGATATGACGTGTTATGTGCCTGTTGCTGTCGGCGGTTTCCTTGGGTTTCTTTCAGAATATGTTGATACAGCAGCACAAGACAAAGAGCTCTGAGTCTAAGCTCAACAAAAGGAGATGAAATACACAAAGCAAAAGGGGGAAAAAAACACATCACCACAAGCAACAACTCAAAATGGCATTTAAACAGAGAAAAAACACATAGCTCAGAACAACAGCAGTTTTGTTATCCCGAGGCTCTGTTTCTAAAAAACTTGTTTCCTTTTGCCATTGCTCTCCTAAGAAGAGAAATGTACCCCGTTGAGTAGAAAAGACGAATGTGTTGGAGAGCGGCTTCAGTGTGTGAGACAGTGGTGCCTTTTTGTTTGTCTCCCCTCTGGAGCCAAGCTTACCCTGGGAGCCCTGCAGGCCAGGGAACAAACAGAGCTTTGTGAGCACTGACCCACTGTGCCCAGCAGCCAGACTGCAAACCTCCACTCCTGTGCTAATAGGAAACCGCAGACAAGGAGTCCGCAGCAGCCAGGGGAGGGGAGCTTTCTCGCATCCACCTGTGCTTTCATCATTGCCCATCAAAACAAGCACAGGCAGGCAGGGTGCTCCGGTGACCACCGAATCAAAAGCTTTTTCACTAACATCCTCTTGGCACTCACACTCAACACAGTACATTTGGGATACATTAGCTGGTGATTTATTTTGTGGCATGGATTTGTGCTAATCAAGCCCGCGCACTCACTAGAGCTCCCTATAAATAGGCTACGTCAATAGCCTGCCATAAATTTGCCTGTTGTTGCCCAGGAGGCATTAGAAGTGTGAATAGACGTGTGAAGTGAACCACTCTAGTAAACGTGTCCTACATTTGATTGCATGTTTTCCATTACATCCAGACATGAATGAAATAAACAGTAGTGACAGTCCATTTTGCACCTTAACCAGAACACAGAAACCCTTTTAGGCTAGCTCATTATGTTTTTCTGCAAGAAAGCACTGCAATACGTTTATAGATGCTGGCGTTGTGAAAAAAAAAAAAAAAAAACCTGTAACCCACAGTTTTGCACTGGAAATAACAGCCCTAGCACCTAACATTTGTCTTTTCTTTTCTCCTGAATGGTCAGAAATAACATGGCTGGACGAAGGGGGGCTTGGTACACGGCTTAAATGCTTTTTAATCCCATGGTTGAGTGACCACTTGCAGCTCTGCCCACCAGTCTGACTCTGCCTGCAATTTGCAGGTCTCTCTGAAGTTTCCTTGCCATTGGCTGGAGTGTCTAGTTCTCCCTCTCTCACACACATACACCTTCTTAGTTAGTATGCAAGCCTCAAATGGCTATTAATTAAATGCCTGCTAGTATTATATGAAGTAGTCTTGATTATTTCACTAAACTAAAACTGTAAATATTGTCTATAGACAGCATTCAGTGAATTATACTTTCTGTGTAATGAAACATTATAGCAATTCTCCTGGGTGACTCAATTACTCTGCACACACTGCAGGGATTTTTTTTCTGTGTATTGCACTTGGTTGCATGGTCTCCTTGTTTTCACTCAAATAGAAAACCTGTAGTGTGCTGTAAGTCTAAATTGGACACAGTACTGGAATTGACACCATTGTTTTTGTGGAAACAGACCACACAAGACAGTGTGGTGGAGGCATCCAACGTCAAGAGTCAAAATGTCAAGAGTGCCTCACAAGAGGAGGGCAGTTATCTTTATAACGCAGCAGGCATTGTTTCTCCGAGAGGACGCTGCTTAATCACAAACATAAATCATAATCCCGCTATAATTTTTTTTACACTGTCAGTGAAATTTAATTTGAAAAGCCATGCCAATGGGCTCAATAAAAGGGTTCTCCATCAAAATATGGCATTTGTTAAAACTTCAGTCACTATAGGATGTACCCCAGAACACACACATCCTCTGGTGGGGTGGTTAAAAAGAGCTATAGATAGCTCAAAGCAGAATCAAATCCAGACTACACATCTACAAACTGTAAAAAATAAAAAAAAATAAAAAACAGCTCCTCCACAAAGCAATGTCAAGAGGCTTGCCACATGAAAGCAAAAGTTGTCCAAAGAGTTGCGAGAAGTACTGACAAAGTTTATGAAGAAAAAAAAAGTAAATGTGTTTTTAATCCTCAGCAGCACGTGCAACAATGAGGGAGCCTGAGCGCTTAGATATGCCACCCCGGGGGCAGGCTCTATACTTAAGGCTTACAACAGCCTCATTATCTCCCTCAACTCACATCAGATCCTAGCAGCAGTTTGTCACAGGCAGGCTCCTCTCTGCCAGTAGGCATCAGACCAATCCTCCTGCAACACTACTGTACATAATTGCCATATGGACAGCATTTTGAGCCAGACTGAAGACTAAAAAGCCCTCCAGGCAGATTCCCCAGATAACTAAATGAATATTTTATCTCATTTCCATCTAATTTGCACCACATTATTATACAGAACTGAAATTTTTAATTAATTGATAGAACAGATCAAACATAGGTTTACACTTTGATTTTCGGGAGCTGTTATTTTGATAATTTGCATGACTTTTTTCCCATGCCAAGCTTTTTAATCTCCCAGAATTTCAGCATCTCTATATAGAAACACTATAATAAAACATACAGCAAATTAATAACTGTCAGCGCACATGAAATGCTTGTCTTGGTTGCGTGAGCAGTTCCAGTGAGAAGTCCTTTTACCTGCCACCCCACTGATTAATTAATTTCACACTGTTTAATTAAATCCACAGTCTGGGGAGTCTGGGCAGCACCATGGGGAGCCCTATCTGAGCCGTGTGTGTACAGAGATTACTAAAGAAGGTCTCAGACACCCGCTCTCTGGCTGCTGTTGACACTGACGTCACCCTCTCCGGATACCAGAGCATGATTGTGTCAATATCATCTGGCAGTTGTGAGCTTTTACTGCTGGGGACATGATAGTACTGCGCCATTTGTTGAATATCTGCTGGCATTTGCATTAACAAAGGAGACTGAAGTATTTGACAGCATTTTGACACAAATTAGTATTTGACACTAGTGTCTAACAAAGTGTGCTGCTGCTGTATGTAAATCTTGGATTTACATAAGTGTATCAATGAAAATAAGCCATCTAAAGTGCCATGAAAATGCTTTTTGATTTATAAAACTATAAAAAAGAAAGTCTTAAAAAATAAGAGATTGAAATGCAACCAAGAGTGATTCTAAAATGTACACATAAACACAAAAAAAACATGGACCATGTTTAGCTAGATCAAAATCAGCACAAATTGGCCTCAGTGTAAATGAGCATTTTGAACTGTCATATACTGTCCAACATTGTTGAATACAGTCAAAGCCTCTGAAACACAGAGACACCATATCTCTTATGTCAGAACAGAGAGAGGTGCAGGAGTATGTGGCACAGCAGGAAATATGACTGTGTGGGCTGGAAAGCACACATGTTACTTTCTCTGTTCTTTTGAAACATATTTCTGGCATCTCTAATCACAAACAAACACATTTTGAGTCAGATTCTCAAATTTGCCTTTACAGGACAACCTACAAACAAGATGACATTTCAGTGGTACATGAGTTATGACTAGACATACAATTTGGACAACTACAGTAATTAGTGAAAGGATTAAATTGACTCTTGCTTCTTAATCTGTCATAATAACATACCTAAAGCTGATTCTAAATATCATTTGGTCAATTTAGTATTTATATGTTGAGGAAAGCAATTAGGCATATAAAGTGGTATGATATGAAAAAAGGCATTTATTTGTGTTCTCTATTGGATATGCCAAGAGCTATTTGAGCACTAAACACTTTGTATAATGGCACTGATATGAAAAAAGTCATGATATAAAGTGAGTTTGCCATTTTTATTTATGCAGTGTCATTTCAAATGAAAAGGTAGCTGATTCCTTTATTGAAGTGAAAACAGTCAAAAGTGTAGGGCAATTAACTTTAAAATACATAATTTTCCATGCATAAGAGTTCATATCATATGTGCTTGAATAACAGAAACTACTATAAGATGATAGTTTAATTTCAGAAAATATCATAAATTTGTGTCCTTATTATACTTTTCTTTTATATCAGCATCACAAACATCACACACAGCTATTTATTAAACAAACTATCTTTACAAACAATTGAGAGTTGAGCTCTTTACTGACACAAGATAAACTTTTAATAGGCATCCCAGCACACAGCATCAAGACAGTTTTGCCGACTGAGACAGCATTAGCTGGAAGAACAGCACTCTATTTGTGCTTGCCTTGTCCTGTGACAGGAAGACCTATCAGGTGCTCATCTCTCTCCCCCTCCCATCCCTCTCTCCTCCTGACCTCATTCTGTCATCTTCGTTTTCCTTCTTCCCCACTCTCAGGTCTTTTATAAAGTGTCTCCATGCATTACACATTTAACAATGCATTAAAAATAGGCCACCATCAATCAGTCATTCAGCAGCGGAGACAGAATCTACTTGTGGCACCAATTTGATATGTTTCTCAAGGTTCAAGAACGAAAGGAATGCCGTAAACTCTTCTGCTGCTCTGTGTGGGAAACTTAACAGAGATGAAAACACACATTTATGTGCTAATAATACACTGTACCCCATAAAACCACCATAATAATTTTGAATTCCCATTTGCTTGATTTCCTGCGGCACAGTGTCTTTCCAGAATCCAGAAACAGAATCAAAATAATATATTTGCAGGCGGTAAGCTGTGACAAGATTCCTGTTGATGGGTGCCAGGTTAACATTGTGCCCAAAACAGTGATTTGAGAACTGTGATGCATGATACAGGATAGGTAGTAGGTAAAATCTGATGTAATGGTTGAGAGTGAGTCAAGCCCCAGGGGCAAATAGTCTGAACAGTCTGACTCCAGGTTGCTCATGCCAAAGCAGATGTTCAACTGACGACAGCAGTACAAAAGACAGCACAGCATGTTATTCACAAGGTATTTTACATAATTAGGAGCTACAGAGAGAGCAACTTTGGTTAAATGCTTTGATAGCTACATTTAGTAAAGAAATACAGAGCACTCACAATGTATTTTCACACTTTCACACGAGTTTTATTAACACAGTAAGGTGTTCTCTTTAACGGGTAGAGGTGTGGAAGTCTGCTGGTGAGCTTTGATGTTGCTGCTTTGCTCTGAGGCGTGATCCTGCACTCTGGACTTCAAAACAGACTGTGCCTCATCATGAGTAACAACTTGATGAGGTAGACACCAACTGCACAGACATGCCTGAAGGACCACACAGACAAAGACGTTTGGTTAGAGGACAAAACAAATTTCCAATCCACTTCACATAGAGAAAATTTCACTCTTGAAGGTTTATGTTTATGGAGTGATAATGGTGTAATCTCAGTGGAATGTAGCCTTGTCTATGTTGTATGTCTAAGTGACCTACAGGAAAGCTCTACTGCTTCAATACAGAATTGTTAAATAAAATAAGGAAAATAGAATGTAGCCCTGTTCAGTTACCATGTAGAAAGACATCTTCATAAAAGCAAAGTTGTGGGTTGTGTTTTTATGTTTTGAAGGAGGAATTCCAGGGCTATCTTGATTTCATAAAAATGTATCTGTTGAACATTATTAAGTAGAAAAATGAAAATAAATTCTTCATTTTCTGTGGAGTGCAAATACCTTTTTGAAAGCCAAACAAAATCAGAGCATGTTAAGACATGAGCAAGTGATACAATAAAGGCTTTTTTTTTTTCCTTGAAAATTGCCTTGAAGCCCTCATTCTCATAAGATTGTCAAGTGTTGGTTTTGTCTCTGATGATGTTTTTCCAGACCATTTTCACTTATTATACCCTCAGGTCCTTGCTCACTGCAGTCTGCAGTCCATTTCGTAGACATGACTCTATATGTCCACGATGACACATACGATAGCTCATCCAGCAAGGTTTTCACCCCTACCACATCTGTCTAGAAATGAATAGTAGCATATATAGGAACAGCTGAGGAAAGACAATAAAACAGTATATCTCACCTTGAAACATCTCTTAAATCTCTTGCTGACTATGTACAATGCAATAGGGTTGATACACGAGTTGAGTGATGCCATATTCATGCCAAAATAGTCCAGGACAAGAAAGACACTAAAAAAGGGAGGATAACCGTTAAGTGTGTCATGTGAAAGGGCACAAACATGGCAATATACAACAAAAAGGGCTGGGGTCTTCAAGCTCACCTCAGCAGCTGACACCTATTAGGATCTTTCTGATCATATATGGTTGATTTCAAGATTCTGCTGAGGTATAATGGCATCCAACAGAGTGCAAACACAATCACCAGGCAGAAGACAGTTTTTGCAACTTCTCGCCTCTTAAAAAGAAAATATATAACACATATTAATGACATAAAAATGAGAAATATGCTATTCAGAAATATTATTGTAACATGCAACTCAAACTGTCTAAATGTAGAGGGTTAACCTGCTTGGTGTAGTCACTTAATGTATTCTCAGTGTTCCTCAGCATTTTCCTGGTCATCAGCGTGTAGAAGACGGCAGTCCAAGCCAGTGGCATGCAAAAGTAGAAACCAAAGAGCCACCAGTCCTTTAAGGATTTATAAAACTGTTGATTAAACATGACAGAAGCCCACAGTCAGTCGGTGCTGCAGATGACTTAGCGTTCAGTGGTTTCTATCTTACAGCATTCTATGCATAAAACAACATTTGAGACAAACAGACATCATTCACAAAGTGACATTGTATAAGAAAGTGTCAGGTTATGTGCTGGATGAGATTAGGAGAAATTAAATTAGAGCTATTATGTGTTACATTTCCTGTCAGCAGTTTCTAATATTATACTGGGTATAAATAGACAATCATAATGTCAAACACATGTTGATCTGTTTACATTTTTTCTTGTTCCACTGGTTGGGAAATACCTGCATAAACCGCGTTGTTTGCATAGGATGAAGCAGACACACTCTCAGATGCTTGTCTTTATAGTCCATTGTTATCATATCAAAGCCAACAACTTCAGGCACAGCCAGCATGATAGAAATAACCCATATCAAAGTTATTTCGATTGCTGTCCACACTGAAACCCCAATGCCTTTGATTCGTTTCCAGGATACTACAGCTCGGTACCTGCAAAATCAATGGGAAGATGTTATGACTTGGGGGACTTTTATCTGATGATACATTTTTCCAGTTAAAGAACATTTCAAGGGCTCATGCTAAACAATTCTATCTGCTTGATGAAATGCATTAGCCAGCAAACTATATTTTCTTGTAGTGCACGGGACAGTGCAGCTTATCTCCTTACCTGTCAACACTCAGAGCACATAAACTCAACACAGTAATTCCAACAGAGGTTTTCTGTATGAAAGGGACAAGCTTGCACAATACCAAACCGAATGGCCAATCTTCTGCCATGAGCTGCAAAGAAAACAGAAGCACATTTTCTGTAATAACAAACACAATCGATTCAAGGTAAGATTGAAGTTCTGAAATGGACAGAAAGAGCAGAGCAACAGGATAAGGTGCAACATTACTTTCTCATTGTAATTGCACACCACAAAGTGAATAACTCACCCTGTATGTGTTGATTGGAATGTCTATCACAATGTGGATTAGATCTCCCAGAGCAAGACTTGCAATGAGAATATTTGGTCCGCTTCTCATGCTTTTGTTTACATATATGATTTTCAGTAAGGCTGAATTCCCCACTATTCCAACAACAAAAACAACAAAAGAGACTAGAGTATTGATATATTTGAAGATGTCTCTGATTCCAGCTGACTCTAAGCACATAGGAGGATTTGGTGTTTTTGGTCCTGCTACTTGAGGTGGATGCATTGAGTTGTTGGATTTCTGTTTTCCCAGTATTAAAAGACCAGGGGACACCGTTTCAGAGAGTTCAATTACAGAGGACGGTTCTGAATGCTGATCACTGGCCTCTCCGCTGATGAGAATATTTCCCAAACAAAGAACAAGAGTCACAGTCCACATTGTTGATGATTTCTTCAAAGGCATTTAAGATGTTTATGCCGGCACTGGACTGAAAATGAGAGTGAAAATAATTATCACAACATCTTAGCCTTGAGATTTACAGCAAAACATTTAGGTCAGGTAAAAGATTTATTTAATTTACTGATCAAAAGGCAATAATAAAAGGGCTAAAAGCATTGATACTGCCTGAAACACAGAATTACACCAGCTTACCTTTAGATGTACACATGCAAACTCTGCATGTATTGAGTCTGTGTAATACCCACAAAATAGGCTTTATGTTTAACACAAAGGCCTACTCTTTGCTGCTGCGCCTGATAAAAATGTTACAACCCAGCAGAGGGAAATCAGGGTTTTATAGACTACAGTATTGTTGTCAGCATTAGTCATTGATATGTCAGTAGTGACTGTAATTACTTCCCTTGATGCATCACCCTGAATGAAAGGATAGCATTGAGGTGTACTGTCTGTTATCAAGGAGTGAGATCATTTTATGTTGCAGCCGTTTACTGACAAGTTCTTGTCTGAAATAAAAAACACAAAATCTAAATGTAGCAAAATGTCTGTTTCAGTGAAGGAGTGATGTTTTTTTTTTTTTTTTTTTTTTTTTTTCTTAAAGCCACAAAGTCATCATTAGTGAATGTAATGGGAAAAGGGAAACTGTCTTCTGTAACTCTATGACATTTTGGATGTACATGAGCCTAATGCAGAACTAGCTTACTGCCAGGCAACTGTACTTGAACAATAACAAAAAAAAGATACAAATGGAACCGTGCAACATCCAGTGAGTGTCCTCTAGAGGATTTGCTTCAGTTGACATATCACGTTTTTAAAATATGAGTCAGTCTCCATCCTACCAGAGAGATACTGCCTGTGCATCTCCTGAGAGTCCTAAACAAGGTGACTTCTTCTTCTCTCAACAGTTTATGACAACCTGCAGAGCCTGGAGGAGCATGAGACATGTGAGGACCAGAAAGATCCCATTGTTAATATCATTCCCGACAACTACTCCAGCTCTCTTCTGAACATTCAAATTTGTGTTCCACTGGCTACAAATGACCTTGGGAACCATGTGTTGGCATGCCTCCACAAGAACAGCCGATTAAGAAAAGTGAGTTGGCTGAGTTGGATATGAAAAATTATGACAACTGTTTACAGCTAGGCTATCAAGCTCAACATTATTGCAACAGTTTTTTTTTCTTCTCCATATAGGTCATTGGAGAGAACCAAGGTGCTTCAGTACAACGCCTGTAAAAAAAAGAAGCTGTAAGGATTTTTAATTAACAGTAGCCTGTCTGACAGACCTACAAACATAACAATAATATTCATAACATAAGGAATTCACAGTGATTATCACTGACGTGCATTGTTACATTTTATTCTCCTGCAGTAGTTGTTACTATGTTTAAACCACTTTTGGTTCATGTCTGACACCAGTCATGACATTGGGTCCTTGGTCTACTAGGCTGTTCTGATGGTCACACAGTGACATCTTGCTCGTCAAGCTGGTTAAAGAACTTCAACAAGTAGTTTAAAAGCTTGCTAGCAAAAAAAAAATCTCAGGAATGTACAATAAGTTATTGAACCAGTGATAGAGGTCCTCCATCCAATTTATATTCGCTAAAGCCATTATTACTGCTGATGCAAAGGTGAAGTGGTGAAGTTTCATTTGAAAACATATGGGTCGGTTTATTGGCAATTATCCCTGGATAAAGATGGTCTGTGAATGGTATTCATTTTCAAAACACTTGAGTTATAACACTGGGAGAAAAAAATAATGTTAAGGAGGACATATTATGCTATTTGTGATTTTCTGCTATATATATGTACCGTGATGTTGTTGGATAATTATGCTATTCATTATGAGTTCATTATATGTAGAGATGCTCCCTGCAAGTCAAAATCCCAGGCTTCAACCTGCTCTGAATGCTTCCTTTGCAATGGTTTTCCCACCTTCTGGAGGGGGATCTTAAAGAGACAGGAGCTAAAACAGGCTGTTTCAGACAGAGGCTGAACTGAGGGGCCATATAAAGGGCCAGTAGTTAAATAAGGAGTTTTTTTAGAATTGTAAACATATTCCTGTAGAGCTCCATATTAAAGATATAGACCTGTAAATGTGTATAATATGTGCCATTCGATGTTACCACTTTTGTCCAACCTCAACAGGATGGATGTTAAAATTCTAGGCCTATCTGTTAATTGGACTAACCTGTCCTAACGGCCTTACTTTTTCACTTAATGCGTTTGCTTATGTTTGTCAATCAATAATCTTGCAATCTATCAATTCTAAACCCTGAAGAGGCCATCAGCTCATATTAACGCTACAATGAAGTATTAAAGCTCCACCAATGAACATTTTTATATTTCAATGAAACTGGTCACTATGTGAAATAGAAACCTTACAAATCACTTTTTTGATTCAAATATTTCTGTTCAGCTCAAAGATTTGTAGTTACTGTAGTTCGCTGACTTGTTTTGTAGGATTAAGTGATTGCGTCATCATTCATGCTGTTAGCTGTTAATGTTAAGTTGAGTACAAAACTACTCCTAAACAGCACTGCTTATAAGGTTTGTAGTTGAAAAGCCATTTAAAACAATTTATCACATCATGATGTTTCTGTGGTTTTCTTTGTATTTGAAGCTTTTAATGAGTAAGTAAAGTACTGTGAATCCCAGCTGAGCTAACAGTGCTCACAGTCTCCAGTGAGGAGAGCTCTACCGCTAAAAGCTACTGTTTCAGTCTGTGACAGTGGGGATTCAGTAGGTTACAGTAAGTTCAGGTTAAAGAGTCTGTATTAAAGTTTTGTTTATACATTGACTGAACACCTCTAATATCAAATGAGTGTCTTGTAGTGAAACATAGGCAATTATCACCCAACTCTGCATGCTTCAACCTTAGCCTCTTAGCTTGTCAACCACTTTTAGCTCAGCAGGCAGCTCCACCAAAAATCTAGTCAAATATCTACCGGCTAAAGACCAAGATATTTCTTTTAAGTAGTCAATTAGACCTAAAAAATAGTTAGAAAAAGAATGAATATTGGTTTACATCCATCAGGTGTCCACAAGAAGACTCCAAAAACTGCTAAAGTTACTCAGTCTGTGTCTGCTGTTTGACATCAAGTTAGACAACGGTTTTATAAGGTGAGATATGTGTATGTGTTTTCTAGCTTGCTGTGGAGTTCTTCTTCCCCCGAGAGGCCCCAAAAAATCAATTAATGCACACAAAGTTGTTGTGGTAAAACACTGATGTAATCCTGTCTCTCTGTTTGTGTCCTGAACAGTCCGGTCTCTCCAGAGTTCATGGAGGTGCGCACGCTGGATGGGAGATTCATTACTTTGGTGAGCGCTCAGACCCAGACAGATTGGGAGTGGGTGGAGCAGAGCCTCTCTTTCAGCTGTCAAGGTAAGCTATGTCATCAGTTTGGGTACGGAGGGTCACCTGTTCCTGCCCCCTCATGCTTCACATGACTTAGACATCTGTCAAATTCTTAATTATTTCTCTCTTGTGCAGTTCAAAAGGAAATTGAAGATCCCCAGTTGTTGCAGGCAGAAGTGGTGAGCATTCTTCAGACGTAGTCTGCTTGTGGTAAAAATGTGTGTTAGACATAGTCAAGTCAAGACGGGCCAAAATTACTCATTCGTCTCAGATTTCTTTATATTATGGATTGTAAAGCTCTCTGAGACAAACTGACATAGATAATTTTATAAGCTATATATAGGTTTTACCTATAGTTTATGCATATGCAGCTTACATCAAGAAGTCCACACTAGTGTGTTTTTTTTTATTAACATGAGGAAAATGAGGATGTAAAGATTCCAGAGGAGGAGGAACATGATATACCTCATGTGGGTCTGCCACGTCTCATAGCATACAAGCCAGAACCAAAACAAGCTCTTCAAGTTGAGAAGGTACCTTTGACTTAGTCCAGTCTCTCTATATTGCCCATAGTGCCTGGAAATGACAGTGATGGCCTTTTTCATTTCCCCACAGTAATAGCAGTGTGTGGGGGCTATAATATCAGAGGTGGAGAGGTGATTGTGAATCTGTTTTTGCTGTGCTGTAGGTTCCAGAGGTTGAATTGAAACACGATGTGCATCTTGCTCAGTGTGACTATTGCCAGCAACTCTGTTATCCCTTCATGCACAATCAACTATTGGAAAATGAACCCGACCTTGAGAGGGTGAGTGTAGCTCACTTACCTTCAACAAAACATTGAAAATAAATTCATTAGAAATAACAAATGTTCACCTTTCCCTAATGACAGAATCATCTGTATTTGTGGTGACACAGTGGGAAAAAAATTATAGGAGAAGAGCAATGTAAGTAAAAAAAAAGTAATGTGTAATGTTGAAATTTTCTTTTCTTCAGCTCTTTTGTTGTGAGCAAGCTAGACAAATGAGAGAGCTTATTTTGGAAGAAGGGGGAAAATTGGCACAGAATGAGTCAAATAGAAAGATTGATGTGGAGCCTCATGCACCCATCATAAGTGAGGAGGAGAGGGAAGCTGCTAAAGAGAAGGCAAGGGAGAGGTGAGTAATATGCGTGTCCTGTCCTCTCTAAGAACAGCTTTTAAAAATGTACCTGCATTTATATTTATACATTGGTGGAGAGGCTGCTGAAAACATTTAAATAATTGACTGTACTTTATTGCTCATACTGTATATTGATACTGATTGTACTATATTGTATGCTATAAAAGAGCTCCATTTCTCTTACTGCAGCAAGAAGTATGAGGTGGCATCCAAATTTGTGCCTCGACATGCCCTTCAAGTGTTGTCTTTGTATTGTTCATTTTTCCACTGCCACATAAAATAACTTGGTCATCTTCTAATGTAGGCTGAGTCATTTTCAAAGACAAGAGAAAACAGAGGAAACCCAGGGAAAACAGACTGATGACTTGAATAAAGACTTAAGTAAGTGTGCAACCTGGGTGTCCTAGTCTAGACAAATGTGGACCAACAATGAAGATATTAAGCATGTAGTCTTTCCTGTTTCTCATTGACAAAATATCATTAAAAGGATGTTCTCCTTTGTCTGCTCAGGCCAAATTGAGATCAAGAATAAAATCATCTACAGACTGTCAAAACAGATTCCCTACATCAGTGATGAGGCTCACATCCCTCCAATCAATCTCAAAAATACTGCCGGCATGTTTACACTTCAAGAAGAGACAGATAGTGAGCGAAAGGTGTGTCCATGCATACTTAATGATTTTAAGCCAGAATAAGCATTTCTTTATTAGTGGATTTACCAAAAATTGTAATCAATAACTTGATTATCCTGTGTCACAGCTGAAGGAAGTAACTAAGAAGTTCTATGAAAACGGGACTTGTTTTCTCACCTTGTGTCCAGATCGAACGGGTAATGTTTTGTATCCTTTGAAGCAGCGCACAAAGCAGAAGATCAAATACTTAATGAGAGGGTACACATTTGTTCATTTTGATGAAAGGTTTGCACAGTGTTAATGATCCTTAATACACAAAGTTATCCTTCTGGGAAAATAGCCATTATAATATCCTCTGCCGAAGCTGCTGACTTCACTTACATAATCCTGGAGGACAAGGATGTGGCGCCCAGCATCAAAGGCATTTTCACAAATAAAGGCCACGCCACATGCTACCATCCCAATGGAATGATATGGTACTTATTACTCCATGGCAGCTTATTATTTCTAATAATTTGAACCAATTGCTTAGTTAAATAGGGGCTTAAGGTAATTAGTGGATTAGAAATTAAATATAAATGTCATTACATGTCGAAGCTTGATGCAAACAGTACATTTTACCATAGAAACTAAATTGTGAGGATCCCTTTGGTTTCCTAAATGATGATGAAATGATTTTTTGACCAGATAGAGATTTTTGATTAACCCTCTGGCTCTCAGGCTACAGGTCACAATGTGTGTATTGCTAATCTCTGTGGTGTTTCCTAAGGGTGAATCTGACCCCTGTTGGAGGTCTGTGCTTCAGTGAGGCAGGAGCTTTGAGGAGGCGTTGGAGTTGGCTTGATTTCTACCCACATGTCCGTAAGCTTCCTTTCAAGCCTCTCACCTTTGCCCTGGGTCCACACATCAGTGTGCGCATACACTCACAAGAACACGTGTATGTCACATTTGCACATCATCAAAACAGCGTACGCTTTAATGTCGGCTCAAAGCTTAAGGTATAGTATGTATGTAGTATGAATACACTATAAATTGTGCATACTGTAAGTGTTTCTTTTTGTTTGATGCATGAGATATATAGGGAAACCAGCCTACATGTGAATTTGTATGCAGCAAATGGCAACATTTATTAATGATCTGCAATGTATGCACAGAAATATATGATGATTAAGAAAATGAGCACGTTGTTTTTCTTTCAACACAGCTCATTTGTCCAAAGAGCCATGAAAAGAAGCCGGGGCAGGACATTGTGGAGAGATATATCCGAACGAAGAGCTCAGAGATTTACTCTCTGCTTGGCCAGATGCAGACCTGCATGACCCACCACTCTGCAAATCTGCACAATGTTAAGCCACATTAGTTTCATTGCCTAAGTGCAGCGGCTAAGCGGACAAATGGAAACAGAGATGTCACCCAAAAAGATAAAGGACCAAGTAAATTGAGAGAAAAACAGAAATGACAAAACTAATATAATTTATGGTGGTGTTACAGTTGACTGCCTTGTATTGTATTAAACAGCTTGAGTATGTGATGCTTACAGTCAATCACAGTTACATTCATACTACAAAAGGCTGAGGTTTATAGAAAAAGATTTATAGAAGATTGGGTCAATTAGTGCGGGATGCAAACAGTTTTGTAAACATTAGAAATCAGTTCACAGTTAAAATCTCCTGCCAAGGTCGAATTTGAGGCGCTATCAGGTAGGACAAAATAAAAAATCCAAGCAAGATTGCATTTGGGTCATATTTAAGATTATTATCAGGAATAAATGAATCTTCCTGTCATACCAGTTGGATCTTTTAACATATATTTGAAGCTGATTGGAACGTTTTCACAAAAGAGAAAAGCAACAACTTGTAAATTTGAGCAACAGGCTCTGTTGCATGATGGCTAAAAAACATGAAATCCAGGTAAATATTATAATTATATTATAACATTCAGCCTTTTGTAATGGCACAGTTAATGTCAGTTAGTTAAGTTAACTCACAGTAAATAATTAAAGTCACCGAACTGATTCCGTAAGGCCAGTTCCACATTAATATCTATCTAATAATACTGTACTTGCGAACATTAACTAACATTAGTCATCATAAGCTCTTAGTCATATCAGTAGTAAGACCGCAATTAAACCCCTAAAGCATTCTGCTGAGCAATCTTATATTGCTTATGAATTCCAGCTAATCATTTGTGAGAGCAAGAATTTAGTCTTTCTTCCTTCAAAAGTCTTTTTTAACGTTTAACACAAGAAAAAGATGAGATATAAAATACATGTCTTCTACTTAACTGGGAAACTAAAAAGTCTGGCAACAACAGCAAATAAACACTAAAAAATAAATACTCAGATTTGAACAGAAAACCCTCTCACCCATTTCTTCCCATTCCTTGTATCTACTTATATCTACTAGAAACACGCATTCTAACTAATTCAGGGCTATTTCACATTGAAATTATGCTCCTGCCAAACACCACAGTTACAGTTATAAATGCTCAACTGCCACTAAAATCCTTATTCTGCACCTACCACTGGAACCAACTGTCCAGACTTGTGTCCCCTTATGTCTCCATACCAAACCTGATACTGTCCTTGCATTGCAACACAGGTTTTTCATGGTTCTTTTGAATTGCATGAGTTGGAGACTGATCTATAGGTTTTTCTTTTGTTTTGTTTTTTACAGTAAAGCTTACCAATATATAGACTTGGTAGAGTTTAAAGGAAATGGCAGCAGTGCTCCTCTACTATATTGAAACTTATTTTATTCTCCCCAAATTTTGCAGGTATACATTTTATTAAAAGTAATTAATTAATTCAATTCAATCAGTTTCTGTGAGGCCTAATAAACGTTTTTTCTCTATCAAGAGTTTGAGGCTTTTTTAACATGACAAAAGAAAGGTGCTCCATAGCAAAATGAAACCCAAGAATTCTCTTGGAATAAACTTTATTTGTGGCATACCTAATCAATAAATGACAATTACCTCATACAGTACATTACGAAGGCTTTTCAGCCACCATTAACAGCAAAATAGTCTGATCTTCATTTCAATGCATTTCCAATTTACTTGTAGCATTCAACATTCATATGTTTTATTTACATTATATTATTATTATATGGCCTAGCAGAAGACTGTTAATTTGTGTTAATCCCACTTCACTAAATTATTGAGTTGCTATGGCTGCTGAATGTCGGTACGTGTGATTTAAACTTCTCAAAGTGAAGTCAAGTCATTTGCTTTACTGGCATGAGCACTATTAAGTACAGTTATGTGCAAACAGATTGCACAAGGTTTGCAATTTAAGTATAATAAGTCTGAATATGTTCAGAAAAAAAGACAATGCCAATGGCATTCACATTTCTACTTTGTATATGGTAAAAGAAAAATTGAAAAGATCTATTGAAAAGAATATATATAATACAATGAGATGTAGTTTAACAGTGTATTCCAGTGAATTGGAGATCCAGATGTAATAGTAATGGTAAGAACTGTAGAAGAAAAGAGATGGAGGCAGATTTTTTAAAAGACCTCAATGCGGTTTTCATCCTATCCCTCCCATTTTGTGTCTACCATGGAAACAGTTGCATTGTTGCCATGGTACACATGCTGTTTTTATTTGGCCATTCTGAATCAGATTCAAAATGTTTGTCTTTATTATGGTTTCTCTGTTTTACAACAAGTTAAGGGTTATATAGAAATTAAGATGCAAATACTTGACAGAGCAGACAAATCAGTAGAGATGGATTCATCAGCAAATCTTGGACTTGAAAACATACAGAGGTCAGCAAACAATATTACTAACTGACTAGTCACAGCATCATGAAGAATATATACTTATCCATGCAGCTAATGGTGATCCAGTTTTAACCATTTCAGTACCTGACTTGCAAGGGATATTGTCTCACCTCACAGGATCAAAAAAGAAAAGTTGTTCATGTATCCATAGTTGGCCTGCTTTTGATAACTATGTAAGAACGATTTTTTTGTTTGAGTTTTAACACAAACTTGAAAGATGAATAAGCACCTCCCTAATACAGTCTCAAAAAATGGACATTATGTTTCCCATAGATGGTAGTTTTTGAATGGTGGGCATATTGGATTTCAATGCACATAGCTTGAGTTATTGCATCCACCCCTGTAATTGTTTGGGTTTATTAAGCTCATGATGAAGAACTAATTGCAGCATAAGTTCATGTGAATATCTGACGATCCATGCATACGACGGGAGAGTTGTCACCAAAATCAGCATCGCTACCCAGACTGACTGGAGACATGAAGAAGAGTGCAATCACGGTACAGTTTCTTCACTTTTCATCCTCAGTATGAAACTGACATTGGCTGATGTTCTTATTAATATTATTATTATTATCATTAATAATTCTTTTTGCATTTGCAGACTATAAATACCCAAACCAAGAAACATCAAAAGCTCCTCAGAAGACTTTGGTGTTGACATCTGAGCAGATGAATGTGCTAAGTGAGGTACTGTATTGTTATAGACTCCCCCATCTCTCTCAACTGGAGGATATCCTTGATAAAGTAAAATCTTTTACTAGGACTGAACTTGACTGTATAATTTTTATGTAATCATTACCAATTACCATTTAAATGCACTTTGGTGAGTGGTGAATAAAAAATTATGAGGTCACATATGAGGTCTTTTGGTGTTTTATAGATAATTTTACTATGGCTAAATTTATACTGAATATAAGGTTTTGCAGTCTCTCCTTGTCATAGTATAAGTTTTATCTTGTGAAAGACAGTATAACATGATATCCAGAGACACTTCATTTTTTTTTTTTTGTGGTTTTGATTTATTCATGAAGCACAAGTTAAAGACCTCAAAGAATTTATTAAATTATGAGGTGTCTTTGTTTTTTTCTCCTCAGAGCGTTCCTAAAAGCATGAAGTCTGAGTTGGAGATATCCCCAGATAATGAAGTGTTGGATTCACTCAGTATGGAAACTCCCTTTGCCTGCCAAGGAGAAGCTGAGGAGTCTTTAACTAATCTGGACAAGGTATGAAAGGGGGTGGAGAAGTGGGGGAGGGGCACTTTTAAACTGCTACTTTCCCTCTCTTCTAGCATAAATATGAATTAATTTATGAAACATGCAATTAGTCTGTGTTTGCCTTGTATCAAAACTTGCCTGTCACTTCGGCTGCTTGTTTTAAATTATGCCAGGCTGTCAACATGGTTTTTGAAAACCTCATTAACTGGAATATTTGGATATATTTGTGACAGAGGGCCTTCTTGAGAGAGAAAATATGATTAAAATAAAATCAGTAAGTGTCTATTCCGACTATGTTTTCAGATCCCAGCCTCAAGTGGATCAGACTCATCAGAGGAGTCACTGCAGACGGTGTTGAACACTTGCTGTGAGTACTGCGGGCAGCTGAAGGAACCCCCGGTGACCAGTGATCAGTTAGCCAACAGTGTTGACCCAAAAGAGGTGAGAGAGGGAGCTCACATGAATCCTTACAGTTAATTTAGTGGCATGGCATGCTCTTTTTTTCTTTCCTTTTTAAAAAATGATTCAACAAGTTAACAAAGACCAGAGGTAAGACATACAAAAGAACATACAACAACTACTATAACTTGCTTTTAAAATTTCTATCAACAATTTAAGTGTTGTAACATTATGTGTTAGGTGATGTCACTAGCATGAGATTGTAGGTTCAGTATGTTCAGTTTTGTGCACATGCACATATGTGTGTATGAGTGGACCATCACAAAAATGAAAAGGAAAAACTAAATAAGAATGAATAAATAAGGAGATAAAGGAAGCAATTAATGAAACAATAGATAAAAATGCAAGAATACATAATCAAGTGCTGAGATGATGGAGATAGATAACAAACAGGAAATGATATTATATATAATAATAATAGTAATAGTAATAGTGGTGGTAACAACAATAATCATTTTTGACTTAATTATTAGTACACTTGCATGTATATTAATCAGGTAGAGGTAGTGTACCATAATAATATGGGAGAGGTCATTTGCCTCTCCAGCAACAGTTAATTGAATAGTCAGAATACAATGTCATCTGCATATAAAAAGATTTTGTATCATCTGCATATAAAAGTGTTTTTTTTGTATTCTTGTAATTGTTGCTTGAACAAATGGAAGCAATTAAAATTGCAAAATAAAATGGGGAAAGTGGACATCCTTGTCATCCTTGTTAAAGTGAGAAACATTGTGAAGTATGACCATTTGTAACAGAAGCAAGTTTTGGTCCATTGAATGAAAATGAAAACTCTCCAGAACCAAATTTCAAGGTTTTTCCAGCATCCAGTGATGAAGTGATGCTCTTTAGGCTTTCTCTTTGAGATATGTTGCTCAGACTGAGTAAATGGGGCATTTTACTGGATGACTGTCTGCCTTTTATGAAGCCTGTTTGGTCTGAGTGGACTCATAGGCTTATAACTGAGTAAATTCTTCTGGCTAATGCTTTGATGATTATTTTTAGATCACAATTAACTGAGCTTGTGGGGCTGGAAGTAAGAATGGAGTCCTTATTGGGTTTGAGCAAAACCGAAATGAGTGTGTGTGGTCAATTTCTTGATGATTGTATCTCATTGACCATTCTGGTAGATGAGGAAGGAAATGAAATTAGTTGCCAAAAGTGTTTGAAAGATTCCACACAGCATCCGTCTAAACTTTGTTATTTGGCACAGAGAAAAGTGCTCTAAGTGGTCTAATAAGCTTGCTTGCTCTGTGGATAATTTTGATAGTCAAATATTGTCATGAGTGGATGGAATGGAATGGAAGGTTCTGTTTATGTATTCTGAGTTATTCAATAAATTTCCTTCTTGGTCTTTAATTGCTGTGATTAATGTGTGTTCTTTGTTATGCTTTAACTGATTGGCAAGAAATACCTCCTTTTGTCATATTTTGAAAGTATGTCAGTCTCATCCTTTGTATGAGAAACTGAGTTTTTGATGTACAATATTTAAATTTAATATTTAAAATTTTGTGCATCTCATGAAATAGAAAACTGACAGTGAATCCAAAACATACTTTATGGTTCTATTCATTTATCTGATTGAATAATAATTGAACAATTGTACGATAATTATATCAATGGACATTGATTCTGGATTTTGTAGCATTTCTACATTCATTTTCATCTTTTTTCTCTTGTCAGTTTTTCTGCTGTGAGGAGGCTTGGAAGTTATTAGATATTTGGCTAAAGGGTGCAGCAGATAGCACTAAAGAAGCCGTGACTGATTGGGATCCAGTGATGGAGAGAGATCAAAGGTCAGAATCGCTCTTGTCCATTATTAACTTCCACCATTAGATGGTTTTCAAATTCAATTATATGCCATTGAACCTCTGATGCTACATTTTCCACAATACACTGCAGGCTGAAATGGCTGGAATTTCAAAGGAGCTCATACCATCAGACCCCTAAAGCAGGTTACACACTGAGATATCACAGTTTATATTAACCTATGCGTCTACCACAGATCTCCCGCAGGTTAAACTGACTTATCTTTCCCCTTTGTTCATCTGTATCATGACACCTTTAATTACACTGCTGGACATAAACAAGAAGAATCTGCCACCCTACACTTTCGACTCTCAGATGACGGTGGGACTGCTGAGGAAATTTCATTCCCTGAAATAGAAATTATGGATTCTGAAAGCACAGTTTCTCTCAATGGAGAGCATGCTGCACTGAAGGTATTGTCATGTGTTGAAATTCAAGGCTCACTATAGATGAGTATAGAAGCCTACATTCATTAAGAAATCTGTTTGGTTCAACAGAGGAACACACCGCTTGTCAAACACTACAACAATGGCCAAACATTTGTCATGATTTTTCCTGATGGAACTGGGCAGGTATGGTATCCTTTAAGGTGCATCGAACTGGACATTTATTAACTTGATATCACATAACATTTAATTTTTCATTGTTCACCTTAATCATATTTAAAAGCTACCCATCAGGAAGACTTGCTATTCTTGTGTCTACTGCACAATCAGCTGATTGGTACTATCTGGTCCTGGAAGACAAACACATCGAACCTCGCATTCAGGCAGTTTTTATGACAGGGGGTCAGGGTACCTGTTATCACAAAAATGGCTGTATTTGGTATGAATGATTAACATAATATTGGCATATTATTCTGTAATTAAAATCTATTTTATTAACACCTGTTGTCTGAAGAAGCATTTTAAGTTTAATTGAGAAAAGACAATGACAATCTGTCTGGATGAGACAATAAAGCCACTGAGCGGCTCACTGTTCACAAGCTGCTTCTCTTTATTAGGTTGAACCTGACTCCACAGGGAGGCACCTACTGCACTGACACAGGGGCTCTGAAGAAGAATTGGAGCTGGCTGGACAATACTCATCATGTTCATGCTCCGCCCTGCCAGCCCCTCTGCCTGACACTGAGCCCTAATCTCAACATCCGTATCCAGTCCCAGGAGCACATCTACCTCACTTTCACTTCTGGCAGATGCAGTGTACGGTTTAATGTAGGGGCAACATTAAAAGTACGTAGCTTGCGGTATTAGTATTCATTTGTCCCAATAACAGAAATACAATAGATGCAAAGAGCAGACAAAATCATTGATTTTACTTTTCTATATCTCTGCATTCGCAGCTGCATCAAGGCAAAGGTCTAACACTGCCGGGACCTGACATGCTTCAAAGGTATCTGCAGCAGAAGAGTGCAGAGATCAATGTCCTGCTCCGGAACATCCAGTCCCTCATCACCTATCAAAAGACTGTGGGTCAACAGAAGGTCAAGCCCCAGCAAAGCCTCATCTCACAGATGGAAAGACGGCGGCTGCCAATGAAGCAGCAACGGTCTGCCAAAAAGACACCCTAAAGCCACCTAAGTCCTTGAATAGCACAGTCTCATTTGTTTGAAGCGACTCGCTGTATTCACTAAATTTGAACGAAATGATGAGAAATAAAACCAGAGAAGATCATTAACTTTTTTTTTTTTTAATCAGAATGTTCATAAATAATATAACTGTACACATCATTTTACAGGGGAAACATCAAAGCAAATGTTTCAATGACAGTTTCTTGTTATGAGGACCGCTAGGAAACCCACATGTTGTTTCTCATATACAGTGCAAAACTGCTAAGGTCAAAGGTCCATCATGTCAGAGTAAAAGTATATTAGTTTTTGTCAACCTAGGTATAAAAGAAAAAAGTATAAAACATAAGATTTCTTTGTTTTTTTTTGTTTTTACATATTTGCAATTGGTTAACAAAACCCACAAGAAGACTATGGAAGAATCTTTAAGAAAACATCTGACATGTAAAGAACAGCTGTATGGATTTTTCTATGATCAGAGAAGGAAACATGTTGGACCTGAATGTCATGTAGCACAGGCAACCGTAGGGTTATAATGAACCTTACAAAGACTGTTACATTTTAAAATAGGTGAATAAAATATCTTGCAGCATTCTTCTCCTCGTATCCTTCCAAAACCATCAAGGAAATCTGGGCATCTGGATGCAAGCCCCCTTACTGGCCATTAGCTACCTGGCTGATGAACAACCCTTTAGTTCCTCTATTTGCACACCCAAAGTGTCCTTGTCTGAACACTCAGGCATAATTTACCCTGCTAACCCTCAACCCCCCACCCTCCACCCTCACACAGTGTGCTAATTCTTTTTATTCAAAATAAATTGGTGTTGGGAGAGATGCAACTGTGATCACAAATCCACTCATGTACAGATGGATTACTCCTACATGACCCTAATCACAATACCATTTTAAGTCTTAGTCAAATAAAATATTAAACCCAGTACCCAAAGAAATAACCTCCACTTTGCAGTTTGTTATGAATTGCTCAACAAACTCATAGCTGCTTGAGTCAAAATCTTTGGCCTTGTGCAGGACTATTTTTTTTTTTACCGTCACTTAAGCGATCTCAGTTCAGATTGCAGCTCAGGTGCAGTTCTCTGGTCATCCTGCCTACTCCGTCTCACAGCTCCTGGTCACAGCTGGAGTTGCAATATCACATTGCTATGGTGGGGGGTGTTCACCAGCACTGCCACGTCGAACTTGGGTATTACTTATTCACAGACAGCAGCAGGTTAATCTGAAAGAGAGACCGAAAAAATAATGACTGCTCACCATGACTTTGTTGCTTATTTAACATGAAGTCGCTCTCAGCAGTACTGCTATTATTAAAACTATGTCTAATGCCTTTCGGCTGTGCTACTGTCACAGCACTATACCTGCTCCATAGACGGACATGCAATGATTTGAAGGTCTTCTCCGCTGTATTCCTCCTGAAGCAAAGTGTGCAGTCGTTGGAATACCTGCTGGATGTTATTCTGTGGAAAAGACATAATGTTGCTGAGTGCTGGAGGGGAAATTAGTCCAGCCTACCTTCCCAAACTAACTTGTTTCCATGTCAACTGCAGAATTTGGTTTGTCTCTCATTCAGCTTCACTTGTCACCTTGATGAACAGTAAACCTAAAAACACTTAACAGGCTCCAACTACCATGGAATGCAGCTGATGCACTTTCAACCAGAACCAGGAAGAGAGATCCTGTCACTTCATTCTTGTTACTGGTCACTACATTTGTTTTCAAATTGATTTGCTGGCTATTTGGGGTGAATAAACACAAATGATTCTGCTGTTAGACTCACAAAGGTTAACGCAAGGAATTTTGTGCGTTTGCTGCACTGCTATGTTTTCTCTGGCAGCCATGTTGCTCCAGGGTTCATGCTCAACAGTTGCCATAGTAGCCAGCGGAAGAGGGGGGTGAGGTGGGCCTGACAGGCACTCAAACCAGCCGTTCTAAACAGGGCTGTTTAGACAGGATGAGAAGGCTACTGTGGTGCTTGATCCTTGTGGTATTTTGACCAACGCATATCAGATACATTTTATTAAGACCCCAGGGAACTGTGTCAACTTGTGTAAAAGGGGTATAATATGGCTGCTTTAAACAAAAGGGTCACCTCAAGACCAAAACTCAAAATACAGGATTTTAATCCTTTTTCTCTCCCAAACTCATTGCTCTTTTAAACAGTGACTAAGAAATAAAGAAAAAACAATAAATGCTTTTCTATCTATGAGTTCAGCGCTTCATGTGAATATACATGTATATTACATTATATTATGCTATCGCAGTTTTGTAAATGTCATATAAAAAGATTCATTGAGCTTCAACAATGACTTTAAGAAACCAGACTCATGCAGTAAATGCTACATCCTAGTGTTTCTGCCACCCACCCGGACAGGCTTGAAAAGGATGAACTCTGTGTCTCTATTGGCCAAGTACAAGGACATGCTCTGTAAAGTGCTTGGCAGCTTGCTCTTCATCACCCGGTAGGTTGCCATCACTATATCGTTGATCTTTGCTGAAAGGAGGGGAAAAAAAGCACTAAGAAAAAAAGAAAAAAAACATTGACATGCCCTCGAGCATGCACTATACAAGTTTTGATGAATTGCAGTTTGATGCCAGTGGCCTTTCTGAGATAAAACCTACCTGGCTGTGCCCATGGCTGCTGAGACAGACTGTATGTGGGACCCCCCTGGATGGCCATGGTTTTAAGAGCTGCAACCTGAGACACAGTCAAAACAAAACGAGACAATTCATAATGACTTAATTTGTGGTACTGTGAGTGATGCAGACAAGCACAAGAACCCAGTCATGTAGCCAATTCACTTCAGTCTTGTATTAGATAAGTAGCTGTTTTGGATATAAAAATGGGTGACTACTGAAACAGAATTATACTGAAAACACAATTACTGCATTGAAATAATTCATAAGACAATATGAATAAATAAGATATTAACAAAGCCATAAAAAACTAGCAGCTGAATTAGATATCCAAGTTGAAATTGAAAGTCATTTTATCTACAGTTGTCAGACCTTCAGTGATCAGCGAATAAGCAAATTATTTTTTCTTAAAGATTTTAAAAGGTAAAAGCTGAAAAACCGAAGGTCAGGATGTGCTGTCGTTGCCTGAGGCTAAAGTCGGCATTCACTTTAGCAGTTACCTTGGTCAGAAACTCTTCAAGGTTCCCAACAAAGATCTGAGTCTGCTGCTGAATAAACTGCTCACAGCTGAACTTCAGGTGTCGGTCCACATCCTTCTTAGAGTCGATGTAGTGCTCCTTTATCTCTGGTGTTCCCTAGGGGCCACAGAGAAAAAGGGTTTAGTACTATCAAGTGGCGGTTCCCTTGGCAGGAGCTATCAAAGTGTATAAAGTGTACGGTATGTTTTAATAAAAAAGGGAAAAAAAATAAAAACACTACCTCCAAAAGGAATTCAAGTATGGCGTTGTGACTGTTGAGTCGGAAGAATTTGGGAACAGCCTTAGGGTTGAGGATTTTGAAGGCAGCGTCTTGACAAAAAAACAGAGAGATTAAATCTGAGCTGGGTTGTAGAATTAGAGTGCCCTCTAGTGCTACAAATTTAAAATGACCTTGAATGAGATAAGGGTGATAGGATGAGCGAATCTGCCCTGTGAGCCATCGGTTAATGTACATTATGGTGTTGGATTACACTGTAATTTCCACATTAATTGTTGCCACCGGTGCATGCGATAGGCACAAGTTGCTTAATGAGCATGAGAATGTAATGACTGGCTTTATGGAGCTGAACACCAATGTTCCCTCTACCTTTAATTATCTTACCCCGAGTTTTCTTCAGGTCTAGTGAGATTTCCTTGATGGCAAAGTCGGTGTGAAATGGAGCAATCTGTTCACGCATTATTAGCAGGTGCTTGATCAGGAAAAGTTGCCCATCTATTTGCGTCTACAGAAAAAATGATAGCACACTGTTAAAATGCACACTGCAGGCTGCCAACACAAAAGGGCATCTGCTGACTATCCAAGCTACAGAGAACATAAAAAGCGCAGGCTTAGAGGCGATAAGGGAATATGTCTAATTAATAACTCCTGATTAACCATAGCTGGAAAGGGACACATTACTGTGACAAAAAAAAGGAAGCTGAAACCATTTATCGCTCAGCTAGTGACTAAAACATTGGAAAAAGACATCATCAACACAGGGAGGAAACACGTCCTCTGAGATTGATGTTGCTGCATTAATTTGAAGTGCGAGGTTGAAACGGGCCAGTTACCGCTGATATTGACAGCAAATTTGAAGGTGTGAGAATAAATAAAGGATGGTCTGCTGAACGCTTTGTAGAGCATAATAAAACACCCATTAAAATAAACTTTAAATGACATCCCAGCTGCTTTTGTTAAACATCCTGTTGCCTGGAGGAATTTAAATGAAAGAGAACACATTTTAATTAAAAAGGGAACTGATCTTGTTTACCATGTCAAACAAAAGGCATATTTACAGCTATTTTTGTAATAAAAGAAGAGAAATACAAAAACCATGCTCTACTCTTAACCATATGTGCAAACCTTGTTTTTAAGGATGATATCAGAAGCTTTAAGAAGCGACTGGATGCAAGCAGATAAGGCTTCTTGAGATAAACCCTGGAAGACTGCTCTCTGGAAAAGACACAATAAGCAACATAAATACAAAAGTATGTGAAAACGATGCATCAATATATTAGCAACTAATAGGAACTGAAGACTCACATCTATACATCTGTAAAGCTTGGATAGGCAAACCAGCGTTCGTCTGACAGTGGGGTACCACATGCCGTGCAGATCAGCAGGAGAGATGGAGGTCTGTAGGCGTGATGCTTCTACATTCCCTGTATTCATCATAAAAATGGGTAAAGAGCCATCAAGCAAATGACAATAACACCAAAAGTTGTAAAAAAAAGAAGAAAAAAAGCAAGTATCAAAAATCCGGAAACACTAACCAACATTACTATTTCTTCTGCCATCAGGATCTTCAAGCTGAACATCAGAAAACGTGGATTCTTGTGACATCTGCTTCATCTGCTCTTCCTTCAAGCTCTGAGCGATTCTCTGATGTCAAGAAATAAAACAGTCAAGAGTTAGAAGATAAAAAGTGATAGATAATGGAAAGACTCTCATATTTGTTCTAATTGGAAGTCTCCAGGTTCTTGAAGGTTAAATTAACATAAAATAAAAATCAACATGCAAAACAAGTCTGAAGACAGAAAGAAAGACAATAATACACAAAGAAATATTAGAGCATGCACTTGCTCTTGACATTGAGAAAATAGTGCACAAGCAACACATTTAAAAAGGGCTCTTGAACATAAGTTAAAACTCAAAGGCATACTTAACTACAAGTGCAGACATTCACAAACCCAAGTCCTTCTGCATCTTTGAAGTTACATTATTCAACCTAAAACATTAAGCCTTGCTTCACTTTGGATAACACCAGAGCACTTTTTGATGTTCCCTTTGCCACATTAATAAGACAAACAACAATTCTAGATACAATCAATTTCAAGTGGTTGCATTTATTCCTAAGATGATGCATTTTTGATAAATTATGGTCAAGCTAAAAAGCCAAATATTTAGTTTCTGGCTTCTTCAATGTGAGGAAACCTTACTTTCAGCTCTGGGAATGTGTGTACTTTTCTCTATTTTTGACATGTTATGTTGTGTGAAAGCTGGATGAGTAGAAGCCGACTGATTACAATTGTTGGATGTCTTCTTTCTTAAGGTATTAAAAGAACCCTTTCAGCGTACAAGATTTACCTCCATCATCTCCAGTTTTTCGGGATAGGCCAGATC